>CM076582.1:257033656-257664915 GCA_034641835.2 Pinus albicaulis
CACTCCTTTCACATTAGTAGCTGCTCCACTACTCCATTATGTAGATATATATTTAATTAATCCACATTCACACATCAAAAGTGGATCTTATTCATATTGGAGGATTATGGGTCCCTCCACCCTTTTATTTACTTAATTAAATAAGGAAATTAAGAACTCTAATATTCTAGTTATCTTGTGAAAAAATGGGGGTATTACAGAACCAAAAGTATTTTTGTTTTAAGGAAGATGGGAAGCCCCGGAGTAGAATAGTGGTAGCCCAAATGAAGTTCAAAGTTCCGAGCATGGTGGTCAACTTCTCAAGAATGGAAAACACGACAACAACTATAATAATATTCCTCTCTGGAAATCGGGGAAGCAATTGAACACGTGACATTGGGTAGGAGCGGTATTGAGACAATGAAATTTGTCCCAAAAAATTGTCTGACTAAACTGAAGCTCCCCACAGTTGTATTCAGTAATATTTATCTAATATTCTTGACATCTACAAGTCATGAATATATAAAATATGATTTTCTCCAACTATCTTTTATGAAACAAAATAAATGATGAAGTGAAGCTCCTCCCACAAGTCAACAATCCTTTCCTTTGATGATAATATTTCCAACTTATTTGAGCAACATAAGTCTACCTTCAGTGATCCCCTCTGAATCCTCGAGCATGTGGTTGATTTATAGGCAAAGAGGAGGAAATTTCAGATCCATATCAAGGATGAGATCCACTAAAGGTGGGATTAAGGTTCCTTGAAGAATGGGAATTTAGCTCCTGATCATAGGGTTTAGTCTCAAATAAGCATGACCTTGAATCTTGCAGTTGGGATATATTCACCCAACAAAGCTTTTAGTATTCACCTTTTATTTTTACCTTTTGTTGAGTCATGTGTGCAGTCTATAGTGGAAGACAAAGAAAAATTTTGCACATGCATCAATGGTAAGACCTCTGAATTCCCATGAGCTGGTTAGGAAAGTATGCGAATAACCAAAAAGTAGGGTTTTGATTTTATTTCCTAGAATTGTTGTTTTTTTCAAGGTGTTTAAGTTGTTGACTTACAAGGGAGTGCTTTGGAACACATTGATGGATAGCGAAAGATCCATTTTAATGGTTAGTTGTCATGGTGACAAAATGATGTGTAATAGATTGCCCCATAAAGTGAAAAATGAGAAAGGATATTTAAGTACTAAATTTCTTTATCATGCCAAATATTGGATTGAATACCATGGTTGGATACCTACAAAAATCGATCAACGTTTAGAATGAAATACATAATGATCACTGAGGTAGGAATTACCATACTCAGAGTAAACATAACTCAATGAACTAATAGGGAAATAAACTAAGAATCATGTGAACAATAGACACAATATGGGTGCAACCATCAAATATGAATGTATTTGTACAATCATGAATACATAGCTCCTAATAGCCTGGATGGATGAAACAAGATCTAGGGTCTTGATCTCCATCTCTATCGATCCATAGTACGAATGTAACCATGCGAGTAAATGTCTTAAAGTCGAACATGGTAGAAACCAATTGATTACCAGTCAATGATGTAAATCGTTAACAACTGCAAGAGAAACCACTATTAATGACAATGGTCCTCAAGGTACTCCTAGTACAATCTGTGGAGTGTGAAAAAAAAATGTTATGAAGTCGAACATTCATAGAATGGTTTGATCGAAGGTCAATGATGAGAAATTGTCGTCGAAGGAGAGAAACATGTCATTAAGGTATGTAGACTTCAAGGTACTCAAGAAGGTTTATAGATCAACTTCCTAGGTAATGAGCTGAAGTCAACAGAAAGTGATCTGTCGTAGTAGGGCCTATGAAAGGAAACTCATGTGAAGTTTTGAAGAAAAATATACTAGTACTGACTTAGGGATGGCTGACACAATTGAAGGCTACAAATTGAAAGGTAATTTGACTTAGGTTGGATTTCTCTTAAACAAATCAGTGACACTATTGCGATTCAGAATTAGGAAATTTTCTTACCATGTTTCCTTATCTTGACATTCGTTTTTCAAGCCTTTTATGTATATAATGTGGTGATTTGTGTGTTGTGAACTTTAGAAAGTGCTCAATAAAGTGTTTCATCATTTTATTCTTTAAACAAATTGATTTAACTATGAAAAGATGTGTTACGCTTACAATTTGAAATGATAACTGACAGGGATTTCGATAAGAGGATGGTGTTCCCTGGTGTAGCTGGACAGGAATAAGTAACACAAAGCTACTTGGGTTAGTTGTAACCTAGATAAGGAGATTAAAAATGACATCATGGAAATACAAGCTGTGAAGAATACTTTTCCCATCGATTACGAGGGAATTTGAGATATTTTGTGATTCGAATTGAGCATTCCAAGAATCTTTAGATTCTGAGGATCACTTCTTTATTTTTAATTATAGAATTCCTTGTAATTATAGAAGTGAGGAACAAAGCCTCGTTGAAGACACTTTTTTTACTGTAATTCTCGTATCTATGCTCTGAATTTTTATACACATACTTTGCAATATTTTTGTTGATCAATTTAACGAAGGATTCGACGGTTTAACTTTAATTATTGCATTGATTTAGCTTTAAGGCGGTTGAATTCTAGTGATCGTGCATGCAATCCTAAAATGACTACTGCCCTCTATGTGTTATTAAATTTACATTTCAGCTTTTCAAATCTTGTTTTGCAATTATTCAATTACTTTCTAGAATTGATCATTGTTTAATGAATTTTTCATTACAACGATAGTTGCCACAATAGTTTGAGAAATTGTCATTAGAATCATATTTGTGATAATTGATTTTCTAAAATTGTTATTTATCGTGTCATTTCCTATGATTGATGAAGAATTTTTAAGTGCAAGGTTTTATATTTCCTTCAACAAATTTGTTTCTAGTCGGACATGCTTTTTCATTTCTATAGCTGCAGTTTCGTAGGAAACAACTTGTACTTAGCATAATTTTATTTTGAAGGTTAAATCCTTTGATTATATTAAATGAGCTTTTGATTGTTTAAATTCATGAAGTTGTGATTAAAGCTTTTATTTTAGGAGATCTTAGTTGTTTCTTGTATTTTCATGCATTTACCTTCCAATAGGACTAGACAGATTAGGTTACATAAACACTAGTATTTGCACATAGTATGTGGAAACCTTGAAATAAATAGATGAGTTCCCGATTGACAATATAATCTTTAAAGGTATGTTGGTATTTTTAAAGAACAACTATGTAGCCCAACATTTTGGTGCCATTGCCAGGGAGGTTGTCAAAGAAGTGCTAGTTGTATCCCTGTAGGGTTGGGTATTAATGATGGAAGGTAAGAACCTGCACATGCACCAAGTAGAAATCTTGTGCCAGTGCCTACCGTCAGCTGACACTTTTAGAATTTTTTAATGTGCATGACTAGGAAAAAACCTAATACCATAAATCAAGAAGTCATAGATTCAAAACCAATTTCAAAAACAATAAAAACTTGAGGTCACTCTGGCCTTGGAAGAAATACCTTTACAGAAACTCATTCGCCATTCGAAATCTCAAGCATTGGTAGGTTCTTGAAAAACATTTGGGAAGAGTTATACTGTTGCCTCTCAAGCGGAAATATCTTTGTCTACAACTCACACTAAGATTCCAGATAAGCCTATGAGGTCTGAGTAGAGTTTCCAAAATACATTCATTAATAATCCCAATCCTTCGAGTAAAAGCAAGAGGCATTCCTATAACCTAAGAGAGGGATGGGGTGAAATAAGTGATCCACAACTATGATCTTATGAATTTCCAACAACACATGTTGCCAAGGGAGAATCTAACATTCTTAATCTGAATAATGTTGTAAGACCTACTCATAACCAAAAATTTAGCTAGCAAATTGTTCTTTGGATAATTCCCCCTAACCATGAAATACATGAGGATTACTAGAAATTTTTTGACGAAGTAAAAAATGTAGCACCAAGAACATAGACTTTGACCATAGAATATCCTATTGTTGATCCACAGGCTAATGCACCAATGAAAGATATCCCATTACAAAATATTTGAATTTTTTAGGAATGGATTCTAAGGATATTAACGCATTTCTGTTTGAATTTGACATCTTACGCCAAGTTTATGACTATACCACTGATGCTCAAAAAATGAAATTGTCTCCTTCCACTTTAAAGGAAGAAACTCTACGTTGGTTTATGGGATTAGGGGGAGGAATCATAACTTGGTTGGATCAGATGAAAAATGATTTCGTCACTAATTATAAGGACTATTGTCGGTCTAGGGAACTTAAATAAGAAATATTTAAAATGATCTCTAAAGAGGATGAGACTTTGGAATAATATATCGAAAGATTCCAATACAATCTACAAAGATCACCTTATACCACTCTACCTAGACAAACACTAAAAACTTCTTTGATTAGAGGAATGAAAGATGAATGGATATAGACACTTAATTTAATGGGAAAAAGTGATATTTCTAAGGAATAATATGATGACATTGAAACATTGTGTATCAAGTGCTCGCGTGGAAGTACAAGAACCAAATTTGGGGTTTTCGATCCCCTCAGCAAAACTAGCAGAACTACAAGGGGAGGCGTGACTCATGTAGAAATTGGTAATCTCATAGAATACATTAAAAATTATATTTTGAGTATGTTAACTACACAGTTAGATGTCTTGTAGGTGAAACAAAAACAAGAAGAGGCATAACAGGCTTTAGCGATTTTTTTCTCTCGCTTCCGAAAGAAACATATCTGCAAAGAGGTCCCACTAGACACAATAAAAATATGTGCCATACATGCCAAATATCACTCCACAAATTTTTTTTCCTTACTCCTAGAACTGAAAGTTGTGTTCGATAAGGTAGAGGAAGATCTTGAGCCATCATATCTTATGGCGCAATAATGACAGTGGCAGACATGCACTCCATGTATGATCCAAGATCCTGCTTTATTTTATTGTATAAAATATACCCAAAAATGGATTCCTAGATCATAGTTTCAACAAAATTTTAATATCGCATGGAAATCCTAATCATAATCTACATTGGCATGGGAAAATCAGCCATTTTTCAGGCCCTAGTGGGCCAGTTAACAATATTCTACACCCTTATGGAAAAATTCCTCAAACAACATATAGTTGTCCCATTGGGAAAATTTCCCTAGATAGGGACCAGTGTGTTCTCAAAATTGGAAACGCCCTATGGGAACAGTCAATCCATCTGTTGGGTCATTTCCTCAGTCGCGAGCTGTAATGTCCCAAAATGGGAACAACAAAAATATTAAAACAACACTTCTTCAGAAATAACGCAGTTCAGCAAAGTAAGAGTAGGAGGCCAATATGGAGGATCAAAATTTACATATATATCAGCAAATCAGATTTACAATAAGGCCCATACCATGTATAATAGGAAATATAAGACTTATACAGAATAAATCCCTCAAAAGTAGGTGCTGCAATCACATATATTCACTGCAAAAGGCTTGACAGTGTTATTTTCATTATGCTACAATAGTTATTGATTACAACTTATATTTAGAGAAAAATAATACATGAGCAGTCAGATCTATGACAGATCCATACACTATAGAGTCTCTACTTTACATACCCCTTGGGGTTTTCAGTAATACATGAAGCACAGGGAGTAGATCTCAGATCTAAACCTACAGGTCTGTAGAAATCTTCAGAAAATATGTAGTAAATATAGGAGAATGTAAATCAGATCTGAATATAACATGGATTAGATATACAATCCATGGATCACCACAGTGAAGGGTAGATTCCCAACACTAGAGATCTCTCCTCCAAGTTATGCCAAAACACCCTTACAACATCACCTATAGAAAAACGAAGATCTAGAAGATGGACTGCGCTGTAGGGTTTAAGATCATTTTGGCCTGATGCAAAGATGTGTATTTGAAGCTATAAAGGTCCAATACACTCTTTCCAATGTGATAGAAGACTTTCCCACTGAAAAGAGACACTAGAATGGCCTAGATCTAAGTAGATCTAGCCTCCACTTGCTGCAGCTTACAAGGACAACCAAACCCTCAATAGGATCTGCGTTGTAGGTGTAAGATGAAGCTTGAAAAAATGCCTGAAAGTGGACAAGACATGCAAGACTCTTCCTAGGGGCCTCTCAAGGAAAGAGGTGGTAAACAACACTATTCGCTGCTAAACAGCAAGAGAATGATATATGTCGTAACAAACAGTATATTCAGAAATATAATACCCTCAACAAGCTTCTCATGCTACCCTCCTCTTCCTTTTATAAGATAGGAATCTCGCAAAACCCTAAACCACCTCAATGATTTAGCTTCTTTCACATGTGCCACCTCAAACTAAGATTGCGTTGTGCATCAATGAGGTACATCCCTCCCAGACAACGTTGTTGATTTGGTCATGGTTGACTTGGTCAAATGGTCTAGCCTCTTTCACACTTAAGTGTGCTTATGAAAATAGCCCAGATTTAGCCTTCTTCACATTGGGCATTGATTTATTTTGCTGTTTAGGAGTTTTATTGATCCTCCTTTACAATTTTATTCATGAAATAGGAAGACAAAACAAAATTTATATTCCCATTCGCTTGGGCTAATTGGGAATATTACAGTCCTCCCCTCCAAAATTTTGCTTGTCCTCAAACAACTAATAGGGTGAGTGTTGTAACACTTATTCTCCTTCATTGGTGACAGCTTCATGAGTTAAGCTTTCTGCATAAGCTAAGTGTTCACCAATCCAAACCTCCATGAATTGTTCCTCCAAGTTTCTCATGAGATGTAAATAGGCCATCCCATAAGGAGTCACTAACTCAAATGAAAAAACATGGCTGAACCAATGTCCTCCCTGAAACATGTAGCATAAGGTGCATGGAGAGCCTCCATCCCATGTGGTACATACATGCCTCCCATCATCCCTCCATACATACCCATAAAAACAAAAATTATATCATTAATGTATGGAAGAAAAACTACATACATACAAACAGAAATTTGAGCATTGGGAGGTGGGTCATAGTCCCACATATGATACCAGCGCATGGCGTCTCCTGCCTGAATTAGATCAAGGTGTGGTAAGTGGCTTCCCCACCACTTACTTGCTGCACATGTCATCTCACTATGGTTGAAGGTGTGAGATATGTTTGGTGCCTTTGGGAAGCCACCATCATGAAATAAAATCTCCCTTTGCACATCAAGGGAGTGGCTAAATTTAAAAATATTAGTGGCCCACTGTTTGCCATGAGATTTATATGATACATCACTCCTCTGTGGAGTCATGGCCTGCATAAACATGGTGAAAGAATATGTAAAATCAGAAAATGAAACTTGCTTTACATGATCAGATTTTTCACCATCAATGTTCCTCATACACATGGAGTTGTGCGTGGACCTTTCTCCTCTTTCCAAAGAAGGAAGAGATGGTTGAAATAACTCTTGCATAGAGTCACATGACTACCCCAACTCCACATAGTTCATGATTTCTTGAAAATGTTGATGTAGTTCTTCTTTCAAGCCTTCCAAATCAAAGTTCCTTATGATGAACTTGTAGATCCTCATGGAATACATATGGCTGAAACATAACTATTTGTATGCTCCTTGTAGTAACTTCTGCTTGAGCTTAGAAGCTCTAGACAAGAATATCCTACCATGATGATAGATGACCCCTCCTTGGACTAAGTAGCCTTCTTCATGCAGTTGGTCATCAAGTATCATACAAGTGTGAATATCTTTAGAATAATCCACTAGCAGTTGGGATTTCCAATACAGATCTACACTGCTTAACAATGACAGCACTGATGATGCATCAAAATAAATGTCTATCATGTTGTTGATCTCCTCTTTGACATTTCCTATGCCAAAGGTGTATGTTGGAAGGACATACCTTCGATTCTCCTTCTCCAACAAAGCATAATAAAAAATGAAGATGGGTGATGATGATGAGAGAAGAGAATCTCCCTCCTTCTTGAGCTTACCCAAACCTCCCAGAGCTATAGCTTTGCCTTCAAGTTCTCCAATCCATCCTAGATCTAAACTTGGAGTAGCATGTTGTGAGGTATACCTCACCAAATCTGAATCAGGTGGCCTCCTAGGTGGTTTGCCACTAGATAGTGATGTCCCATGGACCATCCTCATATGCATAATAGATGAGAACCTCATGTCCTTGCTTCCACAACAAAAATTTGGCTCTGCTTCATGTCTAGAAATCTCATGAAATTTGGGGACCACTCTTAGTGATGCAAGAGTGGTTCTGATTGGAGCATTTGCTTATTTTTCTCCTCCTAGCAATAGTGTATCACCTTCTGCTATGTCAGTGTTGTGATCCCTCCTTTGTTCTATCTTATTGTTTATCATCATAGACATATGCTGCTCATGTTATCCATATGTAATATTCCTTGGAACTTCTTGCAAAGATGCAAGAGCCCCTCTAGTGGAAGAAATTGCTTCATCTCCATCTCTCAATAAAAATAGATCTCCTCCTGCTATCACAACGCTGGAGGATCTTCTTTGCTCTGTCTCTTCCTTCTCCTCATCAATGGAGGATGACTCATCATTTAGAAACCCTTCTCCTTGATTTCTTCTCGAAGAAGGTACCGTCATGTCTTCTCTTTGAGAAGGGGGTTCTTGCTGAAGTGGGGCCTTTTCCTTTGGCAAATCATACAGTAGATCTTCAACCCCTTCAACAATGTTTAGAAATGGAGTTGGCTTTATCGATCCTTCTAGCTCATGCAAAGACTCGGATTTCTTGTGCTTGATTTTCTCTCTCAAATAAGGTTCAGAATATCTCAAATAAAATATTTTCACTAACATCCTAGTGAAATTTGCATAAGAAGAGATATTTACACTTTTAAAGGAAGAAGACTCAAATATCCACTAGGCATAAGCCTTACCTTGAAGATGCAGTGCTACTACTCTCATGGATTCTTCTTCTGAAACTTGATGCAGCTAGAAATATGTGTCAATATTTCTTACCCAAGACTTGGCTAAGCTCTTAGGTGATCCATCAAAAATAGGTAGAGAAAATCTACCCAAAGTGTGCTGCATGCACCCTCTTCTTCTACTGTAGTTGCTGGATCTTCTTTTTTCTTTAAGTTGACAGAACTTTGGGAAATTGAGATGCTCCTTGAATCTCTCTAATTGAGACTCATATTCTTGGAGATAATCACCAAGATCTTCCTCCTTTGGTGTTCCTCCTTTCCCTTCTTCCTTTGCCAATAAAGTAGGCATGCTCCAACATTGTAGATCAGATTATGTGGCTGAATGCTCACACACATAGTAAGAAGTACTGGGGCTTTCTTGATGTAAAAATATCCTTGAGGGATCTGCATATCTTTCCCTTCTCATTCCTAGATTTCTCCCTTCAGCTCATACATAGCTTGAGAAAGTGTTTTAGAGAACTCTTCTCCTTTCAATATTCCAGATAAAAGGGTTTCACCCTTGTTTCCTTTGTCTTCTGTGTAATCAATTTTCTTCTGTCTTCTTTTCAGATACCCCCTCTCTCTGTCAGTAAGAGGCTCTTCTTCTGTGGAAGGCATATTGGCACTTTAAGAAATCACAGGCTGTGCCAAGATGATAGCTCTGATACCACTGTAATATCCAAAAATGGGAACAACAACAATATTAAAACAACACTTTTTAAAAAATAACGCAGTTCAACAAAGTAAGAGAAGGAGGCCAATATGGAGGATAAAAATTTACATATACATCAGAAAATCAGATTTACAATAAGTCCCATACCATGTATAATAGGAAATAGAAGACTTATACAGAAGAAATCCCTCAAAAGGAGGTGCTGCAATCACATATATTCACTACAAAAGGCTTGATAGCATTATTTTCATTATGCTACAATCGATGTTGATTACAACTTAGATATAGAGAAAAATAATGCATGAAAAGTCAGATTTATGAAAGATTCATACACTATAGAGTCTCTACTTTACATATCCCTTGGGGTTTTCAACAATACATGAAGCAGAGGGAGTAAATATGAGATCTAAACCTACGGATATGCAGAAATCTTCAAAAAATATTTAGTAAATACAGGAGAATCCAGATCAAATCTGAATATAACATGGATTAGATCTAAAATCCATGGATCACCACAGTGAAGGGTAGATTCCCAACACTAGAGATCTCTCCTCCAAGTTATGCGAAAACACCCTTACAACAGCACCTACAAAAAAATGTAGCTCTGGAAGATGGATTGCGCTGTAGGGTTTAAGATCAGTTTGGACTGATGCCAAGATGTGGATCTAAAGCTCCAAAGGACCAATACACTCTTCACAATGGGATAGAAGACTTTCCCACTGAAAAGAGGCACTAGAATGGCCTAGATCTGAGTAGATCTAGCGTCCACTTGCTGCAACTTATAAGGACAACCAAACCCTCAATAGGATCTGTGCCGTAGGTGTAAGATGAAGCTTGGCCAAATGCCTAATAGTGGATAAGACATGCAAGACTATTCCAAGATGCCTCTCAAGGAAAAAGGTGCTAAATAACACTATTATCTACTAAACAACAAGAGAATGATATATGTATTAAAAAACAATATATTCAGAAATATAATACCCTCAACAAGCTTCTCATGCTACCCTCCTCTTCCTTTTATAAGATAGGAATCTTGAAAAACCCTAAACCACCTCAATGATTTAGCTTCTTTCACATGTGCCACCTCCAACTAAGACTGCCTTGTGCATCAGTGACGTACATCCCTTGTAGACAACATAGTTGATTTGGTAATGGTTGACTTGGTCAAATGGTCCAGCCTCTTTCACACTTAAGTGTGCTTATGAAAATAGGGCATATTTAGCCTTGTTCACATTGGGAATTGATTTATTTTTTTATTTAGGAATTTTATTGATCCTCCTTTACAATTTTATTCGTGAAACAGGAAAATGAAACAAAATTGTATATTCCCATTAGCTTGGGCTAATTGGGAATATTACGCGATAAACATTACAAAATCCTCTCCATATACTTCCAAATGTTTCACCTCTATTGTGTCCTCAGATAACTTCTCAACCAAATCCTAATCCTAACAATAGGCACATCCAATATTTGGAAATTTTCAAAATCCACATTATGACTCCATCTCCTTTGAATCTAGTGAGATGCGGTTACGGTATGAATGAAAGATCTTCACAGAATATTCCTTAGGGAAACAAGGGCAGGTATAAAATGAAAAAATTATCGAAGAACAACCCTTAACATAACACTCTCCTTCCACCGTAGTTATCACTATAATGGAATCACCTAATAAATTGACTAAACAACAAGAGTCCGCTACAACTATGAATGCTTCTCCACCATACCTCAAGAGACTTATTGTAATTAAACCGTCGGTTTATTCTTATTTTGATCTCATATGGGAATTGAAAATTTTACATATTAATATTCATCTTCTCTAGGCTATTCAAGATGCTCCATTATATATGTCAAAATTATTAAGGAACTGCGTATTAAGAAGCCTAGAAGAAAACCAAAATACCCTTGTATAGTCCCTGTGTTAGGAACACTTTCTGACCTTATCTTAGGGAAGAAAGTACCTATTAAGTATGAAGATCCTTGAAACCCAGTATTTACCCTTCAAATCCAAGGGCATAACTTCGCAAACACCCTTATGGACATAGGTGTTGCAATAAATATCTTGACTGTAGAAACTTGTGGGATCCATGGGATTACAACTTTTAAACCAACCACCATTATGTTGGAATTTTTGGACAGATCGATAATTTGACTAGAAGGCACTCTATAAGACATTATTGTCTCTTTATATTCTTGGGAATAACCAGTAGAATTCTTGGTCATCAACCACATAAATCAGTTGGATGGACACCGTATGATACTAGGAAGGCCATGGCTCGTAACTACAGATGTGTATATTGGGTGTCAAATAGGAAACATGACAATTGCAAAAGGAAATTATATTACAAAACTCATCCTATATCCACCTAATAGACATATCCTATCAATTGATAATTATCGGATGTCTCCTCCAAAATATGAAGAAGAAAATATACGTCCTCCTCTTACTTTAGATGAAGCCTTTAGTTTTAAAATGCAGACTGAGTACGATGTGATTAGTGGCTTTATTAACCAGCCATTTGTTATTGGAAATTCAACGTTCAAAATGTTAAAATAAATGTTCGATAATGAGGGCGAGTGATGTCCATTGAATGTTCCAAATGATGATCATAGACCCACAAGTATGGTTCATAACAATACTCCCCGAAATTGAACATGGGAAGACTTTGAACATCAAAGCTAATATGGATGAATTATATCATGAAAATGATCCATATCCTTCAAATTTATAAATAGGCCTTCCCCTGGGAGTATTCTGATATGAAAGGCATCAACCCTCAATTATGTACACATAACATTTATTTTGAGAAAGATGCCCGTTCGATTTTCCAACCACAAAAACATTAAATCCACACCTTAGGGACATAGTAGAACAGGAGCCAAAAGTTTCTTTATGTTAATTTTATATATTCTATTTCTAATAGTCAGTGAGTCCCACCTTTGGTTGTGGTCCCTAAGAAAAATGAAAAATGGATAATTTTCTACATTACTACGAATTGAATAAATGTACGCAAAAAGATCATTTCCCTCTTCCTTTTGTATATCAGGTCCTTGATACTCTTGATGGGAAGAAATTGTTTTCTTTCCTTGGTGGTGTTAGTGGACACAATCAAATCCAGATTGCTCCTAAAGATCAGGAAAAGACCACATTCCCCTGTCCATGGGAAACATTTGCATACAGGGTTTTACCATTTGGGCTATGTAATGCACCAACCACCTTTCAAAGAGAAATCCAAAGTATTTTTTCTGATTTAATCAATGAAGGAATTGAACTCTACATGGATGATTTTACCAAGGCTATGGTAATGAATTTGATAAAGCCTTACAAAATCTAGAGAAAGTTTTTGAATGACGTATTGCCACCAGATCATTCTTTAGCAACTAAAAATATCACATGATGATGAGAGAAGGTGTATTTCTAGGGAATTACATCTCCACTGCTAGTATTCAAGTACATCCAATAAAATTTGAGGTAATTCTTTTGCTACCTACTCCGTGTATGCAGACAAAGGTACGTAGTTTCCTTGTTTATGCTAGTTATTATCGTCGCTTTATAGCACATTTTTAAAAGATAGCAGCACCTTTTTATGTGTTAATAGGAAATGTGGAATTTGAATGGACTGACAAGTGAAAATTTTCCTTTACATATCTTAATAAGTTTCTCTCAAAAAACCCTATGTTACAAGGGCCAAATTGGAACTCACCATTCTTCATTTCAGCACATGCGTTTGATGCAGCAATATGATCCGTAATTGGGAAATAAGAAGACAAAAAGCCATTTGTTATTTATTATATTAGCACAAATATTACACCAATAGATGTAAACTACATAGTGACGAAAAATAAAATTTTAGTTGTTGTTTACTCTATCAATAAATTTTGTCACCATATAACATGATATACCATTTTTATATATACCAATCATTATGCCATTATATATTTAGGAAAGAAACATGTTACTAATGGTCGAATAACATGTTAGTTGTTGTTATTACAAGAATCTGATATTACTACAAATGGCTGACCAGAGAAAGAGAACTTGGTCACAGACCTTTTATCCAAAATCCATCTAGTATTTGACTCTTTACCTATGGAAGATCAGTTTCCATATGAACATCTATTTGTTTTAATAGTTAAAACAACCCGGTATGCAGATTTGGAAAACTATCTAGTAGCAGGGAAAATACCAACACATTTACCATCTCAGGAAAGGAATATTATTTTTCAACTTAGTGCATAGTTTTCCTGGATTGATGAATATCTCTTTCATATGAGGTTTGATCTTCAAATCTGCATGTCTATCAGGGAAGATGCGATTTATGATATCCTTAAGGCTTTCCATGACAAACCATGTGGTGGGAATTTTGTTGATAAGAAGACTAGGCATAAAGTGTTGCAGATGGGCTATCATTGGCCCATGATATTCAAGGATGGAAAAAAATATGTCCAAATTTGTGATAGATGTTAAAGGATGGTGTTGTCTACTGAGATAATTCAGTTCAATTAATTATGCCAAAGCATCTATAATATTTTGTTTGTTTAAGTTGGGGTTTTTGGATGACCAATGTATAAACCAATTGCATACAAATATGTTTAAGCTTTAGATAATATTAATTAATAAGGAAAGGGATGTTGGTTTACTTTCAAATAGTGATTTGAGATTGCATGTGTTAAATAAGTAAATGTAAGAAGGTATGATGAATTAAATTTTAAGAATGGATATTTAATTATCATAAGTATGAAAGGTGTCAAATAATATTTAAAAAGTTAACAAAACATATTTAAGTTTATGAAGATGGTGGTCATTTATTGATTTAGAGGGACTAATCAAAACATATAGTTCAATAATTCATTCTCGAATAAAGACAATAACCTCAGAGGTTTTAAGAAAGACCGAAACACAACTGTTTCTTAATGAATTATCTTCATAAACATTAAACATATGAAGAAAACAGTATGTAAATGAAAACTTGAAAACTTACAAGAGAACAAACTAATTGAAGTGAATTCAAAATCCTTTTATTATCATCAATGATCAAATCTCATACACTTTTTCTTAAAAAAATGCTCATCCAAGGGTGCAACCCTTAATAACTCGAATGGAGAGTTATTTATATTAGTTCCCACTAATTATAAATATCTAAAACTGATTACAATAATAGCATTAGAAAATAGGAAAGCTAACACTGTTGTGTGATCTGTCACTATTTTTAAGGAAATAATTGATGATGTGGCCCAACAATTGATGTTGTGCTGGCATGTTGTTGCAATCTGAAGTTACTCGATAGTCTCACATAGTTTATCCCATCTTTCTTCACTTGAAATATCTAGACTTAACGCCTTTATGAAAACTTCATCGACCTTTGTGTAACTTTCAAATGTTGTCTTGTTAAGGAACAAATGTCTTATTTGAAGTTTTATAATCAAATCAAATTCCAAAGCTTCAAGAAAGGCTTTGCATGTTATATGACATTTTATCCTTGCAAAATTTGTCTTATCAATTGCAATAGTATACAAATTTTTGCAATATTCCTCCAGATTAATTATTTTCTCATTTGGAGCAACCAATCTTGGTAGTACTTTCTTATTCAATGTGTTGAACTTCAAATGAAACCTTTGAACAAAAATGTCCAAGGTTTGACAGTTTGTCTCCAATTGATTAAGTAAGTTCTTTTGTAGAACCTTTTTTATTTCTAGGATTGTGGATGTTATGTCTGAAATATTTATCTTATCCAACTCTGCTTTACTTTTTGAATTGAGGACCTTTACCATATCTGATGCTTCTGCTGGTTTGGTCTTGAGAATTTCTTTTTCCTTTTCTATGACTATTCTACATCTGTTAATCAACTCTTGCTTCTCAAAGATAATCTGTATATATGGCCATACTTTTGTAATTTGTTAACTGATATCTTCCCATATATTTTCCTTGGCTTGGGCCAAGGTGTCTGCCATGAGCATCTCACTTTCTATTTTCTGAATTTTAAGTCACAACCTATGATACTTATGCATTTACTCCATATATAATGTGTCATTTTTTATCTTTTTAGCTTCTAAATTCTTAAAATTCTCTTGCAGTTTCTCATTTTCTTGTTTTTTTATAGCCAAGTCTTGTGCTATCTTGACTGGTGTTAGTGTGAATTCTAATCACAAGCGTACGAAAAAAGCTCACTTTAGCTATGCATAACAAACAACCTTGACATAAAATATGGTTATCAATTTCCTTAGATCTGCAGTTAGTGATCAGAATAAATGCTAAAGAAATCCAGATCTATGCAGTTAAATATATTAAACAAGAAATAAAAACAAGAGTTGCTCCATGCATCCAATAGACAAGACAAGAATTTTTGTATTTATGACACCTGGGAAGGGAACATAGAAAGATGTTACTAGTCCCCCTCAATGGGATGGGTTCTTATATGTCCTCAGTGCTTTAGACCTAAGATCTCTCTCTCTTGATGGTGTAGAAAACCAAAACAAAAATGGAACTCAAGGGGAGCTCACAAGAAAAAAGGTAGAAAAATATGACAATGATGGAGGATCAAAGTCAGACCAAAAGTATAGATCCAGAGCGATATTTAAGCAACAAAAGGTAGTGAATGAATGGAAAAAGCCTTCTATTTATAACAAAATATTGAGTTATTCTAGATATTGGTGCATAATTAAAATATTATTAACCAAATATAGATCCAACTTTTATGGAATATTTTATTATTTTTGTTGAAGGGAAAAATAATTTAAATTTGGTCAAATCCATTTATTTGTAAATAATAAATAAATAAATGATTTATTTATTATTTTAAGAATGTGGTTGAGTAATAATTAAATAAATAGTGATTTATTCAATTATTTGTAAATGATTTAGTCAAATTTAACAAGGAATATTATTTAAATAATGTTTTAAATAATTATTCGTAGAATATAGTAAGATAAATAATGATCTATCTAATTAATTTTCCTGTTTTGGGTTAAATATGACCAGGAATATTAATTAAATTCCAAATCTTAATATATACCATTTTTATTGTTCTTGTGTTTGTTAGGATTGCTCCTCCATTGCTTTATTGGTGTCGATTTGAGTTCATTTTCCTTAGCGAACTTTGGAAGGAATTCCTTATCATAAATGTTATCAAGGTCTAGAATATGGTACATTTTCTTCAGGTCTCCTGCTTTAAAGGAACCAATCATTTTTCCTCTACTGGTAAGGAAATTCTTATCCCCGATGTTAATATTGTAAATAATACACCTTACCATATCAATATATGGTAATATCTCAGGCCGTGTCACAATTTGGCGAAGAAACGAATAAGCTACATCTCCAATTGTAGCTTTAGAAGAATTTGGGGCATAAGTTGTTTCCTTTCTTTGGATTTTGTAGGGAAACAACTTATACATAGATTCCCATAGAGAGGATCCACTTTCAAGTCTACAATTCATATCTTTAAACATGAGCAACATCTCTATTCTCTCGGAGGTAGTAAGCGTAGGGTTAACAAGAGCCATATGCTTCTTTGCTTTCTTGAAAGCCTTAGACATTTCAGGAAAGCTTTGTTTACTCAAACTTGCCTATAAACAAGTAAGAAAGAATAAGTGGAAAGAAGGAACCTTTTAGTTTCACAATACACACAGATAGCATAGCAAATATAAACATTTCAAACGGATGAGACTTCGCATGATTATGGGATATGAATGGAATTCTTGTTGCAGGAAAATGATTATGGCAGTATGGAGAGAAAAATTTTAATTTATGACGTTGATAACTATTATGGGTTATCGTGCCTATATAATTATTTCTCAATTAAAACCATATCTATCACATTACATCGTCGCTCATGTGTGTTGGGTCTCATAAATGTCCTTAAAAAGACATCCACTTTCACAATCATTTCCATTATATCACTCCGTTTCACCTCCATTTCACTACCATGTCACTACATTCATCTCACTTTCATCATCATTTCGGTTACCCTTGTGTTTTCCAAACATTATTAGTTTCTAGTATTTTTAAGTGAATTTGTGATCAAAAGTTAGGAAATAATATGCATATGCTTATACCTTAAAAGTGGAAAGCATTATGTGACATGTGTAGGTTCATTGGAAGCTTCTAAAGCCCTCTTTTGTGGCTCCCAAAGATCAAATTCGAATTTATTTTCATGATATCAAGGATATTTGAAGGAGGGATATGTGGCCTATGGTTAAGAAAATTTGTTGAGAATATTATGGATCAAAGGAGAATAAGTATCCTCATTAATGAGGAGGCTACTTAGAAATTTGTATAAATAGGAGATCTCTCTCCTTTATTTGTAACTTTGTTAACTTAACTTGTCATTATTTTGTACTTTGTAATTTTGAAGAACTTGAATAAAGCTATGAGGTTCTAAGCATGGAAGGAGATATGAAGTAGATATCATGGAGCATATAGGAATGTAAGATAGAGTAGATTTTATTTTGTAATTTTTCTTTGATTTCATTCAAGTATGTCATTTCATTATTATGTTTTTTTCATTTCATTGAAAGTTTGATAGTTTAGATTTTACAGTCATGCAAGTTAAATTCATGCAAGGATGTTCAACTAGTCGATTGTAGAATGATTAGTTTTTAATATCCAGTTGAATGCTTAAATTTTTTCTTACTAAATCATCTCAAGAAAGTGGTTTCTATCATTTTCCAATTGGATTGGATTTGAGCATAGAGATATACAACAACGCTTTTTACTTTTCCTTGATTTCAATACAACAATCCAAGATTATAATTCAATTATGCAAATATATTAATTTTTAATTCTTGAATATAGAAAAGATTTCCAAGTTAGTGTAGGAATGGTGTGATTAGTTTAGTTATTAGTTTTCATAAACTGGTCCCTAACATATATTGTGCACGTATGTCTCACAAGTCCTACGGATCCCGAATTGATAATTTATGTTAGTAATCTAATACATATTATTTTACTCAACATTTTGGCACCATTGTCGGGGAGTCGTACATAGGGATTAGTGTTAGCTTAGAATGTCATTTTGTTTGTTAACTTAGTTTCAAATTCCATCCCAATTTCATTTTCACATTTTTACTAGATAAATTTTTCATTTTATCTAACAATCTCATTTTTTTTATGCAATTTCATTTTCATTTTTTTCAATTAATTTCATTTTTTTTAGAAATCATTTTTTTTTATTTTTTAGACTTTGGCCAAATAAAATTAGTTTTTAAGGTTTGATAAAATAAAATAAAATAAAAATTTCTTTCAAAATCAAATAGAATACAATAAAAGTCAACATTTATAGATTTTTAATTTCTCGAGTATGATCTCCTCTTGTGCTTTGCGTGATCTCGAGGATCAGAAAAATAAAATTTATGTTAGTAAGTAAAAATAAAATTGTTAAAACATATATTTAGCTACAGAATGCAATTCTACTTTCATCATTTGATTTAATTTGATTTGATTTTTTCAATAAACTTTAAAAATTTTAAAAAAGTATTTTAAAACCAAAATAAAATTTGTCAAATTCATTTTCTTTATTAATAAATTGCTTTGTTTTAAAATATATATGTATACTTTTAAAATTTTAAAAATGTAACATATATAAATTTTTTTAACAAAACTAAAACATTTTGAATACATAAAAAAAAATAAAAAAAAATCTCTAAAAAATAAAACAAAAACAGACCATATATAAAACAATAATACATTAAAAATGAAAAAATAAAACAAATAAAAAACAACGAATGCCATAACATGACCCATAAAAAAAAAACAGCCAATGACAATGGCCATGGCCTTTGGGTAAAACGAAAACCAAAGAGGCTAAGATCCCATGCAAGCCTCTGAGCCATTAAACCACGACCAACCATGTAGGCCACACAACCCTTCAGAATCATGAACATAACATACTTAAGAAAACTGAGATTTCTCAATTGAATTGGCCTCTGCATAATTAAATCTCGCCCAAATTTCTGCAAATAAAACTTGACGACGCAATAATTTTGGGCTTTGGCCTTCAATTCACATCAATCTTGGCCTTCGATTCACTCCATCAAGCTCTCAACTCTGAGCCAGCTCCAAGAAGCACCGAACACACCATTCAATTTGAGCATTTCTTAGCCCTACAACCAAATTTAATTGTCGATCCGAGTTCCATCAAAACTCAATTCAAAGGTGAATTCATTGAAGGGCAGTGGAAGAGTTGGAAATAAAATGAAATTTCTCAGTGGCATGTTGCTTTGATAAATAGACAGGTGGGTTGTTGGGCAAAAATCTAGCAGACAAATCTAAAGTTGATTTTACCATAAGAGCATTTCCAGAAAATGCAACGATCTTGAAACATCATTTTTGAATGCATTTCCGGAACAAATGGAAGAGAATTTGGAAAAAACCGAAACATGGGTTTTTTCTGGAACATGGTGGGTTAAGTAACCCAAAAATGGTTTCCTCGTATTTTTAACCATTTGGGAGATTTTATGAGATCCTCTGAGCTCCATTTTGGAGACTACGTGAAGAAGAAAAACAGTTTTAATTTAAATGGAAAGACAGTTACAGTTTTGCTGGAAGGATAAAATCCAGATTTTAGGAGGTAAATCTGCTAAGATAATGCTTCCTAATTTGGAGGAGAAGGATTTGCCATGAGTATGTTGATGATGAGTATCAATCAACTTCTCACGCAACCCAATATTCAACGACACTCCGTATCCTTTTGTCACTATAGATGGATTGGCAAGTTCTTGTTTTTCTACGACTTATACCACTACTTCCATTCAACATGCTAAAATTACCTACTGTTTATTGGCTTGGGTCAGTACATAGAATTTGTGTCCTTAATGAAGTCATTGTAGTTGGAAGACAATTGCAAACCAAAGAAAGTCAATAACTTGGCCGTGACGAAGGAAACCCATGCCACCCAAAGAAAAAAAAAGCCAAACCTAATTTGAGAAAAGAAGCGATGAACAAAGAAACCATCCAAGAATGAACTGCATTGCAAACTATTGCAAATTCTAAACTAGGTCGTATCTTTCTCTCTGGGTTGGATACTCCCAGAAAGCCATGTTTTAATTTTCTTTACCACACACATGAAAATGCTTCACTTCAACACTTCACATATTTTTCACATTCGTTTTAAAGTTATGGAGTGTTTATGGCTCATTATGTTTTGTTACATTTTATATGAAGTTATGATTTAATAATTTTTATATGGTATGTTTTTTTCCATAAATAAAATAAAAAAATATAAATATATATATATATCTATATATATATAAAATAATAATGAAAAAAAAATGCATCAATGAAATAAATAGGGTATTTTCTCGTTTGTCTAGAGGAGGCACTAATTGATTCAAATATTGGACTGATCATGAAAAATGCATAGTTTTCTATACTTAAATGACTGCTCAAGATTTTTAGCTACAGAAATTTTTCAATTCTGTAGCTGAACATCAATTCTGCAGCTGAGAAACTTCACTGTTTCATCCAAATTTCAAATCAACCTAGCCTTCTGATATGATATCAGATTTCGATGATTAAAGCATCATTGGAAAGAGCTCAACGATATCTACACAATGAGAAATTAATCATCAGAGTTTGAAATAGTACAAAAAATAAAAAATATTGTTAAAAAGACACAACATGTAACTTGAGGCACTAGTTTCGATACATGTATAAATTCTTTTGGTTTTCCTTCGTGAATTTGTTTCATTAGTACCAATTCTCGGTTTTTTGTGTAAATGTCATAAGTAGAGAGATTGATCACCTCTCTCTTTTGATAGTCTTACATTCCATCGCAAATGAGGTACTATTTTTTTTGCATGTTCTAGGAGGAAGGACAAGATGACTACAAGCAACAGTGTCTTTCTCAAAGACCACATTTCTTTTACAAGAAGATGATTAGAAACAAAGAAAAAAAAATCAATGCATGAGCACATGCTAATGCAAATCAAATCCAACACTTGCAAACATTTCAGTTGCCATCATCTCCATTACATCCATGCTTTTCAATCAATAAAACATTCACCTCATTTCCCTTCATATTTTCCATTCACATTCATTCTTCATTCACGTTCACCATCCATTTGCATTCATTCACTTCCATCCACCCCTAATTCATGAATAAAAGCAATCAGCTCACTTACATGTTTATTAACTCCATTATCTTTTTCCCTTTCATGTTCATTTTCATTTTTCCAAATAAATCCCACTTCAAAGAAAATTGTATATCTATAGTCCTTTTTGAGTTTTAAAAATATTTTCAAAAAGTACCCTGAGGTTTGCATGCCTTAATGGCAAGTCCTCTTGCCGAAAAACAATGGGAATACATTAATGTCCCTTGTTTGACAGATCTTCTAGGTGACTCGACATTAGAAAAAATTATTCGTACCTAGCGAGATGTGCTTAGGCATCTTGAATCTCATTTTCATCAATGGTGAGAGGTCTCGTGTTGATTAGTGGCATACATTAATGGCCACTAGTTCAACAATTTCTTACTATGTTCGACATCAGAAAATTCATTCACATAGATAAGAATAGTACCAATGTTATAATGACATGAAAACTATCAGATCCATCATTATTCAACATTTGTAGTAGGTGTAGCAGATGTAGCAAATTAAGAAAATTCAGTAGTAGCAATAAAGACTCACTTTCACAACCTCATCCACCATTTGCATGACCAATTAAAGAAGTATTAGATCATATTTTTGCAGCAACTAAATATGCATAAATTATCCATTTCATAGGTAATTAAAGGTATGTTCTTCTCTAATTTTTTATCACGCAATTCCTTAAAATGCTAAAGTTATAATTTTTGGAAAAACACTCCACAATATTCCTTTTCTCACTTCATGAAATTGTAAAAACCATCAGTCGGAGGGAGGGGATATCACTCCATATATTTACATCTTATGCCACATCACTTTCATATAACCAAAATACAACTACTATTGCATTAAGATTAAAAAAGATTATATGTTTTTCAAATCATCAAACTGATGAGCTTATTATATGGCTAAATTGAAAAGATAAATTCTAAATGTTTTCAATATATTTGGATACAACAAATAATAAACAAAGTATTGTTACAAAAGAACCAATACTCATCAATTTTGGTTGTCACACAAGAACCAACCATAAAAGAAATCAATTTTGGTTGTCACACAAGAACCAACCATAAAGATGAATGTTGAAATACAATGTATTTCAAAGAAAACTTTGCAAAAGTAATGAAGTTATGGAATACTATGATAATGCAAAGTTAAAGGAGAATTGATACAAGCCAAAGCTCATTCAAAAGCAAGAAAATTTAAAGATCAGATGAATCAATGTAATAGGTTGCATGAGGACATGCAACAATTTCAGTTGGGGGGTATGATGGGTCTCAGAAATGTCCTTAAAAATACATCCACTTTCACCATCATGTCCATTATATCACTCTATTTCAACTCCATTTCACTACCATGTCACTACATTCATCTCACTTTCATCATCATTTGGGTTACCCTTGTGTTTTCCAGACATTATTAATTTCTAGTATTTTTAAGTGAATTTGTGATCAAAAGTTAGGAAATAATATGCATATGATTATACCTTAAAAGTGGAAAGAGTTTTGTGGCATGTGTAGGTTCATTGGAAGCTTCTAAGACCCTCTTATGTGGCCACCAAAGATCAAATTCGAATTTATCTTCATGATATCAAGGAGATTTGAAGGAGGAATATGTGGCCTATGTTTAAGAAAATTGGTTGAGAATATTATGGATCAAAGGAGAAGAAGAAGGATCCTCATTAATGGGGAGGTTTCTTAGAAATTTTTATAAGTAGATCTCTCTCATTTATTTGTAACTTTGTTAACCTAACTTGTCATTATTTTGTACTTTGTAATTTTGAAGAACTTGAATAAAGCTTTAAGGTTCTAAGCATGGAAGGAGATGTGAAGTAGATATCATGGAGCATATTGGAATGCAAGATAGAGTAAATTTTATTTTGTAATTTTGCTTTGATTTCATTCAAGTATGTCATTTTTTTTATTATGTTGTTTTCATTTCATTGAAAGTTTTATAGTTTAGATTTTCCATTTATTCAAGTTTAAGTCATGCAAGTGTGTTCGAAAGGTCAATCATAGAATGATTAGTTTTTAATTTCCAATTGACTTTGTAAATTTGTGTTCACTATGTCATCTCAAGAAGGTGGTTTCTATCATTTTCCAATTGGATTAGATCTGGGAATTCAGATATACAAAAACATACATTTTACTTGTCTTTGATTTCAATACATCACTTAGATTAAATTTCCAATTGATTGTGTAAATGTGTGCTTGCTAAGTCATCTCAAGAAAGTGGTTTCTATCATTTTCCAATTGGATCAAATCTGGGCATTCAGATACACATCAACATGCCTTTTACTGGTCTTTGATTTCAATATCACGCTTAGATTAAATTTCTAGTTGACTGTGTAAATTTTTGTTCACTAAATCATATCAAGAAAGTGGTTTCTATCATTTTCCAATTAGATTGGATTTGGGCATAGAGATATACATCAAAGCTTTTTACTTGTCCTTGATTTCAATACAACAATCCTAGATTATAATTCAATTATGCAAATAGATTAAATTTTAATTCATGAATGTAGAATAGATTTCCAAGTTAATGTAGGAATGGTGTGATTAGGTTAGTTTT
This sequence comes from Pinus albicaulis, assembly GCA_034641835.2. Lineage (NCBI taxonomy): Eukaryota > Viridiplantae > Streptophyta > Pinopsida > Pinales > Pinaceae > Pinus > Pinus albicaulis. The sequence goes on from CM076582.1 coordinate 257,057,866, forward strand.
TAGTTTTCATAAGCTAATCCCTAGCATATATTGTGCATGTATGTCTCACAAATCCTATGGATCCCAGATTGATAATTTATGTTAGTAATCTAATTCAAATTATTTTACTCAACAATGTGTAATCTCTTCATTAATACTAATGAGATTAGATTTCCTGCTAATCGCGACATCGCAATTGCAATATCAGTGAAGTTGATAGTATGAAAAATTTGTTTCTTTTATAAGAGTGCGATGTGTGATGTGCGATGTGTTTTATCACATCGGTGAATATGAGCGGTAACAAATAGAACGGTTAAGCCTTTTACGAGAATGCGATGTGATATGTTTTATCACATCGACGATTATGAGCGGGAGCAAATAAGACTATCAGGGAGAAACTGTGATTTGCGAAATGCGATAGGCTTACGTGGAAAAAGTAGGTCCCATGGGTATTCTTTATTAAATTTACTTATAAATATGGTGGTTTCCTCATATAAAAGTGTTTCAGTTTTATTCATCGGATCGCAAAATGTTTTAGGTCTTTATTCTCGATTTATATACACTTTGCAATGATTTTGTGATTTGTGAAATACGATTTATCTCTGCTTAAGTATTTAGAAAACAAAATTTTAAAGTTTCCATCCCCTTTGACCTTTATTCCTATCAAAAGAAATACTCTAAGGGTTTATTTTCTTTAACTCTAAAAATTAAAAGGGCTCCCATTATTTTCTAAGGCAACTATGACTTAAAATAATGGAGGTTTTTGATTTACACAACAATTGGCGATTCACTGGAAGAATCGGTTATCTCTGAAAAATAATTTCTTTAGTATCTTCGAATATGTAAAAATAATTTAAGGAAACAAGAATTATTTTCAAAATATTTAAATGAATAAAATTACTCTAAATATGAAAACTCATCTATATCTGTAATCTTTCATAAACCTTTCATAAATAAATATCTTCTTTGCTCTATATCAATCACTATATGGTTTGAAAGGTAAAGTAAGTGTTATTTTTGTAACTTATATTTTTAATTTTCACCTTTTTTCATAGGTAGAGCTATTGTTGCTAGTAAATAGTAATAGCTCAATCAAGGTTACCTTTTAACCATCAATGACTTAGTGTCCCATCCATTTATTTAAAGTTTCGTTGAGTTAACTTAGTTACTCATTTTTCTTCTTTTTCTTCAAAACTCATTGTCCTCGCTTGATGACCAGAAAGTGACAATGCCATTCACAGGTTATAATTTAGATTGAACAAGTTGGCTTGTGATTAGACCCCTTGTCTTGTGATTTTAATAATCATGAGCCATTACCCTGATTTGGTATGTAGTTTTGGTAATGTCAGTTAATCATTAACTTATGATCATGGTAAGCAAGCTTGTGATAAAACTTCTTATCCTTTTAAGTTTTTTATATTTCTGAATTACACACTAAAAAAGTTATTTTCAATGGATGGGGAGAATCATTGACTCCTTAAGAGTTTTGGATGATAGTTTAGAGTTAAATATGCTTAGTTACAAAAAGTATTTTCTTTGTAATATGAACCTTTTTTTTTTATTGATAATAGAATAAAAAGACTTTACAAATTTTGAGTTTACAAAATTTACAATTTCGATGGAAAAATATTTTAGAGTTTTATAGTATTCATTCAATTTTCTAGGTTGGTAGTTATTTTCTCAAAAAATTATGTTCTTCAAAAATAAAAATATAAAATAATTCAGAGGTGTTGTGAACAACCATAAGTATGTAATCAAACATAATTTTCTAAAAGAAAGAAAAGAAAAAGGATATAATACACTTAGAAGATAATCTTCTTCTAAGAAAATATTTTTTTCAGGATCAACCCATCAACAGGAGTAAGACTTTTCTCCCTTGAAGGTCCTGTAACATAAATGTTGATGGGCCAATTTTTTCAAAAAATTGGAATTGTCCAAGCCACATTCTTTGGAATTTGGTATACTTACCTTTTTCCTCATGTGCTTTGTACCATTTGAGTACGAGATCTCCAACTTGGAAATTTTTTGGGGAAACAAAATTTGCATCAAAATAATTTTTCACTATTTGTTGATGATGAGCATGAGTTATTTTGGCCTTTTCTATTTCTTCTTCCATTTTAAGGATATCTGAAATTCTTAATTTTAGGGAACAAGAATGTACTTCATCAATAAATTGAACTAGGGCTAATGAGGGAGGAACTAGATTTGAAGGAATTATAGCTTCTTTCCCATAAACTAGATGGAATGGAGAAGTTACTATGGAGAATTTTTGAGTAATCCTATCTGCCCATAGTAAGATTTATGCCAATTTTTCTGATTTTGATCGATAGCTCTTTTGATGATTCTTATGAGATTTTTGTTTCTTGATTCAGCTAAACCATTCTCTTTGGGATAGTAGTTGGTAGAGTATTTAAGCTTAAAACCTCTTTTAAGAGAAAATTTTGTCACACTATTTCCTGAAAAATAAGATGCATTGTCAAACATAACTGAATTGGGTAAGCCAAATCTGGTAATAATGAATTGATCAATAAATTCAATAATGGCTTTAGAGTTAGCTACCTTTAGTGGAATTGCCTCGACCCACTTAGTAAAATAATCTATTGTAGTGAGAATATATTTATGTTGCTTGGATGAGTTAGGAAAAATCTCACCTATGATATCTTATCTGCATTGCTTGAAAGGTTATTCAATGTTGACTGGTTGCAATGGCAAGGCTGGTTTTCTTTGTCTTCTCACAACAGTTTGGCATGTTTTGCATTTTTTCACATATTTATGAGTATATTTGAATAGAGCGGGCCAATAATAACCTACATGAAGGATATTATGTGTAGTGGTATCACCACTGAAGTGTCCACCTGCAGGTCCATCATGGAGTTCCTGCAAAACCTTCTGAGCTTCAGATTTCTCAAGCCATATTAGTAGTACAGAGTCAATTTTTTTTAAAAAATACATTGTCTATGAGTTGGTATTGATTAGATTTCAGTCTTAAATTTTATTTTGTTTTAAGATTGAGTTCTATCAGAGCATATCCATTTTTCAAGTAAAATATTAAATCAGTATACTATGATTCTGAATCAGTTAAACTTACCTCATCAATTTTTACAGTGTTTCCTGACTATTCATCATTTGATATATTGGATGCTCCTGATAATAGTTTGTAGAGACCTCGTCCTTTGATGATTTTGGCTGGTCTTATTTCAATGTCATATTCTTGCAAAGAAGTTACCCAATTTTCTCTCTTTTCTCCTAGTTCTGTCTGTATAAGTAGTTGTCTTACAACCCATAATGGAACTACTACCTTAGAGTGTGTTTTAAGGAGAAAAGGTTTAAAATGTTTTAAAGATTTATAGATAGCAAATTATTGTTTTTCTACTTCGGAATAATTTAGTTATGTACCTTGTAGATTTGAGCCAAAGAATGAAATAGGTGCTTCGATTTTTTGATCATCAATCTATGTAAATACATCAACGCAATATTTTTTTGATGCAAAAGTATATAAAATAAAATGTTTGGAAAAATCTGGGGTAGTCATAGAAGGCGCGTTAATGATAGCTTCGTTAATCAAATGAAAAGCTTCTATGTCATCCTGTCCCCATTTAAAAAATGAATTCTTCTTAATCATTACTTCCAAAGGTAAAACAATTTGAGAAAAATTTTGAACAAATCTTTTAACAAAATTTATCTGTCCTAAGAAGGATTGCATGGAGTTTTTGTTATGGGGATGTGAGAGTTCAGAAATTTTCTTAATTCTTTGAGGATCAATACATATGCCCTATTTTGAAACAATAAATCCTAAGATTTCTCCTCCACTTAAAGCGAAATAAGACTTTTTTGTATTTAAAGAAATTCCATATTTCAAACAAAGTTCAAGGATTTGTTTAAGATCATGATAGTGGTCCTTCATTTTTTGGAATAAATAGTTATATCATCTAGATAAACAACCATTATTTTGTTGATTAAACCTCTAAAAGAAATATCCATTTCTCTTTGAAAGGTTGCTCTTGCATTGATTAATCCAAATGGAATTTTTTGATAGGCATTTGTGCCCTATTTTGTTCTAATTGTAGTTTTTAATCTATCTTCAGGATGAACCAAAACTTGATTGTAACCTAAATATCCATCAAGAAAAGACATTAATTCAGAACCAGCAACTAATTTCAATATTTGTTCCATCGGTGGTAATGGGAAATTATATTTCAAGAAATATTTGTTTAAGTTTCTAAAATCAATACAGATATGAATATCGTCATTATTTTTCCTAACAAGAACTAGATTTGATACTCACTTAGAATGCCTAGTAGGAAAGATAATCTTGGATTTAAGGAGTTTTTTCAGCTCAAATTTGATTTGACTTTCAAGGTCAGGATTAATTTTCCTTAAATTTTGTTGTATAGGTTTTTGAGTGCATATCATTGGGATAGTATGTTGAATGAATGAAGTATCATAGGTTTTTAGATCTTCATATTTCAATGCGAATACATTATTGTATTTTTTTAATAAATGAATAAATGCTAATATTTCACTAGAGGAAAGGTCAAGTCCTAAGTTGATGTTATGAGGATTTAGATCTGTTCCAAGATTTACCAGTTCAGACCTCAAAGTTGAAAATTGGAGTTCAAAAATTTTGTAATCTTTTTGAATCTATCTTTAAGATCATAAAGATCTTCGAGTTTAACCACAGACTTAAGTATAGCATTTTCTTCAGATTTTTGTTGTAATTGTCTTTCATGATCATATTCATCAATTGATTGATCATCATATGATCCTTCTGATGTGAGAAAAGTAATAACATCATCATCATCATTGAATACTCTCCAAATAGTAATATTATCAGCAATAGACGGGAAAAAAATCAACTCTATGTAAAATCTATCTAGGTTATAATCTTCTAAAGGAATAAGCTTGGATGCTACATTTTCTAAAAGGTCTGCACTTGCATTTTGAATTCTTGGAATAGATGAGATATTGAATGCTAAAAAATGAGAGGTAAGATACTATACTAATGATTGATAATGTTTAAGATGGCTGGAAATATAGTATATGTTCTTTCTTACCTTCTTAACAATTATTTCAGAATCTATGAATACTTTAAGATACTTAACACCGAGATCAATTTCTTTGGTTAAGCCTTGAACAAATGCCTCCTACTCTGCAGTATTATTTGTGCATTCAAATTCAAGTCTACATGTGAGCATAGTCTTTTCACCTTTTGGATTGATTAATATACAACGAGCTCCTGTTCCTTCATGGGATTTTGACCCACCAAAATATAAGTCCAAAATAAAGTATCAATACAAGGTTTATTTATAGTATTTACACACTTGAAAGAATTAGTCTGAGAAAAATTTTCAATCTGAGAATTAACTGAATTGGTAAGAAATGGAGACTTTAGAACATTGAAATTCCCTAAAAGGGATTTCGCAGAGTAATTTCCAAGAATGTTATTTGTAAAGGCCATGGGTTAATTTTCTTCTTCGAATTCAGTTAGTGAATATTTTAAATGCTTTTCACGGTCAAACCTAATTTGATTTGGCTTACCATTATGGGGAAGCCACATATGAGACCAGTAAGTAGCAAAATAACCATGAAGCATTTTTGACCAATCTCTGCTGAAGATTAGACCATAAAAATATGGTATATCAGCAACTAAGATATCAATTACTTGATGGAATTTTGGATTGGATGATAATTTGATAAGGATTGAATTCATATCTCCTAATACCTTAACTTTTGTTCTGTATAATTGCACAATATATACTGCTGATTTCTAAGGAGTTATATTCAATTTCAGACAAACAAAATATGGCATAATATTTGATGAGGCTCTAGAGTCAATTAAACAACTATGCGAGTTTTTTTTGAATAATTCAAAAGTTAAAAAAAATAAGAGGATTATGTGAATTGGATCTGTCACCTATTAAAATAGCATCACTTGCATCAATTTTCTCAGGTGAATCATTAGGAGGCTTAGATGTTCCTTTAGCTTCTTTTGTAGTTACAGGAGCAGGCAAGGGTGTAGCGAGAACAACATTCAATTCTTTAAGAAAAATGTTCTGTTTCTATTTCAATTTTCTCAACTCATGGAGAGAGATATTTGCTTTAGTTTTCTTCATATCTTCCACTATATTGTATTCAATGGTATGATAAACCACTAATGTTTTAGAGGTAGATGGAAGAGTAGAAGAAGTCTTTTTATTGAATACTTTATCCTTAGCAATAAAGTATGAAGCTTTTTTCTTTTGAGGTGAATGAGGAAGATCAAAAATATTTTTACTTCTAGTATTTACTGAAAGTGCCTCATGTTCATTTTCATCATCAGAGGTTGGAAGGATAAAGTCCCATAGTCCATGAAATTCAACTAGTTCTTATTCTTGATATTCTTTTGCAAATGATATTGTTTCATCATTATCCTTGTCTTGATATGATTCAAGATTTGATATTACATTTTGGGGCTGAGAAGCCTGGCTTTTCTTAAAAGTTCTAAAAGGTTTCTTTGAAGAAGATTCAGCTACTTGTTTCTTTATCTCAACCATATCGTTTGACATGGCTTTTAGCACCTTTTTCAATCCTTCAAGATCATAGGTATCTTTAGATGATTTCTTTTTGGGCTCATATTTAAAGGAAACTTTCTTATTTATCCTATCTTCTAGAGAAATTTTATTCTCTAAAGCAATTATTCCTTTTTCAACAGAAAGAGCTTCTTTCATATTCTCTACTAATGTAGCCTTAATGGCTCTATCTACAAAAATTTCAATATTAGAAGGAAGAGAGTATATATACCATTGTATTTCCACATCTACTTCAGGATTAGATGTGGATAGGATTTTGTTAAGAAATTTATTAAATCTGGAATTGAAGTCTTCGATCTTTTTGCTTGTATTTTCTTTTAGATTGGATATATCATTGATAAGGGTTGTAGTAGTACGGTCATATCAAAATTTAGTAAGGAATTTTTCTTAAAAAGTGTCCCAAATAGTAATTGTGCCTGATGGTAGTGAGAAATACCATGATCCAGCTGATCCTTGAAAAGTATAAGGAAATAATATAACTACACAATCTTCCTATGAAACTCCATTAATATTTATGGAAAACATGAAATTATGGAGATGCTCTTCTACAGGTAGCCCATCATCCAGATTACACTTAGGAAACCATCTTTCAGAATGCTTAGGTAAAGGATGAAGAGGTCTTGGTATTTGAAGAGCTCCAGGATTTTTCTAGGGTATGTCTTCCATTGTATGAAGGGGAGGATTGGGTGGCCCTAAAGGAGGATTTGAAGGAGATGATGTATCTCCAATAATAGTTGAAGGTGAAGAAGAAATGATTATGGAACTAATATTACTTGAAACAATAGTTATAGACTGAGAAGAAGCAGGGATATTAATCAATGACTAATTTTTTTGAGAAGATGTAAGAGAGGGATGAATAACTGATGTTATTTGAAAGGTAGAAAGAGATTGAATCTCACTAGTTGATGATTGTGTTTCAGAAATAGGAATTTTCCTTTGATGAGAATGAAGAGTAAATTCAAAAGGGATAACTCCAAGTTTTTCACCCTTAGATAGATTTAATACACCAATGCCTTCAAAAATTGAAGTGACACTTCCTTCCGAGGTTTCCGAAAGTGTAGGTTTTTCTGTCGAAATTAAAATTTATTCCAATTGATTTATTAGCATCTGTACTTCAGGTGACTCTCGAGTATATTCTAAAAGGATTTCTTTATGAACATAACTAGGAGATTGTGGGGGAGATTGAACTATTCTGACTTATGAGTAGAAAATTTTGAATTAGGACTTGAAGTTGTGGATTCGGAGGGAGAATGACTCTTGTGATGGTATTTGATTTTTAATTTAAGATTTGGTGCCATTCCTAGTCATATGTCCCTCCTTCTAGCACCAAAAAAGTTGATTCCTTGAAAATTGGTGCAACAACATTGGGGAAAACCACCCGGTCGAGGATTTAAAAACTGTCCCTTTTCCATTTGGAATGGTGGCTCCGACTAGATTTGTGGGACCAGTTTCCCAATTTAATATAGTTGGAGTGAATGTATGATTTTATCTCTAAGTAGAACTTTATAGATGGAAGAATAAGAAAGCTTGCAATAAATAGTAAATCTATCTATCTGTATCTATATCTAGTTCTATCTATATGTATATCTATCTATCCCAGGATGTAACCTTTTCTTTGTGCGATCTACAAAATAATATTTCAGTGGATGAAAATAAATATCATACATTCAGTTAGAGATATGAAACACATTTAAGATAATTAATTTAATTAAAAAGTTAATTAAATCAATTTAATGAAGCTTATATCGTAACTTTTACAAAATGCATGTATTCCATATATACATAAATGATGACATCATAACACATTCAAAAGTGAATTTATGTCAAACCATGTTCAAACAAATATATAAAACAACACATCATAATATAAATGAACTATTTCTCATTTGAAACTCAAATTAAACATATAAGATAAAAGTAATATATATATATATATATATATATATATATATATTTACTCAGCTCATTTGAGAAATAACTCTCAGTCCAGGCTTTTCTGTTTAGAAAAATTTAAGAGTATAAAAGTGCAACATCAGTAAAGTCTTCTTTTGAAAATTTTAGTACCCCTTCTTAAAAGACATTAAGGGTTTTAAATATAAAACTAATAAGCCTTAAAATAGTCATTACAATAAAAATTGAGGAGGTTTCAAACAACTCTCCTTAAAGTAAGTAAAATTAAACATAAATAGAAACTAAAGGGGTGATTTGTTGGCAGATTGTCCTATTGTCCCTTGTTCCATTTTCTGCTTGAGTTGAATAATATTAATCATGGGCTTAACCTTGTGATCAGGAGATCAAGTGTTATGCTAAAAAATGAAAGTTCTCAAAATAGGTTTGAACTTGAGTGACCGGGAAGGTCTCATCATTGCGATTCTAGCATGGTGAACGGTTCGAAAAATCGATGTTGTATGAGGAAGATATCGCATTTTGTCCGTTTTCCGAAACATTTTTTTTTTATATACTGGATGCCCAGTTAGCATGCAGGTACAGTCAGCAAGTATATACTTGGAGTATTCCATTTTTACCTAGCTAATAGGATCGTGCCACATGGCTCAATCTGGGTCGTTACATGTTGGTGGTACGGAGGAATTTGGACCATTTAATGGGTTTATGATTGGCCAATGGATGAGTGACATGGGGCCAGCTCAGAGGCTGCCACATGTCCTTAAGAGTCTGTGTCAAAATTTATTTGGAGTTGATGGGAATCGACCACCGGACCTGCTATCCGCCAAGCCTGCATGGTACTGCCCATGTTGCGTGAAGTTATTAACCATATAAGCTTTGAGTTTAACTTTATGGTTTGTATGTTTTACATTTGGGGGCTTGGGAGGCCAGCCCCGAAGGGCTAGCCCCCCCTCTCATGTGGCCTTGTGCCTAGAAACATGGGCCTCCACTCTAACTGCAGCAGTAAACTCAATTGTCGGCCCCGTGTTGCAGTCACATGGTTGTATAATAAACCCTAACATGTTGTTTAAACTAACAACTTTCCAAACTGTAACCATCGGTGGATTTAGCGTGTTCACATGTTGCGGTCGTGACATTCATTAGATGGCGGTCATGTTAACCACCATAACTTCCGGCGGTCAATGTCAAGTCTTGTTCACACGTGTTTTAAAACCTTGGAAATTAACATTTATCCAGCGGCAACGTGACATAAAAATAAGGCGGGTTTTTACTATGCTCACATGACAGGGGTTAAAAGTTTTAAATTTTAAGGGTTGCAGAATAATGAAAACTCCAGATTCCAAGCCAAAAACATGGAGTTTCAAACAGTTAAGTGCGGAGGTTAATACAGGGTCGGTATGTGACCACCCCGCCCTCTAAACTTTAATGTTATCATTAACCGTTCGATAATTTTGGAGTGTGCCCCTATTTTTAGGGCATTCTATTAAATTTAACTTAAGTTAACTGCCTTTCTCCACATTTAGTGGAGCTTTTCTAGCTGTCATTGAGGAAAATGCCTTGGGAGGTCAATTTCCAACCAATTTTGGTGAAGCAAGAGTCTACCTAGACTAATTTGAGCATTATGGAGCCATTGGTGCAGAAAAAACAACCATTAAAGGCCTATAAACATATAAAATTTACAATTTTGAGCATAATGACAAAGAGGGGCATGACATTGGCAGTTGGACCAACAGATGTAGCCTAGGAGGGGTGAACTGCTTCATCATGCCTACTGTGTAAAACTTATGTGTGAATTTTTTCCTCTGTTATGCATTGTTGTTCAGTGTTTTTAAGGCTTAGTAACATGCTTAAAGTTCACTAATTCATCAAATTTTCATGGTTAAAATTATCATTCCTTAAGAAAACATATGGAGACAAATTGTACATGTTTATATTACTAAAAGGAAACTTAGCACAGCAGAACTAATACACTCCTTTCATAGCAGGTTGGTATCAGAGCTAGAGGTTTATCTCTAGTGTTTTAATGTGTAAAGATTTGTTAACTATTTGCAAGGGTTTTCATGCTTACTAGGCTCAAGCTTAAGAGAGGAGGAGGCAAATTGGTGGATGCAAGAGGTTCTCAAAGTGAGCCACAACAAAGGAGGGAAATATTGCCACATTCTCCATCACCAAGCTTACCTCCAAGAGACATAGAAGTAGCATCAAGCATTCCTCCAGGAGAAGGAGAAATCCATGAAGAGATGGATCCTAAAGAGGAAGAAAGAGTGTACAGAAAAACATTTCTGGACTTAACTGAAATGGTGAGAGTCCTTTATCAAGAAAGAATCATAAACTAGAAGGGGAAAGGTCAAAACTTCACAAGGAAGGACAAGGATCATCAAGAGGCCATAATGATGAAGATAAATCAAAGAAGGGTAATGGAGGAAATGGAGACAGTGGAAAGTCACCATCATCATCCTCTACATCATCTTTAGTACATCAGCCATACAAGTCAAAGAACATGGGTAAAATTCATTTTCTAAAACTTGATGTTAATTTTGAATTTCCAATGTTCAATGGTGGAGTCAATGTAGAAAATCTTGATAATTGGATTAGGCAATTGGAGGTCTATTTGAGAATCCAAAATTTTCATGATGATGATACCAAAATCCAACTAGCTTCACTGAGAATGGAAGGTGCAACACTTGTTTGGTGGGAAGCCAAGACAAAGGAGGAGATCAAGAAATATAGTAAGATTATTTTATCATGGACTGATTTCATTTCTGCAATAAAACAACAATTTTATCCATCAGCTCACATGCAGAAATCCATAATGGACTGGAAAAATTTTAAACAATTGAAAGGACAAAATGTACATGTGTATGCTCAAGAATTTAGGAGAAGAGCTCTTTTATTAGGAGTAGATTTTCATAGACAACACACTTTGCTCAAGTATATAGGAGGTATACATACCTACCTAAGACATACTATCCTCATGTTTAACCCTACAAGCCTAGATGAATTTTGTGTTCAAGCCACACATTTGGAGGCAAGGGGAAAACAAAATTTAGATGAGAATGGGGAAAATGAGTTTAAAGGTAAATGGAAGAAAAAGAGAAATGAAAATACTAGAAAAGGGAAGGGAAAATTCTTTTGCAAACACTATTTTAAAATTAGCCATGAGGAAGACCATTATTGGAAACTTCATCCAGAGTTGAAACCAGAAAGTTTTAAAGCCAAATAGAAAGCCAAGGAGAAAGGAAAAATTGTTGCAATAGCTGAAAAAGACCTAGGGTTAGATTTCGGAGATGAAACAAAAATCATAGCTATGGGACTAAAGAACTTGAAGGGGAAAGAGATTGAAAATAAACCCAGTTCTAGTATTTCTAACTGTCACATACAAGCTCCAAATGAAGAAAAGAGAATTGAACTGTTTCATGTGAGGGTCATTTCCAAACATACCAAGGTAGACACATTGTTTGACAGTGGGTCACAAGCAAATTTAATCTCTGAAGACTTGGTCACGAACTTAATCTTGAGACCATTCCACATCCGAAACCATATCCACTTGGTTGGATTTGTAAGGATGCAAATTTACAGTTTTCAAAGAAGTGCATGTTGCGCTTTGCAATAACTGCACATTTCATTGACACAGTTGAATTAGATGTTGTTCCACTTGATATAACATGTATGGTTTTGGGAAATCCTTACTTGTATGATAGGAAAGTGGTCTTCCATCGCCATGAGAACAAATATCATTTATTCAAAGATGGCAAGGAGTATATTGTGAGAGCTCATCGTAAAAAACTAGACACTTCTTTAGTTAATGCAGGGTAGATGAAGAGGCTCGTCAATGCAAGCCAAAACTTGACATTGATGATAATTAAACAAAGAGAAGTTGTACATAATCCTTTTCAAACAAATGCTAATGTATGTAATGAGTTGTTTCAGTTTGAAAGCAGGTTGTCTTTGAAAGTAGATGACAAGCAGTTGTAACAGTCGACATTGGTGTTGAACTATATTTAAAAACGAAGTGTCAATCCAAGAAGCTAGAAGGCAGCAGAGGAAAGTAGTACCAACAAAGAAGGCACAAGATTTGGAAATGATCAATTCTAGTTTCAGAAAGGCATGGTACAATGGCGAAGAAACTTGGTTACGCATCGACATAAGTTCAAAGCAAATTCAGCAAAAAATTGCCATAAGGACAGAATGCAAGGTGAGAGTAATTTCAAGTTTCCTTTGATTAAAGACCAATGTAGAAACAAGATGTTTACTACAAAGTTAGGTTTATGTACTGCAATTTCATAAAATGTGCAGCATGACAATGTCAAAAACAACAATGGTTGGTTAATGGAATTAAGGAAAAATTTGTCGTTTCATGAAAAGCTCCAATTAATGAAATTAGGGAAATTTTAGTGGATAAAGGTTGGAAGAGTGGGGACACAGTCTCCTCATCTTCATGTTCAGTATTCCAAAGAGCTTTTGGGGTCCAAAATCTTCCCAGTGGGGAGGTGTGATCAAGAGATCAAGTGATGTTAAAAAATGAATGATTCTAACAAAATCCCAGAACCTCAGCTTACTCAAAGGTCTCATCGCTAATATCTGGGTGCTGAATGGTTTGAAACTAATGCTCGGAGGCCAAGATGTCGTAAGTTATATCCGTTTTTCCCAAATAGGGAAAAATTTGCGAATGTATGCTCAACCTTCACATGCAAGTATAGCTCGTAGCTATATACTTTGAATATTCCATTTTTAGCCAAATGCATCACATCATGCCATTATCAAATCTAGGTAGCCATTGGATGTTGGTGGTATGGAGGAATTTAGACCGTTTGATGGGTTTATGATTGGCTAATGGATGAGAGACACGTGGCTAGCCCAGAGGCTACCACATGTCTTCAGGAGCATGTGTCAAAATTTATTTCGAGTCGATGGGAATCAACCACCGGACTGTTTATCCACCAAGCCCACGTGCTACTGCCCATGCTGTGTGAAGTTTGTAACCATATAAGCTTTGAGTTTAACTTTATGGTTTGTATGTTTGACATTCGGGGGCTTGGGAGGCCAGCCCCCCATCTCATGTGGCCTTATCCCCAGAAACATTGGCCTTCACTCTAAACACAACAGTAAACTCAATTTTTAGCCTCGTGTTGTAGTCACATGGTCGCATAATAAACCATAACATGTTTTTTAAATCGGTGGCTTTCCAAACTGTAACCACTAGAAGATTTAGTGTGTTCACATGTCACTTCCATGAAATTTGTTACATGGTGGCTGTGTTAACCACCATAACTTTCAGCAGTCAATGCCAAGTCTTGTTCACATGTGTTTTAAAACCATGGCAATTAACGTTTATCTGGTAGCAACATGACATAAAATTGACGGGATTTACTATGTCCACATGGCAGGGGTTAAACGTTTTAAATTTTAAGGGTTGCAGAATAATGACAACTCTAGATTCCAAGCCGAATACACAGAGTTTCAAACAGTTAAGTGCGAAGGGTATGACGGGGTCGGTATGTGACCACCCCACCCTCTAAAATTTAATGTTATCGTTAACTGTATGATAATTTTGGAGTGCGCCCTATTTTTAGGGAATTCTATTAAATTTAACTTAATTTAACTTCATGTCTCCACATTTAGTGGATATTTTCTAGCTCTCATTGGGAAAAATGCATTGGGAGGTAAATGTTCGACCAATTTTCATGAAACAAGAGCCTACCTGACGAATTTGAGAATTATGGAGCCATTGGTGCAGAAAAACAACCATTAGAGGCCTATAAACATATGTAAATTACAATTTTTATCATAATGACAAAGAGGGACATGCCATTGGGAGCTGGACTAGCAGATGTAGACCAGGAGGGGTGAACTGCTTCTTCATGCCTACTGTGTAAAACTTATGTGTGAATTTTTTTCTCTGTTATGCATTGTTGTTTAGTGTTTTTAAGGCTTATTTACATGCTTAAAGTTCACTAATTCATCTAATTTTCATGGTTAAAACTCTCATTCCTTAAGAAAACACATGGAGACAAATTGTACATGTTTATATTACTGAAAGGACACTTAGCACAGGAGAACTAATACACTCCTTTCAGATCACCTTGAGAGGTTGGCCTAGCCTAATGCGTAGGTTTCCAGTAAAAACAACATCATATAATGGAGGTAGCATGTATGAGGACATATTTGTAAGACATCAAAGAATGAGCCATTGGCTATGAGGCTTCATTAGATATCTCCAGTATCTTTCCTAATCGAGCTTTTCAATCTTCATAATATGCTTCTCTTTTACTTTTGACACTTCCTTCCATTTTCTTATCAAATATTTTACCAAGGGTAATGCACGAGGAGGACATATGTCTATGGGATTTGCTGTGATAAGGTTCTGGCTGACAGTCTCCACAATGTTTGTGGAAATGTCTTTGGCTCTGCAAATTTCCCTTTCTGAATTATTTAATTGTATATCCCAATCTCTAAACATTATCTCTTTCTTTAATTCTTCAATTCTGGGCAGTTTGGCCTGTTGGCCATCAGAAGAATCCTACCAAGTAACAAATTGGGATACCTTCTCATCTATGTCATCGAAACTAATCCTCATATCGACAATGTGATTCACAAGTGAATCACTTTGCTCACATAATTCAAGGATGCTTGTTAATTTTTGACAAAAGATAACCTATTGTTGTGCCAATAAGGTTTTTAATTCTAAAGCTTCTTTCCTAAACTCATCTATCTTTGGGATATCTTTAATTTTCTCAACGGAGAGTTGTAATTGATGAATTTGAGTATCTTTAGAATTAATTTCACTTTGATGCTGAATTTTCAGTTGGTGCAGGATCTCTTGAATTTTTGCAATTTGTACCTGTAGCTATTGACTAACACTTTATTTTTCTGCTTGTAACTCTATTTCAAGTTATGGGATCTTTTCATATTTTTATCTCATTAATTGATGAATCTCTGATGCCATTTCAATAGTTGCAGAAGCATAAGCTCCTACAAACTATGATAAGCAAGTTAGATGATGTGAAGGATCCAACTATGTTTTTTTCCAGACAATATCCATTGACATATCTTCTTGAGTGAGAGTTTGGGAATGCTCTGTTCTTCTCCTTTTCTTTTGCCAGCTAACAACTACCTTATGCTTAGAACTATAAAATATGTCCAAGGGAGGAATTTCTTCAACATTTAGAACAATCTCAGAGGTTGGGAAAGCTTGGATGTATTACATTCTCTCTGTACATACTACTTTTTCATAGGGCCCAATAGTAAGCGAGACCTTACTTGTAGAAGGAGGAGATTATATAGTTTGTTGTTGGTCAATAATCATAGTTGTTTGTTCTTCTTGGATTTTTAGGTAAAACTCTTTCCAAACATCTTTGATATTGCTAGGGAAATATAAATCTATTGTTTGAACTTCAAATTATTTCTCCTGATCTATTGTATTAAGGACTTCAGTATCCTTAATAGCTGATTCACTTTCTTTCAGTGTCATGGTTTGAGAAACATCCAAAATCTTGAGTGGAATTCCTTCAAGTCTCTTATTTATGTATTGCCAAAAATTTAGTAGTTGTTGTGGGTGAAGGCGTAAAGTTGCCAACTTTTTAACTGTAGCATAGTTGTCGATAGACTCAAATAAGTCATCAAAATCATCATCTTCATGCACAAAGGGTCTGATTTTCACTTGTTTAGTGAAATTATTAGCCACTTTCAGGTGATCATACTACCTATTTGGAATTGTAAATAATTTTAAACACTCAATTTGGCCAATTTCCACTATAGCACGCTTGTATTTGTCGAGTCCATACACACTGCAATTAATTGGAAAGGAAGGCCATAATGCCTTCTTGGATTCTTTCAAAAATCTAAGCAGACCATTTCTAACAGTTTGGTTTGCAAATTCTCTCGTGAGACATTTATTAGGAACATATAGGCGTAACAATTTTGGATGATATTTTCTCCCAAATACTTGTACATAGGTGAATGAATTCTCACCAAACCACTTTCCTATAGAAGAAAATTTGTCTTGGGCTTCTTTCAAAAGTTTGGGGGCCTTCGCATTGAAATCACCTTCAAAAAGGGGTAGAATAAATCCATGATAGATTTTGTAAAATTGAATTTCATATTTATATTCCCACAGAATACTATGAAATACATGAATGGGAACATCATCTTGGGTAGTCCATTTCCATCCCATGGCTGGAAAACCTAATGTAAAACATACAACATCCGCAATATAGCCACTCATATAAAATGGAGGAAATATTTTACAAGATATAGAACGGGTTTTCTATATTCTACAATTTGGGTGGAAATATTATTTGATATAATATTGCCCCAGTCCATAACATAAGCATATGTTTCTACTTCCATAAGGGGAACCCATTCTACTGAAAATTTAGTTATGTCCGACTGATCAAAAAGTCTAGACATCATAGTAGAGATATAGCAATAGGGACTTACAAGAGATTTAGTAGAGTACATACCCTTTTCATCATTCTTGTGTTTGTTAGGATTCCTCCTCCATTGCTTTATTGGCATCGATTTGAGTTCATTTTCCTTGGAAAAATTTGCAAGGAATTACTTATCATAAATATTATCAGGGTCTCGAATATGGTACATTTGCTTCAGGTCTTCTGCTTTAAAGGAACCAATCATTATTCCTCTGTTGGTAATGAAAGGCCTATCCCCGATGTTAATATTTTCGATAATCCACCTTACCATATCAGTATATGGAAATATCTTGTGCCTTCTTGCAATTTGGTGAAGAAACGAATTAGTTACATCTCCAATTGTAGCTTCAGAAGAATATGGGGCATCAGTTGTTTCCTTTCTATGGATTTTGCGGGGTGTCTTGTCTTCAAACAACGTATAAATAGCTTCCCATAGAGAGGATCCACTTTTAGGTCCACAAGTCATATCTGTAAATAGGGGCAACATCTCTATTCTCTGAGAGGTAGTAGGAACATGGTTAACAGGAGCCATATGCTTCTTTGCTTTCTTCAAAGCCTTAAACATTTCCGGAAATCCTTGTTTACTCAAACTTTCCTGTAAATAAGTAATAAATAATATGTGGAAAGAAGGAAACTTTTAGTTTTACAATACACATAGATACCATAGTAAATAGAAACATTTCAAATGGATGAGACTTTGCATGCTGATGGGATATGAATTGAATGCTCGTTGTAGGAAAATGATTATGGTGGTACGGGCAAGAAAGTCATTCATTTATGACATTTATAACTGTTATGGTTATCACGCCTATATAATAATTTCTCAATTAAAACTAGATCTATGACACTACATCATGGCTCGTGTGTAATATTTTCATTAAATACTGATGAGCTTAGCTTTTCTGTCAATCGCGACATCGCAATCGCAATATCGACGAAGTTGATAGTATGAAAAATTTGTTTGTTTGAGACGAGTGTAATGCGCGATGTGCAATGTGCTTTATCACATCGTCAAATATGAGTGGTAACTAATATAACAATTAATCCTTTGCAATAATGTGATGTGATATTCTTTAGCACATCGACAATTGTGGGTGGGGGCAAATAAGACTATCAGGGAGAAATTACGATTTGCGAAATGTGATAGGCTTATGTGGTAGAAGTAGGTCCCATGGGTATTATTTATCAGATTTACTTATAAATATGGTTTTTTCCTCATATAAAAGCGTTTTGGTTATGTTCATCAGATTAAAAAATGTTTTAGGTCTTTATTCTCGAATTATATACCGTTTGCAATGACTTTGCGATTTGCGAAATACGATTTATCTCCGCTTAAGTATTTAGAAAGATAAATTTTAAATTTTTCATCCTCCTTTTACCTTTATTAATATTAAAATAAATACTCTAACGGTTTATTTTCTTTAACTCTAAAAATTAAAAGGGTCCCCATTATTTTCTAAGGTAACCATGACTTAAAATAATGCAGGTTGTTTATTTACACGAGACTGTAAAGAGTTATTTTTAATTCAACCCATAGATTTGATATGATGCCAAAGGGGTCATAATACCAAGTTAAGTTAGGCTGAGAATTCATAGTCTTCAAAATTATCTTTGCTTCATTACCATTTGATCTAGTGTTGTAGATGAATGAACCAATTTTAGATTTGATCTTGAACTGTGACTTTATTTTACCAGAGACAAAGTGAAGATCATCCATGTTGATCATCTATTTTGATATATTCCAAAGAGAACACTCTCATTGGAACATATGTTGGCATCTTATATTTTGCTAACTCATAACAATATACCCTTATTTATGTGTAATTTTTGTATAAATACCAGTCACCAGTCTTAACTTGATCACTTAGATGCAAAATCCTTTTTATATCTTCACTAATTATGGGCTCTGTCTGATAGTTGAGAAGATGTGCTACTGGATGTATGAATGTGTCAATGAAATATGAGAAAGTGAATAAATTTGAAATAGATCTGACCATCTCTCTCCAATGGATGACTGACTATTGGATCCCATGCTCATCTTGTTTGTGGAGTACAATTGGAAATAAATCTTCTTGCTGAAACAAAAACATGTATATAAGTACAGAGGTGTACTTGAACATCCCTTGTGTTGTAAAATTCATAATTTTATCATGCATATTATCAACCAAAAAATGACTATAATTATACATGAAAGAAGACTCATGATCTTTAGAAAATATAGAAAATAATCTGAAGATGGATTCATCAACTATTTTATCATTTGGGTAACCTAAGAGATATGACAATAGGGAGATGAAGTGTCTAGTGGCGACAAGGAAAATTGAAGATGGACAAGATGGATTTTCCCTGGGAAATTCAACATCATCTGATAGGAATGTATAAAATATCTGAGCTCTTTGGGGAAAGGTCAGCTTATGGTATAATTCCGGAAGGGCTGCTTGTGAAAATAGGCTCAAAGATTCTGATTGGGGAATTAAAAGCATGTTGTTGATGGTTTCAGTAGTAATGGATATTAGAATATCATAATTTTGAGCCACTACAGCTCTTTTAATAGGTTCATATATGGTTTCACTCCAAATATCTAGTTCTAGGAATTGATGGGTCTGTTAAAAAGAGAAAAGGGGCTGAAGAGATTCCCAGAGTCTAATATGATCTTTATTATCAAGGTAATTTTTCTTCAACCACAGGTGCAGTGCATGAAATTTGAACTCGCACTCTGTGTTAGCAAGTTTATAGTATGAGTCTGCAAGTGGAACATCATCAAGGTCATTTGGGGTTGTAGTGGTAGGGTTTTCCTCTGAAGCATATTTTCTAGTATTTCCTTTGGGAGACACGTTGACAGAAAAAGGGAAAGAAATGGGAACAAGGTGACAGAGGGAAGAAATGGTGATCTAGTGCGAAAATGATAACAACTACTCGAAGATAGTGCGCAATGGGGAAATGTATACCTCCAAACAATAGTAAATTGATTAAGAAAAAGTGATAATTTTTCAAGCATGGGTTTATTTATTATTGTGAAGGTTATGGTAATCGTTTGATTTTATGACCCTAGAAAATTAACGGTATAGGTGCGGTGGGGGAAAACATTTGATCAACGGATATGGAGGGTAATGGTAATGGGCATAGGAGTGTAACGTTACAGGTGTGTTGTATAAGAATAGGTGAGGTGGCATCAAATGATTGGATGTGGAGTAACGGTCAAAGTGGGGGGTCAATTATTTGTTAGCGGGAGAAAAAACCATGAATTGAGGAGGAGTGGATTTTCGAGGTGGGGGGGGCGTAACAAATGGTTTTTGGTTTTGTGCATGGGGGGTGGGGGGTGGGTGTGAACTATTGTGGTGATGACACGTAGGGAGGGCCCACCTTCCATTAAACAACTTTTCAGACCCCCCATCTAGCGTTAACGGGAAATGCATCGAGGGGGTGAAAAGCTTCCCCACGAATGATCTAGGTGGGGATGAGATCTATCATTAAAATGTGTGTGATCAATAACAGAAAATGACAAAATGTCTTGTCGTTTATAAATGATATAATAAAAACAAGCGCTAATTATTACAATTTAAATATTAATTCTTAAATAACCAAATTAATCAATCATAAATGATATTTAATAAATCATGGCGCATTTAAACAAGTGGCTTTTACAAATTTATTTTTTCTAAGCTAAGAAAACTTTTTTTTATTTCTTTTCTTCCTAATATTTTATTTTTCCTTCATTTTTAGGGAAATTTTATTCCTATCGTTTTCTTTATATGAATAATAAATTTATACATGTCCTAAAAAAATTTCGATTTTTTGTTTTTCTATTCATATCCAAACTTAACATTTTAATATTTATGTTTTTCTAATGAACTAACTTATCGAAACCAAATAATGTTACAACATCGACTCCAACTAGGGACTGCATTCTCCTATAGGATGCAGAGAACAAGTAGATCCAAGTGCTTTCTCCTTGGGCTATGGAGTCTTCGCTATGGAAACAAACATACCAGAAAAATTTAAACAACCCAATAATGTACCATGATGATTTTGAATCTCCTTTTGCATATTTAGTACCGGATATAATGTTTAAGAAATCTTCCATTGAATCAAAATGTAGAAAATTGTCCATCCAAATTCTATAAAACAAAAGTATTGTTACCCTTTACTTACTTCAGCAATGCTTAAAGGTCCAAACCAGAGGTTATCAAATTTCCCATGTTTTTCCTTGTATTCTCTCCTAGCGTCCCATCTCAAGACAAAATATCGTTCCTTGAAGTCTCTTTCACTTTCCTTCCTATAAAAAATACTTTTGATCTTACTCTGATATTTCCTTAGATTAAATTGAACTTCATCCCTGTTTCATTTAATTCAATAATATGATTTATCCTTGTGGAGAAATCATCAGGCTATTCATTAGTTTCTTGAAAAAAAATTAGAACAGGGAAATCTAAATTGGTAGGAAATATGGCCTCTTTACCATAAACCATCTGAAATGGAGATTTACCTGTTGAAATTTTGGGAGATATTTTGTTATCCCAAATTACATAGATAAGGTGATTATCCCAGTTCTTTTTATGATCTTCTAATGTCTTTTTAATAACCTTGACCAGGCTCTTATTTGATGACTCTCCATGACCATTACCTTATGGAGAGTAAGCAGTGGGGTGATGTAATAAAATTTGATACTTCTGATAGAATTCAATCATTTTCACACTACTAAATGTTGTTGCATTATCAGTTACTATCTGTTGAAGACATCCAAATCTAGACATGATGTTTTCTTCAATGAATTTAATCACTACTATATCTGTATAATTTCTTACTGGAATGGCTTCCACCCATTCGGTGAAGTAATATGTGGTAGTTAAGATCCATCTGTGCTAGTTTCTTGATGCTGGATGATTTTCTCCTATGAAATCTAATCCCTAATGTAAAAATGGTGCTAAAACTATTGTTGGAACTAGTAGAAGGGCTACAAGTTTTTGCTTTCCAGCAAATAGTTGACAAGGGACACAACTTCTGACCTTTTCTCCTACCTATGCAAACATGGTAGGCCAATAGAATATTTCTCTTAGTATTTTGTATGTTGTGGCTCTCTGGGCATAATTTCCTCCATATATCCCTGCGTGAAACTGCACAATGATTCCTTTTGTTTCACTCTGTGTTAAGCAAAGAAAAAGGATGTTTAGAAGATATTTCCAGTACAAGTTAGCAATTATGACACAATACTTTATAGATTTCAACTTAAGTGTCTTACATTGATTTCTTTTATAATGACTTGGACACTCAAAACTGATCAATAGATGTACAATATCTGAATACCAATCTGACAATAGAAACTTTTTATCAATATGAATAGGGACTATTTGGTTCGAAGGTGGAGGTTCTTATGTATTCTTTCCTTCAGAATCCTGGGAAGGTTCTTGTGTAGTCTCCCCTTCTGCATTTAAGGAAGGTTCTGGTGGATTCTTCTCTTGATAGCTGGGAGAAGGTTCTTGTAGATTCTTCTCTAAAATTTCAAAAAAATAATTTATCCCTAGGATCTTGCAATTGGATTCAACTAACAGTTTGACTAAACCCTTACCCTTTACTAGGTTTAGTTGTTTTAATATTGAGATCAAACTCGAGGGTTTGGGTGATCCATCTTCCTCTTCTCCCATCAATGTCTGGTTGGGTGAGAACAAATTTTAGAACACTATTAAGGGCATAAGCAGTAATGGTTGAATGGGGGACATAAATTCTGAAAGATTTTAAGGCTTGGAAAAGAGAGTAGGCTTGCTTTTCAATAATGTCATACTTGATTTCGGCATCTCTCATGACTTTTATGAAAAATGCTATGGGTTGATCATGACCATATTCATTCTTTTGTAAAAGGACAACACCTAGAGTAGTTTCAGAGGCAAAGGAAAATATACTAAAGGGTTCAAAATAATTAGGTCTAGCTAAAGTCAGTGCTTCAGAGATGGCCTTTTTAATCTAATCAAAAGCATATCTAGCAGGAATATTCCATTTGACTTCATGATTCTTTTTAATCATATCAGTTATATCCTTAACTATTTCAACATAGTTAGGAATGAATCTCTTCAAGAAGTTAATTTTTCCAAGAAAGGCTTGGATCTCTTTCTTATTCCTGGGCAATGAAAGTGATTGAATTTATGATACTCTTTTAGGATCAATCACTACTCCTTCCTTCGAAATGATATGACCAAAAAACATTCCTTCTTTGATAGCAAACAAAGACTTCTTAGGGTTGAGAGATATCCCAAATTTTCTACTCTTGTCATAAACATTCATCAAGTGTTTTAAATGTTTCTGATCTGAGTTAGAAAAAATAGTAAGATAATCAAGATATATAACAAAAAACTTGTTTTTCTTACCCAAAAAATCTATGTCCATAGCTCTTTGAAATTTTTCTCTGACATTTGATAATCCAAAGGGCATTATGGAATACATGAATGTGCCCCAAGGAGTAGTAAAGGAAATATTCTCTCTGTCTTCTGGATTTACCATTATCTGGTTATACCCAGAGAAACCATCAAGCATGGTAATTCTATTAGCTCCTGAAACCTTTTGGAGTAACTGGTCCATATTAGGCAATGGATAGTTGTCTTTGAAGCATGACTTGTTTAGGTTTTTGATGTCTACACAAAGTATAATTTCCCCATTCGTTTTCCTAGCAGGAACTAAATTGGCAACCCAATCAGAGTACCTTAAGGGAACAATTATTTGAATATCAAGTAGTTTCTTAGGTTCTTTCTCTATTGTGGGAAAAAAAACTAGATTAATCCTTGTTAGGTTTTGCTTATAAGTTTTTGTTTCAGGTTTTAGTGGAATTTTATGCTCTATGAGAGATGTATCATAAGTTTTCAATTCATCATAAGACCAAACAAAACACCTTTATAATTTTTAAGAACTTTCAAATATTCATTTTTAACTTCTAGAGGTAGAGATGCACAAATTTCAATGTTTTTAGTCTCTTCATTTGTTCCAATGTTGGACTCTTCAATATCATCCTCGGGTGAAATTGACAATGGATTTCTAGGGACATCGTTTTGATCAAATAGATTTTCTAAAGGAAATAAGCCTTTAGGAATGAAATTGTTTGATAGTTGGATAATATTATGATCAACCACTTTTTAATTTAAATCATAATTTTCATTTTATTTTGTTGATTCACCCATATCTTATTTAACTTCTTCAATTTGTAAAACAGAGAATTTATCAATGACTTGAAGAAAATATTTAAGTTGTTAATCAACTTCAAATATTTGCCAATATTTTAGATTTTTAGGAATGGATGGCCAATATTTGACTTGGATTTGATATTGGACTTGCATTTGATCTGGGATTTTGAAATATCTTGTAACAACAAAGGAATCTACATGAATGTTCTCATTTCTAGGGTTGTAAGTAATATTAAATTCTTGAAATAAATTCTCCACTGAATCCAAAAATTAATTTCTGTAAGACCTAAGTCTAGGATTTTTTTTTTTTAAATATTCCTAACTTTTCTAACTATGAGTTCAAAATCACTGAAAACACTTAGATTTTTCACTTTAGGGGTTCTGGCCAACTCTAAACCTAGAAGAAAAGGTTCGTATTCTACAACATTATTAACAAAAGCAAAATCCAATTTGCAGGATTGGGTTATGTTCTCTTTTTTTGGTGAAATAAAAACAACACCTGCTCCATTTCCATATTTAGAACAAGATTCATCAAAATACAGTTTCCATATATCAGTTGATAAGGTTTTAGGGGTTTCTACAACATCTTCAATTTTAAGCTGAAGATTTTGTGAATTATTTGAAGATAATTGGAAACAAATAAAATATTGGTCAACTGCATATATGGGATGATTTTTGGCTTGCTCTACTTTATAAACGGTATAAACAAAATTGAACTCTCTATATAACCTAAGGTTTTCACATCCATACACATGGATTATTTCAAAGGACATATCCATTTGGAGACTTCCTCCT
This sequence comes from Pinus albicaulis, assembly GCA_034641835.2. Classification (NCBI taxonomy): domain Eukaryota; kingdom Viridiplantae; phylum Streptophyta; class Pinopsida; order Pinales; family Pinaceae; genus Pinus; species Pinus albicaulis. The sequence goes on from CM076582.1 coordinate 257,082,709, forward strand.
AGTTTTGGACAACAAGACCTAGACAAGAGCATTCCAAACTTGGGAGGGATATCGACTCTTGTTGGATGGATAAGTCATTCTTGCGGACAAGACATACCTCCCAAGTGTCCTACGGACATCTAGCAACAAACGGAAAAATAAAACTATCTTTCTCTAGATATATCGCGATTCATAATTAAATGCTACAAAGGCTTAACGATCTTACCTTTGATCCAACACTTGTTTGTAGTAGTAGTACTTCAGTCTCCCGAAATATTTGCCTTCGAAGATATGCAATCAAAAACAAGAAAACATCAAATAGCACCTACATAGCATATATTCATAAATCATATATATTATGGTGATCAAGGAATCCATAAAATAAACCAATCAATTGACAACTTATTGAGAAAAACAGATTCATTTGCATTAACTTAAATAAGGAAGAGCCTTACAACCGTGTCTGCCTTGATGTCATACAGGCCTTCCTGGGGTCTGGAACAGGCATTTCCTTTACTCTGACTAGCCTTGCACTCTTCCAACCGAGATACATATAGGTATGTAATCTTTCCCACATGAAATCTCAGCTAGAAGGGTCTAAGTTTCAATAGCACTTCACCTCCAATAATACTAAAGCTTGAACTCATCAATTGTCAACCCCTTGAGGCTGCCCTATGCCTCTTTTTATAGTGAAAAAGTGGAGGTTGCATCTCCAAACAAGAAGGGATAGAATCCTCCTTCAAAGGGATTAGTTCCTTACATCAAGGGGTTAGCTCCTTAATGGATGGGATGCATGAACCTGAAAAGAGTGGACTTTCCATCGCAGGAATGTTTCTAGAAGCTTCCAAAAATGACTCAAAATGACCTTCTAGATTTTACTTGCACCTTTTTTATATTTTACAGGGGTCCGCACCCTTAATGAATAAACAGTGTGTTGGGCTCCGCATGATTTATAGCCAAAAGGTGCGGCACCGCAGACAATACTAAGAGAAAGTGTGGTACAAGAGTTTTTAAGACTTTTATGAGCTTTTCTCTCAATTTCAAGGCTTGAAATTAGGAACTGATGTGTTTAGACTTGCAAGGGAGAAATATATGAGTGATAATGAGCTCATACGAACAACAAAACGTCAAGGTGACAATTTTAAGTGTAACAGATTGCCCCCTAAAGTGTGAAATTTGTAATGTATGAAGAGTGAAGTACTTTATCATTTCAAGGATCAGCTTGTGGACACCCCATTCGGAACCTGTAAAAACATTCAATGAAAAATGTATATATGTATATATATCATCGTTGAGGTAGGCATTCCCATACTCAGATAAAAAACTAACTAGTCTTGTTCTGATACAGAAATGATTTTAATATTACATCAATATTGTAGACACAGCATGGATGCAACCATCTGTAATGAATAGTATACTGGATAATGAATAATAAAACTCCTCGCAGCCTGGATGGTGGAAACTAGATCCAAGGTCTTGATTTTTGCTTCTCAAACTAGTACGATTCTATCCATGCAATTAAATGTGTTGAAGTCGAACATGGTAGAACCCACTTGATTACCAATCAATGATGTGAACTGTTAACAAGTGTGAGAGAAACCACCAATAATGACAATGGCTCTCAAAGTACTCAGTACAATCCATGAAATGTGAATAAGTGATCTGAAGTCGAACATTTCACGGAATCGTTCGATTGAAGGTCAATGACGCAACTTGTCGTCGAAGGCAAGAAATCTGCCATTAAGGCATGCAGATTTCAAGGTACTGACGGTTTCTAGATCAAATTCCTAGAAGATGAGTTGTCGTCAATAGAAAGTGATATGTCGTAAGCAAGCTCACGACATGAAACGATAGATCAAGTTTTGAAGAAATTTTTGCAAGGACTGACTCAGGGATGGTCAAAGCGAATGTAGACAAATGTTTGCAGATGAATGGTTTGTTTGACTATCCTCTTGAACACATAATGACACTGCAGATGGTTTGGTGACAATTGCCCTAAGCTAATACCCAGAAACCGACTAAAGACCTTCAATATGGTTTTATTAACTGATAGGCAAAGGATTTCCCAACCCAGGTAAAAGTGTGACAAAAAGTGTCGTGTTCAAGAGTGGTGTAATGCTTTTACAAATCAAAGTGTAACAAATGAATCTGTTTTCTCTCTTTTCCCCCACCATTTCTGGCAAGTACCTCTTTATTTTTTGACAAGCTTGAGGAGGATAACATTTTCTTGTTTATAAGCTCATCCTTCGGATGAGTCCAACTTAGTTTAAAATCGAACCCTAAGAAGGAGTGGTCCGTTCCTGTTTGTAATCGACAGGTCCTTTACTATTAAATTTTAACGAGTCCAGTATAGGAGAAACTCAGTGTTTTTCATTTTTAGGGAGTCAGAAGAAAAAACTTAAGAAAACTCCATGGGTGTACTTTTTCATAAATTTAGTCTCTCGAGCCCGAAAAAGGATAAAATAATGCGAGAGAGAACTCTATTGACCATAATTAGTCAACGTATACCTTTTTCGTAAATAGTCCATTTCAGTCCGTAAAAGGGGTAAACTTATACTGAAGGGACGATCATTCATTTACTTTAACGAGTTCGAATAATCAAGTGCTCGACAATCTTTTCATATTTTAAGTACGAAAAAAGCTTGAAAAGGGACTCCATCTTTCAATTTTACTTAATTTTCAAGAGCCCAAAAAAGTGATAAAAGTAGACTCATCATTTTCGCTTTTTCATAAGTTTTAATGAGTTCGAAAAAGTGATAAAAACTGTACTCATATGGCCGACTTTAAATTTAATTTACGAGCGGGAAAAGACCGAAAGAACTCGGATTTTCATGTGTTTTACAAGAATGAAAAATAGCAAAATAAGCTCGGGATTTTCATGAGTTTAACAAGTCTTGAAAACAATAACCGAAATGGACTCGAGATAGGTTTCATTTTTACAAAAGCTTGAAACAAAGAAAACTTTGCTTGAAAGTGGTTTCATTTTTACACAAGCTTAAAACGTAGGAAAATTGTGCTTGAGATAGGTTTGTTTCATTTTTACACAAGCTTGAAACAGAGAAAAATTGTGCTTGAGAGTGGTTTCATTTTTACACAAGCTTGAAACGTAGGAAAACTATGCTTGAGATAAGTTTGAATTCCCCCCAAGTGTAACTTGCTAGAGCGCATGCCCCCAAGCTTCATTTCATTCAAATAAGTAGACTATTGGTTACTAAAAGCTGGATGGAATGAAGGTTCGTTTACGAGATCAGTTGAAAGATTTGAATTGACTAGAAGAGGATTTGTTTCATTTTTTAATGAGCTTGACACAGGAAAATAACTATCATCATAGTGACTTGTTTCATTTTTTAACGAGGTTGACACGGTAAAAGAAACTATCCTCATAAACTACTATTTCTAATCTACCTACATAACCTACTAATTCATTTTTTAATGAGGTTGACCATGATAAAATATTTGTCCTCATACACGATTCATTTTTTTCATTTTTGCACGAGGTTGACTCGGTAATAGATTTTATAATTTATTTAAAATAAATTTTATTTTTATTTTTAAAGTTTTCTAAAAAAAAATTAAATTTTTATAAGTTTTTTTTAATTTTTAATTTTAAATAATAATATTTTTTTTTTTAAATTAATTTAAATAATAAATTTTTAAAAAATTAAATTAAAAATTTTAAATATTTATTATTTAAATTAATTTAAGAAAAATAAATATTTAGTATTTAAAATTAAAATTAATTTATAAAAACTTAAAAGTTTTATAAAACTTTAAAATAAAAAATAAAAAAAAAAAAAAATTATTTTAAATAAATTATAGAGTCTGTCGGCTCTTCCCATCTTCTCATCATCTCAACCCTTCACTGTTTATACCCTTTGCGACCTTCTTTCATTCTTCATTCATTTCTTGTCCTAAAGATGGATCCCTGTTGGAATTCGAAACGTCGACAATCGTTTTATGATACTATGGATAATTGAGTTCAATAATGGTGTGATTGATTTTTAGTACAGAATAAATTTTATTTTAAACCTTAACCTAATAATTTGGAAAAAAAAAAAACAAAATCAAACAAAGAATAAGATATTTTGTGAATTCAAAATCTAATATCATAATAAATTATGATCATACTTAAAATTTTACTGCAATATGATTAGATTATGAAACATTTTTTTAGATACATGATTGGCTTAGTTCCACCACCTAGCTTCCTAAAGAAATTTAGATTTCTTAAAATTTAAGTTAATGATCCTTGTAACAAGGAAGTTAAGTATTTATGAGCTAGATTCTAGATACATGTATTATAATTACTGCTCAATTAAATGATTGAACATTTTATAAAAATATTTATTGGCCCTAATTATTTAGACATTTATTTATATATTATCATTTAAATTCATATTAGACTTTTATTTTCAAATTTCAGATTGGATCGAAGAAAATAAATAAATTATTATTAAAAATATTTTGTGAATTCAAAATCTGATATCATAATAAATTATGATCATGCTTAAAAAATTTACTATAACACTATTATATTATAGATACAATTTTTTCATTTGATTAAACATTTAATTCGATCACCAACCCATCTCGTGAACCGTGTGGCTCTTCCACCTTTCGGTTCCTCTGCATTACTAGTTGTCTCACGTTGTCATCTGGGTTACTGTCTACCGTTGATCTTGTCCTTGTATGATCGACAGTGCTCATGAGATGTAGGGTTAGTTAGGGAAACCACCCATCCCAACCCTCCCACTCTCTTGTTCATTCACTCCACCATTTTTTCTTTGGAGCTAGCTCTACAATTTGGGTCCACTATTGTGATTACGGTTGAGTATTTTCCATCCAAGAAAAATCTTCTTTTCGGCATGGCTACGTTGTATTCGCCTTGTTGTTTCCCCGAGGTATTATGGCTATGAGTCTACCAGAGTTTTACATGTTGTTTTCTTTGAATACTATTCAGCTACCAATGCATGAGGGGTTGTATCATTGGTTCATGCCTTAGGGATTACCCACGACTGAGCCCGCATGTAGTTCTTCTCCCTTTCAGGGTTCGACAATTTTTTTATTAATTTTATTTCATTGGCGTTTTTAGTTAGAGGTTATAAGTTTTTCTTCTGTACTTATGTGGTTCACACAACATTCCACTATTGAACTTTCATGCAAAAATGTCCGCAACTTCGCCTTTGGTCTATGGAAGGAAAAACTCTAGCCGCCATAGCCTATTCGACCCAAGCAGGTAATGTTGCATACATTGTGTTTTATTTCCTTTAGTAGCTTCCGTTTTAGCTTGGGAAATTATTTGTTTTTATAGTAAAACCACAAAGAGTAAATAACACCCATCTCTGTGTATTGCAGGTTCTGCTTGTTCATTGCATGTCGGCCCACGAGCATTCTGGTGCACTAAGATTCCCTCCCAAGTGTGTATTATTGTTTGGCCGTTGTCATATTTAGGTTGTCTGTGATTTTCTTAAGGGTTATAACCTTGACCCCCTCCCATATGATGTAGGGCCTTGGGTATAACAACACTGAGCTTTTTATGCATATCTGTGCTCTAGCTCTTAGGGTTTCCCATACCTATGGGGATTTCGAGGCTCGGCCTCCATTTATTGTTTTGTGTAAACTTATCGTATAAGTTTCTTTGTATTTAAGTGGAACAAAGTGGAAATTCGTCGACACGACATGATTTTCAGGATAACGAGTTTGTAATTGTTTTATGTTACAACATTCAAACATAAAAGCACTGTGTTTAGCTTGATTTCGAGACGTTGTTCGTTATAATTATTGCAAGAGTTTATGGTTTAATTATTTTCATGCTTCATACAGTTATTTCAGTTTTAAAATCCTTAATTTCTCATGCATATGCTCGTTGTCAGTTTGTAGATGTTCTTTTCAAGTTTCTTTGCTATCTTCTGATGTTATAGAGAATTTCTATGAAACAATAAGAGATACTAGATATGCATTTTCCAGATTACTTAAATGAATTATCTTTGTTATGGTCTGGTTTCACTACATTGTTTTTATCATGTAAGACTAATTTTCAATTCTTTGCACATGCATGTTGTTATTAGTTCCTTTGGTTTACTTACTGAAGATATTTGTGTCACATGACATGGGTACAAGGGACGTAGGCCCCAGACCTGTTCCACGGTTCTAGGAGCTAAACTGTTGGCCCTTGATATCTTAACTACCATAATTCTTAACTCTACTTGAAACCCTTCTGAGTTCATGATTCCTGATAGCAGTATTTTATATTCATAGTGCATATCATTCTTGAGTTTTTTTGATAAATATAAGAGCAGTCTCCAATACTTTATCGGAACAACACTTTGATTTTTATAGACAGTTAACATGTTTTACCTCTAGTTCGATTTACATAATTCTATGTACTACATACCTAATAATCTATTATCATTACAACTTAGTAGAAGGCCATTTTTATAACATTCTTCTAACAGAACCAATAGTTTTCCATTCAAGATTTTGACTACCCAAAAGACATTTCACTACTGTTAGCACTTTCATACCTGGATATCGAAACTACTAGATTTATTTCTTAAGAAAAAATTTCAGTAAACTGATGGTCCTCCCATCCTTGAGGAACGAAATCACGTCATACGCTCCCCCCGTGTTTCTTTCCAGGGCCTTAGGTGATTCATTGAGATAGTGGAAGTAATTAAACCTCAGGATCTGAATCCAATTTGTACTTATCTTGGGTGTTTACTAAGCTCCACTAGTTTCCTCACCAGCTCTAGATGACTCCATTACAACAATTTGTTTCTTAACCCCAAAAACATTATCTCTGCATAGAACCCCTCCACAATATTAGGATTCTATTCTTATCCTTTTTGGGAGGTAACTATCAGAACTGTCTCTACCTTTTTACCCTGGTTCTTGGAAACATTTACCAATCAGTTACTTATTTTTTACTCAGACATTTTATTAAATAAATTTTAATAATAATATATTCAAGTCTGGTTAACGAATACTCTTATTTGTTACATACTTGAAATGTATCATAATAAGACTATTTATCCATGATGTAAATTAAAACAAGGTGTTACATCTTCCCACGCTAAGACAAACACAATCATCAGTGTTATTTGATCAATAAGAATAATTCCAGATATGCTTCTTGAATAGTATGCTCATCTTCCCAAGTAGCCTCCTCCGGGCTAAAGTGCTTCCATTGCACTTTAACTTCGGGGATGAATCACCTCTGGAGCATTATTTCTCTCCGATCTAGAATATGTTGCAGTTGTACTAAGAACTTGTCCTCTGGTTCTACCTACAGAAAAAAATTATCTTAATTAATTCAATTCAGAAATCTATTTTTGTTACAAACATAATAAGGTATTGACTTACATGTATACCCTTCTAATGTATCACATGTTTAGGATCATGTATGTATCGCCTCAGCAGTGACACATGGAATACATTATGTAGCAATATATGACTAGGTAGAGCTAATTGATAGGCCATCGGTCCTACCCTTTCCAGGATTTTGAATGGTCCGCAATATCTGGGAGCCAATTTGGTACAAGCATTCCACCTCAAGGTGAACTTTTTTCGTTTAATTATTACATATACATGGTCCCCTACCCGAAACTCACGGAAGGTTATTTTCCGATCTGAATAAAATTTTTGTTGGTCTTGGGTTGCTTTCAAGTTCTGCCTAATATTATTTACCTCACACTCCATTTCCTCTAGCATGTCCGGTCCAAGCATCATCTTGGTTTCTGGACTACTTCGATTTATAGGAGTCCGACATTGTCTTCCGTACAATGCTTCAAATAGGCTCATCTTGAGGGATTCTTGATATCCATTATTATAGGGAAACTTGACCAAATGCAGATACTCTTCCCATTTCGTAGGTTGTTGCATCACATACATGTGCAATATATCTTCTAAAAATTGATTCACCCTCTTGGTCTTCCCATCTGTTTGAGGATGGTAAGCGGTACTAAATTGTATTTGTGTCCCGAAGCCAATGAATATTGTCTTCCAGAATGCTGATGTAAATTTTACGTCTCAATATGAGATGAAAATCTGGGGAATACCATGTAGCCTAAAAAATTCCTTCTTGGAGATATCAACAATTTGTATGGTCTTGTAAGTTGATTGTATGTGAATCAAATGAGCCACCTTGTTGAGTCTATCTACTACCACCATAATCGAGTCAGTGTGTCTCTCGTTCCTTGGTAATACGATGATGAAATCAAGGGATATGCCTTCCCATTTCCATTCCAGTATTGGAATAGGCTAAAGAAATCCTGCGGGATGCTGGTGTTCAACCTTGATTTGATGGCACTCCAATCACTTGGTCAAATAGTCCTTCCTAATTGCAGTTAAAATTTTATGATATCCCAGATGTCCTACATAGGAAATTATGTGGTACTCGTCCAAATTATTTCCTTCAGATTCTTTTGATTAGGAACATATATCCTCTTTCGACACACTAGGAGCTGCGTATCATTGAGCTCATAGTGTTTTTGTTTTCCTTTATTTTTTCCATGCTTTGCTTGTTGCCATGGGAACTTTTACTAAGGGTCTTTCCTTACTTCTTCCACAATTTGTTCTTGACATTTTAATTTGATTTGGTTAAAGTAGAGCTCATATATGCCAGGAAGTTTCCTACTTAAGGCATCATCCACCTGTTTCTCCTTACCTTTCACCTGCTGAATATCGAAATCAAATTCATTTAGAAATGCATTCCATATTACTTGGTGAGCATTCAGATTAGTTTATTTAAAGTAGCTAGTTAAACTGCTATGATCAGTTCTCAACATGAACCTTTTCCCTAGAAATTAATGCCTCCATATTCACAAGGAATCCACTACCGCAGTTAGTTCCAAGTCATAATTGGAATACCTTTGCTCATGATCCTTCAACTTTCTAGATTCATATGCTATGACTTTCCCCTCTTGGGTCAAAACTGCTCCTGCTCCTTCCTTGCATACATTAGTGCATACTTCGAATTCCTTACTTGGATCTACTACATTCAGAATAGGGGCAATAGTCAATAACTCCTTTAATAACTCGAAACTATTCTGGCATTCCTCAGTCCACTTAAAGACTTGTCCTTTCCACTGTAAGGACGTAATAAGAAAGGCTAGTTTAGAGAATCCATTAATGAATTGTCAGTAATTGCTAGCTAAACCCATAAATTAACATATTTTTGCTACATTCTTCGAGACTTTTCATTCCATTATTGTCTTTATCTTTTCAGGGTCCACATAAATACCTTCAGCTGAAATCACATGTCCCAAATATTAGATCTGCTTCTTGAAAAAGTCACATTTGCTAAACTTAGGATAGAGCTGATGTTCCCATAGCATTTTTAGCATTGTGCGCAGATGTTCCTTATGCTCTTCCATATTCTTAGAATAGATTAGTATATCATCGATAAAAATTAAAACAAACTTATCCAAAAATGGGTGGAAAATTCCATGCATCAAGCTCATAAAAGTTGTTGGTGCATTGGTTACTTCAAATGGTAGCACCACAAACTCATAATGTCTGTACCGAGTACGAGAAGTTGTTTTGGATATATCTTCATCCTTTATCTGTATCTGGCAGTACCCTAATCTTAAATCAATCTTGGAAAACACCGTAGCTCCCTTCACTTGATCAAAAAAGTCATTTATGCATGGCAATGGATACTTGTTATTGACATTCAACTTGTTAAGTTGTTAATAATCCATACACATTCCCATAGTTCCATATTTCTTCTTAACAAACGACACTGGTGTTCCCCAAGGGGACACACTTGGTTAAATGTATCCTTTTTCCATTAATTCCTGCAGCTACATTTTAAATTCCGTTAATTCATGTACACTCATTCTGTATGGAACTCGGGGCACAGGTGTTTCCCCTGGTATTTCTTTAGGAAAGACATCCCGAAATTCCTACACAATAGGAATATTTTCCAGCATGAAGGTTTTGTCCTTGGATGTAAAGAACCCTACTTGGATTTCATAGAGCTAGCACCCCTTCCTAATGCATTTACTCAATTGAGATTTTGTAATGGGTCGTAATTGTAGTGGTTTATCATTTCCCTGCAATTTGTGACATGTACCATCCTTCGATTTAAAATAAATGACTTTATCCTCACAGTCCACCAATGACCAATGTCTTTGCAACCAATCCATTCCCAATAGAATATCGTAGGATCCCAGAGGTAGAACTTTATGTTCTTTAGTTATGAGTTGGTTCCTAATAACTAATTCATAGTTTGATACTTTGGCATTGACTCACCTCTTGCCCCTGTAGCCAATTGTTCTAGCCAAGGGTTCTTAAATTTTTGACTCTGTAATTTAAAACTTTCAACTATACAGGGGTGTATATAGCTCAAACTATCCCCATGGTTAACTAAAATAGAAACATATTGGTTTTGTAGCTTACCTTCTAATTCTATCATGGTTAGCTGAAAATATGCATTCGAGTCCTCCAGATAAGCATTGATTCTGGGTATGTTTTGTGCTACATCTCTAACAGTATATGCCTCTTGTAGGTTCGTTGCCACCTCATTTCTTCCCCGATGGGGACAATTTTTGAAATAATGTGCCTCCCCACATCCCCAGCAATGTAAGGGGGGTTTCTGGGACTGTCCGATGTCAAGCCTACTAGAGGCTTCAGTGTGTCGCTCCTCTCTAGTCCATTTGGTCTTTTGTTGACTTCTCCGATTTTTTTTATACATTAAATTCTTTGCAGCATTTCTGTAATTTCCATATTTGCAACTTTCAAAATTGGAAGATCCTTTTTGACCTTTCCTGGGTAGCCAACTTTTACCAGCTTCACCCTTAGCTTTGGATTGCTGATACCACATTCTTTCTTTCCTTATCTCTTCATCGATTGTTTCTGGGTTTAAAAACTCAATCCTCTCTTTCATGTGTATCATCAAGCTACTCAAAAATCACTGCACCTTTTCCTTTTCATCGCGCAAATAAGGTACATATCTTAATAGGGAGGTAAATTTTATAATAAATTCATCCATGGACATTTGCCCCTATTTCAGATCATGAAATTTTCATTACTTTTCATCATAGAACCATTTAGTTAGATGCTTATCTTTGAAATACTACTGAAACTCCTCCCACGTTATGTCAAGATCTTTAATTCCACACGCTTTCTTCACTTCTTCCCACCATAATGTAGCCTTCTCCCATAGTTGGTAAATGGTTAAGTGGGCTTTAAGTTTTTTGTTTTACTCATAGACTTGAAAGTACTTGTTCATATTTATTATCCAAGCTTTTTCCATTTATTCACCCTCTCCATCAAAGGTAGAAGGCTTGATCTTCCAGAATCCACCCTGTAATTCCACCATTTTCTTCTTCAACTCTTGATGTTCTAAATTATTTCTAGATTCAACTTCATTATAGGTTCTACTTTTATTACTTCGTTTTGTTCGACTTCCTTCGGGATTATCGTGCATTTTTCCCTGATGTCCTCCTTCTCCATGAGTATCTCTCTCAATACTGAGTTGTGCAGTGGGATGGTTTTGTTTATCGAAAAGGCTCTTTAGTATCCTTTCCTTCTCCCTCATTAACCTTTCATTATTATTCTAAACTCTTATCATCTCTCTCTGGAGTTGTTGTAGAGTATCCAAAAATCTATTTGTCTATCGTTGTTGTCCTTCTAGCATTCTACTATTTTTTTTGTGTTGTTCTACCCTTAATTGCACCCACATCTCTAGGTTGACTTCAGGGTTGGTCAGTGGATGGGTATCCCCTATGTTCTTGGGTGTCTCCTGACTAGATCCTCTCCTCATGGTAATTTTTTGCTAAATTTCATGTATTAGGCATAATTTTTAACAATAAACAAAATGAAAACACCCACGTTATTGTGTTAGCCCATTTGGCCCCAATGTGTAACCATGCTCTGATACCACTTGTCACATTGAACATTACACTTCTACCAAGATAATTTTTTCTTACTTGATATCCTAATTTCTCACTAAACCTTACTTACATCTTAAACACATGGTTAGTAGTTGAAACATTTCCAACAATATAATATAGTTGTTTGGTTAAATTTTAATGTACATACACGTAAACTAATCCAAGCACACATCCCATGCTTAAACATATATAACATACATAACTAAGGTTCCTCTATTCATGTAAATATTTTGATACATATCGTGTATTTCTCACATTTCGGATTAAAAACATTGTATTAAAAATGGATACCATGATTGATCGATCCATGAGCCATCATTAGTTTTATTTGGTTTGGATGGGAATCAGTGTCAGATTTACATGTACTTTACTATGCTTCGACGTTTGTTGATTTTATAACTCTAATAGAGATTTTATGCATTTGATCTATTATAGTATTAGTTTTAGATTGATGGTACAATTTTTCATTTGATTAAACATTTAATTTGATCACCAACCCATCTCGTGAACCACGTGGCTCTTCCACCAGTCGGTTCCTCTGCTTACTAGTTGTCTCGCGTTGTCATCTGGGTTACTATCTACCGTTGATCTTGTCCTTGTATGATCGACGGTGCTCATGAGATGTAGGGTTGGTTAGGGAAACCACACACCCTAACCCTTCCGCTCTCTCGTTCATTCACTCCATGATTTGTTCTCTAGAGCTAGCTCTGCAATTCGGGTCCGCTATTGTGATTACATTTGGGTATTTTCCCTCCGAGCAAACTCTTCTTTTCGACATGGCTACACTACATTCGCGTTGCTGTTTCCCCGTCGTATTATGGCTATGAGTCTGCTAGAGTTTTATACGTTGTTTTGTTTGAATAATATTCATCTACTAATGCATGAGGGGTTGTATTATTGGTTCTTGCCACATGGATTACCCACGACTGAACCCGCAGGTGATTCTTCTCCCTTTCAGGGTTTGACAGTTTTTTTATCAGTTTTATTTCATCAGTGTTTGCAGTTAGAGGTTATAAGTTCATCTTCTATACTTATGTGGTTCACACAACGTTCCAGTACTAAAATTTCATGCAAAAATGTTCGCAACTTTTCCTTTTGTCTGTGGAATGAAAAAATTGAGCCGCCATGGCCTATTTGACCCACGCAGGTAATGTTGCATACGTTGTGTTTTATTTCCTTTAGTAGCTTATGTTTTAGCTCGGGTAATTCTTTGTTTTTATATTAAAACCATACAGAGTAACTAACACCCATCTCTGTGTATTACAGGTTCCACTTGTTCATTGCATGTTGGTCCGTGAGCGGTCTAGTGCACTAAGATGCCCTCCCATGTGTGTGTTATTTCTTGGTCGTTGTCATATTTAGGTTGTCTCTAATTTGGTTAAGGGTTATAACCCCGAGCCCCTACCATATGATGGAGGGCCTTGGGTATAACAACGTTGAGGTTTTTATTTATATCTGTGCTCTAGCTTTCAGGGTTTCCCATACCTATGGAGATTTCGAGACTCAGCCTCCATTTATGGTTCTCTATAAAATTTCTGTTTAATTTTCTTTGTATTAAAGTGGAACTTTGTCCACACGGCATGATTTTCGGGATGGTGAGTTTGTAATTTTTTTCTGTTACAAAATTTAGACATATAAGCATTGTTTTTAATTTGATGTCGAGACGTTGTTCGTTATAATTATTGGAAGAGTTTATGGTTTAATTATTTTCATGCGTCATACAATAATTTCAGTTTTACAATCCTTAATTTCTCATGCATATGCTTGTCGTGAGTTTGTAACTATTATTTTCAAGTTTCTCTGCTATCTTCTGATGTTATAGAGAATGTCTTTAAAACAATAAAAGATACTAGATATGCATTTTCCAGGTTATTTAAATTCATTTTATTTGTTATGGTCTGATTTCACTACATCGTTTTTATTATGTAAGACTAATTTGAAATTCTCTCCACATGCATGTTGTTTTTAGCTCCTCTGGTTAACTTACTCAGGAGATTCGTGTCCCATGACATGGGTAAAAGGGACGTAGGCCCTAGTCCTGTTCCACGGGTCTAGGAGCTAAACCGTTGGCCCTTGATCTCTTAACTACCAAAATTCTTAACTCTACTTGAAAACCTTCTGAGTTCATGATTCTTGATAGCAATAATTTCTATTTACAGTGTATGTCATTCTTGATTTTTTTTTATAAATATAACAATAGTCTCCACTACTTTATCAGAACAACACTTTGACTTTTACAGACAGTTAGCATGTGGTTTTCCATTCAAGCTTTTGACTACCCAAAAGACATTTTACTATTGTTAGCACTTTCATACTTGGATATCAAAACTTATGAATTTATTTGTTAAGAAAAACTTTCAATAAATTGATGGTTCTCCCATCCTTGAGCGAGGCGATCACATCCTACACTTCCCCATGCTCCTCACCAGGGCCTTAGGTAATTCACTGAGACAGTGGAAGTAATTAGACCTCAGGATCTGAATCGAGTCTGTACTTTTCTTGGGTGTTTACTAAGCTCCACTAGTTTCCTCACCACCTCTGGATGACTCCATTGCAACATTTCATTGCTTAACCCCAAAAACATAACCCTGAAAACATTCTCTCTGCACAGAACGCCTCCCTAATCTTAGGATTTAGTTCTTATCCTTTTTGGGAGGTAACTATCAGAAGTGTCTTCACCTTTTTACCCTAATTCTAGGAAACATTTACCAATCAATTACTTTCTTTTTACTAAAACGATTTATTAATTAACTTAAAATAATAATAATAATAATATATTCAAGTATGATTAACAAATAAGCTTATTTGTTACCTTCTTCAAATGTATCATAAGAAATCTATTTAACCTAAATTAAAAAGTGTGTTACATCCACTTAAAAATTTGAAACAATATACCATACTTTTGAATAAAAACTAAAGTAAGAAAATAATTCCGATGAATTAAAACTATATAAAAAGAATTGGCATTGAACATTGGTGGCACCATATTCCATGCAGCGAGATTCCCATTCAAAGGCAGGGGCTAAAGTGAAATATATAAGCCTAACACATGTAATACACTACAAAGTATACTGCTCGACATAAAGCTGATATAATCTGTTACACAGGAAAAACACGACATTACAAAGTACAGGAAGCAGTCTCGGTTGGAAAAAATTTCCAGCGAGAAATGGTTTCAGTTATAAACACCTAACGTCCTTCCATTTAAACAGAGATAGAGAAATGGGCCAGAGATGCCAGTTAAAGCAGATTTGAGAATCTGCATTAGGAACAAGGGCGGCATACTTTGATAGGACTTAACACATGGTAAGTTCGATTTTCTCATGCATAGAAAGGCGAGGGTTACTTTAGTATTACCCCACTCAAACGAGAATCACGTGACTATACGATAATTTCTGGGGTTGCGAGCTTCATCCAAGGCTTAGTTTTACTTAGTTTGGTGAAGTTTGATTCTATGGTATAAGTAAACGTTCCTAGACCTGCAGTGGCTGGTACAAATTTTGTTTCATCACTTCTCCCTGTCATCTAATTACCCATCTCTTATAGGTTGCTAATTGGTTTTTTTGGTTTTTTTGGTTTAGTTTGTTTTTCCTAATTTAAGTTTTTGGAAAAAAACATGTAAACTTTTTGTTTTGTTTTTTCTAATATAACTGCTTTGCAATTTATATATTGATTTATGGCACATTAATATAGTTGTGGCACATTGATTTACAAGTTAATATAACTGTGTGACACATTTTTCTGATCCCTGAAACTGTGTGACCTCTAACGTGCCACTGACTCACAGTACGCTCTAACTGATTCTTATCTGGGCTAGGCTATTCACTATACGCTCTAACTAATTAGAAGTAATAGAATACATAGTGGGAGGAAAGGGCTTTGTCCGTGGTAGACGCTTCTCACCCGTACCTCAGACTTTGATAAATAGGATAAATGTTTTGATATAGTTACAAAGTTTTTAAAATTAATGATAAATAAATATTTATTGCATTTTTATTAGTTTAGATAAAAAATATATATATAATTTATGATATTTTTAAGAATTAGTTAATTTAAATCTAGAATATAAAGAAAAAATAAAAAGAATTATTTAAATTTTATATTAATTTTAATAAAAAAATTATATTTTAATATTTTTCATTTATAATTTAAAAATAAAATAAATTTATGTTAAATTTAACATATTATATTATATTATATTATATTATATTATATTATATTATATATATATATATATATATATATATATATAGTGTTAAAAATTATTTTTTTAATCATAAAATACCCCACTTAAATTAAAACAATTATACTTCACTTAAATTAAAATATTAAATAATAATAATAAACACATATGTAAAATTTAAATATCAATTATATATATATATATATATATATATATATATATATAATCTTTATTACTATTATCAACTAAATTTATTTTAAATAGTTATAAAAAAAAATCCATATTTTATATACTTAAACTTAATTTTTGCAAACAATATATTAAACTTGCTCCATACATATCTCTTGTTAAAGTTAAAATCTATATAATAATCTATATTATTAAAATTAAATTTATTAAATTCAAGTTTATTAAATATTTTAGTAAAATATAAAAATAAATATAAA
Organism: Pinus albicaulis; assembly: GCA_034641835.2. NCBI lineage: Eukaryota > Viridiplantae > Streptophyta > Pinopsida > Pinales > Pinaceae > Pinus > Pinus albicaulis. Next base: position 257,099,214 of record CM076582.1, read on the forward strand.
TTATAAGTAACTTTTTGTTTAAAAGAAATATATATCATTTTTTAAATTAAAAAAATTAAGGGGAAATGAGGAGCACTAGGCTTTAGCTGAGAAAATAATAAAAATTTAGGCAAGATTAATGACAAAATCCTATAGAAATTTGTGGGCAAAAAATCTTTGTTGCAATTGTCAAACTTGAAGATTTTGGGTGCCTTGAGGTTCTTGATGGTGCTAAATCCATTTCCATCATCATAAAAATGATTCAAACACTCCAACATTCTATTTCTTTGAAGAAAAAAAATAAAAGACCTTTTTGAAATTATGTAGCTGACTTCAAATTCTGTAATTTAATCATGAGCTTGTTTTTGGCTTTATTCATGGGGAGTTGATCTTTCACAATCTTCTTTTTTTCAAAATTGCCTTTGAAGGTGTTTCACACCTATTGATGCAACCATGCTTCCATCAGCTGAAGATGGGAATAAAATACATCTGGTTTCAATTCTTCATCACAAGAGACCTTGTAGGGAAATTGCTGGTCTCTACTGCTAGCATTGTAGGTGTTGTAGCAGGAATGCCAACTCATGGATACACAACTTCTAAGCATGCAATAATAGGGATGACTAAGAACGAAGCAACTGAGCTCGAGAAATATGGGATCAAGGTCAATGTTGTCTCTCACTATGGCATGGTCACGACCCTTGCAGTGAATTGCATGAAACAAGGCCATGCCTCGGCTGTCTCAAAAGAGGAGAAGGTTTCCATGGTCGCCAATTTAGAGGGAGCTACTATTAAAATAGAGGATATTGCAGAGGTTGGATTGTACCTGGCTAGCGATGAGGCTAAATATGCTAGCGGTCATAACCTTGTTGTGGATGTCATATTCTCTGTCGTTAACCATTCTTGGAAGCTCTATTGTTGAGAGATTTTACTGCCAATTGTAAGTGAAGCAAGAGAGTCCTAGTATTACAATATATAATAGCAATTGCTCCTAAAGATGCAAAGGTACACCGAAGGAATAGAATATTTCAAATTGTCATCTTGAAAAACTAAATCACTAACACATCTTTGACAACATGACTCTCTTATTTAGAAATGAGGTTTCATAAATATTCAACAGATCAAATTCAAACTTTATCATAGCCCTTATTTATCATAGCTTCAATTGCAGTCTTTGTCTCTATTCTATTGATATCATTTGCACTTAGATCAAGTTATTTTAGGTATTCATGACCTTCCATAAGGTCTTTGTAGAGTCCAGAGTACAACAAACCCCTCACCGTTGAATTCATTCTCTAATGCAATAAATTTTATAGAATTTCTTTTAGAAGCAAGACACTCTGCTAGAGCTTGTACTACTTTATCAGTTTAGATCAGTTACAAACACACACAAAAGAGACACATTTTTTAAACATGATAACATGTTTTTTATTAGCTATCATGTCTAATACAAGAGCATCCCAATGGCTTTTGTAAGCTTACATGCATGAAAATATTTTCAATTTTGTTTTGGATTTAGTCTAGGTTACTAGCTAAATTTATGTTAAGCTTAGAATCTAAAACATAAAGTATTGAACTTCCTACAATCAAAATGGAGCTAGGTCACTAATGGAAACCAAAGAAGCCATTATCAAATATGGTTATTTTGATGTCTTTGAAATTATTCTTAATAATGATGAAATCTTGATTTATTTTACTTTAGATTTTTAATTTATGTTACAAATCAAGCATGCATATGCAGGATAAATTCATTACTAATTTGAGTTGAATCATTCTTTCTTTCTCGTAGAAATCTTCTTCTATTTTCTCTTGTGCTTACCGCAATCTTCATAGTGCTCTCATGTGCATGTTTGTTGTTTAATGTTGGCCAATGCTATATGTATTAATGTGGATGGGATGCCTTTGCTAGTTTTTGGTTGGAACTCTATGGATGTATGGATGTTCAATTCATGCATGTTGTTTCACTCTTGCATGGAATGATAATCCCAAGAATTTCATCAATATACCTGCCTAGTTTGTGTTTGATTAATTCAAATGGATATAGTAGTTATTATTTTTTCTATTAATTGAGCTTTAGGTGGTAAATTTTAAGGACTTCCTTATCTTTTCTTCTTTATCATGGTGAAGTTCCATCCTGTACAGAATAAGAAATTTTTCTTTGTATGGTGGGATTTGTGCAATTTCTTCATGCTTAATATGAGCTATTCCAATTGATACGGAAGTATTGTTGCTATAAATTTAAGGACAATGCTTGTGCTACAAAATATATATCTATTCATTCACGTTAAATTACTCTCTAATATTATTTTAATCCACATAAAATGTATGCAAAGCTTCTTGAATTTAGGCCCTTTAAGTATTTAAGAGTGTGCATTTCAAAGGATCTGGTTGAGGTATCTTAATTTTAAGTTCTGAACTAGCTATGCTTTTTTATATTCTACTTTCACTTTGAGAGTAAAATAAAAACATGAATTCTAGATGTGCAAAAATTCCTTAAAGGAAAACATAAATTCCAAATGTGAGAGATGAAATCCTGAAAGATCAATGGTCATTACAAAGATCGTTCTTCATGGATGGATCCGTGAAGAATCAGATCAAGGGCTTCTTACTGTAAACTCTTTCTTCACATGTTCCAGATCCTCTATCTACTTCATAATAATTTATAGCAAAGATTACTAGCATTGAGTTACCTCGAGCCCAGTGGCCATATATCATTGGGAAATTGTTACTCAACATGGGTGGCCCACAAATGGAACCACCAACACATCCAAAACAAGAAACTCTTGGATATCTTTGTGAGGATATTTTTGCATATAATCTTTCCTAGGATTAGTTTAATTCCATCCTTACAATTTTGTGAAACGAATAAATTCATTTGCGATTAACAATGAGGTTAGGCTTGCTACTACCCAAGAATTGTCTAATTATTTGAATTTTGGTCAGACAAATTTTAATAATGATATAGAGAGGGATTGCATTATGAGAGTAGTGTGTGAAGCAATCTTGTCCCCAGAAGTAAGGATTCAACAAGATGCTTTGAATGCCTGATATCTTCTACACATTATGAGAAGCTTTTCCCTTACATGGAAAACATATTTTATATTACAGCAAAGGTTGTCAAAATAGATGAAGAGACGATTTCTCTTCAAGCTATAAAGTTTTGGAGTTCTATATGTGACGAAGAAATTGATATACTATAGGAATATGTAGGAGAGCTTAGTGGTGAACCAGATGTTTCTTGCTTTTATTTTTTTAATCAAGCACTTTCTGCTCTTGTGCCAATTTTATTAGAGACATTGTTGAAATAAGAAGAGGACAAAGATCAAGATTAGGGGGCATGCAATCTCTCTATGGCTGGAGGAACTTGCTTGGGTATTGTTGCGAGGACAGTGGGAGATGAAGTTGTCCCCTTTGTTATGCCATTTGTAGAAGAAAATATATCAAAGCCAGATTGGAGATGTCAAGAGACAACTACTTATGCCTTTCAATCAATTTTGGAGGGTCCATCACCCGATAATCTTATGCCTCTTATCAATGCTCCTCCCAACTTTATTCTCAATGTAATGAAGGATAAGAATAGTCATGTTAAGAACACATTTGCATCGACCCTTTGGAGAGTATTTGAATTTTTCCATGGTTAAACAATGGAGACACTGTAATTTTTAGGTATATGGCCTATGCTGGTGAACTACTAACAAGACATGAAAGTGAATTGAAACATAACAAGGAAAAGGTTTCTGAGTCATGTCTAATCACATAGGTTGGAAGGTACCTTATGAAGCATTTAATTACATTTGAGTGGTGAGATTTATGTCTTGAAGATCAAAATTGAAATTAAAAGAATGAAAAAATCATTATTGCAAAGATGGTTCCCCGTGGATGGAGCTGTGAAGAATCGGATCAAGGGCTTATTACTGCAAAATATTTTTTCACATGTTCCATATGATCGATCTACTTCATCACAATTTATCACAGATATTGCTAGCATTGAGTTACCTCAAGGCTGGTGGCCAGATATCATTGGGACATTATTACTCAACATGGGTGGCCCACAAATGGAACCACCCACTCATCCCAAACATGACTCTCTAGGAACTCTTGGATATCTTTGCGAGGAGATTGTTGCATATAGTCATCCCTAGGATTAGGTTAATTCCATCCTTACAATTTTTGTGCAGGGAATAAATTCATTTGAGATTAAAAATGAGGTTAGGCTTGCTACTACTCAAGCATTGTATAATTCTTTGAATTTTGGTCAGACGAATTTTAATAATTATATAGAGAGGGATTGCATTGTTAGAGTAGTGTGTGAAGCAACCCTGTTACGGAAGTAAGGATTCAGCAAGATGCTTTGAAAGCCTGATATCTTCTACACATTATGAGAAGATTTTCCCTTACATAGAAAACATATTTTATATTACAAAAAAGGTTTTCAAAATAGATAAAGAGACAGTTTCTCTTCAAGATATAGAGTTTCGTAGTTCTATATGTGACGAAGAAATTGATATACCATAGGAATATGCAGGAGACCTTAGTGGTGAACCAGATGTTCCTTGCTTTTATTTTGTTAAGCAAGCACTTTCTGCTCTTGTGCCAATGTTATTAGAGACATTGTTGAAATAAGAAGAGGACAAATATTAGGATTAGGGGGCATGGAATCTCTCTATAGCTGGAGGAACTTTCTTGCGTATTGTTGCAAGGAATGTGGGAGATGAAGTTGTCCCCCTTCTTATGTCATTTGTAGAAAAAAATATATCAAAGCCAGATTGAAGATGTAGAGAGATAAGTACTTATGACTTTCGATCAATTTTGGAGGGCCATCACCTGATAAGCTTACGCCTCTTATCAATGTTGCTCTCAAATTTATTCTCAATGCAATGAAGGATAAGAATAGTCATGTTAAGAACACATTTGCATTCACCCTTTGGAGAGTATCAAATTTTTCCATGGTTCAACAATGGAGACACCATAATTTTTAGGTATATGACCTATTCTAGTGAACTACTAACAAGAAATGAAAGGGAATTGGAACATAACAAGGAAAAGGTTTATGAGTCATGTCTGATCACATAGGTTGGAAGGTACCTTGTGAAGCATTTAATTACATTTGAGTGGTGATATTTTTTTTCTCAAGATCAAAATTTAAATTAAAAGAATGAAAAAATCATTATTACAAAGATGGTTCTCCGTGGATGGAGCCATGAAGAATCGGATCAAGGGATTCTTACTAAAAACTCTTTCTTCACACATTCAAGATGCTCGATCTACCTCATCACAATTTATAGCAAATATTGCTAGCATTGAGTTACCTCAAGGGCAGTGGCCTGATCTCATTGGGACATTATTACTCAACATGGGTGGCCTACAAATGGAACCACCCATGCATCCCAAACATGACACTCTAGAAACTCTTGGATATATTTGTGAGGATATCGTTGCATATAGTATTGCCTAGGATCAGGTTAATTCCATCCTTACAATTTTTTTACAAGGAATAAATCTATTTGATATTAACAATGATGTTAGACTTGCTACTACTCAATCATTGTATAATTCTTTGAATTTTGGTGAGACAAATTTTAATAATGATATAGAGAGGGATTACATTATGAGATTAGTGTGTCAAGCAACCATGTCCCCGGAAGTAAGGATTCAAAAAGATGCTTTGAATGCATGATACCTTATACACATTGTGAGAATCTTTTCCCTTACATGGAAAACATACTTTATATTACAACAAAGGTTTTCAAAATAGATAAAGAGACGGTTTCTCTTCAAGCTATAGAGTTTTGGAATTCTATATGTGACGAAGAAATTGATATACTATAGGAATACACAGGAGACCTTAGTGGTGATCCAGATGTTCCTTACTTTTATTTTGTTAAGCAAGCACTTTTTTCTCTTGTACCAGTGTTATTAGAGACATTGTCGAAATAAGAAGAGGACGAAGATCAAGATTAGGGGATATGGAATCTCTCTATGGATGGAGGAACTTTCTTGCGTATTGTTTAAAGGACTGTGGGAGATGAATATGTCCCCCATTATTATGCCATTTGTAGAAGAAAATATATCAAAGCTGGATTGGAGATGTCGAGAGACAACTACTTATGCCTTTCGATCAATTTTGGAGGGTCCATCACCTGATAAGCTTACACCACTTATCAATGTTGCTCTCAACTTTATTCTCAATGCAATGAAGGATAAGAATAGTCATGTTAAGAACACATTTGCATCAACCCTTTGGAGAGTATTCAAATTTTTCCATGGTTCAACAATAGAGACACCGTAATTTTTAAGTATATGGCCTATTCTAGCGAACTACCAACAAGACATGAAAAGGAATTGGAACATAACAAGGAAAAGGTCTCTAAGTCATGTCTGATCACATAGGTTGGAAGGTACGTTGTGAGGCATTTAATTACATTTGAGTGGTGAGATTTGTGTGCTCATGATCAAAATTGAAATTAAAATAATAATAAAATCATTGATTTTTATTTGTTATTATAATTTTTGATTTGCTAGTCTTTCCTAAGCTCCTTACAACATTTCCTTTGAAACATGTGGTGCAATTTCTAGTTATAAGGTTTATTAAATTGAGGAGAAGAGTGAATATTTTTTTGAAAATAAAAATAACTAGCAATTACACCAGATGTTGCAAAGGAAACATAAGGCATAAATTCGAGAAGAATCATGACATATAGAAGATTAGTAAATATAAAAATTAGTAAACAAAATTTCATTCAAAGCTAGAAGACAAAGGTAAATAAATTACATTAATATGCCAAATTTACACATTATATACTATTTCCAACATATATTTCCTCTCAATATTCAAAGATGTTTTTTCAAGTTCCAAGAATAAATATCACATAAAAATATGCTCTTTTTCAATATTCAATTGTCTCACTTGATCAAAATGTTACAACCTTTTACCACTTGTTGTTAATGTCATTAGATTTTCATTTTATTGTTCTTTCATAACTCATTTTGGGAATTTAGATTGGTTTGTAACAAGCTAGGTTTATTTTCTCGTCTCGGGCAGTCCAAAACTTGCATGTTTTGCTTGACTATCAAGCCCAACAGTCAGGCTTCCATAGCTGACGTTGGTGCAGTTTTGTACTATAGCTTTTAATCTTAATAGAAATTAGTCTTACTTAGAAAAAAAAAAAACAAGCTAGGTTTATTCAAAGTTTTTTTCCAAAATGAAAAATTCAACATTTACCATGGGATGAACTAGTTTAAAGCAGAGATATGAAATAGATATATAAATCAAGCTAGCCACTCACATAACAAATTTACATTGTTTGATAGCAGAGAAGTGGATATTTTGTTGATAAATGATTAAATAATTTTTTTAGATCACATAAAAACTTTATTTCACTATTATAGGTTGCATGGTGAACTCTTATGGTAGCATGCACGAGCTTCCTTTATTCATCATCATATTTGACTAGGTTTAGACCTATAAGTAAACACGAATAGGCGTTTTATTCCTCAAAAAGCACACTTTATTCCCAAAAGTTGATAAAGGGTGCGAAATGTAAATTTGATAGTAAGATTTTTTTGTGCCACAAAAGTTTGGTACATATTTATTTCTCCTCTCCTAGGGGTTTCTTACCATTTTTCAATATTTTATTATCTCACTTGATCAAAGGCTCGCAGTATTTTGCATTCTAACTACACATAATTTGATTTTAAATGTGTTGATTTCTGCATTATTGTATGTCAAGGTGCAATGGAGGAGAAGGATTTATGTGATACATAAATTTTATAATTACTATTAGGTTACTAGAACAAGATGTTGAAAATAATGGACAACATATATTATTGGAGATATTTTGTCTCATATTTGTGCGTGCATCCTAGATTAGGAGTAGTTCTAATCTACCTAAAATGATGTAAACTTACATATTTGTGATTTGATGACTAATTGAATAGATCATTCCACTTTAGTAGTCTCTAGGAGAAAATTTCTCCCCTGTGAGTTGCTAGTTTCATTATATAAGTTTAATCTTCCATTTTAACATGGTATCAGAACTGTTGAGCCTTGGTGGCTGAAGTGAGTGCCTTGGTGGCAGAATTGAAGCTTGGTGGTTGGAGAGCCCCAATGGCCATGTCGAACCTTGGTGGTTGATTCAAAATCATTAGTGACTGAATCATGAGCCTTAGTGGCAATCTAGAGCCTTGGTGGCTGGACCTGAGAGCGTTGGTGGCTAGAGAGAGGAGTATTTATTTTTCTCTCATACAAAACTGGAGCTTGGTGCAATTTTTCCCTCATTTAGGAATTGGTTAAAGAAGGAAACAACACAGTTTTTTTAGCAATTACTGTGTTGATCGACCTTTCCTTAGACCAATTTCGAGCATCATGGGCCAAAATCATGAACCCAATACCCTAATCCTGCGCTGGTTCGATGGTGAGATGAATGCATGGATCTATTGATGGGAAACATGGATCATGGTGAGTTGGTAGATCAGTGGTGGTTTGTGCCTTCACGTAGGAGGCTGATGTAGTACAATTCGAAGTGGTGCCTTCATGTGGGGTTCTTGATTGGGACAGTGTACAGATGACGTGGAAGCATTTTTTTTAGACTTTGGGAAGATTTTTTAAATGAGGAAGCTAGAACAAACCCCTGCAGAGATATAATGGTGGATTTACAGATCGAAGCCCAGGTCTTTATGAATCGATTGATGGATTTCCAGATCTGATTCTACAATTGGTGGATTCATTTGGATGGAAGCATGGTAGTAGTTGTGGTAATGTGGACGTAAGTCACGGCCGAGAATGCATGGCAGTGTGGTCGTAGTGGTGTTCCTAGGGAGTTTATATTTCCTACTCGGTGTAATCCTTAGAGTCATGTAAAGCAGATTTCATTGCAATCTTATATGGTATAAAGTTGATGGCCATTATTTTTTTAACATGTAATTGTTGCATACAAATGTAAATGGTTATATAAATATAAGTTCACCATTATTAGTTTCATATAAATTTTTTGAGATCCATTTGAAATGTATGCATATATTTAAAAGTATGCATGTCCAACAAGCTCGAGATCGCTCCAGATAGTTCTTTGATGCCTTGGTGGCTGAGATCGTTGGTGTTGTATTGGGTTTTTTTTTATATTGAAATCATCTCTATTGATTTTTGAATATTGAGAATTTTGTGGTGGGTCCATAGATCGATCATGTCACAATAAATCACCAATTTGCAAAAGCGTACCTGAATGAGAGTAATAAGCTCGATGACATGAATAAAACCAATTGGAAGTTCAAATTGCAAACACTGCTCGAGGGTTCGAGTGCGTGGGAAATTGCAAATGGGGACGAAGAGAAGCTTACCATAGTCACATGTGTAACAAATGCAACAATTCAAGATTGGGAGAAGAGGGAGAACAAAGCAAAGGTGTTTTTGAAGATATCAGTGAAAGACAACATCATTCCTCACATGAGAGAGTGAAAATATGCTAATGATATTTGTGGGAATCTCAAGGATTTGTATGAGACAAAGAATACAAATTGAGTATTTTTCCTGAAGAGTAAGATTCTCTCCGTTAGAATGGAGGAGAATGAATATGTTGTTGCATTCATCTCCCAGATTAAATAGTTGAAAGAAAAGTTGGGTGACATTAGGGAGAAAGTTTCCAACATTGATCTTTTCCTGATTACCTTAAATGGTATGACTGATGATTATAAGGTGTTAATTACAGGGCTCAAAACGATGGAGAAATCTCCCACCTTTGAAGAGCTGACATGGATTTTGATGTAGGAAGAAGAGAGGCGGATGAATTTGAAGCCTCAAAATGTAGACCTCACATTGATGGTGATGAAAAATCCTTTCAAAGGGAAACTAGGAGGACAAAAAGTTGGTGGTACACCCCAGAAAAATCCATTTCAAGGTATGTATTTGACCACAAATGATTCAGATTGGATCTAGTTATAGAAAAATGAAAAAAACTTTCAAATAGGAAATAAGAAACAAAATTGAGGAAAAAATATTACTAAATTATATTCATGCAAAAATAAATAAATTATGAGAGAATACAATTTAATGCAGTATATTTTACATGGCTATTCTAATATAGTAGTGAATCTAAGCTAAACATTTAGAAAAACATCAAAGCAAACCAATATTAATTTTACGAAAAAAAACCTTTGACTCTATTTCTTAATTTCTTCATTCATTAAGAATAGAAATATAAATAGATATAAAATTTGATGAAGTGATTCTCAATAAATGTTAATCAAAATTTTAATTTTTTGAGATTTAAACAACATGCAACACATTCAAACTAACTAAAAATACATAAAATTATGGAATAATTAACACACTATAACATATAAACAATGGTATTGTTGTTTCAGTGACATCTATTAAAACCATACATATTCTATGTTTCAAGTTCCAACTTCCAATTAAGAAACATTTTTTTATGGTACAATAGTGCTAAAATATACCTTATCTAATCTTTGAAGTAAATTGATTCAAGAAATGAAAAGCTATGAGTGATGGTGATTTTATGATATACATATTTTACAACAACTTATGTATACTTGGAACTATACAATACTATGCACTCTCAAGGGTGTAATCTCCCATCATGTCAAGTTCTAATCAATGATCGCTAATTCCCACTAATAAAGAAACCGCGACAACTAGCATAGGATGTCTTTAAAAACTCAACCAAAGGTCAAATTGTACATAGAGAACACGGCAAAAGAAATTGAAATATCTCCACCTTTAATTCTATCATTCATTACGAAGATAAAGGACATTAAAGTAAATCATTCAAATATTGTAATTAATGTATTGTAAATCATTCAAATATTTTGATTAATGTATTATCTAACCTTTCCATGATTGGTGTTGTGGTTCCCATGTTTTGGCCAGGTTGGCAAGACCAAAAGATGAGACAACATAGAACCACTTTCAGACCTTAGGATCTAGCCCTCCTAGGTCTAGAGAGGGATCTCTCTATATGAGTCAAAGTGTATGTCTTTGAAGCTCTAAGTTATGATTTTAGGCTAGTTATATGCACAGGGTTTGTTTATTTGATTTTTTGTGTTTGGTTGTTGGGAATCAGGAAAGAAGGGTCCAATATAACACAAGGATGAGCAAAGAGGAAATTTAGGCATAGGTTTATAACTCAGAGAACATCAAGGCAATTGGGCAATGGAGTCAAGAAAGGATTTACTTGTAATCAATGTGCAAGCTTTCAGTTGGGCTAGTTATCTAGAGCATTTGGATCTTAAAGGATGATTGGTGAAATGGAACATTAAGGACTGAAAATGAATGAAGGAGAACCATCCAATCCTGTCTATAGATCAGGTCAGAGGTCATTTAAATCCAAACCTTCTTGGACAAAATCAGAGGCAATACAAGGGATCTTAGAAAGGCTTAATTGAGATGGAAAGATCCTAGTGAGGCAGAGACAGGGTCTAGACCTCCCAGTATTCTCAACTCATCCAACTGGATCCTCATAAGAACATCTAAACATAGATTTCATTAATTCATACATCAGAGAGCAGGCAATAACATCCACAACACTGGTTAAATCAATTGAAATCAATATTCAGATACACATATAAGCATAAAACATAAAAGGCTGGGAGAGCAGCAACATAAGGTACCTATCAAGGGTAAATCTTATGCCAAAATTTTGATGCGAGCCAGTAGAAATGGAATGAAATGAAATCAGACAAAGAGATAGGAAAACATCACCAGCTGCTTTAGATCAGGATCCAAAGAAATGTGCTTGTCATATTAAAAACAACACCAATCAGGTACATCATTGCCCACAGCTTGAACATTCATTCTGAATACATCAAATCTCAGCCTATCTTACAATATTACACAGAGAACTTGTCTCAAGAGTAAAATGCTTACATTTCTCTGATATCTCATCAACAACCTTTACAATGTTTCTTTCTGAGTTTTATAGCTGAAGAGAAGTAGAGGAGGTAGGTGAGGCGCTAAATGATGTATTAAAACTTCTAAAAAGAGAGAGGGTCGAGGCCCATTCTGTTTAATATTATGAGCATTTAATCCCTAACATTCTTTGGATGAAAATATGATCTCCTTTAGATCTCCATTTACTCCAGGCACGTCTTTGGTGTACTTCGGCTGTGATGGTTTGTAGTACTTCAGGTGAGTAAACAAAATGGAAATAAATGATACTTGGATCTGCCATGCTGTGAATCAAAAGCTCTGGTAGTTTCGGTCTGCTGTCTGGTGGAAATTTCTTCAGGGGCACAGTGCATAATAAAAGTTGTATGGGCGCCCTGTCCTTAATGAAGAAAACATACTGCTGACAAATAAACCTTTATGTTACCCTTTTCTTGTGTTCATGACCTTTGATCGGTCCTCAGGGTCTTCAAACTGGTGCTTTGCCTCTTTAAACTGCAGATTTAAGGCTCAAGATTTCCTTTGGCATGCCTTAATCTCTTTTCTTTGTACTGAAACACTTTTCCGCTCCATCTCTGCTTCTGTCAGGTTAGCTCAAGCTTTAATGGTGCCGGAAGGTTTTCCACAGAGTTTGAATCCTGTCCTTTTTAATGAACATCCTGTCTTCACCTTCCTGGGTCTTTGCTCATAAATTTAGCCGCTGAAGATGATCTTCCTTGATTTCTCTGTCAGTGTAACAAAGGCTGCGCATTATGGCGGTCTTTTATCATTTACAACCCTGCAAAACATGAAAACTAATAAGAAAACAATGGATGGGGTGGCGGATGATGTGGATGATGAGCATGATTGTGCAGATGGTGCCATGGTGGAATAACGATGGACTGTGGAGGAAGAACGCAGTGTGAAGCAGAAAACAGGAAAGATGGCGGACTATAACAGAAAACATTTTAAACGAAATAACCTTACAATACCCGACTTTGAGCGTTACATGAAACAGAATGAATGGGTGTACGGTGGACACACGTGGCGGGAGGGACCAAGGGGATGGTCAACGAAGGGAAAACAAATCTGGACCGTCGATCATGGTGGAGATCGATGGCGGAGGGCGACAGATGGTGGGCCAGCAGGTGCGATGAACAGGGGTTAAGCAGTGCGCAGCTCAGAAAAATGACGACCGTTGGATGAGGCGCTCAAGATTTGACGGCTAATACGAATATCGCTGCGCGTCCATGGTCGAAAGTTAATGCGCGATGGGCCGACGGTTTTGGGATCGTACAGAAGACATGCGTCGGCAGCTGTATGGAATCGTTGGGCATTGGAGAGAAACCACCCTTTGCGCATAAGCGGTGCGATGGAAACCGGCGGGTTTGGAATAGTGCACGGCGGGGTCCACTGCGCGGATAGAATGCGGACCGTCAGATCATCATGTATTTGGACGGCGATGGCCCAGCAAGGGAAAATGAACGCGGGAGATGTGGGCGCTGGGGATTTAATGACCGCCATCCGATCTGCCAAGATCTACGGCTGAGGCTGCGCCCGATGAACGAATGCAGAAGGCGCCTTTAGAGTTGGCAGACGGTTCCAAGATCAGGTTATATGGGGGAAAAAGGAGAGGGGCTTAGCGGGGAAGGGGCTATGACCCATATATGCGAAATTTATCATTTTAATTCATTTTTAATGCGTTTTCGGGCCCAAGGAAGGTAATGATAGGGAAGTGAAGTGGGGATCTAAGGAAACAAAGGGTGATAGTGAAATTTAAAGGGGATTTCGAGGGGATTTTAGAGGATTGATAGGGGAGAAATGGGGGAAACAAGGGGACTTTGACAAAGGGGAGTGAAAGGCGAAAATTTTGGAATTGGCAGGGGACAAGGGGTAATAGTAGGCCTTTTGAGGGATGAATCAGCAGAGAGAAATTATATTAGGAAAAGCACTAAGAGACTTCAAGGATGATGAGTTTTCAGGGGAAAGGAGTTCCTTGAAGGCTCCAAAACAATCTAGGCCCCAGCTTGCTTGGTCAAGAATTTCATAGGGGGGCTAACAATTGGCATGTCACACCTTCAGCTCATTGATCTCAAGAAAATCATGTTTTCATTTAATTCAAAGTCCTTAGACCGAATTGTATGAAATGAAATAAATTGATATTGCATATAACATTTTTTTTCCTTACCGAATTGTATGAGATGAGGGCCATATTATATGAGATGATGACCATATTTTGTGGGCTAAAAATAAAGATAGATGAAAACCATATTTTGTGCATTAAATATAAATTTGTGTGCTAAATATAAAGATAGATGAAAACCATATCTTGTGCATTAAATATAAATCTGAACTCATATATTTTCTTTTTACTATTCTAGATAATAGGTTGACAGTTAAAGACTTTGGAGGATAGGTAAACAACGTAGGGGTTTTGGACTTTTTTTTAAACCTAAATTTTACTAATAAAATAAATATGAACTCATATATTTTCTTTTTACTATTCTAGAGAATAGGTTGATAGGGAAAGACATTGGAGGACATACATTTTCTTTTTAGTATTCTATAGAATAGGTTGATAGTGAAAGACATTGGAGGAACATAAACCAGGGAGGGGTTTAGGCCATCGTTTTAAACCTAACTTTACTAATAAGGAAAATATGAACTCATACATTTTCTTTTTACTATTGTAGAGAATAGGTTGATAGGGAAAGACATTAGAGGATGTATATATTTTCTTTTTAGTATTCTAGAGAATAGCTTAATAGTGAAAGACATTGGAGGACACAGTACCAAGTAGGGGTTTATGACATTTTTTTAAAGCTAATTTTTACTAGTAAAACAAATATGAACTTGTATCTTGTATTGTTACTATTCTAGAGAATACGTTGATAGTGAAAGACACTGGAGGAGAGGTGGGGGTTTAGGACAATTTTTTAAACCTAAATTTTACTAATAAGACATGTTTAATAATATAATAAGAAGCTATTTCAAATTTTATTTAAATAATTAGCGTAATTAAAAGAAAACAACATATAGAAGTAAATCTTAACCAATTAATATAAAATGTATATTGTTGAAGTTAATACTTACCATTTATCTAATAATTTTTAATAATTAAATTAAAATTCTCAAACTATTATAATATAAACAACTATCATACAAATATATAATTAAAACATAAATTATTATTTTGAATATGATAAAATAACAATAATTTCTTATTACCTTATAACAATAAATTTACAATTTTAATAAATTAGAATTATGGTTAAAATTTATTATAACAATAAATTTATAAGTTCAATTTGTCTAAAAATATTTTCAATCTTCATCATCAAAATAAAAAAGCATCCATTTAAATAAGTAAAATATGTATAATAACTCAATTTAACCCAAAAACGAAAACATAAAAACACATTAAAAAAATTAAAAAAACAAATAAGATTAACCATCCGTTCACTGACTTCGGCATCTGGATCACGTTCAGTGATGACTGTTAGCTTAAATAAAGATTCTTAAAATGCGAAATAAATACTAAAAGAATCGGAAAAAAATAAATACTTTAATGACCAATAGATCATACCTCCAACCATTGATGGATGAGAAAATGTGTGGATGGATCTGAGCTAAAAAGAAAAAAACAACACCGCCCAAACCAAATCGGATGGATAATGAGAATAAGCACAGATAGGAAATCTGAATGGCGAATTCAGGAAAGGCTGAATCAAACAATGAGCAGTAATTATTTATCCCATGGAATTTTGAGATTAACTTCCTCGACTACTGCATAAGAAGTCAAATCATACACGTTCTCTTCATCTTGTAAAACAACATAAAGTGTTTTCTTAGGCTCTGGACTGGTTGACAATCCTAGCGTCTACATTCACTCCACTTCTTTGTGAAACCTTTGATTGAAGATATAATGATAATGGAGGAAAACGCAAAAAAACTCGGCCCCGGGCCACACAAGAAAAAAGAAAAAAGGATACAGTAAATCTGGAGGGACTTCCAAGCTCTACTCACTCTAGCTTGATGGTGTAAAATTGAAGGGGATTGAGTTAGTGAGCTTGGGGACCAAACAGAAATATCTATAGCCAAGCTTCTATCAAGCGTCTGTTGGCTATGTGTCAAGTGTTCCACAAATCATGGTAGAGAAATGTAGTGGGAGTAATGTACCACTTCAGAAACTCTCAACAAGAAATTAATTAACTGCAGTTGGTTTCCATAAATTAAGGAAATCACTGCAGTTGGTTTCCAGAAATAATTACTACAATTATTTCTAGAAATAACTCCAGCTGTTGTGAGAGGGAGCGTAACAATGAATTCTAGGTAGCTTTCACCCCACCAACAACGCAGCTACATGTTCAAGAGGAACGCTCTATTCTATAACTACGAATTTATCTTCAACAAAATTTACCTTTTTCTTGTTTCCTCTTCTATAGATGATCATCAAACAGTGGTATCAAAATGAGGCTTTTTAAAATTACATATAAATAGTGTTACGATATTGTGTGCATAAATATTATTAAAATAAAATATTTAAATATTATTAAAAAAATACTTTTAAAGAGGAACACATAAGATCACATAGCTTTTGGTTTTGTCTTAGTCTAATAGAGGTTGTATATCATATCAAGTGGCAAGAGAGATTTATAGAGGTTAGAGAGTTAGTTAGGGAGTTAGCTTAAATGAAGGAGGTTGTAGATGAATTTCCAAATACATTTCAATCCTCTAACATTTAATCTGATGGTGCAAACATGTACACCGTGGCATCTAGGGAAGTTGTTTTCAAACAATAACGCGTTAAGGCTTAATAATTATGAAAATTAATAGATTTATTGTTATTAAATAATAATATTTATTGGGCTTGCATAAAATATTCTTACAAAAAGGTGATTTGTTATAACTTTTCTTACTATTACAATGACATCAAAAATCTTATTGTGGTTGGTATACTCTAAGGATTCATAAATATAACCAAAAAAATCTATTGCAACATGAAGAATGCCTTACTAATGCACACATTTACATGTATAAAAAGGTTATGGATCAATTTTAACTTAAGAAAAAAAAGGAATTACACATCTTATTGTAAAATGGATAAATTTTCTAAATAAAATTTTCTTATATATAAATAAATGTTATAAATAATAATGAGAAAATTATCGTGGAGGAAATTGTTAGAATTGGAATAATATCAAATCTCTATGAAATTGGTGGGTGGGGAGCCACTTGGCACGAATCTAATTTATTAAATTTATTAAAAGTAATGGACCATTTTGCTAATTAGAATTTTCTTATATATAAATGAACTTTATAAATAATAATGAGAAATTTATTATTGAGAAACTTAATAGAATTGGAATAATCTCGAATCCCTAGGAAATTGGTTGGGAGTGGTGGCATGAATCTAATTTTTTAAATTTATTAAAAGTCAATGCAACCTAACAAACTCTATAGTATACTACATTTGTTGATAAACATTAAGAATCAATCTAGCTCTATTAAAAAAAAATCACAAGACTCTCATCCACCTTAAGTTGAAATAAAAAGCCTTCAACAATAATAAAAGAACATATTCCTTTAAAAATCATTGTAAATCCACAATTAAAAAAATACAAAAATGACAATACATCTTCATCTACCTTAGATTAAAATAATGAAAGGATTAAAAGTAAAAAAATATGAAAAATACACATGAAAAGTGACAAATAAGAATTAACATATATATTAGTATTTGCACCTTACGTTAAAATAAAAAGCCTTTTGCAATAATGAAAAGAAGAAGAGTAGAAAAAAAATTATGAAAAATACGAATGAAATGTGACAAATAAGAATTGACATATGTATTAGGGTTTGATGAAGAAAAGTTGGAAACCCAATTAAAAGAGGAAAGAGAGCATCTTGTTAGTTTCAAGTACCTCTTAAATTCTAATGCTTTTGGGAAATTGAAACTATATAAATCGTCATGATTAATGAAAAATACTATATTACCCAAAAATAAAAATAAATAATTCATAAAAATTAAACTAAACTTTATTTGATGATAAAAAATTCCTCTCTAGAATTTATAAAATTTAGTATTTAAAAAATAATTAAAAAAAAAAATTTCCTAGACGAGAATCTAACAAATTTTGTCTTTTACGTAAAAGTTATTAGTGACACGTTGAATCACAAGAATACTATTATCAATTATCTCTTTCATTAATTCGAAAATTGGAACGAGTGGTGAATAAGTTGGATACGTGTTCTCGTTAAGGATTCTCAGATCGCAAATTTTAATGACCCGACGCTCTTATAAGTTTGGATAGTCTGTATGGTATAAGTAAACACTTGTGTTGTGGATGCTTCATCACTTCTCCATCTCATCGATCTGCTCATCTCGCTACCCACCCATGTCTCACGAAGAGCTTCTTGTGTTGGCAATCCCACCTTTAATGGACCACAGCGACGGTAATCACAGCAATGCAGAATTGCTCTTTCAGAATTTAATTCTTTGAAACTTTGTGTCTGTATTTTTTCTTTGAAGCTCTATCGTTGATTTTTTTTTTTTTTTTTTCTTTCAGAAAGAAAAAAACGCTGTTTTATATTATGATAAATAAAAACAGTACATAATACATCATGAGAAAGTGAAGTGGATAATCACTTTCAAAATATGCAACATTGCTCCTAAAATCAAAAATAATGTGATCTGGCAAAACATACCCATCACATGAGACTCTTAATCAAGCATAGAGTCGTAGATAATGTCTAATTGGATCCCTCAATTGCCAATTGGAAAAGAAATGGAGGATCAACCAGATCCATAGATGTGAACACACAACATTCGCGACAAACAAAAACCACTTCAACGATAAGCCATACATCCCACGGCATTTACCATAGCAGCATATGAATTGGGGCATATGGATGAACCATAAAAAACATGATAGAATCATATACAACCATCTGCAAAAAAATATTCACCCATGCCACATGAGCTGAAGGGGAGGGCGAAAATCATTTGGAGACCCAAGGAGGGTCACGAGCTCCATCCACCCTGGGATCATCAGCTGAAAAAATAGGGACTTCCCGGAGGTCAAGAAGTTCATCCCTAAAGAGGGATTTTGTTTTCGGCCTCCCTTTGAAGTGTCTGGATGCGGACTTCGTTTTTTTCCTCACCGTAATATTGCAACCCGAAGCCGGCGAGATGACAATATCAGGATTCCTAGGGATATTCTCAAATATAGTGAGGGCAGCCAAGTCAAGGTTCGGGTTGTTTAAAAGGGATGGGGATGTATATAAAGAAGAAATTGCGGGGCGGGTTTGATGGTGGTCAGCTAGAGCAGTAGAGTCATAGGGTGAGTCTGATAAATTCACCTTTTCGGTATTATGCGGAGAGGGAGGAGGAGGGGGAGGTGATGCGTCTTCTAGGGGCGGCATGGATGGGGAGGTATATAATGGCTCAGTGATGGGACAGGTTTGATGGTGGTCAGCAAGAGCAGTAGAGGCATGCGGCATTTTATCCTTCCTCATGATTGTCGATCCAAGGTTTACTTCGGCTTCTACTTGCATGGGCGAACCGGAATTCACCGGGGGAGAAAATACATTGTTGTTTTTAGAAATAATAGGAGCCATCAGCTCCTTGTCTAGTGGAGTTAACTCCGCAGATTGTTCATTAACATTAGCAGATAAATCAATAGCAGAATCCGCAATAGTAGACTTACCTGATGGGAGGACATTTCGATGATCATTTGGAGTAAGCTTGCCATTTGCACCAACTGATCTTTGATTGCCCCTATGGGGCATCCAATGCAGCCGAGGGCAGTTGTCCTTCAAATGTCCCGTGCTGTGACAAACCAGGCAGCAGAATGGTATGCCCCAATAATCCACCCTTTTCCTATGTCTTCTCGAGCCCCAAACGAGGTCAACATCCGCGGGCAAACCGCCAGATAAGACCATTTCGACTAATATCCATGCAATGCGTTTGTCAGTGGCACCAAGAATACTTGGGTCAATGTATTTCGTGCATCCAATGGAATTTCCAATGGCCCTTAATGCTTTGTCCGTCCAGAACTCCAACGGAAGGTCCGGGAGCTTTACCCACACTGATCTATTCATTGGAGCCTCCAATATTGGATTAAAACCGAGGTACCAAGGCAGAAGTTGCAAAAAACTCTTGCCACGTACCCATGTCTTGTTAACAATCAAGGCAACATCTTTTTCATTCATAAAATGAATACTATACCAATTATTTAGGAGCAGACTGACCTTCAGAACATATCCCACAGTTGGAGTCCAAACATTCTTAGCCCATTCCAGCATATCATTCACATGACCATCGGCAAACATCCAGCATCCTATTAGTGCACGCTTTTGCAGACTAATGACTCGCCCCAAAAGATCCTCTTGTTCCAGCACCACTTCTTTGATGTCCACGGCAGGCTTGAAGCAGGCCAATCGGTCCTTTTTTAGCTTGTGTCTACCTCTGCGAGACGATCCTTTTCCTTGTTGACACGCATGAAAACCTGGAGGCGCGATGATGGATTGAGCAATAATAGAAGCATCCAGCTCAAAATCCAATTGCGCAGATTTTGCATCAGCCCCCGTGGCACTCGTCATGGCAGCTTGGTCGACGCGTCATAGGATAATAGAACAGGGAGGTCAACGTAAGAAAATGCCACCAGGGAAACGAAACAAGTAAAGGCTAGTTCTATCCGAAACAAGAGTGCCGAACCTTAAACCAAACCCAGAACCGCAAATGTCAAATGATGGCAGATTCCTCCTGTAGTGTCGTGACTACATTCACAACAACGGCTCCTTCTGGCAGCAACCTTGTATTGTCTGAGGGCAATGTGTAGCGCTCCTCCCAGATGTGCGCATTCACAAGATATTTGGCTCAGAAATACCAAGGACGAGGTCAGTGCAATAATCTGTTGGGCAGAGCAGTCGAGAAGCAAGCTCCAGTTTAACAGTGGGTTGCTCCAGTTCTACAGGCTCACAATCTCACACAAGGTGTGATACACCACCCAACCGATGAGCCGAGTCGCTACTGCATCTCTCCCTTAAGCCACAAATTTTAACAAATTCCAATTGACAGAGAAACGTCTGCCAGTACCTGAAGGGCATCAGCGCCTCAACTATATATGGATCAAATCTCTTCGCATCTCAGCATTACCACTCACTTCCTACTTCCCAAGGCTATCATCTCGATCGTGCACAACTTCGCCAGAAATTAGACGTTGTTCTTTCAGAAATTTGGGAGGGCCATGATAAAGATGGGGCAGCTGGGCGTGCTCACATGCAAGCTTCAGCGAGAGATTCGCACCAACCGTCGGCAAGGTAGATGTCCCGGAAAAAGTTGGTGAAGACTGTTTTGCCCGGAAAAACCAGTCCGGTGAGAACTGTAGGCTCAGATATGGCAGCAGCACCCACATAACAGGGCAGCTCCACTTTCAAAACCAGAATCTGATATCCAAAAACCAAGTGAGGCCTCCAGCAGTGAAGTGTCGATACCACGGCCTTCATAAACATTCCGCTGCTTCTGTTGAAAACAAAACTGGCTTACACCCATACATTTCCATCCTATGGATCTAATGTCACAAACACAATACCGAATAATCTCTATTTCTGCTTCGGAATCACCAGGCGAGTCACTTGGTTACTTGATATTTCTTATAGGTAATTCTTAGTGAAGCAAGAGAGTCCTAGTACTGGAATATATATAATAATGCCCATTAAGTATCGCAGAGTCTTTAGCGAGTGTCTCTTTCCATATTAGACACATCGTGTGATGAGGGATTTGTTTTCAAATTATTAATATAGTAATAATAAAAAATTATTTTAATTTGGGTATTTAATCGTTTAGTACTTAAGATAGATATATGTTGATGATAATAATAATAATTTAATATGAGAAATGTAAGATATATTTTAAGACTAGTGTTTCGATGTTTATCATAGATTAATATTTATAGGCATTTATTGGCCATTTTTAATTTATATGGTTGCCATAGTTTTAGTACTACTATAAATAGATCACAAGTCAATATGCATTTTAAAAATAGAAGGGCTACTTTTTCTGTTTTAATTAAATTTATTATTTGAAAAAAATGTCATAAAATGATTTCTGGTTTTTTTTGCATATGACATTGATAGACCATAGTTATTTGACCATGGTATTTTAAAAAAACCTGTTTAAATGTTAAGAATCTTCATGATAAAACATGGGTAAATCTCTAGGTTAAGACTCTTGTTACATTTTTTTTAAATGTATATTTTTAACTTGTATTAATTATTTTTAATAAAAAAATTTAAAAAAAAAACATTTTTAATAATAACAATAATAATAAAGCTATTTTTACGATTCTTAGAATTTTAATAATTTGATGATGTTTATCATGGACGGATGGATAAAATTAAGCTATCTTAATTTATAGATAAAATAATTTCTTTCACTAAAATCTAGCAATACAATTTTAAAAAAATTGTAATTTTTTATTATGTACAATATATTTTTAAATGCATAAATAAATTCAACATTAAAACTCTCATCATTTATATTATTTTTATTTATATAATTCTGATTAAAGATTACAAAATATCTAAAAATATAATCATAAATAAATATAAAAGAAACCCAAAAATAATTTATAACTAGTATACTGTGAACTTATCATATTCTTCTTAAAAAAATGACTCTTCCCTGTTTTTAGAACATTGCTGTAAGTAGTACTTCATCCATTTATAACGAGTCGACATCATACCTCAGAAGTACAATCAAAAGAGCGTATGTTTTGTCTTCCATTGCAACATAATGGTGTTGACATGTAGGCTACCTTTGGTAGTGGCTGAAGGATTTGCTAAAACTTCTCAACATAATG
The DNA here is from genome assembly GCA_034641835.2 of Pinus albicaulis. NCBI lineage: Eukaryota > Viridiplantae > Streptophyta > Pinopsida > Pinales > Pinaceae > Pinus > Pinus albicaulis. The sequence goes on from CM076582.1 coordinate 257,121,933, forward strand.
TTGTTGATAGGTAGGCTAGTTTCGACAGTGGCTGAAGGCCTTCTAACCCGCCCAAAATGTTTTGTTGATATTGTTATTCATTTACGCTTTTGTCAGAGTTTGGAAATCTTAAACATTAAAGCTATGACGTTAGAAAATTTGGACGACTAACTTTGAATCAATAGGGTAACTATGGATATTTTTTTTATCTTAATATTTGGTTTGGTAAGAAAACACTATTGATTGTTTTTGATAACTTGGGTTAGAATCAATAAGGTAACCCTGGATTTATTTTTTATTTATTTATTTTTTATTTTATTTTTTTTTGGTATTTTAATATTTGGTTTGGTAAGAAAACACTATTAAGTGTTTTTGTTAAGTTGAGTGGTAAGTTGTAGTGAACCATTTAGATAAATTTATAAAAGAAGATATTATTTACTTGACTCACATTTTTAGTAGGTATGACTTTTAAGTTTAATATTGTATCACCTTAGAATCTAAGTAGTGTATCAATTTAGGACCTAAGTATTCCTAATTCTAGCTAATTTATCTCTTAAAGCATCATTGAGTTATTTTAAGAACGCTCTTCTTAGGCATTTGAATATGAATATAGAATTCATGACATGAGGTTAATAACAGCTACCTAATACACTTTGAAGTAACTCAACGTGTTTGTATTCCGGTTTCAAGAATATCATAGTAGACAATTACTGCTTAGTAAATACCATCATCTGTGAAACTAAATGCTAAATTTGCAGGTCGTGGATATGTGGTGGGCCCCATTACATTGTGTCGTACATGACTTATCTTTCAATATATATTGCATTGGCGGATGTTTAAAATGGCCGCACTTTGGAACCTGATGTGTGATGGAACCATATACCACTTTTGATCTCAACCGTTGGATCTTATCGGGTTCCAACTTAACCTTGAATGTCGCACACTTCATTTTTCAATATGCTTTGTGTTCGGTTGATCCAATCAATAGCTCACTGTCAAGTCTCGTTGGGATCTCTAACTCACGTTTAACCATTTCATTTTAGAGAGTTTATCAATGCAACATAATAGTTTGGATGACAGTTTTTGGTTGGAATTTCGTAAAAAAAAATAAAAAATCAAGTGGTTGGAGTGTTTAAATTGTATTTTTCATGGTAGAAATGAATTCAGCACCATCAAAAACAAAAACCCTTAGAGAACCCAAAATACTAAAGTTTGACAACTTTAATCCAGATTTTCAAAAAACTTTGCCTAAATTTTTCATAATTTCAGAATTATTTTATAAATTTTTACATACTACTATTCAGTCTGATTATGCCTCAAAATTAATTAGTTTATAGAGAGATTATAGAAATTATCCACAAGTAACCCAATTTTATGATTCCATTGGTTAAAAAATTACTAACCCCTAGTTAAAATTATTCTTAAAAATACATGTTCATTTAACAATAGTAAAACATGGATTAGTAACCCAATTTTAAAATTCCATTAGTTAAAAATGTACTAACCACTAATTAAAATTATTTAGTTTGTTTAACAACATTAAGACCCATATTTTTAATCCAACTCCTGAATTTTAATGGCGGAACAAACTAAACTGCGACATTACATAAAAATGATAATTCTCTATTATTATTTGTTCCTCAAATAAAAAATCATAAGAATACTCTCAATATAGCCATTATAAGGGCCTACCAAATATAACCTAATCAAACTCATCATATCACATATAAAAATTGAGGATATGCTTTCTATTTTTCAAAATTTTATATAAAAAAAACAATAATGACATAAATTTTATGTAAAAAAAAACAATAATGACATATGAATGTTGTTATATAACACTTTTGCAAAAGTTATATTAAACACTTTTAAAATTCCTTTTTAATGTTTTAAAAATAAAGTAGTTCACTATATATTAATATATTTTTAATTAAAAAAATATTAATATAGAATGAAATGATTAAAATTATTAAAAAACCTAACTTCAGTAATATGAGTGATTCTAAACAAATACTTAAAATTTTAAAATATAAAAATGAATTATTCCATACTTTAATGAAACTTAAACTAGCTTTAATAAATATGACTAGTGACCCTCAAAAATATTTAACAATTTATGATATAAAAATGAATTATTCCATACCTTGTTCGCCTAGCTTATCTCGTTTCCAAGCCTCTCACATGTTAACCAGAAATTTCGTTGGATCAAACATACTCGCTCATTGATGTGGATTGTTCGCTCATTGAGGCTTATTGTTCTATGTGATCGATGTACGGACGGTAAAGTTCATTTTGAGTGAATAAATGAATTTAATGAATTTAGTTTGAGTGAATAAATGAATTTAATGAATTTAGTTCGTTTTATTTATTTATTTTTGTTTTTTTTACTTATATTAAAATTATAATTTTTATAAATATTTTGAAATTGAAATAAACTTGATTACAAATTTAATTATATATATATAATCAAAATTGTATTTTTTTTTATTAAAAAGTTGCATATTTTTAAAGATGATTTTATATTTAAATTGAGAAAAAAACTCAATATTTTTATTATTAAAAGTTAAACATTTTTAAATATTAAAAAATATAAATTTTCTCACATTATTTTAATAAATATTAATATTAGCCAATCAAATGTTATTATTTATGTTTTATATTATCATTAGAGAAGTATTACCTTTATAGAAGAAGGAAAGATATTTTTTGGACATTTCATATAAATTTAAAAATTTTAATTAAAATGTTTTTTATCTCTAAATTATAGTTAATTACAGAATCATTTTCATGAAATTTTATATTTAAAAAAAAAAAACACAATCTTCTTGTTTTTATGATAGAGTCAATTATACATTTTCTCATTCCATTTTATTGGAAATGAGTATTTTTTTAATTTTATTTTTCAAACTCAGATTACATTTATGAGAAGGGCCTTGGAAATGGAAACACCATCTCCGAAGATTTAATGATTTTGCTAAAATCTTTGTTATTTCTAATGTGTTACTTCTTGATTTAATTATTATATTTTTTTATGTTTGTTATAAAATGTTGTTTTTTTAACGTGTAGTTATTTATATATATATATATATATATATATATATATATATATATATATATATATATATATATATATATATATATATATTGTTTTTCTATATTAGGTTAGATATTTATTCATAGTAATTATCTTTACATATAAATATTATGTTTTTGTTTTTTATTTATAATATTTTTTAATTTAAAATAGATTTGTGCTAAAGAATATGTATTGTATAAATATATAATATTTTATTGAGAAATCTAATATTGAAATATAATATTGTTATAATTGAATTTATACATTTATGTAGTACAGTTTCTTATGAAAGTTGGAGGTTGGTTTATATAGATATATTAACATATTTGTTACTAGGAAAATCTCTTTACTTCCAAATGAAGATCTCATGAACTTGCCTAAATTTTGTGATCTAACATGTCGATTTTTCATTATATATCTCTAAATCTAATACCCCAAACCATTTGACATCAAGGAAAATTAAAGTGAGAAAATGATCGTTTTGCATATGATATTGACCAATATGGTTGTTGAAAGCCCTACTCCGGATTTTGAAGATCCTTATTTATCTCATAATAATTTTATCGCTCACATAAATGAATACAAGACACACCAATCCTACCTTTCTTAGCAATAAAATTGTTAGAGATATTATATATCTAACCTAGATTGATAAAAAAATACAAATTAGAATGTATAATGTATTAAACATGATAAGTGAGGGGGAAAGAACAAAATAAACATTAAAATGAAAATATACAATAGTTATACCTTGAGCACCAGTACAATTTTTCATCCTTTGACACTCTTCCTTGGATCACACCCATAAGCAAGGCTAAATTTTAATGTAAGTTGGATACACGAAGACCTTTCTAAGATCTTGCATCATTTAGTTACACATGTTCTCTCTCTCACACTCCCTTTCGAATAAATTTCTTAAGTGGACTCAGTGAGAATGAATCTAGAACATTAGGTCTTGATGAAATCTAAGTCCAATATGAGTTCCCAAGTCCATTAGATGATGCAATTCATTATGAACCAACACCTTGAAATCAAGACAAAAATTAAATAAATAGAAATCCACTAGGCCGACCTAAATATAACTAATAAGATTTATTATTTGAGTCCTAACATAGGGGCTTTGGGGTCTTAATACAACCCCTCTCATTCAAGAGAGATTTTCCCTTAAAGCTTGTAATTGAGGATGTTTCTTCATGAAATGATCATTTTATGATGTAGCTTCTTTCAGAGAATTATTCTTCCACATGATTAGGTAGTCCATAATGGTTTTATTCTAAAGAGATATAGATCATTGGTCTATAAATTTTTCTAGTTGAAGAATCAACTTCCTTTCTTCATTTGATTCTAAATTTTATGTTTGATTTTGCATACTTTGTGCTAACGTATTTTTTTTAGGAAAAATGCATGAAAAATCTAATAAATATGAAAAGAAGGAAAATCTAAATCATAGCCTTCTTGTCTAGTTCTATGAATAACATTATAGGGGCCATAAAATTTTGGATCTACTTTCTTATTCTTATTTTTCTTCAGTTCAGATTACTTATAAGGTTTTAGTCTAAAAAATACTTAACCACCCTCCTCACATTGCCTTTCACTTTAATGTTAATTTTCTTTGCATTATTTGAAGGTTTTCCTTAAGAATTGTCAAATATTGTTTGCTCTTATCCATATGTGACTCTATTTCGTTTACTTTGGAATTATCTTGAAACAAATGTTAGATATTGGCAATTGGATATCCATAGTTGGACTCAAACTGGAACATTTTATCATATGTTTGATAAGTAGTATTATACCAGCATTTTTTCACATAAATCCACTTTATCCATTAAGATTTCTTATTTGAAGAATAACTTTGTAAATAACCCTCTAATCATTTGTTGACTATTTATGTTTTCCCATTTGTTTGTGGATGATATGTTAAACTCATATAGTTAGTGTCATTCCACTCATCTTCAATAATTCTTTTTAAAAGTGTCTTATGAATTTTGGATGTTTGATACTCACTATTACTTTATTAAAAGCATGAATTATACAAGTTTCCTTTATGAAAACTTATGCCACTTAGATTGTTTTATATGTACTTTTCATTCCATAAAATGTGCATATTTTATGAGTGTATCAATTGCCACAAAAATTGCATCTTGACCTTTATAATTTGGTAGCTATATAATGATTTCCATTGATATCTCTTCCCATATTTCATTAGGTATGTCTATTGGTTGAAGTAAGCATAGATATATTATTATCTCTCCTTTATTTCTTTGGAAAATGTAACATTCTATTTGATTAATTTTGAATATGTTTCTTCCTTGATTTACCTAAGAACTTCATGTATAATCGAACATTATAATTTCTCATTTCCACTCCCAATGTTACATAGAGTGAATCCCTTCCTTTATACATTGGATTGTTTTTTTAGTAATACTCGCATTTTCCATTGATGGTGAGCTTCTTCCAACCACACAAGAATAGCAGATGTAATAGAATATAAACTTGAGGCTTGTTCTATTATAGAAAGAATAACTATTACTTCATTATCCTTCCATGTTTTGAAGATTATTTCAAAATCAAACACATGCATTTTTCTATCCAATTTTGTTTCTCTTCTAATGAAATTTATCGAAGAAACAATTTATTCTACTATGATATAGATCGAACTTAAGGTGCCTCATAATGAGATATTTTGACCTTATTTTTTCACATGTATAATTTCTTCTATTCCATTTTAATGTGTACATTTCATGAAACCTTTTAATTTGAATTTTATTCTTTCAAAATCCATTTTTCTCGCCCACGAGGTCTTGGATAAATGGTGATTGGGTGCTCTGTTAAGGAACTCCTTGATGTGAATTCACTGGTTCAATTCCCCTCCCCGATCAGGGGGATATATTTGACATGATAAAGAAGTAGAAATTCCAAGCTTACAAAATAAAATAAAAATTCCATTTTTCTACGTGATTGTGTCGACACCACTTCAATTCCTTATTATGATGCATTAGAATCTACTATAAATGTTTTACCAAAATTAAATGTTGTTAATATTAGTGTAGAAGACATGGCATTCTTTAAGAGAGAGAACACCAAATTAGCCTCATCATCTCATACAAATGATTTTTTCCTTAAGAGAGGTGTGTACATGCATGCATAATTCTTAACAAAATTATGGTAATACCCTATAAGTCCCAAAAAAAATTATAAGAAATCTTGATGTCGTTAGAGAGAATCCATTTATAATAGCATAAATATTATTACGGTCCAACTTAACTCCTTCCATTGAAATAATATGACTCTTCATGTAGGATTTAATTAGCTATTTTAGCACTCCCCCTTATTTATGACCACTAAACTAAAACATAACTCATGACGACTCAAACATGCCTGCTGGTCTATGTCTCAGATAGGCTTACAACACCCAAGTTTATTTTGTGAAAATAAAATGCATCTATTGATAATATATTTGTAAATATATCAACCAGTTGATCACTAGATTTACAAGGCTTCAAGTGAACTTCTCCATTGCTAAAAAGTTCTCTCATAAAACGATATCTAGTATCAATATGATTTCTCTTTTAATGAAACACACTATTTTTGGATAGTGCAATCATTGATGTTTTGTCACAGTATATTGTTGTTGATCCCTGTTGTTTCTTCTTGAGTCCATCCAATACTCTTCTTAACCATATTGCTTGACATGTTGCCGATGTTGTTGCTACATATTCTGATTCTGCTAATGATAGTGTCAAAATGGGCCACTTCTTAGATGCCCATGTTGTCACACCTAAACCAAGATGAAACACATAACCGGAAGTGCTCTTCCTATCATACATACTATTTGCAAAATTGCTATCTGTAAATCCAATAAAATATTTATTTTATGTACTTGCATACATTATGCCACAATCTCTAGTTCATGCTATGTGATGGGCCTCTAAATTAGACATAAAATAAGGCCCATATAACATTTCTTAAGCCCATCTACCTTCCTTATGCACATGAATATATATATTAAATCTCTCCTTCTGCACTTAATATTGTTTTCTTATGCTTCAATATTTTATTTGGAAGGTTTAAAGGTGATTTCATATTTGTACCTAATATTGGCTATTTTTGTAGAATATTGTGAGAATATTTGGAAGGTTATGAAGATTTGGAGAAGGATGTGATTTAGAGACTTGCTCCCTACCACTAGAAGATCAATATTGGAGAATAAATGAGCACAATATCAGCAAATTAGGAAGAAATATTGGAGAGATTCAAGAGGGTTGTCCACCCTCCTTAACTCTCAAAAGCATCCAAAGGATCATCATTAGATCCCCTGCAGCAATTTGAATTCCAGAGGCAACCAAGCGACTCAAGACCAAGTGCACGCAAGCCATACTTCACTTGGAGTCAAGTGGACTCATAACCTATTTTTTAGTGATATGTTCGTAGCTGCCCTTGGGGATAAAGAATGCTAATTAAGAGCTAATTAGGGTCGAGTCTATTCCAATCCAGTCCAACCATTCGATATATTCCATTCGATTCCATCCCATTCCATCCATTTTCTATTCTATTAGGCTTTTGTCGTTTAAGACCTTTGGGATGTAATAAGATTTCATTTTAATATAATGAGTATTCAGATGAATTTTTGTTGATCTAGTTCCAGAGGGTTGGGCTCGTGGATTAGGGCCTAATCCATGTGCCTCAACTTCTTTTCCTGTTACCATTCTTTCCTTTCTGTCATTTAGCTAGTTTGTTTCTTTCCATTAGTTACTTTTTGTTTCTGTCATTTAGTTAATCTTGCTTTTGATAGTTTCAATTTGTTGTTTCGAATTGTTGTTGTTGGTTTTCATTTGATTAATAGAATGGAGGATAAAAATCTAAAAGTTATGGATATAGACTTCCCTTCTCATCTCTCTCAATAGAGCTTGAGAGGGGTAGGCTTTCCCACATGCCAAAAAAATTGATTTTTTTTCACTGTTTTTATAATGCATTTTTTTTTGTTTTCCCGTGCATGAATTTGTAGGTTTGTTTGCAGGAATTAGTATTAAAGTTCCAGAGAAGTTCACCCTAGCCTTACCACTTAATTTTCCATCTCTAATGTTACGCTTTTATCCCCTTCTATTTTCACTTACTTGTAGCTACCGCACCCTTTTTATTCCCAAAAACTTTTCAAAACGACTAAGCCTTCCTTCTGTTCCTTCGTTTTCATGTTCTGCGGCTATCGCAACCATTTTAATGCAAAACACATGAAAAAACATAAAAGTTTGACCTCCGCCCTTTTCTTCTCGATTCTCCTGCTACCATACATCACAATCATACTTTAACACATTTACCCTTTTCTTTTAAGTTTTACAGCTCCGATCTGCCGACTACGCTATTGAGATCACGCTTTGCCACTTGTCCCACCGCCACATCATCCATCACATTTCACACTTCACACCATTTAATTGGTTTTCTTTAACACTTACCGCTTCCAACAGTCGATTGCGATATTGCGATATCACATATCGCACTTCGCAACATTTACCACATCGCAAATCACAATGTTTACCCCGTCACACTTCACACTTCACAGATTTTATATTTTCGCAAATTGCACTTCGCTCATGCTCCTGAACTATACTCCCGCTTCTTTTCCATCGCACTTTTCAAAACATTCCGCTCCAAAGCCATTTATGTGCTATAATAAGGTTTTATAAGGTTTAACCCCGCTCTTTCCACTTCTAAGCCTTGTTTCATGCGTTAAGCCATCCATTAGCCTCTTTATCCCTTTTTCTTCCAAACTGCAAGCACTCTTCTTCAAATTAGAATTAGGTCATGAATAACTGCATAGATAGGATCATGATAGATAGAGTAGGGTGTGTTTAGCCAATTGGCCAAGTTAAGTGTGGTCTAAATTAGTTTCCTTTTTGCAATTTAAATTTGTTTCATTTCTGTCATTTCCTTTCTACAAATTGAATTAGTTTCATTTCCGTCATTTCCTTTTTGCAATTATTTTAGTTTCATTGAAGTTTGACAAACTTCACTGAGAACCCCTAGAAGTAGCACCCTTTCGTAGAGAGGAAGAGGATGAAATGAACATAATGCATCTTCTATGTATATATCACTGTCATGTCCAAGTTTGTATGATCACTGGGTTGATAAAGTAAAGTAGGGCATCCCCTGGGAGTTGCAGCACTCTTGGTGCAATACTAGGGCTCACCCCTTTTTGGCGTCGTTGTTAGGGAGGTGTCTAGTAGATGCTCTAATTTTGTTTTTAGCATTCTTTTATGCTTCCTTTCTTTTCATGTCATTTCATAAATATTAAAATAAATACAAAAATATCTGATTTTCATGCCCCATAGGAGTATGGATACTTAGAATTAAAAAAAAAACACACACTTCTCCAATACCAACCCCCCCACTTGACCACGTCGTTCAGTAAGAACCACATCACCATACACTTTTGAAGGTAGAACAGATCGATGGAAATGATGACAATGAAGAAGACCTTGTTGGGTTTCCCATTCAAGATATGGACATCAGTGTACATATGAAGAACATCCCTCCATCTTTCCTTCCCAACTTCCATTGTATGAGGATAGAGGATCCAGAAACATATCTATTTGAATTTGAGATACATTGTAGGTCTTATGGCTACTTATCACACACTGAAAAACTGAGATTGTTTTCTGCAACATTGAAGGATAGAGCTATTAAATGGTTCATGAGTCTAGGTACTAATTCAATAAGATCATGGAATGATATAAAAAATATATTTCTAGAAAAATACAAAGATAGTGATCTTATAGAAGAATTTTTTAGAATGAACCAAGAAGAAGATGAGATCCTTAAGGATCTAATAGAGAGGTTCATGTATAATGTTAAGAGGGAAAAATTGCATCATTTAGGATTTGACACACTAATAACCCTCTTACATAGAACAATTAGGGATGAGTGGATTGATCTCCTTAATCTCATGAGTAGAGGAGCTGTATACCAATTATCATTTAAGAAATTTGTGAAACATGAAAGTGCATATTAAGAGGAAGGGAAAAATTAAGTAACTCAACATAAACATTGGTAAGGCAAGATGAACTTGGAAAGTTTCTTGATAACTTTAAATTATAAATTCTTAGCAATCTAAGTGAAGAGGTAGAAATTTTAAGAATGCAAAATGGGAAAAAACAAGATGTTGATATTTTTGTTATCCATGCAGAATCTTATGGTACTAAATGTTGTTCATCATTCCCTAGGTTTAAAGAAGTTTACCAAGAAGACAATGGATCAAGGCAATCACTAAAGAAGCTATGTTATGTAGCTCCAATGATACCCTAGCAGCCTAGTCAACTTGATATGATGCAAGGACCCACTTTACAATTTCAATATTATTCACATCCATCTCAAACTAATTGGGACACACTCCCTCCTTGGAAGCCTTGGCCATCTCAACCCCAAAACTAATCTTCACAACATGGTTGGCAAGGTCCTTATTGGGAAAATCCTCAACATCCACAATATTTCCCTCAATATCCTCCATACCCAACTCCATGCTATCCCTACCATCCTCCACCTCAACCACAACCTCAACTACATCCATCTCATATATCCACCCCACTGTACCACCATTTCCAAACCCACACCATGAAGTATCTCACCCCACTTACAATGTTGAGGTACAACACTACCAAACATATCGTCTTGATCTAAATGGTCTGCATCTTAGTTCAAGAAAGGTATTGCAAAGAAGATATTTTCTTAATGTCACTAAAGGACAACATCAAGAAGAAGAAGATCCAAATGAGGAGATCAAAAGATTGAGGTATGCACTTGATGAAGAGCAGAAATCAGAATTAGATGTTGAGAAAGTTCCCTCGTGTTTACCAACATTTCCTCCATGTGTTCAAGAGAACAATCAACAAAAAGAGGAAGAATTGACTGCCATAATAGAAGAGGACATCCAAGGTGATCCAACTCAGCAAGTGAACTAGGGGAATCATAAATATATTGACATATGGTTCCAAATAGTCATTAAGTTGCAGCAACACACTCTTCTCCAACAGTACTTGATACAATCCCAGTCAAATAAATTCATCTCTCATATTTAGGTACATGTCAAGGCATGTATTCCAAGTGTTCACATGATTTTATCTATCATCTTGATGTGTACATGTCTCCATTGGAAGTATTCCTATTCTTGAAAAAGGTTTTGCTTTTTCAAGTAGAGTAGGAAAGTGAAAAAAAATAAAAAGGGAAAGAATAAAATCCCAGGTGAAAATTTCTCTTGAGGGGTTTGAGATTGGTTCACTGATCGAAAACCTCCATGAGGCGGTCACCAGGTTGAAAAAAAAAAGGGAAAAAAAAAATCCTAGGTGAAAACCTTATTTGAGGCACCTAGTAGGCCTTAAAAAAATAAAAATTTCATTTCTACATGTATCTCTCTCTAATGAATGCAGGTAGTCTCATACCTTTGCAAGCCGAAAAAAAAAACAAGTTGGCACAAAAAGAAAATTTGGTCAACACCCTTTGTTAAAGGTAGTCAAACTTGGACTTCCTCCTCTTGTGCTGAGAAGCTCGAAGAGGACCTCAAGCAAATTATCACATGGAGGTTCAGAACCACCGAAGACCACTTTAATAGCCATATCAGCAGCTTCAATATTCCCTGCAAAAACAAATCAATGGTAAGGCTCTGGTATGAAATCATCTAACCCTTTCTTCGAACCTATTTTAGCTAAATAAAAAATGAAAAAGTGTGAGAAGGAAAGTTTTTTTAGATAGCCAAAATCAGTAGCAGAGCAACCTCAGCCTTATCTAGAAACTAGCCTCACTTTTTCCACCAAGAAAAGAAACAAGAAAAAAGTAAAAATGATGTGAGAAAGTGGCCAGTAAGTAGTTCATTGTAATAGAAGACAAGGAGTGACAAGGGATAACCAAGGGTGAACTCAATTCACAGACAAAAAGAACTGTGAGTTTACTTTTAATGCAATAAAAAAAAGAAAAAAAAGAGAGAACAAAAAAAGAAAAATCAAATAAAAGGTGGATCCACCACCTCTTGGCATGCAAAATAGTTTTGATTAAGGAATTTGAGGACATCAATGAATCACCTACAATAAGAAATAAAAGAAGAATACCAAGAATATTAGCAGGAGGGGCAGCACATGGGCCAATAAATAGAAAATGAAATAAGACAGCATGTAGGAAAAACCATAAGGTAGGGATGATGAATATGTTGCTCAGAGGATGAGCAACAGTTTTAGTAGGGGGTGATGATGGGCCTCTAAATTGTACATAAAATAAGGCCCATATAACCTTTCTTAGGCCCATCTACCTTCCTTATGCACATGAATATATATATTAAATTTTTCCTTCCACACTTAATAAAGTTTTTATTATGCTTCAATATTTTCTTAGAAAGGTTTAAACGTAATTGCATATTTTTACCTATTATTGGTTCTTCTCATAGAATATTGTGAGAATATTTGGAATATTATGTAGATTTGGAGAAGGATACGATTTAGGGACTTGCTCCCTACCACTGGAAGATTAAGATTGGAGAATAAATGAGCACAATATCTGGAAATTAGGGAGAAATATTGGAGAGATTCAAGGGGGATTTCCACCATCCTTAACTCTCAAAGGTAGCCAAAGGATACTAATGATATCCCCTCCAAAAATTTGAGTTCTAGACATATCCAAGTGACTCAAGGCCAAGTGCACTCAAGCCATGCTTCACTTGGAGTCAAGTGGACTCATTACCTATTTTTTAGGGAGATTTTGGTAGCTTCCCTTGAGGATAAATAAAGCTAATCAAGAGCTAATTAGGGTCGATTCTATTCCATTCTGGTCTAACCATTCAATTCTGGTCCATTCGATACGGTCCATTCCATTCCATCCCATGCCATCAATTTTCCTTTCTATTGGACTTTTTCTGTTTAAGACCTTTGGGATGTAATAAGATTTAATTTTAATGCAATGAGTATTCACATGAATTTCCGTTGATCTAGTTAAAGAGAGCTGGGCTCATGGATTAGGGCCTAATCCATGTCCCTCATCTTCTCTGTTTGTTACCATTCTTTCCTTTCTGTCATTTAACTATTTTGTTTCTGTCATTTAGTTAATCTCTCTTCTGATAGTTTCTTGTTGTTGTTTCAAATTTTTGTTGTAGGTTTTCATTTGCTTAATAGAATGGAGGATAAAACTCTAAGATCTGTGGATCTAGACTTCCCTTCTCATCTATGTCAATATAGATCGAGGGGGGTAGGATTTCGCACAGGGCAAAAAAATTGATTTTCGTACACTATTTTTATCAGGCATTTTTTTTTGTTTTCCCATGCAGTAATCTACAGGTTTGTTTGCAGGAAGCAGTATTAAAGTTCCAGAGAAGTTGGCCCTCGCCTTCCTGCTTCATTTTACATCTCTGTTATTATGATTCTATCCCCTTCTATTTTCACTTATTTACTACTGTCGCACACTTTTTATTCCCAAAAACATTTCAAAACAACTAGGTCTACCTTCTATTCCTTCATTTTCACGTTCTGCGGCTATCACAACCATTTTAATGCAAAACACTTGACAAACCATCAAAATTTGAGCTTCGTCCTTTTCTTCTCGGTTCTCCTGCTACCATACATCGCAATTGCACTTCGCAATATTTACCATTTTCTTTTAAGACTTACTGCTCTGATCCACCAATTGTGATATGGCGATTGCGCTCCACCGCTGGTCCCACCACCACGTCACCCATCACATTTCGCACTTCGCACCATTTAATTTGTTTTCATTAACACATATTTCTTCCAACAACAGATTGCGATATTTCGATATCGCGTATCACACTTTGCAACATTTACCACATCGCAAATCATAATGTTTACCCTATCGCACTTCGCAGATTTTACCTTTTTGCAAATGGCTCTTCATTCCCGCTCTCGAAATGTACTCCCGCTTCTCCGACATCGTACTTTTCAAAACATTCCCCTCCAAAGCCATTTCTTCGCTATAATAAGGTTTTATAAGGTTTAACCCCACTCTTTCCACTTCTAAGCCTTGTTTCATGCGTTAAGCCCTCCATTAGCCTCTTTAGCCTTTTTTCCTCCTAACTGCAAGCACAGTTCTTCAAATTAGAATTAGGTCAAGAATAACTGGATAGATAGGAGCATGATAGATAGAGTAGGGTGTGTTTAGCCGATTGTTCAAGTTAAGTGTGGTATAAATTAGTTTCCTTTTTACAATTTAAATTAGATTCATTTCTATCATCTCCTTTTTGAAAATTGAATTAGTTTCATTTCTGTCATTACCTTTCTGCAATTTATTTAGTTTCATTGAAGTGTGAAATAGTTCACTGAGAATCCCTAGAAGTAGTACCCTTTCATAGATCCGAACAGGATGACATGAACAAAATGCGTCTGCTGTGTATATAGCACTATCACCTTGAAGTCTGTACGAACACCGAGTTGATAAAGTAAAGTAGGGCAGCCCATGGGAGTTGTAGCACTCTTGGTACAATACTAGGGCTCACCACAATGTATCTCAGAATTATTTTTCTAGCACTCCAATCTGTCTCTTTTTAAGTCTCCATAAATATAGAAATCAAACTTACTCCTTGCATAATATATGGTCTTGTAGTGATGAGTTACTTGAGGCTGCCAACAAATATTTTGAATAGAGTTGGATTTACATATGATCCTTCATCATCCTTGCTTAACTTTATATCTATTACAACTAGTGTAGGTATAAGTTTCCATTTATCCATCCTGAATACTTTCAGCAAATATCTGGCATACTTATTTTGGAAAATAAAAATTCATTTTTCAGGTTGCACAAGTTCTTGCCAAGAAAATATTTCATTAGACCAAGATCTTTCATCACAAATTCTTTCTTCATGGCTACTTTAAATTCATCTAACTCAAGATCACTTGTAAAAATCATATAATAAACTTATAAGAAAACAATTAAAATCTGTCCATGCTCATTTACCTTTGTGTACAAGGTAGTCTCAATGCTACTTCTAAAAAATCCATTCTTAACCATGTAGCTATCGATTCTGCTATACCATGCTCTAGGTTCTTGCTTCAGTCCATAGAGCGCTTTCTTCAATCTATAAAAATTATCTTCTTTAACTTCAACTTCAAAACCTGGAGGCTGCTGCACATAAATTTATTCTTCTAGAATTCCATTCAAGAGGGCTGATTTGACATCCATCTGATAAAATTTCCACTTGTTCTGAGAAGTTTTCGCTACAGCTGCTCTTACAATATCCAATCTGGCTACCGGAGCAAACATTTCTCCAAAGTCTTTTCCCGGTTGCTATGAGAATCCTTTTGATACAATTCTTGCTTTAAATATATCAATTTCACCCTTCTCATTCAACTTTGTCTTGTACAGCCACTTCACACCAATGAGGTTTTTATCCTTTGGAAAATTAAGCAAATCCCATGTATTATTCTTTTCAATCGAATTAATCTCTTCATCCATGGATTGCACCCAATTTTCATCTTTGTTTATTCTTAGAATCAAAACAATGAAAAATTTGAACTAACATCCAAATCCTCATAAATATCTTTTAAACTTCTCATATTTTTCTTACTATTGCTTGATTGATGACCTGGTTGGCTTCTGGGAGAATTATGGTCTATTTATCTTCTTGAAGATCCATGTTTCTCTGAAAATCTTGGAGTCCTTGTCGGTTTGACTCTATTTGGTGTCTTCTCTTTTGATTCTTGCTGCTCCTTTTATGCTACATCATCATCTTCCATGAATAGTGCTTGTGCATCATCTATTTTTTCTACACTCCCATTCTATGACTCTTGTTCTTTGAACACAACATCTCTGCTAATTATTGTCTTCTTGGTGATAGGGTTATGCAATTTGTAAGCTTTTCACTGCTCACTATAACTAGTAAATATGCATTTTTCCCTTTGATCATCAAATTTTCCTCTTATCTTCTCAGGCACATATGAATAGGATACACATCCAAAAAATATGAAATGAGATACATTGCACGACATACCTGACCATGCTTCTTCTGGTACTCTTTTCATCGCACTCTTTATAGGAAATCTATTTATCACATGAACAACACATGCAACTGCTTCTGCCCAATAATCATTAGACAAGTTTATTGCTTTCAACATGCTCCTTGTCATGTTCATAATTATTTTGTTCTTTCTCTCTGCTACACCATTATGCTACAATAAATTTTCATCTGATTCCATGTTGGTTGCATTAATCATTGAATTCCTTTGACTCATATTCTCCACCATGATATGACCTCAATACCTTGATCTGTCGATCACTTTGGTTCTCTGCTAAGGCTTAGAACTCTTTGAACTTTGAAAAAGTTTCAAACTTTTTCTTGAAGAAGTAAACCTAAGTATTTCTTCTATAGTCATTAATAAAAGTGAGGAAGTAATAACTTCCACCAATCGAATGTGTCCTCAGAGGTCCACACAAGTCTGTATGCACCAGCTCAAGAGATTTCTTTGCTCTGTATGAAACTCCCTTCGAAAAAATTTCACGATGTTGCTTTCCCAAGATGCAACACGCACAAATACTAGCAGGTCATTTGATGGGAGGTAATCCTCTCACCATCTATTTCTGCTGCAACAATATTAAACTAGAAAAGTGCAAATGTCCAAACTGAAAGTGCCATAACCAATAATAATTGGAACATGCAACTGTAAAAGAATAGTCATCAATAAAACTGAGGAAGTAATAACTTCCACCAATCGAAAGTGTCCTCAGAGGTCCACACAAGTCTGTATGCACCAGCTCAAGAGGTTTCTTTGCTCTGTATGAAACTCCCTTCGTAAAAATTTCACGATGTTGCTTTCCCAAGATGCAACATGCACAAGTACTAGCAGGTTATTTGATAGGAGGTAATCCTCTCACCATCTGTTTCTGCTGCAACAATATTAAACTAGAAAAGTGTAAATGTCCAAACTGAAAGTGCCATAACCAATAATAATTGGAACATGCAACTGTAAAAGAATTAACTTGATCACTATAATTCATGATTAGAGGAAAGAGTATGTTCCTCGTCATTTGCACCTTTTCTATCAGCTTCTTTCTTGGGGGCTTGTCATAAATAACACACTCTTGTCCCTGAAAGATAACTCTGTATCCTTTATGTGTTCATTGACTAACACTTATGAATTTTTGCTTAAGACAAGGAACATAATATACCTCTAAGATTGCCTTTGGCTCCCCCATGCTTGGTCAGAATGTTGACTGCTCCTTTTCCATCTACATCCACAATTTTTTTAGTCCCCAAATTTACCTCTGTCTTCACATATTGATCCAAACTTGCAACCAAATTCGTGTTTCCTGTCATGTGGTTACTGCAACCACTATCTAATATCCTTGCAATGTTTTAGTGTCAATCAGTTCTTCCTGTCACCAGTGATCAAATGGGCTCTTTCAAATTTTTTTTTATGGTTTTGAGTCAAATTTTTATGGTTTCAGTAGGTCTTCAAATAAAAATTTGGTCACTCGCTAGTGGTGTCTAGGACTAAAACTGCTCCTTCCAAAAAATTTCACCTGCTATTCATTACCATATCTCAGTTGGATGAGTCATCATTTCAAGGTCTCCATATTCATTTCATTCATGGCATCATGGTCTTCATTTAGCTCAGTGTCTTCATTAGGTCATTAGGGTTTCAGTCATCAAAATCAGGCATTTCATGCACAAATCCGGAAAATGAGGGAGTAGTAATAGAGAAATTGCTCAATAAATTTTGTTTCAAGTGTAATTTTTATTAAACAAGATGTAATAAGTTATAAAAGTTCCAAAGCTGCACAGAAATTTCCAAAGCTACATGGTGTTCGAAGCAAAAGTGAAAAACATATGGTGGGCCATCCCACTACTATGATGAAAATTGATTATCACAAGCCACAAAATACCATTTCAAACTAATTTTCTCATTCATCTCATTGATAACGAGATCTCACTTATCATCAAGTGCTTCTTGAACAATTTCAATATCAAAACATATTCCAAAATTGATGCCAAGTAGCCACACTATGTTTTCTAGCCTGCATGCTACATTTTCTGGCCTACACGCTAGGTTTTCTCTCCAAGTGGAATCAAATTAGTTTCTAAGGTTTTTTTAAGGCTATGAAGGTGTCCATCATCATTCTACAAGTAATTTACAACCTATTAATCCCTCCTTGTAGCTCAATTTCATTGTTTTTAGAGTGCAAATCCTCCATTTGTCCCCACGCTACGTTTTGGTGGGTGACCTTTCTTTTCTAGTTTGCAAGGTAAAAATACTAGTCCCATAGACCTCTTACCCTCCCTCACACTAAAAACCATCTCCCATAGTCTTCACACCCCCTCATTCCCATTCCCTGAGCTCCAAAACCTAAACCCTTGGAGTCGTGTAAAGCAGATTTCATTGCAATCTTATATGGTATAAAGTTGATGGCCATTATTTTTTTAACATGGAATTGTTCCATACAAATGTAAATGGTTATATAAATATAAGTTCGCCATTATAAGTTTCATATAAATTTTTTGAGATCCATTTGAAATGTATGCATATATTTAAAAGTATGCATGTCCAATAAGCTTGAGATCGCTCTAGATGGTTCTTTGATGCCTTGGTGGCTGAGATCATTGGTGTTGTATTGGTTTTTTTTTTATTGAAATCATCTCTATTGATTATTGAATATTGAGAATTTTGTGGTGGATCCATAGATCAATCATGTCACAATGAATCACCAATTTTCAGAAGCATACCTGAATGAGAGTAATAAGCTTGATGACATGAATGAAACCAATTGGAAGTTGAAATTGCAAACACTGCTCGAGGGTTCGAGTGCGTGGGAAATTGCAAATGGGGAGGAAGATAAGCTTACCATAGTCACATGTGGAACAACTGCAACAATTCAAGATTGGGAGAAGAGGGAGAACAGAGCAAAGGTGTTTGTGAATATGTGATTGAAAGAAAACATCATCCCTCACATGAGAGAGTGAAAATATGCTAATGATATTTGTGGGAATGTCAAGGATTTGTATGAGACAAAGAATACAAATTGAGTATTTTTCCTGAAGAGTAAGATTATCTCCATCAGAATGGAGGAGAATGAATATGTTGTTGCATTCATCTCCCAGATTAAAGAGTTGAAAGAAAAGTTGGGTGACATTGGGGAGAAAGTTTCCAACATTGATCTTGTCCCGATTACCTTAAATGGTATGACTGATGATTATAAGGTGTTAATTACAGGGCTCGCAACGATGGAGAAATATCCCACCTTTGAAGAGCTGACATGGATTTTGATGTAGGAAGAAGAGAGGCGGATGAATCTGAAGCCTCAAAATGTAGACCTCGCATTGATGGCGATGAAAAATCCTTTCAAAGGGAAACTAGGAGGAGGACAAGAAGTTGGTGGTACACCCCAGAAAAATCCATTTCAAGGTATGTATTTGACCACAAATGATTCATATTGGATCTAGTTATAGAACAATGAACAAAACTTTCAAATAGGGAATCATAAACAAAATTGAGGAAAAAATTATTACTAAATTATATTCATGCAAAAATAAATAAATTATGAGAGAATACAATTTAATGCAATATATTTTACATGGCTATTCTAATATAGTAGTGAATCTAAGCTAAAAATTTAGAAAAACATCAAAGCAAACCAATATTAATTTTACGAAAAAAAACCTTTGACTCTATTTCTTAATTTCTTCATTCATTAAGAATAGAAATATAAATAGATATAAAATTTGAAGAAGTGATTCTCAATAAATTTTTATCAAAATTTTAATTTTTTGAGATTTAAACAACATGCAACACATTCAAACTAACAAAAAATACATAAAATTATGGAATAATTAACACACTATAACATATAAACAATGGTATTGTTGTTTCAGTGACATCTATTAAAACCATACATATTCTATGTTTCAAGTTCCAACTTCCAATTAAGAAACACTTTTTTATGGTACAATAGTGCTAAAATATACCTTATCTAATCTTTGAAGTAAATTGATTCAAGAAATTAAAAGCTATGAGCGATGGTGATTTTATGATATACATATTTTACAACAACTTAGGTATACTAATAAAGAAACCATGACAACTAACATAGGATGTCTTTAAAAACTCAACCAAAGGTCAAATTGTACATAGAGAACACGACAAAACAAATTGAAATATCTCCACCTTTAATTCTATCATTCATTACAAAGATAAAGGACATTAAAGTAAGTCATTCAAATATTGTAATTAATGTATTGTAAATCATTCAAATATTGTGATTAATGTATTATATGACCTTTCCATGATTGGCATGTCACACCTTTGGCTCATTGATCTCAAGAAAATTATGTTTTCATTTGATTCAAAGTCCTTAGACCGAATTGTATGAAATGAAATCAATTGATATTGCATATAACATTTGTTTTCCTTACCGAATTGTATGAGATGACGGCCATATTATATGAGATGATGACCATATTTTGTGGGCTAAACATAAAGATAGATGACAACCATATTTTGTGCATTAAATATAAATTTGTGTGCTAAATATAAATATAGATGAAAACCATATTTTGTGCATTAAATATAAATCTGAACTCATATATTTTCTTTTTACTATTCTAGATAATAGGTTGACAGTTAAAGACATTGGAGGATAGGTAAACCACGTAGGGGTTTTGGACATTTTTTTAAACCTAAATTTTACTAATAAAACAAATATGAACTCATATATTTTCTTTTTACTATTCTAGAGAATAGGTTGATAGGGAAAGACATTGGAGGACATGTATTTTCTTTTTAGTATTCTAGAGAATAGGTTGATAGTGAAAGACATTGGAGGACACATAAACCAAGGAGGGGTTTAGGACATCTTTTTAAACCTAACTTTACTAATAAGGCAAATATGAACTTGTACATTTTAGTTTTACTATTCTAGAGAATAGGTTGATAGGGAAAGACATTGCAGGATGTATATATATTTTCTTTTTACTTTTCTAGAGAATAGCTTAATAGTGAAAGACATTGGAGGACACCATACCAAGTAGGGGTTTATGACATTTTTTTAAAGCTAATTTTTACTAGTAAAACAAATATGAACTCGTATCTTTTATTTTTACTATTCTAGAGAATACGTTGATAGTGAAAGACACTGGAGGAGAGGTGGGGGTTTAGGACATTTTTTTAAACCTAAATTTTAATAATAAGACATGTTTAATAATATAATAAGAAGCTATTTCAAATTTTATTTAAATAATTAGCGTAATTAAAAGAAAACAACATATAGAAGTAAATCTTAACCAATTAATATAAAATGTATATTGTTGAAGTTAATACTTACCATTTATCTAATAATTTTTAATAATTAAATTAAAATTCTCAAACTATTATAATATAAACAATTGTCATACAAATATATAATTAAAATATAAATTATTATTTTGTATATGATAAAATAACAATCATTTCTTATTGCCTTATAACAATAAATTTACAATTTTAATAAATTAGAATTATGGTTAGAATTTATTATAACAATAAATTTATAAGTTCAATTTGTCTAAAACTCTTTTCAATCTTCATCATCAAAATAAAAAAGCATCCATTTAAATAAGTAAAATATGTATAATAACTCAATTTAACCCAAAAACAAAAACATCAAAACACATAAAAAAAATTTAAAAAAAAAATAAGATTAACCATCCGCTCACTGAATTGGATAATCGACCTGTATGCCCTTCATATGATCTGGGTTTCAACTTACGAAGAGTGATCGTTGCAAGCACAGACCCAAGCGCCATGGCGGAGCTGAATCTGCGAAGCATTAAAGCCTCACAGGCCCTCAAAAGGGACAAGGACTGTTATGAGGCTTCAGTTTCTAAACGTGGCAAGAAAACTATCGAGGTTTTGGAGGAAGAAGTAGAATTGGCTCGAACACAGACGGATGATACTACCATCAGCGAGGAAGTTGACTGGCTCGTGGATCCAGGGACTCCCCCCACACGCCAAACCTAATTTCTACAAACCCAAGTCGTAGCGTGGCAAGTGAAAACGATGCTGGTTAAAGCAATCACCATGCAGGGGGCAGCAGTGAAGGAGACGTTTGCGGCTACTTCCATGGTGTCAGCTCAGAACACAGCCCGCCTTGACAAACTGGAAGTTTCATTCAACTCGCTAGCCGAGGAACTACGCCAGCATAGAAAGGCCCTGGAAAAGTTCGTCCGTTGCTTCGAAATCTACCTCCGCCATATACTCCATGTGTCCATCGAGCTTCCTTCGGACGACTCGCAGGCCACTGTGATCAGACGGTTCAAGCCACAGGCTCCTGCCACCGGCGGTGAGGGCGCTACTCCAGTCGAGGGGGGACACTCCGGTGCTTCCACTCCCACTCTCTAACAGCTCAGCAGTTCTTGTGTTTTTCTTTCAACTGGTCAATTTCTTTATCTTTTCTTATGTCTTTCTACAGTAAACTTTCGGCTTGTAAAAGGCCACTCTGGCCTTCAACAAAAGTTTTGGTCTAGTTTTGCGGTCATAGGGCAACCCTGCGTGGTAGCCTTGAAGTTTTGTTTAAAGGACTAAGATGGTCACAAATCTAGCAAGTATTCAGCTCTGTCAAACTCAGTCCTTTGTAAGCATGAAACGAAGCAGGCCTCTCCACTGTCAAAGCCTTAAGTCTTCGAGCCTCCATGCTGTAATCTCTGTTCATATTATAATATAATGATCCGTACTTACTTACAAAAAAAAAAACCATCCGCTCACTGACTCCAGCATTTGGATCACGTTCAATGATGACTGTTAACTTAAATAAATATTCTTAAAATGCGAAATAAATACTAAAAGAATCGGAAAAAAAATAAAAACTTTAATGACCAACAGTTCATATCTCCAACTATTGATGGATGAGAAAATGTGTGGATGGCTCTGAGCTAAAAAGAAAACAACAACACCGCCCAAACCAAATCGGATGGATAATGAGAATAAGCACAGATAGGAAATCTGAATGGAGAATTCAGGAAAGGTTGAATCAAACAATGAGCGGTAATTATTTATCCCACGGAATTTTGAGATTGGCTTCCTCGACTATTTCATAAGAAGTCAGGAAAAAACAAAAACACTCGGCCTCGGGCCTCACACGTCACACAAGCAAAAAGAAAAAAGGATACAAGAAATCTGAAGGGACTTCCAAGCTCTGCTCACTCTAGCTTGATGGTGTAAAACTGAAGGGATTGAGTTAGTGAACTGGGGCACCAAACAGAAATATTTATAGCTAAGCTTCTATCAAGCTTATGTTGGCTATGTGTCAAATGTTCCACAAATCATGGTAGAGAACTATAGTGGGAGTAATGCACCACTTCAGAAGCTCTCAACAAGAAATTAATTAACTGCAGTTGATTTCCGTAATTTAAGGAAATTACTGCAGTTGGTTTCCATAAATTAAGGAAATCACTGCAGTTGATTTCCAGAAATAATTACTACAGTTATTTCCAGAAATAAATCTAGCTGTTGTGAGAGAAAGCATACAGCTGTTGTGAGAGGGAGCGTAACAATAACTTCTAGGTAGCTTTCACCCCACCAACAACGCAGCTACATGTTCAAGAGGAACACTCTATTCTATAACTACGAATTTATCTTCAACAAAATTTACCTTGTTCTTGTTTCCTCTTCTATAGATGGTCATCAAACAGTGGTATCAAAATGATGGTTTTTAAAATTACATATAAATAGTGTTAAGATATTGTGTGCATAAATATTATTAAAATAAAATTTTTAAATATTATTAAAAAAATACTTTTAAAGAGGATCACACAAGATCACATAGCTTTTGGTTTTGTCTTAGTCTAATAGAGGTTGTATATCATATCAAGTGGCAAGAGAGATTTATAGAGGTTAGAGAGTTAGTTAGAGAGTTAGCTTAAATGAAGGAGATTGTAAATGAATTGCCAAATACATTTCAATCCTGTAACATCTAATCTGATGGTGCAAACATGTACACTGTGGCACCTAGGGAAGTTGTTTTCAAATAATAACGCGTTAAGGCTTAATAATTATGAAAATTAATAGATTTACTATTATTAAATAATAAGATTTATTGGGCTTGGATAAAATATTCTTACAAAAAGCTGATTTGTTATAACTTTTCTTACAATTACAATGACATTAAAAATATTATTGTGGTTTGTATAATCTAAGGATTCATAAATATAACCAAAAAAATCTATTGCAACATGAAGAATGCCTTACTAGTGCACACATTTACATGTATAAAAAGGTTATGGATCAATTTTAACTTAAGAAAAAAAAGGAATTACATTTCTTATTGTAAAATGGATAATTTTGCTAAATAAAATTTTCTTATATATAAATAAATGTTATAAATAATAATGAGGAAATTATCAGGGAGGAAATTATTAGAATTAGAATAATATCAAATCTCTATGAAATTGGTGGGTGGGAAGCCACTTGGAACGAATCTAATTTATTAAATTTATTAAAAGTAATGGACCATTTTTCTAAACAGAATTTGCTTATATATAAATGAACTTTATAAATAATAATGAGGAATTTATTATTGAGGAACTTAATAGAATTAGAATAATCTCAAATCCCTAGAAAATTGGTTGGGAGTGGTGACACGAATCTAATTTTTTAAATTTATTAAAAGTCAATGCAACCTAACAAACTCTATAGTATACTACATTTGTTGATAAGCATTAAGAATCAATCTAGCTCCTCTATTAAAAAAAAAAAAAGGTCACTAGACTCTCATCCACCTTAAGTTGAAATAAGAAGCCTTCAACAATAATGAGAGAACATATTCCCTTAAAAATCAATGTAAATCCACAATTAAAAAAATACAAAAAGAGCAATACATCTTCATCCACCTTAAATTAAAATAATGAAAGGATTAACAATAAAAAAAAATATGAAAAATACACATAAAATATGACAAATAAGAATTAACATATATATTAGAATTTGCACCTTAGGTTAAAATAAAAAGCCTTCTGCAATAATGAAAGGAAGAAGAGTTAAAAAAAAGAATTATGAAAAATACAAATGAAATGTGACAAATGAGAATTAACATATGTATTAGGGTTTGATGAAGAAAAGTTGGAAGCCCAATTAAAAGAGGAAAGAGAGCATCTTGTTAGTTTCAAGTACCTCTTAAATTTTAATGCTTTTGGGAAATTAAAACTATATAAATCGTCATGATTAATGAAAAATACTATATTATCCAAAAATAAAAATAAAAAATTCATAAAAATTAAACTTTATTTGATGATAAAAAATTCCTCTCTAGCATTTATAAAATTTAGTATTTAAAAAATAATTAAAAAAAAATAAGTAATTTCGTTTCCCGTAAATGTTATAGACGAGAATCTAACAAATTTTGTCTTTTACGTAAAAGTTATTAGTGACATGTTGAATCACAAGAATACTATTATTAATTATCTCTTTCATTAATTCGAAAATTGGAACGAGTGGTGAATAAGTTGGATACGTGTTCTCGTTAAGGATTCTCAGATCGCAAATTTTAATGACCCGACGCTCTTATAAGTTTGGATAGTCTGTATAGTATAAGTAAACACTTGTGTTGTGGATGCTTCATCACTTCTCCATCTCATCGATCTGCTCATCTCGCTACCCACCCATGTCTCACGAAGAGCTTCTTGTGTTGCCAATCCCACCTTTAATCTTTTGGTAGTTAAGATAGATATATGTTGATGATAATAATAATAATTTAATATGAGTAATGTAAGATATATTTTAAGACTAGTGCTTTGATGTTTATCATAGATTGATGCTTATAGGCATTTATTGGCTATTTTTAATTTATATGGTTGCCATAGTTTTAGTAGTACTATAAACAGATCACAAGTCAATATGCATTTTTAAAGTAGATGGGCCACTTTTTCTCTTTTAATTAAATTCATTATTTGAAAAAAATGTCATAAAATGACTTCTGTTTTTTTTTTTGCATGTGGTATTGATAAACCATAGTTATTTGACCATGGTATTTAAAAAAAACCTGTTTAGATGTGAAAAATCTTCATGATAAAA
Organism: Pinus albicaulis; assembly: GCA_034641835.2. Taxonomy (NCBI): domain Eukaryota; kingdom Viridiplantae; phylum Streptophyta; class Pinopsida; order Pinales; family Pinaceae; genus Pinus; species Pinus albicaulis. Next base: position 257,148,003 of record CM076582.1, read on the forward strand.
TATGGGTAAATCTCTAAGGTTAAGACTCTTTTTACATTTTTTTAAATGTATATCTTTAACTTGTATTAATTATTTTTAATAAAAAAATAAAAATAAATAAAATTATTTTTAATAATAACAATAATAATAAAGCTATTTTTATGATTCTTAGAATTTTAATAATTTGATGATGCTTATCATGGATAGATAAATAAGATTGGCCTATCTTAATTTATAGATAAAATAATTTTTTTCACTAGAATTTAGCAATATAATTTCAAATAGGATTGTGATTTTTTATTATAAATTATATTTTTAAATACATAAATAAATTCAACTTGAAGATTACAAAATATCTAAAATATAATCATAAATAAATATAAAAGAAACCCAAAAATAATTTATAACTAGTATACAGTTAACTTATCATATTCTTCTTAAAAAAAAAATGACTCTTCCCTGTTTTAAGAACATTACTGTAAGAAATGAGTGTTGAGATTTTTCAGTTTTATTAAAATAGGCAAAAATCTCAGTAGATGACAAAAATTAGGAATTTGTTGCTAGATTAGCTCCAGGTTGTTGGGAGGGAGTTAATGCATCCTAAATTTAATGTGAGAGGATTTATGAGGCAGTTAGATTCTCTTTGCTATATAACAGGTATCCATACGGATTGTTTGGTGAGTGTGAGAGTTTGTAATCTCCTGTTTGATAATAAAGATTGCCGATGCCTATGTTGTGTGGACGTAGCCCAGATTGGTTGGGTGAACCACGTTAAACCTCTGTGTTTATGTGCTTGGTTTAATTGCTGTTGTTGTCTCTTTTAGTTTGCTGCGCACTGATTGTTCTAACAATTGGTATCGGAGCGTATTGTTGAACAATGACTTGCGCTGTGAAGCCGACGCGGTGGGCCTGTTGATAGCCAAGTCCGTTTGACGGCGTTGAATGGCTTAAGCAGCGTTGAACGGAGATGATGATCATAGCCGAGTCCGTTTGACGGCGTTGAACGGCTTAAGCAGCGTTGAACGGAGATGATGATCAGAGCCGAGTCCGTTTGACTGCCTCGAAGGATCAATCGATCGGCCTGTCAACGTGGGAATTTGACTTGACCGAGCAACATATTCAGTAAGTGGGTTATTTTCTGTCCTCACATTAAAATAATGGCATGGCGGCGTTGAAATGCAGTTGGTGTACTGGAGAGGCATCGATGACACGGAATGCTGGTATTTAAAACATAAATCGATTTGTTTTATTTTATATATATCGATTTAGATTTCTGTTATGTTGATTTGAATTATCTCAAGAATCGATATGTAATATTTTTTATCGATTTGAAGTTTAAAAAAAATTAAAAAAAAAACAAATCGATTGTATTAACAAATCGATTTATATATCTATGTTTTTAAATCGATTTATATATATCGATTTGTAAGGTGCATGGTTTTTTGTAAAAGTGTTTTAAACCGATTTGTAACATTAATACCATTTGCATATGGTATGGGGTTTTAAAAAAAAAAAATGATTGGTAATTTGTATTAATTACCATTTGCACATGGTATCAGAGGGAGGAAAGACATTCTATAAGGAAGAAGGCAAAGTTTTTTTTATCAAAACTAATTCCTTCTGAAATTGGAGATTTTTTTTTTTGTGACACGAGCTACTAAAAATGGCAAAAACTCAAACTGCCCGTTTTGAAATTGAGAAGTTTAATGGCAAGAATAATTTCGAGATCTGGAATGTTAAGATGCATGATCTGCTAATTCAACAAGGCGTGGCGAAAGCGCTGTTGGGGAAAAGCAAAAAGCCTTCTTCCTTGACGGAGGATGAATGGGATGAGTTGGATGACAGAGCTCTGAGCGCAATTCGGTTATGTCTGGCGGATGATGTTCTATTCAACATTGTGTCAGAGAAGACCGCCGCAGGCCTGTGGTCGAAGCTTGAGAAGCTCTACATGACGAAATCCTTGACAAATCGGATTCTCCTAAAGCGGCAACTATACAGTTTGCGAATGAAGGAAGGTACCTCGATTACTGACCATCTGAATGTTTTCAATACTCTATTGGTACAATTACAAAGTCTAGATGTAAAATTTGATTCAGAGGATAAGGCAATAACTCTATTGTGTTCATTGCCCGAATCGTGGGATCACTTTGTTACTTCCATAAGCTTTAGTACTGCAGACATCCTTGAATTTGATGATGTCGTCGGAGCTTTGTTGTCCGAGGAGACCAGGAAGCGGTCGAATGCTGACACCTCTACATCAGAGGCAATGATGGCTAGAGGTCGTTCTAGAGAAAGACGCTCTGGTAAGCACAGCGACTCGCGTTCAAAGTCGAAAGGGAAGAAGAGCAAAGTAAAGTGCTGGTTTTGTGGCAAATCGGGGCATTTGAAGAAAGACTGCTGGAAGAGACAGCAAACAGAGAAGAAAGGAGACTCTTCGACAGACAAGAAGGAAGCAAACACGACAAATACAGGTTCGGCATCTGGTTCAGGTATGAGCGACGAAGTGTTGTCTGTTAATATGTCAAAACATGATCAACATTGGTTTTTAGATTCCGGGGCATCTAACCACATGTGTATCCATAAAGACTGGTTTAAGACGTATAGATCTGTTGATGATGGCGTCGTGTACATGGGTAATGATGTTACTTGCAATATTGTTGGGATAGGAAGTATACAACTGCAAATGTTTGATGGCACAACTAAATTGTTAACGGATGTGAGACATGTTCCAGACTTAAGAAAAAATCTAATTTCTTTAGGAGCATTGGATACGAATGGATATAAAACTGTAATTCAAGGTGGAGTTATGAAAATCTATAAAGGTATCTTACTAGTAATGAAGGCTAAGAAAGTAGGAAATCTGTTTCAATTAGAAGGAAGAAAAGGGTCAGATCATGTGTCTACGGTGTCTGAACATGACAGTAGTTCCATTCGCCTATGGCATCAAAGGTTGGGCCATATGAGCGAAAGAGGGTTAAAGATTTTGGCTGATCGCAAATTACTTCCTAATCTAAAGTCTGAAAAGTTAGATTTCTGTAAGTATTGCTTGTTTGGAAAACAAAGTAAACAAAAATTTAAAACAGGCAAACATACTAGTAAAGGGATACTTGATTATATTCATTCAGATGTTTGGGGTCCAGCCCCTACAGCATCATATGGTGGCTCGTCATGTTTTGTATCATTTATTGATGAATTTTCTAGGAAGGTGTGGGTCTACATGTTGAAAAGAAAGTCTAATGTTTTTTCAGTTTTCAAGCAGTTTAGAGCATTGGTAGAAAACAGCACTGGTAGAACAATAAAATGTTTAAGAACTGACAATGGTGGTGAGTTTACTTCCAAGGATTTTGACAGCTATTGCAAGGATGCAGGGATCGAGAGACATAAGACTACTGTTTATACTCCTCAGCAAAATGGAGTTGCTGAACGCATGAACAGGACTCTTTTGGAGAGAGCAAGGAGTATGCTGAGTAACGCTGGTTGGCAGAAGGAGTTGTGGACGGAAGCAGTGGCAACAGCTTGTTATGTGATAAACCGGTCTCCATCGACGGCGATAGACTGCAAGGTTCCGCAAGAGGTATGGAAAGGACATCCTTGTGACTATTCTAAACTCAGAGTGTTTGGTTGTGATGCATATGCTCTAGTGCCTAAACATCAGCGAACTAAATTAGATCCAAAGTCTAAAAGGTGTATCTTTGTTGGGTATGGTGTTGGAACAAAGGGATATAGATTGTGGGATCCTACTACCCGCAAAATCATCATCAACAGAGATGTAAAGTTTGATGAATCCTCTCTTGTACGGTTAGATGTAGATAGTAGATTGAAACAAGATGATGTATCTGATTTTCAGCACATTCAATTTGATAGCACTTCTAATGATAGTCATGATGACCATAGTTCAGATACTAGTAATGAACAGGTTTCAGAACATGAACAGGGTTCAGGTTTAGATCATGAACAGGTCTCAGATACTGGTCGGCAAGAAGTTCCTACAGGTGGTAGTCAGCAAATCGAGGAAGCACCAGAAACATCCTTAAGGAGGTCGACAAGAATCAAACGGCCACCGAGAAGGTATGATGATTATGTTACTTCAGTTGCTTTGACAGCTAACGATGATGAACCTCTGTGCTATCAGGAAGCTATAGAAGGTTCGAAAAGTGACAAATGGAAAGCAGCCATGAAGGAAGAAATGATGGCCTTAGGTAAGAATGGCACATGGGATCTGGTTGAACTTCCGAAAGACAGGAAAACTGTGGGGTGTAAATGGGTTTTCAAGCTGAAACGGGGTGTGAATGATACGGAAGACAGGTACAAAGCGCGACTGGTTGCAAAAGGGTTTTCTCAGAAAGCCGGCATTGACTTTCATGAGATTTTTTCACCAGTGGTTAAAATTGTTTCAATTAGAATTGTGTTAGCATTAGTGGCTTTGCTTGATTTAGAATTACAGCAACTAGATGTTAGGACTGCATTTTTACATGGTGATTTAGATGAGGAAATATATATGGAACAACCAGAAGGGTTTGTTCAGCATCGCAATAAGAAATTTGTCTGCAGGCTCAAGAAGTCATTGTATGGTCTGAAGCAGTCGCCTCGACAGTGGTACAAGAAATTTGATTATTTCATGTTGAGTCAAAAATATATAAGAAGTGAATATGATCATTGTGTTTACTTTAAGCAGTTAAGTAATGGCATGTTCATTATCTTAGTGTTGTATGTTGACGATATGCTTTTAGCAAGCAAAAGCATTGAAGAAATCAACAGGTTGAAGACTCAGATGGCAAGGACATTCGATATGAAAGATCTAGGAGCAGCAAGACAGATTTTGGGCATGGATATTTTCAGAGACAGGAGCAATGGTAAGCTATGGCTATCACAACAAAAGTATATTGAGAAAATACTTTTGAGGTTTGGTATGAATAATGTGAAGCCTGTGTCAGTCCCTTTCGCTTCCCATTTCAAGCTTTCTTCCGGTTTATGTCCTAATACAGATGAAGAAAAGGATTATATGTCTCGAATTCCATATGCTAATGTAGTAGGATGTTTGATGTATGCGATGGTTTGTACTCGACCAGATATTTCACATGCAGTTGGGGTTGTCAGCAGGTACATGGCAAATCCGGGAAAAGAACACTGGTCAGCAGTGAAATGGGTGCTTCGATATCTGAGAGGCACAAGTGATTATTGTATCACTTATAACAGGAGCAGTGAATATGTTTGTGGATATGTTGATTCTGATTTTGCAGGTGATTTGGATAAGAGAAGGTCAACTTCAGGGTATGTCTTTACTCTTGCAGGTGGAGCTATTAGCTGGATGTCAAAGCTACAAAACATTGTTGCTTTATCCACTACTGAAGCATAATACATTGCTGCTTCGCATGCCTGCAAAGAGGCGGTTTGGCTGAAAGGTTTGCTTGGTGAGTTTGGTAGGTTACAGGACAACATCAAGTTACTTTGTGATAGTCAAAGTGCAATACATTTGGCTAAGAATCCGGCCTATCATAGTAAATCAAAGCATATACCAATAAAGTACCATTTTGTAAGACATGTTATCACTGAAGGGGAGTCTCTCTTGAAAAGGTGCATACAAAGGAAAACTGTGCAGACATGTTCACGAAACCAGTTTTGTTAGAGAAGCTGCGTTGGTGTTTGGCTTCTCTTGGCTTGCAGAAAAAATAAATAATAAAGAAACAAGGCATCAGGCTAATTGTTGTCAAGGTGGAGATTGTTGAGATTTTTCAGTTTTATTAAAATAGGCAAAAATCTCAGTAGATGAAAAAAATTAGGAATTTGTTGCTAGATTAGCTCCAGGTTGTTGGGAGGGAGTTAATGCATCCTAAATTTGATGTGAGAGGATTTATGAGGCAGTTAGATTCTCCTTGCTATAAAACAGGTATCCATACGGATGGTTTGAGAGTGTGTGAGAGTTTGTAATATCCTGTTTGATTAATAAAGAATTGCCGATGCCTATGTTGTGTGGACGTAGCCCAGATTGGTTGGGTGAACCACGTTAAACCTCTGTGTCTTATGTGCTTGGTTTAATTGCTGTTGTTGTCTCTTTTAGTTTGCTGCGCACTGATTGTTCTAACAATGAGTCTTCCCTGTTTCAAGAACATTGCTGTAAGTAGTAATTCATCCATTTATAACTAGTCGACATCATACCTTAGGATTACAATCAAAAGAGCGTATGTTTTGTCTTCCATTGCAACATAATGGTGTTGACAGGTAGGCTAGCTTTGGTAGTGGCTCAAGGATTTTCTAAAACTAGTCAACATAATGGTGTTGATTGGTAGGCTAGCTTCGATAGTGGCTGAAGGACTTCTAACCCGTCCAAGAATTTTTGTTGATATTGTTATTTATTTACGCTTTCGTCAGAGTTTGGAAATATTAACATTAAAGCTATGACGATAGAAAATTTGGACGACTAACTTTGAATCAATATGGTAACTATGGATATTTTTTTGTATCTTAATATTTGGTTTTTTTTTTTATTATATTCATTTACTCTTTTGTTAGAGTTTGGAAATAACATTAAAGCTATGACGTTAGAAAATTTGGACGACTAACTTTGAATCAATAGGGTAACTATGTATATTTTTTTTATCTTAATATTTGGTTTGGTAAGAAAACACTATTGAGTGTTTTTATAAGTTGGGTTAGAATCAATAGGGTAACCATGGATTTATTTATTTATTTATTTATTTATTTTATTTTATTTTTTGGTATTTTAATATTTGGTTTGGTAAGAAAACACTATTGAGTATTTTTGATAAGTTGGGTGGTAATTTGTAGTGAACCATTTAGATAGATTTCTAAAAGGAGATGTTATTTTCTTGACTCACATTTTTAATAGGTATGACTTTTAAGTTTAATATTGTATCACTTTACGCCGGATGCGGCTGATTAAAGGCCATCTGGGAAAGTGGCACTCAGACCACTTCCCGATGGACCTCGCCGGTGCAGCCCACATGGCTCCCGGTACTGCCATTAACTATGGTCTTAATTTCTCAGCCGATGCGAACTCTTTTCACCTTGAAAGGCTCACTCGGCTCCTCGACATGGCTATTGTGTTTGGCATGGAAGGTTTACGCTGCGATTTGAATGGAAGAGTGAGCGGTCTCTGCTCTCCACAGCCTCTGCAGGTGAACTGCTCGCCTGCGAGCATTGAAGCCTCCATTAAAACCACTACAGGAAAGCGATGCTGGATTGTGGCCTGTTTTGAACCAGCTCCTAATTGCCATTTCTCTCACATTCCTTGGTGTAATCGCAGAGCTTGGAACTCTGCCACCATTGCTCAGACAGGTAATTCCGCTACCTCCTCTGTCAATTTGCTTCGTGGTCTCAGTAGCATTGCTCCAGATTCGTCTGTTCAGGCAGGTGGTGGCCAGATTTCTCCTTCTCCCTCTGCCTCCTTGGGGAATTTCGCTCAGCCACGTTCTGCTATAGTCATCATGCCCCGCCTCCGAGAGCGCATGAGAGCTCGAAGAGGCTCCACTCGTGGTCGGCTCTCTCATCAATATGTGCCTCCCTCTCCTGTTCCCATGTCTGAAAATGCCTCTGGCATTTCCCCTGACGCCATCTCTACCCCGCCCGCTCCCCTTGAGCCTCCAGCCGTTGTCAGCTCCCTTCGACCCACCATTCGTCAAACCTCTCAACGCTCTGAGCTGAGATTTGAATGCACCTCTTGTGATGCCACTCTCACCACTTTCATCACTGTGACTCTGAGGGAAGTTGTCCCGAATTTCGCTCCGCCTAGCTCTTCGACTATTGCCGCTCCCTCCTTCAGCAACAGCTCCCCTCGGGACGGCCCTGCTCTCTCTGCTCCTCAGCTCAGGCCCTCCATGGAGATTGTGCGCGAGGATGGTGGAAGTGCTCCAGGTGATACTCAGGTGAACAGCAGTGAGATGTTCACATGCAGAATTGTTGAAGAAGACCCCTCTCCTACTCATGGATCATAGCTGCTATAGCATCCAGGTTTTTTTCAGTTCTAGTCGAAACTATATGCATCTTAGCTACACTGCTTTGCTGTACAGGCAGTTTACTTATTTCAGCTACAGTTTCATTTTGTTTTTTGCAAATCTAAAGCCGATTTCCCTCTTATGGGCGGCTAAGACATTATGGATTAATGGACTGGTTTCCCGTACTGGGCAGTCCCGACTATGCTTGTCTTGCCTGACTATCAAGCACAGCGTTCAGGCTTCCCTAGCTGACGTTGGTGCAGTTTTGTACTAATACTTTATACATAATAGAATTTAGACTTACTTAGGAAAAAAAAAATATTGTATCACTTTAGGATCTATGTATCAATTCAGGACCCAAGTATCCTTAATTCTAGCTAATCTATCTCTTAAAACATCATTGAGTTATTTTAAGAACGCCCTTCTTAGGCATTTGAATATGAATATAGAATTCATGACATGAGGTTAATAATAGCTACCCAATACACTTTGAAGTAACTCAGCGTGTTTGTATTCCGGTTTCAATGAATATCATAGTAGACAATTACTGCTTAGTAAATACCATCATCTATGAAACTAAATGCTAAATTTGCAGGTCATGGATATGTAGTGGGTCCCATTACATCGTGTCGTACATGGCTCATATTTCAATATATATTGCATTGGCGGATGTTTAAAATGGCCGCACTTTGGAACCCGATGTGTGATGGAACCATATACCACTTTAGATCTCAACTGTTGGATCTTATCGGGTTCCAACTTAACCTTAAATGTCGCACACTTCATTTTCCAATATGCTTTGTGTTCGGTTGATCCAATCGATAGCCCACCGTCGAGTCTCGTTGGGATCTCTAACTCATGCTTAACCATTTCATTTTAGAGAGTTTATCGATGCAACATAATAGTTTGGATGAGAGTTTTTGGTTGGAATTTCGTAAAAAAAATTCAAAAATCAAGTGGTTAGAGTGTTTAAATTGTATTTTTGATGGTAGAAATGGATTCAGCACCATCAAAAGAAAAAACCCTTAGAGAACCCAAAATACTAAAGTTTGAAAACTTTAATCCAGATTTTCGAAAAACTTTGCCTAAATTTTTCATAATTTCTGAATTATTTTATAAATTTTTTTTAGACTTCAGCCCCTTTTAAACTCAAACGTTGTTATCATGTTAGTTAGTAGTGGTTAGATTTCATCTAATTCCAAGTTAGTGTTAACTTTAAATATTTTTTTTATCCAACATCATTTGAGTCATCCATCACATTATTATTTACATACTACTATTAGGTCTGATTATGCCTCAAAATTAATTAGTTTATAGAGAGATTATAGAAATTATCCACAAGTAACCCAATTTTATGATTCCGTTGGTTAAAAAATTACTAACTCTTAATTAAAATTATTCTTAAGAAGACATGGTCATTTAACAATATTAAAACATGGATTAGTGACCCAATTTTAAAATTCCATTAGTTAAAAATGTACTAACCACTAATTAAAATTATTTAGTTCGTTTAACAACATTAAGACACAGATTTTTAATCAACTCCTGAATTTTGCAAGGCGGAACAAACTAGACTGCGACATTACATAAAAATGATATTTCTCTATTATTATTTGTTCCTCAAATAAAAAATCACTTATAAGTAAGAATACTCTCAATATAGCCATTATAAGAGTCTACCAAATATAACCTAATCAAACTCATCATATCACATATAAAAATTGGGGATATGCTTTCTGTTTTTCAAAATTTTATATAAGAAAAACAATAATGACATAAATTTTATGTAAAAAAAACAATAATGACATATGAATGTTGTTATATAACACTTCTGCAAAAGTTATATTAAACACTTTTAAAATTGCTTTTTAATGTTTTAAAAATAAAGTAGTTCACTATATATTAATATATTTCTAATTAAAAAAATATTAATATAGAATGAAATTATTAAAATTATTAAAAAACCTAACCTTAGTAATATGAGTGATTCTAAACAAATACTTAAAATTTTAAAATATAAAAATGAATTATTCCATACATTGATCGCCTAGCTTATCTCGTTTCCAGGCCTCTCACATGTTAACCAGAAATTTCATTGGATCAAACATACTCGCTCATTGAGGCTTATTGTTCTATGTGATCGATGTACGGACGGTAAAGTTCATTTTGAGTGAATAAATGAATTTAGTTTGTTTTATTTATTTATTTTGTTATTTTTTACTTATATTAAAATTATAATTTATAAATATTTTGAAATTGAAATAAACTTCATTACAAATTTAATTATATATATATATATAATTGACATTTTTTTTAATTAAAAAGTTGCATATTTTTAAAGTTGATTTTTTATTTAAATTAAGAAAAAAGACTCAATACTTTTATTATTAAAAATTAAACATTTTTAAATATTAAAAAATATAATTTTTCTCACATTTTATTAATAAATATTAATATTAGCCAATCAAATGTTATTATTTATGTTTTATATTATCGTTAGAGAAGTATTACCTTCGTAGAAGAAGGAAAGATAATTTTCAGACATTTCATATAAATTTAAAAATTTTAATTAAAATATTTTTTATTTCTAAATTATAGTTAATTATACAATCATTTTCATGAAATTTTATATTTAAAAAAAAAAACACAATCTTCTTTGTTTTTTTGATGGAGTTAGTTATACATTTTCTCATTCCATTTGGAAATGAGTTTTTTTTTTTTGAACTCAGATTACATTTATGAGAAGGACCTTGGAAATGGAAACACCATCTCCGAAGATTTAATGATTTTGCTAAAATCTTGATTATTTATAATGTGTTACTTCTAGGTTTAATTACTATATTTTTTTTAAGTTTGTTATAAAATGTTGTTTTTTTAATATATATATATATATATAGTTTTTTTTATTAGGTTAGATATTTATTCATAGTAATTATCTTTACATATAAATATTATGTTTTTGTTTTTTATTTATGATATTTTTTAATTTATAATAAATTTGTGTTAACGAATATGTATTGTATAAACATATATGTGTTTTATTGAGAAATCTAATATTGAAATATTATATTTTTTATAATTGAATTTATACATTTATGTGGTACAGTTTCTTTATGAAGGTTGGAGGTTGGTTTATATAGATATATTAACATATTTGTTATTAGGAAAATCTCTTTACTTCCAAATGAAGATCCCATGAACTTGCCTAAATTTTGTGATCTAACATGTCGATTTTTCATTGTATATCCCTAAATATAAAACCCCAAACCATTTGACATCAAGGAAAAATAAAGTGAGAAAATTATCATTTTGCATATGATATTGACCAATATGGCTGTTGAAAGCCCTGCTCCGGATCTTGAAGATCCTTATTTATCTCGTAATAATTTTATCTCTCACATAAATGAATACAAGACACAACAATCCTACCTTTATTAGCAATAAAATTGTTAGAGATATTATATATCTAATGTAGATTGATAAAAAAATACAAGTTAGAATGTATAATGTATTAAACATGATAAGTGAAGGGGGAAAGAAAAAAATTAAAATTAAAATGAAAATCTACAATAGTTATACCTTGTGCACCAGTACACTTTTTCATCCTTTGACACTCTTCCTTGGATCACACCCATAAATTTTAATGTAAGTTGGATACACGAAGACCTTTCTAGGATCTTGCATCATTTAGTTACACATGTTCTCTCTCTCACACTCCCTTTCGAATAAATTTCTTAAGTGGACTCAGTGACAATGAATCTAGAACATTAGGTCTTGATGAAATCTAAGTCCAATATGAGTTCCCAAGTCCATTAGATGATGTGATTCATTATGAACCAACACCTTGAAATCAAGATAAAAATTAAATAAATAGAAATCCACTAGGTCGACCTAAATATAACTAATAAACTAATAAGAGTTATTAGTTGAGTCTTAACATAGGGGCTTTTGGGTCTTAATATAACCCCTCTCATTCAAGAGAGAATTTCCCTTAAAGCTTGTAATTGAGGATGTTTCTTCATGAAATGATCATTTTATGATGTAACTTCTTTCAGAGAAATATTCTTCCACATGATTAGGTAGTCCATAATGGTTTTATTCTAAAGAGATATAGATCATTGGTCTATAAATTTTTCTAGTTAAAGAACCAACTTCCTTTCTTCATTTGATTCTAAAATTTATGTTTGATTTTGCATACTTTGTGCTAAAATATTTTTTTAGGAAAAACGCATGAAAAATCTAATAAATATGAAAAGAAGGAAAATCTAAATCATAGCCTTCTTGTCTAGTTCTATGAATAACATTATAGGGGCCATAAAATTTTGGATCTACTTTCTTATTCTTATTTGTCTTGAGTTCAGATTACTTATAAGGTTTTAGTCTAAAAAATACTTAACCACCCTCCTCACATTGCCTTTCACTTTAATGTTAATCTTCTTTGCATTATTTGAAGGTTTGCCTTAAGAATTGTCAAAGATTGTTTTCTCTTATCCATATGTGACTCTATTTCATTTACTTTGGAATTATCTTGAAAAAAATGTTAGATATTGGAAATTGGATATCCATAGTTGGACTCAAACTGGAGCATTTTATCATATGTTTGATAAGTAGTATTATACTAACATTTTTTCACATAAATCCACTTCATCCATTAAGATTGCTTATTTGAAGAATAACTTTGTAAATAACCCTCTAATCATTTGTTGACTATTTATGTTTTCCCATTTGTTTCTGGATGATATGTTAAACTCATATAGTTAGTGTCATTCCACTCATCTTCAATAATTATTTTTAAAAGTGTCTTGTGAATTTTGGATGTTTGATACTCACTATTACTTTATTAAAAGCATGAATTATATAAGTTTCCTTTATGAAAACTTATGCCACTTAGATTTTTTTATATGTACTTTTCATTCCATAAAATGTGCATATTTTATGAGTCTATGAATTGCCACAAAAATTGCATCTTGACCTTTATACTTTGGTAGCTATATAATGATTTCCATTGATATCTCTTCCCATATTTCATTAGGTATGTCTATTGGTTGAATTAAGCATAGATATATTATTATCTCTCCTTTATTTCTTTGGAAAACCTAACATTCTATTTGATTAATTTTGAATATGTTTCTTCCTTGATTTACCTAAGAAGTTCATGTATATTTGAACATTATAATTTCTCATTTCCACTCCCAATGTTCCATAGAGTGCATCCCTTCCTTTATACATTGGACTGTTTTTTTAGTAATACTCGCATTTTCCATTGATGGTGAGCTTCTTCCAACCACACAAGAATAGCAGATGTAATAGAATATAAACTTGAGGCTTATTCTATTATAGAAAGAATAACTATTACTTCATTGTCCTTCCATGTTTTGAAGATTATTTCAAAATCAAACACATGCATTTTTCTATTCAATTTTGTTTCTCTTCTAATGAAATTTATCGAAGAAACAATTTATTCTACTATGATATAGATCGAACTTAAGGTGCCTCATAATGAGATATTTTGACCTTATTTTTTCACATGTATAATTTCTTCTATTCCATTTTAATGTGTACATTTCATGAAACCTTTTAATTTGAATTTTATTCTTTCAAAATCCATTTTTCTCGCCCATGAGGTCTTGCATAAATGGTGATCGGGTGCTTTGTTAAGGAACTCCTTGATGTGAATTCACTGGTTCAATTCCCCTCCCCGATCAGGGGGATATATTTGACATGATAAAGAAGTAGAAATTCCAAGCTTACAAAATAAAATAAAAATTCCATTTTTCTCCGTGCTTGTGTCGACACTACTCCAATTCCTTATTATGATGCATTAGAATCTACTATTAATGTTTTACCAAAATTAAATGTTGTTAATATTAGTGTAGAAGACATGGCATCCTTTAAGAGAGAGAATACCAAATTAGCCTCATCATCTCATACAAATGATTTTTTCCTTAAGAGAGGTATGTACATGCATGCATAATTCTTAACAAAATTATGGTAATACCCTATAAGTCCCAAAAAAAATTATAAGAAATTTTGAAGTTGTTAGAAAGAATCCATTTATAATAGCATGGATATTATTACGGTCCAACTTTACTCCTTCCATTGAAATAATATGACTCTTCATGCAGGATTTAATTAGCTATTTTAACACTTCCCCTTAATTATGACCACTAAACTAAAACATAACTCATGACGACTCAAACATGCCTGTTGGTCTATATCTCAGCTAGGCTTACAACACCCAAGTTTCTTTTGTGAAAATAAAATGCATCTATTGCTAATATATTTGTAAATATATCAACCAGTTGATCACTAGATTTACAAGGCTTCAAGTGAACTTATCCATTGCTAAAAGTTCTCTCATAAAACGATATCTAGTATCAATATGATTTCTCTTTTAATGAAACACACTATTTTTGGATAGTGCAATCGTTGATGTTTTGTCACAGTATATTGTTGTTGATCCCTGTTAAAAATATATCAAAATATATATCAGATTTATTTTTAAATAAAAGTCTTTTAAGGATTAAAAAGTCCATGGTTAAAAAAAAAAATACACCATGCTAAAGATGGGATACAATTTAAAAGTTAATATATTTATAGCAGTTAGTTACCAATATAATACAATATCAAAGTTAATATTAAGCTCCTTAGAATAATAATTATTAAAAAAAAGAGAATATATATATATATATATATATATATATATATATATATATAAAATTGAGTAATAATGTATATAATGAGTTTTAAAAGTGGAGAAAATTTAATGTATATAATATTGTTTAAAATTGATTTAAATAAATTTTCTCTCGTAAAATATTGATTTAAATAATAAGTCTTATTATGATGGTTTAATATACAAACTATTATGGCACAAAGGTTATTCCTTCAAACTTATGTTTCAATCAAATGTTTGAAAAATAAATTTTTCAATAATATTTAAAATAAATATTTATTTTTCAAAGTTAAACATTATAACTTGAATTGGTCAATGATAAACGAATAGTGGTCAAGAGGATAGTCCTACTGTAGCAGGGAATAATAAGTTGTACTTGTATGGTGTAATACAATTTTAAAGTATTCATCTAGAATTATATTATAGTTTAATATCATTTCAAAGTTCTCATATAAAATTAGAACATCTTTTGGATTCTAGTATTTAATCATTTAAAATAGTTAGCATAGTTACAATATCAAAGTTACTATTTAGCGATTTAAAATAATAATAATAAAAAATAAGAGTGAATTTTGAGTGGTTAGAGAGTTATATATATTATTATTGAGTAATACAATAATACGTTAGGTGTAATACCATTTTTATTTTTTGTAAGAAATTGTTTCTATATTATATTAACTGAACAAAATTTACATAGTGTACAATAATGAGATCTAATTCTTCCTCGGAGCGAGGACACCAGAGTGTATTGTTAAAAATTATTGCCGCCTTGGTGGGGAAACCAGATTTTACATTGTCTAGGGTTTAACATATGAAATGTAGTGTTGTTCAAATAAAAAAAGATTGAGCCTTGTGGTGCCTTGACACAAAACTGAAGGTCAATGGTAGTGACAAACTGCACCGCAATTGTGAGCTTCTTACTGTCAAACTAGGCACACTTAGGCTGAGCATAAAATGAGTGGGCGCATTGGTGATCATTGAGCCAAAGCATGGTCGCTCTGAAAGCTATTAGCCAAAATGAGAGCTTAGTTAATAACCTTTTTCTCCTCATGTCGTCGATGGATAACGTGCATTGTTGTGGAGCTACATCATTATCAAGATGGAGCCTCTTCAAGCTTGGGTGATGCCTTGTACCTCATTTTTCTGGGGTCCTCAAGGGTCTCCTCAAAGATGTAATAGTTGAATGGGTTGGGCCGGGGGGGAGGGAGGAGGAGCTTCATTCACCGAAGGAGGAGGAGCTCTACGAGGGGAGGGAAGGGATGAGCTGGTAGGAGGGGAGTGTGGTTGGGACATAGTAGGGGATGGGAGGTTTGGGGGTAGGAAATACTAATATCTCTGGCCAATATTTTAAGCAAGGAGGAAGAATGATTGAAATGCACGGAGAGCTTTGTAATCCAATTAGTTTCATTGGCCTTGTCCTGCTCTTTTTCCTTCAAAAACCATGCCAGAAGATTGTCGATAGCCCAAAAGGACGTACGTCCTCTACGTGTCTCCTCTTCCTCTATGGAGACTAATTTTCGTTGAATGCAGACATGCATGTTGAGGTTGAAGAGGGTGGCGATGGAGACATCATGAAAATAGGTAGGGGGTTGGTCATGCCCTATGCCTGGCTAAGGCGACGTCCCCTACCTCTGTCACTGCTCATGATTGAGATAAAAGAGTCAGATGTCATAGCATTGAGGTCAAACAGAGCAAACTGGAGTGCAGAGGAAGGCAGCCAGGAGAGAAATAACTAGGAGGCCAAGTTGCTACAAAATATAATGTCGAATTAGATAGGGTGGGTTGTGAATTCCAAGGTGGGGGAATGAATGTCAAATTGTGATCAAGTGTCTGCCATCTGTTGAGGGACATTCACCACATGTCGGATGTCATAAAAATGATAGGGTGATCTTCCTCTTGTCACTGGGATCCGAGGGAGGTGTAATAAAATTTTAAAGTATTCATCTACAATTATATTATAGTTTAATATCATTTCAAATTGTTCTCATATGCAATGAGATGTAATAGCTTTTGTATACACAATTTAATTATCTAAAATGATTTGTTGATATTATATGTATTTTTAATTTAAAAAAAATAAATTTTAATCAAAATTATGTTAACATATTTAAAGATTACTATATATTTTAATTTTAAATCTGATAATTTATTAAAAAAAAACAAAAATAAATATTATAATCAAATATTAATAATAAAAGATGTTTCCTATTTAAGTCGAGAAAGAAGCTTTCATATTGGCTTTGATAAACTGAATCTTGAAACATACATTTAAGCACTAATGATATATTTATTTACTAATAAAAAATATTTAAACATTTTAATATGTGAAACATTTACATAATATTAATATAAATTCATTTTATTTTTAAATGTATGAGATATTATAAAATATTGAAAATAAATTACTAAATAAAGAAAATATAATTAATAAAAGTTATTTATTGATATTAATTTAATAAGCATTTAAATATGTAAATTAATATACATAATATTAATAAATATTAATCTTCTCCCCGATTGGGGTGTTGGATAAAGAGCCAACAGTCTTTGGAGACCCATTGCCTTGTCGCCTCTCCTTGCATTAAAGAGGAGTGGTGTCATGGCCATCCCTCCCCATGAAACTAGACATGCAAAAAAACCCTCCAATATGCAATAATACAATGTGAGACTTCACCTATGTTGGGTGCTCATTCTTTCCATGTTGCCAACCCACACTCTTCTACACTGTAAGTGGAGAATCCCTATTGGAAGTAGGGAAATTATATTGCATGCCAAACTTTTTTTGTATCAAGAGTTCAAGGTCATAGTCCCTTGGCAGCGGATTCCACCAAAAAATGCAACATTATAGGAAGTGGCTCCTAGGATGAGATTGAGGAATGATTTTGACGGGGAAATCAAGTAGTTTAGGAAAAATAAGGGACTCAAACAAAGAATATCTGAGCTTGGTGGGATGCTAGAGAATGGGTAACAATTCCTATGTTCAGTTCTTTACAGACTCTGATTTTTTCTCCCTTTATAGGGTGGTATCTAGGGGTTGGTATATGGGGAAACCTAGTGGAAAAAAATTCTTTGAGATTGATTTCATTTTTTAGGCCATATAAATAAATTTGAGACCTATTGGAAAATGGTTAGGGCAACATATTTTAACTTATCATTTTCCTTCTTTTACATTTAATTTTGATTTAGATTCTTCTTATATCGATTATTTTTATGTTATTCTCATAAAATAAATTCCAAACATAATAAAGATCACATTAATATAGGATATAGGCTCCATGCCAAGGGAAACCCCATCAAAGGGGAAAACCCATCAAGACTTCTCGTCTTATCTACCTCCTAATGAGACTTCCAAGACCTAACAAGACCTCTATCTCTCACCAAGAAACAAGTTATCCAACCAACTAATCAAGTCTTCATTACTTATACAACTTTGTCTTCTACAACTTCAGATCCATGAGAAACCTCAGAATTTTTTCATATCTCAGACTTCAAAAAGACTTCTAAGGCTGATTGCACTTTTGTAGGGCTTTTCTAGCCTTCTTAGCAACCTTTACATGCCTATTTTACCACAGACCATATATTGTATGTGCAGATGTGTGTCACTAAGGAGGATGATGTCTATAAATAGCCTTCCATGTGGGTCCATAAGCCATCTCTAGGCCGACATGTTCTTGGGAGTTGCCTTAAACACTTCCTAATAAAAAATATATATATATTATTTCTTTGTTAAAAGTGCCCAAATGGGTCTTTTAAATAATGATATTTTGACACTTTGACTCTTGGAAACCCTAAGGGAGCATACAATGAATGCTCGACCTAGTAACCAAACACATAAGCGTGCAACACATGCTTTAAAAAATAATTTTTCTTTTACATTTTATTTCTTCTTCTTCTTTTTACAAATATAAGAATTACATTATATCAAACAATAATTATGAGGACCGACACTAGTTACATTTTCTAAAAATCCATCTTAACAAGGGAGGTATTTATAATTGTTTAATCGGTATAGGGACAATACTCACTTTGAAAAGTTATCATAAGAAGAGTATCACAATAATCATGGACAATGATGTACAATGTTAGAAATCTAGACACTGTCTAGGCTAAATTCCAAGGTATCATCCATCTAGGTACCATCTAGGCTACTTAGCAAGGTACCATCGTAACATGGATCTAGGTGTCATCTAGGCTACCCACCAAAATTCCAACCCTAACAGGATTTTAGGTATCATCTAGGTTACCTTCCAAGATACCAAATTGACAAAGATCTAGGAGTAATCTAGGCTACCTACCAAGACACCAACACAACAAGGATCCACATGTCATTTAGGATACCTTCCAAGATAGAAAATAAACAAGGATTTAGGTGTCATCTCGGCTACCTTCCAAGGCAACCATAGGGATCTAGGTACCACCTATGCTACCTACCAAGGTACCAACCCTAGGTACCATGATACAGGTTATTCAACCGAAGGTACACCAACTCACCAAACCTCTTTCTAACGTCATTATTTTCTTTGCATGTTTCATATTCAAGTAAGAATGAGGTACAAATCCATCTTTGATCATCAATGTGGAATATTTAATATTATCATAACAACTCTCTATTTCTATATATATATATATATATATATATATATATATATATATATATATATATATATATATATAGACACACACACACACACACATATATATATATGAGAGCATCTTTTATTAATTTTGACAGTCAAGTGTTTTCAAAGGATACTACTAGGGTTTTAGTTACAAACCTTACATATTCCATGACTTGACTCTAAATAGGGTTTTTATTAGAAAAAACCAGTTCTATGGATTTTTAATCAATTGAAACCTTGCTAGGGCTTGACCATATACCTTAGATTATATCTATAAACCCCAATAAATAAAGAGATAGGGTTTTATAAGAGGGAAAAAATAGTTAGGGTTTTATATTTTAATTTTCTAGGGGTTTTCTAATTCAAGTTTCGACAAGGATTTTTTAACCCTAGATACCAAAAATATTTCACAATGTAAAACCCTAGTTTCTTATCATTTAAAATATGCTAGCTTCATACCCTAACATTTTCATAGTATTTTGAATTTAAAGAAATTACAAATATCCTAACATACTTCATAAGAAATGATAATGCATTAATTGATCATACATCTTTTCTTTTTACTCACTTTTCAAGATAGGGGAGGTGCTTTGATTTTCAAGTTTTAATATGAGGCTCCCTTTGAATCATGGTTTAGTCTTCAAAATTATTTCTCTCCTTTATGCTCCCTCTAAGTCTATATCCTACCTTTTGAATTTATATTTGACGAATATTTTTTGGAATATACCATAAAAATATCGATAGGAAAAGTCTTCAAAGTTATGTAGACATAATCATGAACACTAGGAAAGAATTTAATACATCCCATATATAAAATTTAGAAAAAACTTGTGTTTACTTAATACAAAACTTGAAAATGTGTACCTTATATATAAAATATGGTACAAGGAACCACATAGCCTTGTGACATACGCATAATGGTTCTTCAGGACAAGTCCCTTGTAGGACTGAGACAAGGGACTCCTTTGGTATCTAAAACTCATGGCTTCAAAAACTTCCTCCTGCGAAGGAAATTCAACATCCAAGAAATTATCGAAACTAAAATGATCAATAGAGGGAATAAAGCGGTCCCATACACCCATACGTGAAATCACTCGATCAACTGCTGGGATAAAATCCCGAGAAGGGAAATAATAATTCAAATGATCCTTCTCAGAAGCAATTGAGGATTGAGGACGTAATGCCACATAGTTCACCCATTGCTGGGCAGATTCAAATTGAACGCTTGGAACATACCAAGGGGTATTTTAAACTAAGTTCGAATTAGGATGGTAATTATCAGATGCAAGCTAATAAACGGTGAAAATAATTCCATTATGAGGAAAATGCATCACTTGAAAGAGTGAAGACACCAAAACATTCATAGCATAGACATAATTAAGCCCAAGTAGCATATTAAAGTCTAAAAGAAATAAAACACCATCATATCAATTAAGAGAGTCTTCCCGCCTAAATTGATAGGAAATTGAGGAATAACACCCATAGATTCACCAAGTCTTCTATGATAAGCTAGAAAATGACTATCAGTTTCCAGCAACTTTGGAGAACCCAAAGATTTCCAAGCTGAGGAGGATATAATACTTGTAGATGATCCTTCATCCACTTCACATCGATAGACATTTTTTGAATTAAATCTAACCCTTATTTGGAAAGGAGAAGCAGAAGGAAGACGAGGTTGAACAAGACTATCCCAATCAAAGGAAACACTCCTAGAAATTGGAGGGGGTACATTCAGAGAGACCGAAATGATCCCTAGGCCAGAAGACTTTGAACTAGAAATAAATAACACTCTGTAGTTAAACACTTCACCCCCAGAAAGAGTAGTGGGATTGTCCAAAGAATGCATTGGCTCGACCACTTCTTTAACCAATAGTTGATTTTACTGTTGAGAAACCATAACATGTTTAGGAGTAGAAGAACCTACAAACTTAGACCACAACCTTTATACCACTGAAATTTCAGGGCACAAGTGAGTAAGATGATCT
This sequence comes from Pinus albicaulis, assembly GCA_034641835.2. Classification (NCBI taxonomy): domain Eukaryota; kingdom Viridiplantae; phylum Streptophyta; class Pinopsida; order Pinales; family Pinaceae; genus Pinus; species Pinus albicaulis. Next base: position 257,169,214 of record CM076582.1, read on the forward strand.
CCCTATAAATATTATAAGGGAACTTAGGTTTAAATCGTTTATGCCTAGGTTTCTGGTCAAAATTAATGCCCCCGTCATGACTTATGAAAATTGGTGAATGATCTCCAACATGACTTGCATAGGTTGGTGGAGGGTCTCCAACATGACTTGCATATGTTGGTGACTCTTTTCCATGAGAGATAGGTCTTATGCTCCTAGCTCAACTCATAGAAATATGTGAGTCATCATCAACATGACTGATAGAGGTAGGTAGATCAGTGCTAGTATGAATTGCAATGACTAGACTTATGTCCCTAGCATGAATTGCAGTGGCTGAAGGCTCATCTCCAACCTGAATAGAAAAGGTAAATGATGGTGCATGGAGAGAATTCTTCTTCTCCTTATTCCTCCTCTTTCTCTTCTTTTTGGATTTCTTATTGCAAGATGTAGGAGAAAGTGGAAGCCAAGCTTTATATGGAAAAGAGGATCAATAATTCACACCCATTTGATGCTCCTCAAATAAATAATTCATTTGAGAAGATTCAAGAACATTAGAAATATTTAGAGTGGACCACAACCAAACGGGTATTCCAACATTTAATCTAGGAATATTCAAAGTGGCCATCAAGGGGGTACCAACATTTCCAAAGAAAGGAAAACACAAGGATTCCCTTTTGGAGGGGTTCCTTAGGTTGCATCCACATGAATATTGGCCATTCCCAACTAATACATAGATCCTTCCCTTATGAGATAGTTCAAATAAATTTTCAAGGAAGATAGATGCACAATCAAAACTTCGCCCTTAAGGAGGAAACTCCAAAATTTCAAAATAAAGATCAAGAGCCTTTCAAGATGAGTGGATTGGTTGGTCGGTCACTTAGAAACCAAGGTCAAAAGTGACAAGACAAAAATCCACCTAAAGCCAACTAAATACAAAGAGAAAGAGCACTCTGTTATTAAGTCCCTAAATATACAGCCAAACAAGAAAATTATAGGTTTTTCTGTGCCAGGTTATTAGTATCAGACACAAAAATAAAAGAAATTAAATATAAGGGCCTTCCAAAGATACACTAGGATAATGACGGCCTAGGCCTACTAGTGAAGGTATAAAAAACAGTTACACTGAACTCCATACAATAGCCTTTATCGGTGCAAGTACCCGAGCTTCGCAAGGGTACCCTCCAGAAGTACTAATGAGAGTGATACAATGTCTACCTTAGGTACCACGAGTATTCCCCCCCCGGCAGTCACCTATGTGGTCCCATGGAAAGGCAACTAAGGCCACTATTTCATATCAGTAGCTTGGCAGAACATTCTTTAGCCAAGATCCAACAATTAGGATATGGTGTATCTCTCTTCCCTATCTTCACTCGCCCTCGTGCTTAACTCATGTATAATATATTTCCCAAAGAGCTTAAAGACATTGGATTTCACTCTTTTAATCAACTTCTATGTTTAAAATTAGAGTAGCCTTGGAGAGTTAACTCTCGACACACCTATTCCAAGGCCCTAAATGACCTAGCCTAGTTGATGTATATATGACAAATTAAAAAATTCTAGTTCATTTTAAATTAAGCACTTGATTTTAATTGGTTGTTTTTTAAGACATATGGAAGTGGAAGTGAAATTTATGGTGTTTTGACTAAACAAAAATCTTGATATAAATCCTATATATATGAAAATGCAACTCATTTTTCTCAATGAAAAGTTATTTCTACAAAGGTTCTACAAGAAACCTTACAAAACAATTTTTTTTTTTCAATTTTTCATTCACACATTCAAAAAACTAACAAAATAAAAAAATGCCCAGAATGCATCTATCCTGATGCATACTAAAATTCTTAAAATTCAATGTGTTACAAATTTATCTTAAACAAAAAAACGTGTTCTTTCAAGAAATAAAAAGCCAAAATTTGGGAATAAAAAAGAAAACAAATACAAAGAAAAAGATCTCCCAAATGCAACAAATTTCAAATTCAAGCGAAGATTTTCCTACTTATTTGAAAAACAAAAAGAAAATCAAAAACCAAAAAACCAAAGAAAAAGAAAGGTAACAAAAATAATGTTTTTATCTTTTTTCTTTTTAAGGGAAAAAAGAGTTGTTGAGAAGAAAAAACCACCAAAGACTTCAAGCTCAAATTCAAGAATAAAGGACCTAAAATCTCACAATCCATAATAATCATTGAAATGATGAGACTTAAAGTGAAAAGAGGATACAAACTCAAAAAAATTGATCTGAATAGGAGCATAAACACTCCAGCAAGCAAGAAATATTTTAGGGAGACCAAAAAAAAATTCAATATTGCAAGAAGCACTTTCTCAAAAAAAATAAAAAACCAAATAGGTCAACTTAAAAGAGAGCAAGGAAAAGCAATGTAAAGGCTGGGCTATAAGTGAATTGACACCAATTCCTTATCCCAAAGACTCAAAACAGCCAATAACTTCACTGAGAAGCCTTGAACCAAGACTAAAAAACCAACATGTTACCAAAAGGAAAACCCTAGGTTGACTAGGTCTTTCCACAAAGATAGGAAACTGAAAATATGAAAGAAGATAGACTCTCCCAGACAAACAATAACTCAAAAAAAAGCAATAAAAATCAGGAAAAAAAATTTACTAGAGTCATAATCTGAAAAGTTCATTCAAAACCAAACATACACGACTTCGCAATGACAGACCTGCGTGTATATGCGATTGTACTCAAGGAAACCCACATATACGCTCATTTCTTTGGAGAAAGCATGTGTGTATGAAAGTGTGTGAAATAAAACCCGTGTATAAATAGGCTAAAAAAGAAAAATAAAAATTTAGGCATGATCCAGAAGATCAATCTTTTTTCTGAGATTGCAAACAAATCAAAGATGCTAGAAAAATCAAGAAATCAAACAATAAGGCTTAAATCAAGAGAGAAAAAACCAAAACAAGGAAATACAAGATTGTATTCCCCAATAGAGTCACAAATTCTGTTGTGGGAGAAAACTCTATGAGGGTCTAGGTTGGAAACCCCAATAGATGGAAGGGTATCTACCAACAAGAAGCAAGAAAAGAAGCAGTCCTAATGAAATATTTACTAAAGTGGGATGAAGAGAGAGCACCCATAGGTCCTACGTTTGAAGGTGTTCCCGCAGGGTTCAAACACTTTGCTTCCTCCAATGCTTCAAAACCTGCAACACAATCTAGAGAAGCATATATACTAGTCGTAGTTCAAAGCACCTTCAAGATATGAATGTTAGATAATATAAGAATAATGATATAAACAATGAAATCATACATAATTAGATCATAACATGAGTTAAAGCATAAATTTCTTAACGTTCAAGAACATGACAGAGCTTCTTTATTGTTAACTACAAAGAAATGTGGAAGAATACAACCTGATTCGATAATGGCTCTAGATGAAACCTTCCTCTGGATCCGTGCAACCCAAGCCTCAAAAATTGTCTTTCAAATTCATACACATAGATGTCATATAAAGGAAATGAAAATATCTATGAGGAAACAAGGGTTTCCTATAGTTGGGAGTGCAAGAGGCACATGGAAAACTCATACTTGATTAGGGTCCATGTTGAAATTTGGTTATTGGAGGAGAGGTGGTTCCCTAAGGCTTTGATCTTTGGCCTAGGGAAAAGTGTCCAAAAGAATTTAATTTTTCTCCTAAAGCGACTTTATAATTTTTATAAAGTCAAATCTAATCTAAAAGTGACTTTAAGTGATAAAGTTACTAAACTCTAATTTTAAAGTGACTTTAATAAAGTCAATGTAAAATTAGAAAGGAAAAGTGACTTTGGAAATAAATGACTAAGTGGGTCTTTATTAAAGTGGGGTGAATTAAAAAATAGAAAGTGAGATTTAAATGAGCATTTAATCTCGGCCCTAGATCTCAATCTATTTCAGCCATTGGATTTAGGGATTCCCCAAAAGTCACTTAGGGTTAGGTTAAAGGAGGAAAAGGAGGGAAAAGGTCATTCATTCTTTCATAAGCAGATTGGGAGGAGAGAAGGAGAGCTGGAGATTTTTCTGAGCAGTGAGAAGGAGGGCAGCAGTGAAGAGATTTCAGCAAAGGTACAACAGCATTTATTGGCACACATACCGAGGCAGAAAATCCGTACAGCAAAGGAGAGGCAGTGTTTCCAAGTGAGGAGGCACAGAAATCGAGGAAGAGGGTACAACAGCAAGCACGCACTCCAAGGCACAAAAATCAGGCACATTTTTCAAGGAAGAGGGTGGCTGTCATTTTCGACACAAAACCGAGGAAGAGGACAACATCTACAGCTCTTTTTTTTGGCACGGATTTCGAGAGAGGTTGCTGTACAAAATCTATACAGTCCGTACAGCAAAGTACAACTGTTCCGGCACGCTTCTCGAGGTGGCCGTACAACATTTAATGCTGTCCTAAGGTGCTGTAAATTTTTTGTTTTCTGTTGTTGCTGATTTGGCACAATTTCCGAGGCGGTGTGCAAGCACGGAAATCGAGATAAGTCTGTAAATTGGTTGCTGGAATTTTTTCTGAGTTTTTCCTGTTTCACTGTAAAAAGCAATATTCAGAAAAATAAAAGAGAAGCTTTCGAACTGGTTTTCTCCAAGAGTTGTAGGGGGTTTTTCCAGGGTCATGTTGACCAAAAATATCAGTGTTAAATGTGTTGAATGGCTGTTTTATGCTTGCTGATTTTTATTTCTGCATTTTCCAGCATTCTGTAAATTTTCCAGAATTTGTGTTTTCAGCAAAAATTTATTTTCGAGTTTGTTGAATGTAAGGATATGGGAAAGGGCATTTAACTATTTGGAGAAATAAGGTGAAACCGAAAACTGGGGTGGGAAAACAGGAAATTTCTACATGGTATCAGAGGTTGAGTGCGGAAAGTGCAGTTTGGGACAGCAAGGAGAAAAATACAGCCTGCTGATTTTTCACTCAGAAAATTCCAGCAAGCTGATTTTTTCACACACAGAATTTTTATCTTTACTACAACAGTGCTATTTTTCAGTTTTAGGACAGCAGGATGTCATTGGGATTGAGGGTGGAGGATAGGTTGGATGGGCATACCAATTACAACGTTTGGAAGGAGAGAATGCAGAGTATCTTTGAGGAGGCAGAAGTCTGAGATATCATGGTTCATACCCAACAGCAGCCTGTTAATGTGCCTACTGATGCTGTTCAGTTGGCAGCATATAATAGAAAGAACAACAAGGGTAAGAGACTGATCTTAGACGGAATCAAAGACCATTATATTCCTCATGTGAGAGGAAAGATAAATTCTCATGACATGTGGACAGCATTCTCCAATCTCTACCAAAGTACCAATGAGACTGGAAAATGGTCCTGAAGGAGAAGCTGAAAACCATTAAGATGGGTAAGACTGATAGTGCAGCTGGATATCTCACAAAGATTACTAATGTGAGAGATGAGTTGGCAGCAATTGGAGATGTCATTCCACCCATTGAGTTGGTGCGGATAGCAGTGAATGGCCTCCACAGTTCATGGATGAACTTTGCTGATGGGGTTTGTGCACGTGAGACCCTTCCCACATGGGAGAGGTTTTGGGATGATTGCATTCAGACAAAGATCAGGAAAGGTCAACTTGTGGCAGCCAAGCCAGTTGAGCAAGATGAGGATGTAGCACTGTTGGTAGGAGGCAAGAAAGGCAAAGGCAAGAAGCAGGCTTCCACAAGCAATGGTGGAGGCAAAGGTAAAGGTAAAGGTAAACAGGGTAACACACAGAAGGACTATTCCAAGGTGAAGTGTTGGAATTGTCAGAAGATGGGACACTATGCAGTTGTGTGTCCGAAGAAGAAGAAGAAGAAGGGGAATAACCAGAGCATGGCAGCATCAGCAAAGGTTGAGGACTTTACAGATCGCTTTGACCGGGAGTTTGGGTTCATTGCATGTGAGTCTTCTAGTGCAGGATCACCTGCCACACAGGTTTAGAGGGAGCATACATTTCCCTCGATTAGTGTAGCATCTTCGGGTATCTAGTATGTGGACAGTGGGGCTTCACGTCATATGAAAAGAGTCCGTGAGTACTTCTCAGAGCTTTTAGAGAGTGGCACTGATATAGAGGTAGTACTCGGTGATGACAGAGTTGTTAGAGCAGTCGGTGTGGGAACACTGACATTTCAGAGGGAGTCTAAACCTCCCTTGAAGGTGTCAGATGTTCTTTCTGTGCCAGGGATGAGGAAGAACCTCATATCCGTGTCAGCTTTGGAGGACATAGGATATGAGATACTGTTCAGGGGTGGACAGGTGCTAATATATCCCAGGGGTGCTCTAGCTGATTTAGCTAGAGTGATAGGTGTACGCCATGCAAAGGTGTACAAGTTTGCATTCTAGCCCCTTTTGGCATTGAGCAGTAGCACTGATAGCAGAGCTAGCAGTTCTGAGCTGTGTGAGATTTGGCACCGCAGGATGCGGCATATGTATCATGGAGCCTTGAGGACCTTGCGGGAGATCACTACAGGTATGCCAGATTTCAGTATTGATCACTTTGATACTTGCAGAGGATGTGAAATGGGCAAGTTTGCCAAATCCCCTTTTCCCAGCAGTGACAGCAGAGTGACTGGGATACTTGATTTGATTCATTCCGATGTGAGCGATCGGATGTCTCATGTTTCCTTGAGTGGATATGAGCACTATGTTTTATTCATTAATGATCACTCCAGGAGGACCTGGATTTATTTCTTGAAGACCAAGAGTGAGGTCTTCAAGCGGTTTTAGGAGTTCAGAGATCTTGTGGAGACACAGACAGGTCGGAAGATCAAGTCCCTGAGGTCGGATAATGGAGGAGAATACACCCTTGGAGAGTTTTTTGACTATTGTGTGGAGGCAGGCATTAGGAGGGAGTTCATTGTTCCTTACAACCCCCAGCAGAACAGGGTTGTGGAGAGGAAGAACAGATCCATCGGAGGGGCTGCCAAAGCCATGTTACATGATCAGGGGTTGCCATTGTTTTTGTGGGCAGAGGCCTGCAACACTGTTGTTTATTTGTAGAACATGAGTCTGCATCGTGCCTTGGGGCATATGACTCCGGAGGAGGCTTTTTCTGGGAAGATGCCTGATATTGGTCATCTTCGTATCTTTGGGTGTATCACATACTCCTACATACCCAAGGAGAAGAGGACCAAAATAGATCCCACCGCAGAGAAGGGTATCTTTGTGGGCTACAGTGAGACCTAAACGGCCTTTCGAATTTACATTCCTACATAGAGAAAAGTTGTTGTCAAGCGGGATGTAAATTTCGAGGAGGATAGGGCCTTTAGGAGGTCACGGGAGTTAGAGTATCTGGATCAACCAGACCCTCAACAGTAGTTGAGTCAGTCGCAGGGATCCAGTGGGAAGGGATCAGGAGGATCCAGAGGTACATCTATGATGATGTCAGGTCCGTTAGTGGGCAGTGGCTCGTAGATTTAGAGGGGTGGTGCTTCGGGTCGCATGCAGAACAGTCCATAGAGCAGTTCACTAGGGAGTCCACTGATGGACAGTTCACATGGTACCTCAGCTTCTACAGGTTCAGGTGCAGGCAGGAGGACAACAGACAGACAATCAGGAGTTCAGGCTCCTGATGATGATGAGGAGGAGGAGTTTCATTCTCCAATGGGAGAAGTATGCTCAGGGAAGAGGAAGCCCAAGTGGCTTCAGGACACCTTGAGAGAGGCCACATCTGTTGCTGGGCCTAAGAGGTCGGTCAGAGAGAGCGGACCACCTTAGAGGTTTTGTAGCTATATGGCAATGGCTACCAGCATCCTTGAATCTGAGCCTTCTAGCTATGAGGAGGCAGCTAGCCAGCAGGTCTGGAGAGAGGCCATGCAGGAGGAGTATTCTTCTATTATGAAGAATGGTGTTTGGGAGGTGGTGCCGACGCTTGAGGGAAAATCCGTGGTTACTTCTAGATGGCTTTACAAGGTAAAGCATGCTGCAGATGGCAGCATTGAGAAATTCAAAGCGAGGTTTGTGGCTAGAGGGTTCTCCCAGGTAGAGGGAGTTGATTACGAAGAGACCTTCGCTCCCGTGGCTCGATATACTTCGATCCGCTCCATTATATCGATATCAGCAGAGATGGGTTGGAAGATCCACCAGATGGATGTGAAGACCGCATTTCTCAATGGCTTCATACAGGAGGAGATGTACATTAAGCAGCCACAGGGCTTTGAGGTGCATGAGAAGGAGTCCCATGTGTGCAGACTGAAGAAGGCCCTTTATGGCCTGAAGCAAGCTCCCAGAGCTTGGTACTCCAGGATAGATACATACTTGCAGGAGATGGGTTTCACAAAGAGTGAGGCAGATCCGAACCTTTACTATATTGTGATAAGTGAGGAGCCTCTCATTCTGGTGCTGTATGTGGATGACTTGGTCATTACGAGTGCAGAGAGACTCATAGAGCACTGCAAGAGAGATCTTGCGGCGGAGTTTGAGATGAAGGACATCGGCTTGATGCATTACTTTTTGGGTTTGGAGGTGTGGCAGGAGGAGGGGCATTTCTTCCTGGGGCAGGGGAAGTATATTGTGGAGATCCTTGGCAGATTCCACATGGAGGATTGTAAACCCATTTTCGACACCGAAGATCACCAACTAGAAGATGCTTCATGCTTCGGATTCCGAGTTGGTGGATCCCACATTGTATAGGCAGCTGATTGGTTCCTTGATGTATTTGGTCAACACTAGGCCAGATATTTATTTTGTAGTCAACATGATGAGTCAGTTTATGTGTGAGCCTAGGAAGGTTCACTGGGTGGCTGCAAAACACATTTTGCGGTACTTGCAGGGGACAGTGGATTATGGTCTGGACTACAGGCAGGGGGATGGAGTGAGATTGGTAGGTTACACTGATTCTGATTGGGCAGGTTGTGCTTCTGATAGGAAAAGCACTTCAGGGTGCTGTTTTGGGTTGGGTTCGGCAGTGGTGTCATGGTTCAGCCGGAAGCAGCAGTCAGTAGCATTGAGTTCAGCGGAAGCAGAGTATATGGCAGCCGGTCTAGCTAGTTGTGAGGCCATCTGGCTTCGCAAGATGTTGTTTGGCTTATTTGGTCAGCCGTTGAGACCTTCAGTGATTTACTGTGATAATCAGAGTTGCATTAAACTCACGGAGAATCCAGTATTTCATGACAGGTCAGAGCATATCGGGATCAAATATCATTTCATCAGAGACTATGTTCAGAAGGGAGTTGTGAAGCTTGAGTATATTCCCACTGATGAGCAGGTCGCGGATATTCTTACCAAAGCCTTACCACGAGGCAAGCATGTCTACTTCAGAGACAAGATGGGTGTGGTGAGGAACACCTTCCTCGGTAAGAGGGAGTGTTGAAATTTGGTTACCGGAGGACAGGTGGTTCCCTAAGGCTTTGATATTTGGCCTAGGGAAAAGTGTCCAAAAGAATTTAATTTTTCTCCTAAAGTGACTTTATAATTTTTATAAAGTCAAATCTAATTTAAAAGTGACTTTAAGTGATAAAGTTACTGAAGTCTAATTTAAAAGTGACTTTAAGTGATAAAGTTACTAAAGTCTAATTTTAAAGTGACTTTAATAAAGTCAATGTAAAATTAGAAAGTAAAAGTGACTTTGGAAATAAATGACTAAGTGGGTCTTTATTAAAGTAGGGTGAATTAAAAAATAGAAAGTGAGATTTAAATGAGCATTTAATCTCAGCCCTAGATCTCAATCTATTTCAGCCATTGGATTTAGGGATTCCCCAAAAGTCACTTAGGGTTAGGTTAAAGGAGGAAAATGAGGGAAAAGGTCATTCATTCTTTCATGAGCAGATTGGGAGAAGGAGAGAAAGAGAGCTGGAGATTTTTCTGAGCAGTGAGAAGAAGGAGGGCAGTAGTGAAGAGATTTCAGCAAAGGTACAACAGCATTTATTGGCACACATACTGAGGTAGAAAATTCGTATAGCAAAGGAGACGCAGTGTTTCCAAGTGAGAAGGCACAGAAATCGAGGAAGATGGTACAATGGCAAGCACGCACTCCAAGGCACAAAAATCAGGCACGTTTTTCAAGGAAGAGGGTGGCTGTCATTTCTGGCACAAAAACCGAGGAAGAGGATATCAGCATAGCGTAGATTTTTGGCACGGATTTCGAGAGAGTTTGTTGTACAAAATCTGTATAGTCCGTACAGCAAAGTACGACTATTTCGGCATGCTTCTCGAGGTGGTCGTACACATGTTACACATGTTCTCTCTCTCACACTCCCTTTCAAATAAATTTCTTAAGTGGACTCAGTGACAATGAATCTAGAACATTAGGTCTTGATGAAATCTAAGTCCAATATGAGTTCCCAAGTCCATTAGATGATGTGATTCATTATGAACCAACACCTTGAAATCAAGATAAAAATTAAATAAATAGAAATCCACTAGGTCGACCTAAATATAACTAATAAACTAATAAGAGTTATTATTTGAGTCTTAACATAGGGGCTTTTGGGTCTTAATACAACCCCTCCAATTCAAGAGAGAATTTCCCTTAAAGCTTGTAATTGAGGATGTTTCTTCATGAAATGATCATTTTATGATGTAACTTCTTTCGGAGAAATATTCTTCCACATGATTAGGTAGTCCATAATGGTTTTATTCTAAAGAGATATAGATCATTGGTCTATAAATTTTTCTAGTTAAAGAATCAACTTCCTTTCTTCATTTGATTCTAAAATTTATGTTTGATTTTTCATACTTTGTGCTAACATATTTTTTTAGGAAAAACGCATGAAAAATCTAATAAATATGAAAAGAAGGAAAATCTAAATCATAGCCTTCTTATCTAGTTCTATGAATAACATTATAGGGGCCATAAAATTTTGGATCTACTTTCTTATTCTTATTTTTCTTGAGTTCAGATTACTTATAAGGTTTTAGTCTAAAAAATACTTAACCACCCTCCTCACATTGCCTTTCACTTTAATGTTAATCTTCTTTGCATTATGTTAATCTTCTAACATGTCGATTTTTCATTGTATATCCCTAAATCTAAAACCCCAAACCATTTGACATCAAGGAAAATTAAAGTGAGAAAATGATCATTTTGCATATGATATTGACCAATATGGCTGTTGAAAGCCCTGCTCCGGATCTTGAAGATCCTTATTTATCTCGTAATAATTTTATCTCTCACATAAATGAATACAAGACACAACAATCCTACCTTTATTAGCAATAAAATTGTTAGAGATATTATATATCTAATGTAGATTGATAAAAAAATACAAGTTAGAATGTATAATGCATTAAACATGATAAGTGAAGGGGGAAAGAAAAAAATAAACATTAAAATGAAAATCTACAATAGTTATACCTTGAGCAACAGTACACTTTTTCATCCTTTGACACTCTTCCTTGGATCACGCCCATAACTTTTAATGTAAGTTGGATACACGAAGACCTTTCTAGGATCTTGCATCATTTAGTTACACATGTTCTCTCTCTCACACTCCCTTTCGAATAAATTTCTTAAGTGGACTCAGTGAAAATGAATCTAGAACATTAGGTCTTGATGAAATCTAAGTCCAATATGAGTTCCCAAGTCCATTAGATGATGTGATTCATTATGAACCAACACCTTGAAATCAAGATAAAAATTAAATAAATAGAAATCCACTAGGTCGACCTAAATATAACTAATAAACTAATGAGAGTTATTATTTGAGTCTTAACATAGGGGCTTTTGGGTCTTAATACAACCCCTCCAATTCAAGAGAGAATTTCCCTTAAAGCTTGTAATTGAGGATGTTTCTTCATGAAATGATCATTTTATGATGTAACTTCTTTCGAAGAAATATTCTTCCACATGATTAGGTAGTCCATAATGGTTTTACTCTAAAGAGATATAGATCATTGGTCTATAAATTTTTCTAGTTAAAGAATCAACTTCCTTTCTTCATTTGATTCTAAAAATTATGTTTGATTTTTCATACTTTGTGCTAACATATTTTTTTAGGAAAAACGCATGAAAAATCTAATAAATATGAAAAGAAGGAAAATCTAAATCATAGCCTTCTTGTCTAGTTCTATGAATAACATTATAGGGGCCATAAAATTTTGGATCTACTTTCTTATTCTTATTTCTCTTGAGTTCAGATTACTTATAAGGTTTTAGTCTAAAAAATACTTAACCACCCTCCTCACAATGCCTTTCACTTTAATGTTAATCTTCTTTGCATTATTTGAAGGTTTGCCTTAAGAATTGTCAAAGATTGTTTTCTCTTATCCATATGTGACTCTATTTCATTTACTTTGGAATTATCTTGAAAAAAATGTTAGATATTGGCAATTGGATATCCATAGTTGGACTCAAACTGGAGCATTTTATCATATGTTTGATAAGTAGTATTATACTAACATTTTTTCACATAAATCCACTTCATCCATTAAGATTGCTTATTTGAAGAATAACTTTGTAAATAACCCTCTGATCATTTGTTGACTATTTATGTTTTCCCATTTGTTTTTGGATGATATGTTAAACTCATATAGTTAGTGTCATTCCACTCATCTTCAATAATTATTTTTAAAGTGTCTTGTAAATTTTGGATGTTTGATACTCACTATTACTTTATTAAAAGCATGAATTATATAAGTTTCCTTTATGAAAACTTATGCCACTTAGATTTTTTTATATGTACTTTTCATTCCATAAAATGTGCATATTTTATGAGTCTATCAATTGCCACAAAAATTGCATCTTGACCTTTATACTTTGGTAGCTATATAATGATTTCCATTGATATCTCTTCCCATATTTCATTACGTATGTCTATTGGTTGAAGTAAGCATAGATATATTATTATCTCTCCTTTATTTCTTTGGAAAACCTAACATTCTATTTGATTAATTTTGAATATGTTTCTTCCTTGATTTACCTAAGAAGTTCATGTATATTGGAACATTATAATTTCTCATTTCCACTCCCAATGTTCCATAGAGTGCATCCCTTCCTTTATACATTGGACTATTTTTTTAGTAATACTCGCATTTTCCATCGATGGTGAGCTTCTTCCAACCACACAAGAATAGCAGATGTAATAGAATATAAACTTGAGGCTTATTCTATTATAGAAAGAATAACTATTACTTCATTATCCTTCCATGTTTTGAAGATTATTTCAAAATCAAACACATGAATTTTTATATTCAATTTTGTTTCTCTTCTAATGAAATTTATCGAAGAAACAATTTATTCTACTATGATATAGATCGAACTTAAGGTGCCTCATAATGAGATATTTTGACCTTATTTTTTCACATGTATAATTTATTCTATTCCATTTTAATGTGTACATTTGATGAAACCTTTTAATTTGAATTTTATTCTTTCAAAATCCATTTTTCTCACCCATGAGGTCTTGGATAAACGGTGATTGGGTGCTTTGTTAAGGAACTCCTTGATGTGAATTCACTGGTTCAATTCCCCTCCCCGATCAGGGGGATATATTTGACATGATAAAGAAGTAGAAATTCCAAGCTTACAAAATAAAATAAAAATTCCATTTTTCTCCGTGCTTGTGTCGACACTACTCCAATTCCTTATTATGATGCATTAGAATCTACTATTAATGTTTTACCAAAATTAAATGTTGTTAATATTAGTGTAGAAGACATGGTATCCTTTAAGAGAGAGAATACCAAATTAGCCTCATCATCTCATACAAATGATTTTTTCTTTAAGAGAGGTATGTACATGCATGCTTAATTCTTAACAAAATTATGGTAATACCCTATAAGTCCCAAAAAAAATTATAAGAAATCTTTAAGTTGTTAGAAAGAATCCATTTATAATAGCATGGATATTATTACGGTCCAACTTAACTCCTTCCATTGAAATAATATGACTCTTCATGCAGGATTTAATTAGCTATTTTAACACTTCCCCTTAATTATGACCACTAAAATAAAACATAACTCATGACGACTCAAACATGCCTGCTGGTCTATATCTCAGGTAGGCTTACAACACCCAAGTTTCTTTTGTGAAAATAAAATGCATCTATTTCTAATATATTTGTAAATATATCAACCAGTTGATCACTAGATTTACAAGGCTTCAAGTGAACTTATCCATTGCTAAAAGTTCTCTCATAAAACGATATCTAGTATCAATATGATTTCTCTTTTAATGAAACACACTATTTTTGGATAGTGCAATCGTTGATGTTTTGTCACAGTATATTGTTGTTGATCCCTGTTGTTTCTTCTTGAGTCCATCCAATACTCTTCTTAACCATATTGCTTGACATGTGACCGATGTTGCTGCTACATATTATGACTCTACTAATGATAGTGTCAAAATGGGCCACTTCTTAGATGCCCATGCTATCACACCTAAACCAAGATGAAACACATAACCAGAAGTGCTCTTCCTATCATACATACTATTTGCAAAATCGCCATCTGTAAATCCAATAAAATCTTTCTTTTATGTACTTGAATACATTATGCCACAATCTCTAATTCCTGCTATGTGACGGGCCTCTAAATTAGACATAAAATAAGGCCCATATAACCTTTCTCAAGCCCATCTACCTTCCTTATGCACATTAATATACATATTAAATCTCTCCTTCTGCACTTAATAATGTTTTGTTATGCTTCAATATTTTCTTTGGAAGGTTTAAAGGTAATTTCATATTTGTACCTAATATTGGCTATTTTTGTAGAATATTGTGAGAATATTTGGAAGGTTATGAAGATTTGGAGAAGGATGTGATTTAGAGACTTACTCCGTACCACTAGAAGATCAATATTGGAGAATAAATGAGCACAATATCAACAAATTAGGGAGAAATATTGGAGAGATTCAAGGGGGTTGTCCACCCTCCTTAACTCTCAAAGGCAGCCAAAGGATCCTCATGAGATCCCCTCCAGAAATTTGAATTCCAGAGGCAACCAAGCGACTCAAGACCAAGTGCACTCAAGCCATACTTCACTTGGAGTCAAGTGGAATCATAACCTATTTTTTAGGGATATGTTGGTAGCTGCCCTTGGGGATAAATAACTCTAATTAAGAGCTAATTAGGGCCGAGTCTATTCCAATCCGGTCTAGCCATTCGATATAGTCCATTCCATTCCATCCCATGCCATCGATTTTCTATTCTATTAGGATTTTTCTATTTAAGACCTTCGAGATGTAATAAGATTTCATTTTAATATAATGAGTATTCAGATGAATTTTCGTTGATCTATTTCCAGAGGGTTGGGCTCGTGGATTAGGGCCCAATCCATGTGCCTCAAATTTTTTTCTTATTACCATTCTTTCCATTCTGTCATTTAGCTAGTTTGTTTCGTTCCATTAGTTATTTTTGTTTCTGTCATTTAGTTAATCTTTCTTTTGATAGTTTCAAGTTTTTGTTTCGAATTGTTGTTGTAAGTTTTCATTTGATTAATAGAATGGAGGATAAAAATCTAAAAGTTATGGATCTAGACTTCCCTTCTCATCTCTCTCAATAGAGCTTGAGGGGGGCGGGCTTTCCCACATGCCAAAAAAATTGATTTATGTTCACTGTTTTTATCATGCATTCTTTTCTATTTTCCCGTGCATGAATCCGTAGGAAGTAGTATTAAAGTTCCGGAGAAGTTCACCCTTGCCTTCCCACTTAATTTTCCATCTCTACTATTACGCTTTTATCCCCTTGTATTTTCACTTACTTGCAGCTACCACACCCTTTTTATTCCCAAAAACACTTCAAAATGACTCAGACTTCCTTATATTCCTTTGTTCTCGTGTTCTATGGCTATTGCCACCATTTTAACGCAAAACACTTAACAAAAAATAAAAGTTTGACCTCCGCCCTTTTCTTCTCAGTTCTCCTACTACCATACATGACAATCGTACTTCAACACATCTACCCTTTTCTTTTAATTCTTAAAGCTCTGATCCGCCGACTGCGCTATTGAGATCACGCTCTGCCACCTGTCCCACCGCCACATCATCCATCGCATTTCACACTTCACACCATTTAATTGGTTTTCGTTAACACTTACCCCTTCCAACAGTCTATTTTGATATTGAGATATCACATATCGCACTTCGCAACATTTACCACATCGCAAATCGCAATTTTTACCCCATCGCACTTCACACTTCACAGATTTTACCTTTTTGTAAACTGCACTTCGCTCCTGCTCCTAAACTATACTCCCGCTTCTTTGCCATCACACTTTTCAAAACATTCTGCTCCAAAGCCATTTATGCGCTATAATAAGGTTTTATAAGGTTTAACCCCGCTCTTTCCACTTCTAAGCCTTGTTTCATGCGTTAAGCCATCCATTAGCCTCTTTATCCCTTTTTCTTCCAAACTGCAATCACTCTTCTTCAAATTAGAATTAGGTCATGAATAAATGCATAGATAGTATCATGATAGATAGAGTAGGGTGTGTTTAGCCGATTGGCCAATTTAAGTGTGGTCTAAATTAGTTTCATTTTTGCAATTTAAATTTGTTTCATTTTTGTCATTTCCTTTCTACAAATTGAATTAGTTTCATTTATGTCATTTCCTTTTTGCAATTATTTTAGTTTCATTGAAGTGTGACAGACTTCACTGAGAACCCCTAGAAGTAGCACCCTTTCATAGAGAGGAAGAGGATGAAATGAACATAATGCATCTTCTGTGTATATAGCACTGTCACCTCCAAGTTTGTACGATCACTGGGTTGATAAAGTAAAGTAGGGCATCCCCTGGGAGTTGCAGCACTCTTGGTACAATACCAGGGCTCACCCCTTTTTGGCGTCGTTGTTGGGGAGGTGTCTAGTAGATGCTTTGATTTTGTTTTTAGCATTGTTTTATGCTTTCCTTTCTTTTCATGTCATTTCAGAAATATTAAAAGAAATACAAAAAGATCTGATTTTCATGCCTCATAGGAGTAGGGATACTCAAAATTAAAAAAAAAAAAACACACACTTCTCCAATACCAACCCCCCCACTTGACCACGTCGTTCAGTAAGAACCACATCACCATACACTTTTGAAGGTAGAACAGATGGATGGAAATGATGACAATTAAGAAGACCTTGTTGGGTTTCCCATTCAAGATATGGACATCAGTGTACATATGAAGAACATCCCTCCATATTTCCTTCCCAACTCCCATTGTATGAGGATAGAGGATCCAGAAACATTTCTATTTGAATTTGAGATACTTTGTAGGTCTTATGGCTACTTATCACACACTCAAAAACTGAGATTGTTTCCTACAACATTGAAGGATAGAGCTATTAAATGGTTCATGAGTCTAGGTACTAATTCAATAAGATCATGGAATGATATGCAAAAGATATTTCTAGAAAAATACAAAGATAGTGATCTTAGAGAAGAATTTTTTAGAATGAACCAAGAAGAAGATGAGATCCTTGAGGATATAATAGAGAGGTTCATGTATAATGTTAAGAGGGAAAAATTGCATCATTTAGGATTTGACACACTAATAACCCTTTTACATAGAACAATTAGGGATGAGTGGATTGATCTCCTTAATCTCATGAGTAGAGGATATGTATACCAATTATCATTTGAAGAAATTTGTGAAACATGAAAGCGAATATCAAGAGGAAGGGAAAGAATAAGTAACTCAACATAAACATTGGTATGGCAAGATGAACTTGGAAATTTTCTTGATAACTTTAAAATAGAAATTCTTAGCAATCTAAGTGAAGAGGTAGAAATGTTAAAAATGCAAAATGGGAAAAAATAAGATGCTGATATTTTTGTTATCTATGCGGAATCTTATGCTACTAAATGTTGTTCATCATTCCCTAGGTTTAAAGAAGTTTACCAAGAAGACAATGGAGCAAGGCAATCACTAAAGAAGCTATGTTATGTAGCTCCAAGGATACCTTGGTAGCCTAGTCAACTTGATATGATGCAAAGACCCACTTTACAATTTCAATCTTATTCACATCCATCTCAAACTAATTGGGACACACTCCCTCCTTGGCAACCTTGGCCATCTCAACCCTAAAAATAATCTTCGCAACATGGTTGGCAAGGTCCTTATTGGGAAAATCCTCAACATCCACAATATTTCCCTCAATATCCTCCATACCCAACTCCATGCTATCCCTACCATCCTCCACCACAACCACAACCTCAACCACATCCATCTCATATATCCACCCCACTATACCACCATTTCCAAACCCACACCATGAAGTATCTCACCCCACTTACAATGCTGAGGTACAACACTACGAAACAGATTGTATTGATCTAAATGGTCTGCATCTTAGTTCAAGAAAGGTATTGCAAAGAAGATATTTTCTTAATGTCACTAAAGGACAACATCAAGAAGAAGAAGATCCAAATGAGGAGATCAAAATATTGAGGTCTGCACTTGATGAAGAGCAGAAATCAAAATTAGATGTTGAGAAAGTTCCCTCATGTTTACCAACATTTCCTCAATGTGTTCAAGAGAACAATCAAAAAAGAGAGGAAGAATTGACTGCCATAATAAAATAGGACATCCAAGGTGATCCAACTCAACAAGTGAACTAGGGGCATCATAAATATATTGACTTATGGTTCCAAATAGTCATTAAGTTGCAGCAACACACTCTTCTCCAACAGTACTTGATACAATCCCAGTTAAAGAAATTCATCTCTCATATTTAGGTACATGTCAAGGCATGTATTCCAAGTGTTCACATGATTTTATTTGTCATCTTGATGTGTACATGGCTCCAATGGAAGTATTCCTATACTTGAAAAAGGTTTTGCTTTTTCAAGTAGAGTAGGAAAGTGAAAAAAGAAAAAAAGGGAAAGAATAAAATCTCAGGTGAAAATTTTTTGGAGGGGTTTGAGATTGGCTCACTGATCGAAAACCTCCATGAGGCGATCACCGGGTTGAAAAAAAAAAGAGAAAAAAAAAATATCCTAGGTGAAAACCTCCTTTGAGGCACCTAGGTAGACCTACTAGTGGAAAACCTCATTGAGGCACCTAGTAGGCCTTAAACAAAAAAAAATTCATTTCTCCATGTATCTCTCTCTAATGAATGCGGGTACTCTCATACCTTTTCAAGCCGAAAAACAAAAAGTTGGCACAAAAATAAAAATCAGTCAACACCCTTTGTTAAAGGTAGTCAAACTTGGACTTCCTCCTCCTGAGTTGAGAAGCTCCAAGAGGACCTCAAGCAAATTATCACATGCAGCTTCAGAACCACCGAAGACCACTTCAATAGCCATATCAGCAGCTTCAAAATTCCTTGTAAAAACAAATCAATGGTAAGGCTCTGGTATGCAATCATCTAACCCTTTCTTTGAACCTATTTTAGCTAAATAAAAAATGAAAAAGTGTGAGAAGGAAAGTTTTTTTATATAGCCAAAATCAGTAGCAGAGCAACCTCAGCCTTATCTAGAAACTAGACTCACTTTTTCCACCAAGAAAAGGAACAAGAAAAAAGTAAAAATGACTTGAGAAAGTGGCTAGTAAGCAGTTCATTGTAATAGAAGACAAGGAGTGACAAGGGATAACCAAGGGTGAACTCAGTTCAAAAAAAAAATAACCGTGAGTTTACTTTTCATGCAATAAAAAAAAAAAAAGACAAAAAAAAAAAAAATCAAATAAAAGGTGGATCCAACACCTCTTGGCATGAAAAATAGTTTTGATTAAGGCATCTGAGGACATAAGTGAATCACCTACAAGAATAAATGAAAGAATAATAACAAGAATATTAGCAGGAGGAGCAGCACATGGGCCAATAAACAGAAAATGAAATAAGACAGCATGTAGGAAAAACCATAAGGCAGGGATGATGAATATGTTGCTCAGAGAATGAGCAACAGTTTTAGTAGGGGGTGATGATGGGCCTCTAAATTTTACATAAAATAAGGCCCATCTAACCTTCCTTAAGCCCGTCTACCTTCCTTATGCACATGAATATATATATTAAATTTGTCCTTCCGCACTTAAAAATGTTTTTATTATGCTTCAATATTTTCTTAGGAATGTTTAAATGTAATTGCATATTTTTTCCTAATATTGGTTCTTTTTGTAGAATATTGTGAGAATATTTGGAAGATTATATAGATTTGGAGAAGGAGATTATTTAGGGACTTGCTCCCTGCCACTGGAAGATCAAGATTGGAGAATAAATGAGCACAATATCTGGAAATTAGGGAGAAATATTGGAGAGATTCAAGGGGGTTTTCCACCATCCTTAACTCTCAAAGGTAGTCAAAGGATACTAATGGGATCCCCTCCAAAAATTCAAATTCTAGACATAGCCAAGCGACTCAAGGCCAAGTGCACTCAAGCCATGCTTCACTTGGAGTCAAGTGGACTCATTACCTATTTTTTAGGGAGATTTTGGTAGCTTCCCTTGAGGATAAATAAAGCTAATCAAGAGCTAATTAGGGTTGATTCTATTCCATTCCGGTCTAACCATTCGATTCTAGTCCATTCGATACGGTCCATTCCATTCCATCCCATGCCATAAATTTTCCTTTCTATTGGGCTTTTTCTGTTTAAGACCTTTGGGATGTAATAAGATTTCATTTTAATGCAATGAGTATTCGCATGAATTTCCGTTGATCTAGTTAAAGAGATTTGGGCTCGTGGATTAGGGCCCAATCCATGTGCCTCATCTTCTCTATCTGTTACCATTCTTTCCTTTCTATCATTTAGCTATTTTGTTTATGTCATTTAGTTAATCTTTCTTCTGATAGTTTCTTCTTGTTGTTTCAAATTGTTGTTGAAGGTTTTCATTTGCTTAATAGAATGGAGGATAAAACTCTAAGAGTTGTGGATCTAGACTTCCCTTCTCATCTATGTCAATATAGCTCGAGGGGGGTAGGATTTCGCACAGGGAAAAAAAATTGATTTCCGTACATTGTTTTTATCACGCATTTTTTTTTGTTTTCCCGTGCAAGAATCTACAGGTTTGTTTGCAGGAAGCAGTATTAAAGTTCTAGAGAAGTTCGCCCTCGGCTTCCTGCTTCATTTTCCATCTCTATTGTTATGATTCTATCCCCTTCTATTTTCACTTATTTACTGCTGTTGCACCCTTTTTATTCCCAAAAACACTTCAAAATGACTAGGTCTACCTTCTATTCCTTAATTTTCACGTTCTGCGGCTATCACAACCATTTTAATGCAAAACATTTGACAAACCATCAAAATTTTACCTTCATCCTTTTCTTCTCGGTCTCCCACTAACATACATCGTAATTTCACTTTGCAACATTTACCATTTTCTTTTAAGACTTACTGCTCTGATCCACCGATTGCGATATGGCGATCGCGCTCCGCCGCCGATCCCACCGCCACGTCACCCATCACATTTTGCACTTCACACCATTTAATTTGTTTTCATTAATACATATTTCTTCCAACAACCAATTACGATATTTCGATATTGCATATCACACTTTGCAACATTTACCACATCGCAAATCGTAATGTTTACCCTATCGCACTTCATAGATTTTACCTTTTTGCAAATCGCTCTTCGTTCCTACTCCCGAAATGTACTCCCACTTCTCCGACATCATACTTTTCAAAACATTCCCCTCCAAAGCCATTTTTGCGCTATAATAAGGTTTTTTAAGGTTTAACCCCACTCTTTCCACTTCTAAGCTTTGTTTCATGCATTAAGCCCTCCATTAGCCTCTTTAGCCTTTTTTCCTCCTAACTGCAAGCACACTTCTTCAAATTAGAATTAGGTGAATAATAACTGCATAGATAAGAGCATGATAGATATAGTAGGGTGTGTTTAGCCAATTGGCCAAGTTAAGTGTGGTCTAAATTAGTTTCCTTTTTACAATTTAAATTAGATTCATTTCTGCCATCTCCTTTTTGAAAATTGAATTAGTTTCATTTCCGTCATTACCTTTCTGCAATTTATTTTAGTTTCATTGAAGTGTGACATAGTTCATTGAGAATCCATATAAGTAGCACCCTTTCTTAGATCAGAAATGGATGACATGAACAAAATGCATCTAATGTGTATATAGCACTATCACCTTGAATTCTGTACGAACACTGAGTTGATAAAGTAAAGTAGGGTAGCCCATGGGAGTTGTAGCACTCTTGGTAAAATACTAGGGCTCACCACTATGTATCTCAGAATTATTTTTCTAGCACTCCAATGTGTCTCTTTTGAAGTCTCCATAAATATAGAAATCAAACTTACTCCTTGCATAATATATGGTCTTGTAGTGATGAGTTACATGAGGCTGCCAACAAATATTTTGAATAGAGTTGAATTTACATATGATCCTTCATCATCCTTGCTTAACTTTATATCTGTTACAACTGGTGTAGGTACAAGTTTGCAGTTATCCATCCTGAATATTTTCAGAAAATATCTGGCATACTTATTTTGGAAAATAAAAATTCATTTTTCAGATTGCACAAATTCTATGCCAAGAAAATATTTCATTAGACGAAGATCTGTCATCACAAATTCTTTCTTCATGGCTACTTTAAATTCATCTAACTCAATATCACCTATAAAAATCATATAATAAACTTATAAGAAAACAATTAAAATCTGTCCATGCTCATTTACCTTTGTGTACAAGGTAGTCTCAATGCTTCTTCTGCAAAATTCATTCTTAATCATGTAGGTATCGATTCTTCTATACCATGCTCTAGGTTCTTGCTTCAGTCCATAGAGTGTTTTCTTCAATCTGTAAAAATTATCTTCTTTACCTTCAACTTCAAAACCTGGAGGCTGCTGCACATAAATTTATTCTTCTAGAATTCCATTCAAGAGGGCTGATTTGACATACATCTGATAAACTTTCCACTTGTTCTGAGAATTTGTCGCTACAACTGCTCTTACAATATCCAATCTGGCTACCGGAGAAAATGTTTCTCCAAAGTATTTTCTCGGTTGCTATGAGAATCCTTTTGATACAAGTCTTGCTTTAAATATATCAATTTCACCTTTCTCATTCAACTTTGTCTTGTACAACCACTTCACACCAATGAGGTTTTTATCCTTTGGAAAATTAACCGAATCCCATGTATTATTTTTTTCAATCGAATTAATCTCTTCATCCATGGATTGCACCCAATTTTCATCTTTGATTTATTCTTCGAATGAAGAAGGTTGGAATGAGAACAATGCAAAATTTGAACTAACATCCAAATCCTCATAAATATCTTTTAAACTTCTCATATTTTTCTTACCATTGCTTGATTGATCACCTGGTTGGCTTCTGGGAGAATTCTGGTCTATTGATCTGCTTGAAGATCCATGTTGCTCTGAAAATCTTGGAGTCCTTGTCGGTGTGACTCTATTTGGTGTCTGCTCTTTTGATTCTTGCTGCTCCTTTTATGCTACATCATCATCTTCCATGAATGGTGCTTGTGCATCAACTATTTTGTCTACAATCCCATTCTATGACTCTTTTTCTTTGAACACAACATCTCTGCTAATTATTGTCTTCTTGGTGATAGGGTTATACAATTTGTAAGCTTTTGACTGCTCACTATAACTAGTAAATATGAAATTTTCACTTTGATCATCAAATTTTCCTCTTATCTTCTTAGGCACATATGAATAGGATACACATCCAAAAAATATGAAATGAGATACGTTGCATGACATACCTAACCATGCTTCTTCTGGTACTCTGTTCATCGCACTCTTTGTAGGAGATCAATTTATCACATGAACAACACATGCAACTGCTTCTGCCCAATAATCATTAGATAAGTTTATTGCTTTCAACATGCTCCTTGTCATGTTCATAATTATTTTGTTCTTTCTCTCTGCTACACCATTATGCTGCAATAAATTGTCATCTGATTCCATGTTGGTTGCATTAATCATTGAATTCCTTTGAATCAGATTCTCCACCATGATATGACCTCAATACCTTGATCTGTCGATCACTTTGGTTGTCTGCTAAGGCTTAGAACTCTTTGAACTTTGAATAAGTTTCAAATTTTTTCTTAAATAAGTAAACCTAAGCTTTTCTTCTATAGTCATTAATAAAAGTGAGAAAGTAATAACTTCCACCAATCGAATGTGTCCTCATAGGTCCACACAAGTCTATATGCACCAGCTCAAGAGGTTTCTTTGCTCTGTATGAAGCTCCCTTCGGAAAAATTTCATGATGTTTTTTTCCCAAGATGCAACACGCACAAGTACTACCATGTTCTTTGATGGGAGGTAATCCTCTCACCATCTGTTTCTGCTACAACAATATTAAACTAGAAAAGTGCAAATGTCCAAACTAAAAGTGCCATAACAAATAATAATTGGAACATGCAACTGTAAAAGAATTAACTTGATCACTATAATTCATGATTAGAGGAAAAATTATGTTCCTCGTCATTTTCATCTTTTCTATCAGCTTCTTTCTTGGGGGATTTTCATAAATAACACACTCTTGTCCCTGAAAGATAACTCTGTATCCTTTATGTGTTAATTGACTAACACTTATCAAATTTTGCTTAAGACAAGGAACATAATATACCTCTGAGATTGCCTTTGGCTCCCCCCTGCTTGGTTAGAATGTTGACCACTCCTTTTCCATCTACATCCACAATTTTTTTAGTCCCTAACTTTACCTCTGTCTTCACATATTGATCCAAATTGCAACCAAATTCTTGTTGCCTGTCATGTGGTTACTGCAACCACTGTCTAATATCCTTGCAATGTTTTAGTGTCAGTCAGTTCTTCCTGTCACCAGTGATCAAATGGGCTCTTTCAAATTGTTTTTTAGTGTTTTGACTCAAATTTTTATGGTTTCAATAGGTCTTCAAATAAAAATTTGGTCACTCGCTAGTGGTGTCTAGGACTAAAACTGCTCCTTCCAAAAAATTTCACCCGCTAGTCATTACCATCTCTCAGTTGGATGAGTCATCATTTCAAGGTCTCCATATTCATTTCATTCATGGCATCATGGTCTTCATTTAGATCATTGTCTTCATTAGGTCATTAGGGTTTCAGTCATCAAAATCAGGCATTTCATGCACAAATCCGGAAAATGAGGGAGTAGTAATAGAGAAATTGCTCAATAAAGTTTGTTTCAAGTGTAATTTTTATTAAACAAGATGTAATAATTTATAAAAGTTCCAAAGCTGCACAGAAAGTTCCAAAGCTACATGGTGTTCGAAGCAAAAGTGAAAAACATATGGTGGGCCATCCCACTACTATGATGAAAATTGACCATCACAAGCCACAAAATACCATTTCAAACTCATTTTCCCATTCATCTCATTGATAAAGAGATCACACTTATCAGCAAGTGCTTCCTCAAAAATTTCAATCTCAAAACATATTCCAAAATTGATGCCAAGCAGCCACACTACGTTTTCTAGCCTGCATGCTACATTTTCTGGCCTACAAGCTAAGTTTTCTCTCCAAGTGGAATCAAATCAGTTTCTAGGGTTTTTTTAAGGCTATCAAGGTGTCCATCATCATTCTAAAAGTAAGTTAAAACTTAATAATCCCTCCTTGTAACTCAATTTCATTTTTTTTAGAGTGCAAATCCTCCATTTTTCCCCACGCTACGTTTTGGTGGGTGACCTTTATTTTCTAGTTTGCAAGGTAAAAACACTAGTCCCATATACCTCTTACCCTCCCTCACACTAAAAACCATCTCCCATAGTCTTCACACCCCCTCATTCCCATTTCCTGAGCTCCAAAACCTAAACCCTAACCTAATGTTGTGTTTTTGGAAGTTTTCCTAGCTAGCACTGTTTAAAAATTCCCTAGCCTAACTCCCATACCTACTTCACCCCATTCCACTTCCTACAGTTCCCTAAGACCCCTACCCACTCCCCTAAGTTTCCCTACTCCCATTTCCCTTCCATAACACCTTCATCATATCCCTTGAAAACTATCAAAATGGAGGAGAAGAGGCCCTATAAAAAAGGAGGTCAGGTGTCTAGATATGAACCACTCAACATAGATGAAATAATTTTCTCTCCACCTACCAAACAATGCTTTCAAAATTTTGTGTGCATAAATTTTTGTGAGCAAATTGAAAGGGTCCAATACCATGCCAAGCTCACTAGTTTGTTTTCCACTCACTTAAAAGGAGATAATGTCCTGGTGAGCTTCAAAATCTCAACTAAAGCCATATCTACAGCTATAGGGATACCTAATAGTGGTGAAAAATGGTTCAAGAGCCTTGATATTGATGTGAAAAACTATAAATCATTCATCAAAGATCATTACAAAGATTCCATTAAGAAAGTGTTTCCTTTTGATCAACTGTTGGATAGGTTTTCTCCATTGATGAGGGTCATTATGAAGTAATTTACATGTGAGGTCAGATCAATAGGTATGAGCCCACCAAATTCCAAGAAATCATAGATTCACCTTTCCAAGATATGGGCTACCCAGGGTTACATTGCACACATGGACAATTTTGCTTCAAAATGTGTTTCTGAAAAAATATAGATGAATTTTCCAAAATGAAAGAGGTTTTTTTCCATCATACACCAAGGAAAAAAATTTCCTTCAGTTTATACATAGGTATTATGATTTGGAAGAAATGCCAAAAATATAATTGCTACATGAGGTTTTGTGCACTTCTCGACAGCTTGACTTCAAGACAGTCTTTTAGGGGTTTGGAGAAGGTGTTTTCAATGCATGATGACTCCATTGTGTAGTGAAAAAATCCTAATATTTACAATGGTACTTTCAGATCTTGATTTGGACCTCTCGAAGGCCTCCAAAAGTCAATTTTCCCAAGCACAATGCATTTTCTCTAGGCACGCTATGTTTTTCCAATTTTTGAGTGATCAACTTTGAGCTTTTATTCTAACCAAATGGGAAAGTATTTTTGAAAAACAAAGGATTATTTTTTCATAACATGCCAAAGAACAAAAACCTATCTCAGTTTTGTAAAAATAGTTACTTTTAGAGAGATATTGACCTACCTTTGAGCCTTATGTTTGTATAAAATTTCTGAGTTTTTGGCAATTTTGTGAAACAATCACACTGTCAAACTTGGTAGTGTGGCCCATGGTACATTTTTGTTGGAGACCTCCAAATGGCATAAGGTCTACTCCATTGGATTCCTTTTGACCTCTACATATATCCTAGCAAGCCTAAGCTCCACTTCAGCCTCTTTTGGTAGGTCAAAAAGTCGAAAAACCACTCAAAAATGACCTTTCTGCCTCCTTTTTGAAGATCACGCTACCTTTTCATAGCATATGTGGGAGAATGAACTTTGGAGGGGCTAAAATCAGTCAATTTCAGTGCTTGAAGACTCCATCATGTAGCTAACTGGAAGATGTATCTCCAACATTTTTCAGATCAACATTTGGACTCCAGGAATACCTCCAAAACTCAATTTTCCCTCACACGCTACATTTTCTCCTAGCACGCTACCATTTCAGCAGAATTCAATACGTTTTCTCCTGAAGGTCATTTTTTGCAGTTGACTTGGTCCAGTTTCGCCTTTTCTCATGTAATTTGTCAATATTGATGATGTAATGATGTTTTGAGATGTAATTAATCTAGTTAAAGGTAAGTATGAGGTACATACATGCTTATAAATGTCATAAATGGTCAAAAGAATTAAATTTTCTATCTTACGGAGAGTCTTTTTCACCTCCCTAGTATTTAGGGTTTAGGTGAGAGGATCATGTGATTAGTTCCCTGACTCATGGATTTGACCCCTCAGAGTGGGAAAATGATATTTTGTTTATATGTATGCTTTTCTTGGTCATTTGACTATTTGGATATCAGAGGTTTGAGACCATTCTAGCTTGTGCTTCAGCTATTATTCAGAAATTCAGAGGAACAGTTGCAGCTATTATCTAGGAATTCATATGCAGTGTGTTTTTTATGTTGTTTCTTCTCTGTTATAGTATTTTATGAATGATATGTATTTTCTCTTTCCATGCCTTTCTTTCCTCAGTGTTCTTCCTAAAAGTTAGATAAGCATAATTCTTTCATGGCTCTATTTTGTTTGGGAAAATCATTTCATGATTATTTCCTTCAGTTTTAATGAATTCATGATACATGCTCATTAAGATCCTCTCCACTCTTTCAAACCCTACACTACACGAACAAAACCCTAATCCATTATTAAAGCATTGCTACCTTGCTCCTTTATATATTTGCAGCTGTAACCCTTTTATCATTTGACCTACCTACCTAGTTTCATCCTTGATCCAACGGTAAAACTATCAAACTTTCAAAACCCTATAGTTGACCTAACTAGCCTAAAATCTACTCCTCATCCAGTGAAACCCTTTAGCTGTGATCTCATAGAGAGAGCCTTCTTTGGTTTGGTATGGCTAGCTACCAAAATGAAAGCTTGGTTTGATGTTACCTCCGTTGGCATCCATTCATCAGCCTTGGGACGTTGTGGAGGCTAACACAGTTTCAGAAGTTTCATGCATGTTGTTGCATTCTAGGAACATGGAGTTAGTATTCTTTGTACTAACATTAGCTCTCTGGCTTCCTAGATCATCTATCTTCTTCCTGCAATCACGAGCATAGTGAGAAAATTTATTGCAATAATAACATCTCACCTTGGATTTATCAGATCTTTGACTATTGTTGAAGCCTTTGTTGTTGTTTCCACTTTCATGTTCATGCTCTTCTCGGCCATCTCTTTGACCACCATATCTTCTGCCTTGTCCTTTGCCTCTCAATCTACCTCTGCCTCAACCTCTTGAATTAAAAAATTTAATTTTGAAAGCAGTTTCTACAGTGGAATCCTTATTTCTATCTATCCTTACCTCATGTGATAGAAGTGATCCCATCAAATCATCAGCTATCAGTTTTGCCAAATCCTTGGCTTCTTCTATGGATGCTACCACAACATCAAAACTGGTAGATAATGATCTAAGGACCTCCTCAATCACCATTCAATCTTTAATATCTTAACCATAAATTTTTAACTAATTTATGACAAACATGACTCGATTAATTAAAGAATCGATGTCCTCTGTCTCCTTCATTTGCAGACTTTCAAAATCTCTCCTAGTATTCTGAAATTTAATAATATTGACGTTGGCCACACCTTGATAGCTTGTTGCCAAAGTTTCCCATGCTTCCTTTGCTGAAGACGTGATCATAATCTTCTAGAACATTGCTCGGTCCACTCCTTGTTGGATAAGAAGCAACACTTGTGGATTCTTCCTTTTGTCTGTTTTCCATTATTCACTCAAGTTGCATTACGAAGAGTTTGCTCTTCTACTTCATTCTGAGGTTCTGCAAACAAAAACTTGACATGATCCCAAACATGATGCGCTTTTGACATGGTCTCCATCTTAATGTCCCACACATCATAAAGAAGGAAATTGTGACTGGAAACTCGATATTTCCATCTTATTTCAAAAAAAAAATTCTATAATAAAATCCTAAATTTTCATTTTAAAAATCTTTGTAAAACTCCTTTTAAAAACCCCTTTTATTTATTTTTTATATAATAAATTCTTTTATAAAAGAAATTTATATATAAAAATACTTTCATTCATAAAAACCCTCTCTTAAGAAAAAAAGTGTTAATTTTTTTTTAATATTATATAAAATACTTTTAGAAAAATATATATAACTTTATAACACTATTTTAAAAAATAAACCTCACTTATTGTATTGTCGGAAGAGGACTTTTTCAAAGAATCAAGTTGAAGACTCGTGGTATGATTAAAAAACGTTTTTATGAAGCTTTAAAAAAAAAACAAAATCAAACCTCAAGGACTACTCGTTGACTTTGTAAATACGTTGTTGGCATTTTAAACACGATTGCGCACCCCCGAGTCCCAGTGATGGAATTTGACGGGCATTTGGCCCGTCGGAGGCATTTTGGCCGTATTTGCAGGCTGGAATTTGTAGGAGGCCATTCCCTTTGACGTCCTAGTTGCTATGGAAAACGTAATTTCAACGTTTAAATTTTTTTGAAAACGTTCTTATGTTTTTAATTTTTATTTATCAAATTTTTATTAAATTTTTTTATTTACATGTTTTTTCTTAAATTTGACTCTTTTAGGCAATTGCAATTTGCAACTCTGTATTTAAACACTTGCAAATTTGTATTTAAACATTAACAGAAAGTTACTCTTATTGGCTTACTGAAAATTGGTAATTAAATTTCTTTTCGCCTACCAATTAGAGAAACTTTTCTTTCGAAAAAAATAATAATCTGACAACCTTAATGCAGGAACTTTAGATCTTTACTTGTGTTAAGCACTAGAGGCACTTCACAGGGTTCAACATAGCTTTGGTACCACATTGCAGAGCATTGTTCAAGGGCATTAGATATTGCATTCAAGGGCAAACAATTGATGAAATAGTACCGTTTGATGAAATAGTCGGGGCTCAAAACTGTACCACCAACATTTCCCATTTCAGAGCAGCAGAGCAGCCAGCTACTGGACCACAGGAGTGAAAAGGTAGGTGATTTCTATTTTTTACATTCAATTTTAATTATCTAAATAAAATAAGGTGCATTTAATGGTTTTTTTTTTTTAAAGTGGCCGATGCTTTTTTCCCTTCTAGGATTTAAAAACCAAACACATGCTAGCAATTTCTTCGCAATTTCTTTTCAACACAATTTTGTTTTTGATTCATTGATTCTGTTTTTGTTTACACTTTCGTTTTCATATCTAGTTTTAGGGTTAAAAATAACGTTAAAAAAAAATCAGTTTTAGGACTAAAAATAACATAAAAAAAATCTTTTTACAATGTCCATTATCCACATAGCCTTTTTAAAAATTTTGTAGATATTTTTTTATGATTATATTGTTTTTGTTTCATTTCAAGAAGGAACTCACTTGTTTTGGTTTTACTGTGAATATAACACCTCCATTGTCAGGCACAAATCCATTTTTAGGATTAAAATAGCATAAACAAATATATTTTACAATGTTCATTATGCACTTGGATTTTTTAAAATTTTGGTCCATAATTGTTTATAATTTTACTGTTTTGGTTTCATTTCAACGAAGAAATCAGTTGTTTTGGTTTTATTGTGAATATAACACCTCCAATTTCAGCCACATATCCATTTTTAGGATTAAAAATAGCATAAACAAATCAGTTTCACTTACAGTGTCCATTATGCAAGTCGCATTTTAAATATCACTATCGAAGAGCAAAATTTATTATGAGAACATCGTTAATCAAGGGCAATATTTTAAACATAACCTGGCCCCGACCGTCAATAAACTGCGCAGTTTTTCCACTAGAAAGGTGCAGAACTTGCGCGCTTTTTGTACTAAGAACGTGCGGACATGTGCACTCCTTATCTATTTAACAATTTTGCAAATTAAAAAAAAAAAATTGCATGCTTTTCATTCTTGGTTCTCTTCTCAATGGCTCTACATGCCCCACGGAAAGGAAGAGGATATTATACACAAAGTAACACAAATAATTCACATACAAAACGAACTTCATTCTTTTTCAATATCTTTTTAACACGAACTTCATTCTCTTTCAATATCTTTTAGGTGAAAGGTATTTATCATTTTCGATTATGGACTAGTCTTGACACACAAACAGTTACCAAATTCATCTATCACATAACTCTACTTACTCAAAACTCACTTAACTGACTCTCTAATTTTAACCAAATTAGAAAAGATTCATCTACTCTCTAATTTTAAGTAACTCTTCATGCATGTGGGAGTTTATCAACTATTTTAACAGAAATTAGAGAAGGTTCATCTACGAAGTATGGTCGCTTGATGCTCGGTGAGCGTGGAAAGGATTTCAAAGCCTTTCCAAAGCTTGTTGACCAGGTAAAACTCTGAGACGAAGACTTGATGCACATTAGCGCATTTTACATAGCTAGAAACTGAAATTTAGCATGCCCCATGTCGGCTTGAATTTCGTGTTCTTCATTTTGCAGAACCAGCCGTGTGGTCGCATTAAAACATGTTTCAACTTGGGTCAATGAATAAAGCTGAACAAATTGAGTTTGGCTTTAAAGGTAGTGCTCGACGGCCTATTATTAATTAATGCCCAAATTAAAACTGTTGTAATATATCTCATTTAAATTTTTAATTAATAATAAATTATATTTTATTTTTTTAATTAATCATAAATTATATATTGATGTTGAGTTTGTAAAATATTATTTTTTAAAGTACGATAATTTTTTTTTTTGTAAAACTTAACTACAATCACTCAGAAGGATTATGGAGATTGATTTTTTTTTTAAAATTATTTTAGAAATAATTTGTATTATATATAATATATTAATTATAAATATTGATGGTGTTTTGCATAGACATTGGGGTGTGTTGTTAAGGTATTAGTAGATGTTAAGTTACTAGTTCATTTTTCCATTTTATTTAAGTGTTATTATTGGACATAATCATGATGTAGCTTTACCATCATAGAACTTATAAAAAAATACATTAATTATAAATATAGTATTATTAAAAAAATATATACTTGAACTTTGGCTTTTGTGATCCATAATTGTTATAGATAGATCTTTCAGTAGTAATCACATAGGAAAATACTTTGTCAAGGCGTTTGGAAACAACTAGTGTTGCTCAACTTCAGGACCAGATGAACCACATTGATTGGTTAGAAATGTGTGGACAATGTCTTTTCCTATGTGTGGACAATGTCTTTTCCTATGTAACTATTACAAAAACATCTCTGTAAAAATTATAAAAATTATAATGAATTTATGAATTGATAAATTTTCCTTTTAAAAAAAATTGTATATAGATTATTTATAAATTAAAAAAAAAATTATATATATATATATATATATATATATATATATATATATGGGGAAAGAGATTAATCTTCTTTTTAAACTAATTATCAAATATCAAATAACATAATATTTTACTAGAAAAAATTATAAAAATTATTAACAAATAAACTAATTATTAAATAAAATATATTAAACAAGGACTATATAGTAGCTAGTAAATATAATTAAATTAAATTAAAAAATAATAAAGGCAGAGATTTCATCACAAAATAAAACATCTAATAAAATATTGTATTATTGAATTTCATTACCAAAAATTAAGAAATATAATTAACTAATATTATCTGTATTAACATATATACACTTTAATTTTTTAATATATATTTATGTGTTTTGTTATATGTGTGTTTAATATAATAATAAGTCATTTTAAATGAAAATAATGAAATATATATATATATATATATATATATATATATATATATATATATATATATATATATATATATAATTCAAAAAGTTAAATAAAAAGGAAATAAAATTAAAAACAAAAAATTAGTAACTAATAGAAATGGAATTTACTATACAACCCATAATAAGACCTCAACCAATCACCTTACAAATAAATAAATTTAAATAGTAATACAAAATAACAAAAATTGAAATCCCCTATGGATAAACAACATAAAATTTTAGTTAAAGACAAAATGCCTAATATCATGCTTGTAGATGCATAATAATATTGTATTAGAGAAAAGCATACAAAATTAGTAAAAACAAAAGCTATATAAATATAAAAGATAATTTATACATTATTTTAAATATCTATGAAATATAAACTAATTAATTTATGTGAGGTCAATATTTATTGCATAAATTTATAATAAGGTATTGAGGTAAAAATTACCTATATCCTTATAGCATAAATTCACAATAAAATATTGAGGGAAAAAATTATGTGAAAATAAACTATTTTAAAAATTATTTTTAATTTTAAAGTTATGTTTAATTGAGGATTAAAGTTAAGATTTACATTTTCTTTTAGGGGAAAAAAATGCAATTTTTCAACCTGATAACACAAGGACAAAGTTACATTCCAAAGATATTCAATTAATATTACCGTATCTGATGGACCACTATAAAAATAAAACCAAAAAATAAAAATAAAAAAACATATAGAATTATATGGGTTAAGCATGATAAAAATAATTT
Source organism: Pinus albicaulis (assembly GCA_034641835.2). Lineage (NCBI taxonomy): Eukaryota > Viridiplantae > Streptophyta > Pinopsida > Pinales > Pinaceae > Pinus > Pinus albicaulis. The sequence continues at coordinate 257,202,973 of CM076582.1, forward strand.
ATTTTCACCCTTTTCCCTTTTTTTCTTTCCACCTTTCTCCAAACCCCTTGATTCCAAGTGGTTATAACTATTTCCATGTAAGTTTTATGTGGCTTATGGATGAATTTCCTTATTTGAATCCAAACTTTCAGATACATGTTATATCTTTTTCCCCCTTAATATTCTTCTAAGTGAACTTCCTCTTTCATCTTAATCTCCTTTAAAGCCATCCCCCTTTGGATGTCTTAACTTAGACCCTTATTGTTTTTTTCACCTCCATTAGATTGAGTTTGTTCTTTTGTGTTCTGATTCTCTTCCTCTAGCTCTTCATCATCCTCTTCTGTATTATTTGGAAACAGACAACCCCTCCAGTTCTCTTCCTCTATCCCTTCATCACCCTCTTTTGTACTATCTGGAAACCTCCAACCCCTCCTACTTTGCGCCTTGTTACTTTTTCTTTTTCAGAGCCATTTTTTCTTGAGGGTAGGCTATATTTCATAAGTTGTAGAAGTATCTCTTTCTTCTCTTCATTGTGTTCAAGGGGGACCTTTTGAAGAAAGGTCTTAGTTTTGCAATATAGATTGATATGTGCAAGTACTGGTTCGACCTCCAACATAACTAGTGTTTGGCACCCAATTTGCTACCAAATCTAAGACCTATGAGTATGAGTGATATTCCCAATCATTTACCACTTGTTCCTCAAACATGTGAATATATTCGACATAACTAGTGTTTAGCACCCAATTTGATACCAAATCCAAGACCTATGAGTATGAGTGATCTTCCTAACCATTTACAACTAGTTCCTCAACCATGCAAATCTATTTATTTATATGAGGTGGATTTATATGGTATATTATTATGACAATATATAAAAGTATAAGTTTCATGAAATTTTAATTAATTTCAAGACTTTGAATATCTTGTAAAATATTATTATTAACTTTTTTAAAGATTTGATTATTAATCATCTTAATTATTAACTAGGAATTTTGTATATCTTCTTAAGTACTTAAATTATAAATATAAGGAATAAAAATTAATAATGGAAAATTAAATTAAAATATATTGGAGTGTACTCCCAATCACCTACTAAGCTAGATAACAAATTGATGTACCAGACCCCTTTATTTATGGGATTAGGGATGTTTCTCCATTCAAGGTGTATCACAAACATAATTTCAATCAAATAGACTGCAAATTATATACACTATATGCACACAATTCAAGTATTAAAATAAGTAGTGACATACCACCACTAAAATGTTATTTAATCAATAAAGTTGTATAAATGTGCATGTCATTTTTTAAAAACAAATATATATATTTTAATATATTATTATTTAAAACTTGATAAATAAATAAAAATTATAAAAAAAGAGTTTTTTTTTTTAATATGAGAAAATTTATCATAATTTATTAATTTAGATTTATATGTTAATATAATACTAGCAGTTCCACATTTAAATTAAATGAATGTTAAATGTGGATAGAAACAATCCATTTTAAACATCCAAACACTTCATGATATTTTAAAAAAATCATAAAAATGAACTAAATTATAATTTAATTTTAAATTATTATTAATTGATGTTATAGAGGAATCAACAACATACTCGACCTGAACATGAGGTCATGGGTTGCAATTTTAACATGAAATCTTGTCGGGTTTGTCTCTCTAAGTGTAACCACACTTTAGACCATTTCCTTAAGGTGTCCCATGGGTTTAGGTTGGATCCTCCCACACGTGAAAAACTCCTAGATTTTAACAATTACATCCACTATTTTAGACTTATTTTAAATTATTAATATTATTAATTGTAAAACTAATTAATATTTGAGTTATATATATATATATATATCTTAACAATATTATTAATAATGGAGATTCACCCTCATTTTAACATGAGGGTGAAAGCATGAAGATACATTACACTTTTGGGCCAGATGTATGTTTTTCCTCTTTTATTGAATTGGAGCATTCAAAACTCATATAAGCATTGTGAATTTTTATTCAGAGTAAGATGATAATATGTGGAGAATTATGTTGTTGTCCTAATGATATTTTTGCCAAAAAAATTAGTATGCAATATATGTTCTTGAAAATTTTCAAAAAACTTGAGAGGTATGTCTTAAGAGGTACGTGTTCACATATGATAACTTAGTCTAAAATGTGTAATATTTAAAAAAATTATATATGAGCATGATCTAGATGGATAGAACTAAGTTTTTTCAGTTTACGAAGTGATATTTAAATTGTATTTTTGAGACACATGTGTTCACCTAAGCTTTTTTTCGACTCTTTAAATAAATTGAAAAACCAAGACTACCATTTTGAGGAAGCCTTGTAAATGAAGATAGTGACATTTTTTTGAAATTTTTTCATTGTGTATATTTTATGTTATTGATTTTTTATTTAGCCCCTTTGAAAGTGTTCAAAAAAATTTCAAGCATTATGTTTAAAAGAAATTAGATTAAAAATATCATATGAATTCAAAAATTTCAAGCTCATATGTCATTGGATAGAGGGTTCCTTCTCGAATCCAACATGATCAACTATGCCACTTAAGGAAAAAAAATTCTTGGATTCCACTAGGGCACAAAATGGTGTTGTAGAGAAATATACAAAAGAGGAGCTAAAACTTTGTTTTCTAGGCCCTCAATAGCTCGATCGAGTGCTTAAAACAATTGATCGAGTATTTGAAATTAAAATTTCAAATAACTTGACCCTCGATCGAGCTCTTAACTTGGTTAAAGAGAGGCTCATCTAGCTATAGGCTCGATCGAGCTATCATAATTATCTAAAAAAAATGAATCCTCTCAATACTTGTCTTTCAACGAATTATATTTTTTTTGCCTTAATTATAAAGCTCAATTTTGTTTTATTTTATCAGGAAAATAATTATAGTAATACATAGATAACCTTCTATACAATATTTTAAATTTATTTTATCAATTCTAAAATTATGATAATTTATTTATTATTTTTATTTTAAATATAACAATTTTTTTTGTAAGCTTGGCAGGACCTTTTCATTCATTTTCTTCACAAAAGGAGAGGTTACAACGAGAAATCAAATGGTTAGGTGACCTCAACCTGCTCACAGGGAAACCATATATGTTGGAAACCTAACAAAGTTAAATGGCATCCAAAAACATAATAGTTTAAGCCTAACAAGAAGTGCTAAATATGACTAAGTATCCTAGAAATTCTTATATTCTACATAACTTAAAACAAAAATTAAAGTTTCTAGTTTCTTCATCTATCAAGATTCGAAAATAGAAATTAAACCATCATGCTATTAGTCATTAGATGAATTCACTAGTGTTGGATCCTTCACACTGGAACATGGAAGCTCAGTTTGTGTGAGGCATGGAATGTGATTTTCAATGTGACCTAGGCACCCATTTTGTTGTTGACGCTGAATTTGGATCAATTGAAAAATGATGACCCTCTTGTTTTACCATCAGAAGTAAGATCTATCATGCATGATATTAAAAACACTAGTTTTAAAATATAAATACCTCTCATAGCTTATGTCAAAGAATTATATCCCACTTACTCACATTATCTTGAGTCATTGCAAGCAAGTGGAAACTTCAAGGAGATTACCTTTGACTCGCTTGAGAAGAAGTTTGTAGAGAGAGAAAAGGATTTTGGGAAGAAGACAACTCCTCAGTATTCTGAATAATTTGTGTGTCTTGCACATAGAGAGAAGAATCATGCCCAAGATTCTTCTAGGGGAAGAGGTGGCCGAACAGGAAGAGGAAGAAGAAATTTAAGACGCTGGGGGGCAGACAATTTCAAGGAGAAAAGTATAGTATTGATTGCACACGATGCAATAGAGATGAACATGATGCATCCAAAAGTAATTTGCCTTCACTAAAAGAAAAAAGGACATTGGAGAGGGTCGAAAAATGTCACCATAAGCTCAGTGGTTATGGTCAAAAGACCCTTTGCCACCAAAAACTGAACGTCACCAAAGGTGGCATCACCAAAAGTATAGGTGTTTTAATGACATTCAAGGTCTGTCACCAATAATAATTTATAATGATGAATAATCACCATCACCATTTCATATGAGCAATGGTGACAGACCTTAACCTTTGTCACCAAAAATTGAACGTCACCAAAGGTGGCGTCACCGAAAGTATAGGTGTTGTGGTTGTAGGTTTTAACCCTGAACATAAATTATCTACACATGAATCTTATAACAGAAAATAAACAATAATGAGAGCATAAAAAATAAAGCAGATAAACACAGATATTTTTCCCCTGGATCCCAAATCGGGACGACCAGCTTGATATTTCATTATATTCCTTTTAGTGTTACAACACATATATATACATGCCGAAGCATACATAAGCCTTAATCCATTAACCTTGGATTAGAACATAACCATACTTCCCTTGATCAGATCTACAAAAACACGAGGGGCCGAAAACCATCGTACCCCAAAACCATGTGCAAAATCATGCACAAAACCATGGGCACAGACCGCCCACTGGAAATTAAGGACCAAAACATTTTCACCGGGGTGCTACCCCCCCTCGTTGTGCCCAGTGCAAAGGGGGGGCTATCGGCCCCCCTCTTACCCCCTGCGTGTGATTAATCATGGAAATAATATAACACATACCCAACATTCTCCCACTTGTTGTTTTCTTTCCGCAGGGGGCCACAGGAGAGCTTAGTCATTAGCCCAATTCTTCAACACCGATTATTTCTCTACACCAAGAAAACTTCTGAGTGCTCACAGACTTCGTCAATGCATCTAAAACATTCTTCAAAGTGTCCCCCTTTACCAGCAACACCCTTTTAGCCTCAACCATATCTCTAACAAAGTGATATTGAACATCAATGTGCTTTGTCTTTGAATGATAAGCAGGGTTCTTAGCCAAGAAAATTTCACTTTGGCTATCACAGTCTATCCTTATAACTTGTTGTACCAACCCCATACTTGAACACAATCTCTGCAACCAAACTGCTTCCTTGCTTGCATGAGTGGCTGCTATGTATTCTGCCTCTGTAGTTGAAAGAGCCACTACGGACTGTCTTTTACTCATCCAACTGACTGCGCCTCCAAATAGGCTAAACACATACCCACTTGTAGATCTTCTTTGGTCCAGATCTCCAGCCCAGTCTGCATCAACAAAACCACGAATGTCCAACATTCTTTCCAATCCTAGTCTTCCCTGGTAGCACAAGCCATAATCAATAGTGCCACGTAAATATCTGAAAACCCGCTTCACTACTGTCCAATGCTCCTTCCCTGGGTTTGACATAAACCTGCTCAATACTCCCACTGCATGTGCAATGTTTGGTCTAGTACAGACCATTGCATACATCAGGCTACCCACTGCACTTGCATATGGAACACGGGACATATCCTCCTCTTCTTCTTGTGTCTTGGGACACTGTTCGGCAAATAGCTTTACACCTACAGGAATATGAACATTCATCGGTTTACTATCCTGCATATTGAACCTACGCAATATAGTCTCGACATACTTCCTCTGGTTTAACCAGAGCTTCCTCTTTTCCCGATCTCTCTTAATTTCCATGCCCAAAATATAGTTTGCAGCACCAAGATCCTTCATGTCGAATTTGGAGAACAGCTGGGTCTTCAAATCTTGGATAATTTCTTTGTCATTTCCAATTAACAACATATCATCCACATACAAGACCAAATACATAACACGGTCACCAATTAATTTAAAATAAACACAGTGATCCTCCTTGCTTCTGGTGAAGCCAAGTCCCCGTATATAGGTATCAAATTTCTGATACCACATCCTTAGTGACTGTTTTAACCCATACAGAGACTTCTTCAACCTGCATACCGGTTCTTTCTTACCCTTCAACATAAAGCCTTCAGGTTGCTTCATGTAGATCTCCTCTTCTAGATCCCCGTGAAGAAATGTTGTCTTCACATCCATCTGTTCTATCTCAAAATAAAATGCAGCAGCAATAGATAAAAGTAATCTAATAGAAGTAACTTTGGCAACAGGAGAAAAAATATCACCAAAATCAATTCCCGACACCTGGGAATAACCTTTTGCTACCAACCGAGATTTGTATTTCTCCACCTTGCCTTCTACATTCATCTTCTTTTTAAACACCCATTTGCTCTCGATGGGCTTCCTTCCAGCCGGCAACTCCACCAGATCCCATGCCTCATTTTTGTGCAAGGATGCCATTTCATCAACCATGGCCTCCTTCTAGAGTTTTCCATCCTCTGAATCTACTGCCTCCCTGACAGTTCTGGGATCATCATCAATTATAGTTAAGGAAAAGCTTGAATAGAAAGCATATGGACTATACCTTTCTGATGGCCTTCTTTCACGAACTGATCTTGTCATAGCTGGAGTTTGTGGCTCTTCCTATTCTGAATCTTCTTCTGTTGTAGAGTCTGATTCATACTCTTTTAGCTTAAACTCTATCTTCTCAGGTTCCTTTGGTATGACTTCATGTTTAAAAACATCTTTCACCTCTCTAAACACCACATCTCGACTGTACACAACCTTCCTTGTTTCCAGGTTCCAAAGCTTGTAACCTTTTAAACCACCCTTATACCCAATAAAGATGCACCTTTCAGATTTATTATCCAACCTGGTCCTTTTCTATTTTATCACATGTACATATACATCACGTCCAAAAACCCTTAGATGTGAAAGAGAGGGTTTCTTACCATTCCATTCCTCATGTGGAGTCTTATCCTCCAACATTGATGAAGGTGATCTGTTAACCAGATAGCATGCAATCTCCACTGCCTCTGCCCAGAATTCTTGTCCTAACCCGGTACCACTAAGCATGCTTCTTGCCTTTTCCATCAGTGTTATTTTCATTCTTTCTGCAACTCCATTTTGCTGAGGTGTGTATGGAGTAGTCTTCTGTCGTGCTATACCAGACTTCTTACAGAACTATTTAGATTCCTTCTTGCAGAAATCCCCACCATTATCTATCCTCAGCACCTTTATCTTCTTCTCCGTCTAGTTTTCCACCAGAGCCTTAAATTATTTAAGTCTATCAAAGGCTTCAGATTTCTTCCTCTAGAAATATATCCATGTATTCCTTGAGAAGTAATCTATGAATGAAACATAGTACACAGACTTTCCCAGTGATAGAACTGACACAGGTCCAAACACATCACTATGCACAAGTTCTAATATCTTGTTCGCCCTCTTAGCACCATAAGGAAAACTCACCCGATTCTACTTCCCATATACACAATGTTCACAGAAATCGAAATCCAGAGAGAAATTAGACATACCTTCTACCATACCATTTCTGTGCAGTATTCGAAGGCCCTTCTCTCCAATATGTCCAAGCCTTTGATGCCATAGCTTGGTCTTTTCTCCAAAGACATCTAGGCTTTCCTCTTCACTTTCAGGAACCACAAAACTATTACACCCATCAATAATAGTGCTACCTTGTAGCTTGTACAAAGTTCCAGTCTGAACTCCCCGCATTAATACCAGTGCTCCCAGAACCATCTTGCTTACAGAAATTAGATTTCTGGCCAATGCAGGAATATGTAGAACACCAGGAAGTGTTCTAATCCTTCCACCTTGCAGCTTCAGCTTGACCTTTCCACGTCCGACAATTCTGGCCTTCCTATCATCCCCTAATAAGACATCACCACCATCATATTTCTCATACTCGCAGAACCACTCCCTATGGGGAGTGAAGTGAAAGGATACACCTAAGTCAATCTCGAACACTATTTTTACACCTGCATCATCCATCTTGCTTACAGAAATCAGATTTCTGGCCAATGCAGGAATATGCAGAACACCAGGAAGTGTTCTAATCCTTCCACCTTGCAGCTTCAGCTTGACCTTTCCACGTCTGACGATTCTGGCCTTCCTATCATCCCCTAAGAAGACATCACCACCATCATATTTCTCATACTCGCATAACCACTCCCTATGGGGAGTGAAGTGAAAGGATGCACCTGAGTCAATCAACCATGACTCATGATCTACATGTGTATTTGAAGAAGAAGCCAAATGCACATCTCCACCTTCATCCGAGGTGGTTTTTTCCTTTGCAGAAGGAGCATCATCAGATCCCTTTCCTTTCTCAGGAGCTTTAGATCTGCACTCCCTTTTGTAGTGCCCTTACTTTCCGCATTTCCAACATACCCTTACAAAATTTCCAGGAGATTTAGATCTCCCTCTAGATTTGGATCTCCCACTCGAAACCTTATTCTTGTTTATGTTTTGGGACCTTCCTCATACAGATAAGGCATCTCCATTCTGGCCCTCCATATTTTTCTGTCTCATTTCCTCTGACAACAAGGCTGAGACAATGTCATCAAAATTCAAGGTAGTTGTATTGCTACCTATTGCAATAACCAGACTGTCCCACGAGTCTGGTAGAGAACACAACAAACTGATGCACTTATTTTCATCTGAGATTTTAATATCAACATATGACAACTGACTTACCACAGTATTGAAGGCATTCATATGCTCTGTCACTGAGTCTCCATCCTTCATCCTCAGGTTATACAGATTTTTCCACAGGAACAACTTATTCACCAGAGACTTAGATTGGTACAAAGTCCCAAGTTTTTCCCACAAATTCTTCATCGTAACTTCCCCAAATACATTCAAAAATAATTAATCTGAGACACACAACCATAATGTGCTCTTAGCCTTCCGATCCAATTCCTTCCAGTCTTCATCTGACATTTTCGTTGGTTTGGTACCTGGATCTACCGCGATCCACTGATCTTTATCCACCAGCAGATCCTCCATCTTGAGCTTCCACAACTCAAAAATCTAACCATTAAATTCTCTATCTCTATCGTTCCATTGCTCTCCATCTTCTTTCACCTCAAGAATCGATCCCACAGATCTCCCACTGAATAGGGTCTACCTCAGGCTCGAGCAGTCCCCTTGAAGCCAAAACAACTCTAATACCAAATATAGGTTTTAACCCTCAACATAAATTATCTACACACAAATCTTATAACAGAAAATAAACAATAGCGAGAGAATAAAACATAAAACAAACAAACACAGAGATTTTTCCCCTAGATCCCAAATCGGGACGACTAGCTTGATATTTCATTATATTCCTTTTACTATTACAACACATATATACATGCCAAAGTATACATAAACCTTAATCCATTAACCCTCGTTTACAACATAACCGTAGTTCCCTTAACCGGATCTACAAAATTACCAGGGGCTGAAAACCATCGTACCCCAAAACCATGTGAAAAACCATGCACAAAACCATGGGCGTGGACCCCCCACTATAAATTAAGGACCAAAAAATTTTCTCCGCGGCGCTGCCTCGGACCCCGACAGCCCCGTTGTACCCAGTGCAAAGGGGGGCTATCGCCCCCCCTCTTACCCCCCCGCGTGTGATTAGTCATGGAAATAATACAACACATACCCAACAATGGTGACATTCAAGGTTTGTCGTGAATAATGATTATAATGACGAATAGTGACCATCACCATTTCATATGAATGAAGATTTACTATAATGAACCTTTCATGGTCATCAGTATTGATGCATATATATGGTGATGTTCATTGACCATTACCATTTCATGTTTTGGTGAGGGTAAAAAAATGTCACCATAATCTCATTAGTAATGGTTAAAAGATTCCTTGTAAAAAAAAAATTAATGTCGCCAAAAGTCGCATTGCTAGAAGTATAGGTGTTGTAGTGACAATCAAAGTCTGTCACGAATAATGATAATAATGAAAAATAGTGACTGTCACCATTTCATATTTTGGTGAGGGTTGAAAAATTTCACCATAAGCTCATTGGTGATGGTCAAAAGAGCCCCTGTCACAAAAAACTGATCGTTGTCATTCCATATGAATATCAAGGCATGATGGAATCAAAACACCAACCTTCTGCTTGTAAATAAGGCACTCTTCCATTGAGCTATCACCTTTTAAAGAATTAGACTTAAAATTAGACCTTGAAACTTTATAAATTGTAAATTCTATAAATTTCAATAAATTATAAAACTTTGTAAAGTATTGGAATATCTTTTGCTAAACAACCAAAATAAGATCGAAGTTGTAGGTCCCTACCTCATGGTTATGGAAGTTATGAAAAATTGGTGAAGGGAAAAATAGTTGTATATAATATATTCAATATGTTCAATTGAATACTCTATTAGAAATGAAACTTTGAAGACATTTATAGCCTATAAATACCTATAATTATCAAACCTAAAATCTACAATTATATAAAATATTGATTTCTCACCTTGTGAATCATGTAAATTTGTTGTGACAACATAAAACTCTGCCTCTAAAATACTGATTTGTAGGCCAAGAAGTAAACGAAAATGAGTATATATGATGAAATTATGAATAATGAGCTACATGCTTGAATCTTATAAGTTACGGGGTCTAGAAAACTAATTGGGTGTGATCCTCATTATTTCAAGATGTCAAAATACAAAAAAAAAAAATTATCATGAAACATAACCATTAAACATAAGTTAAAATTGTAAGCACAAAGTTTGGCTAATATCTGATACATCAACACAATATCCAAGGGGCATTTAAACACTTCCAAATCCACACCAAGCAAGAGTAGTCAAAGATGTAGTTGAATTGATACCAAGAGAGCACTCTCTACCTCTCAATGATAACTATGTCCTCCCACAAGTACTTCAACTAGAAAAAGGGTGTGAAGACAATAACCTTGAAGAAGAAAGAACAACACAATACAAAAATTCACTTCATCCCCTCTCTACCTTTATAGAATATATATAGGGGGGATAAAAAAATATCCATAGAGAATAGGATAAGGGTGGGAAAAATAAATATGATAAGCAAAAAAATAACCAGCAACAAAATCCATTAATTTGAACATGTGTCCACATGTACTCAATATTAGGGGAAATAAAATAACTCAACATGATTGATTATGCACTTGATAAAATAACATTTACTTCTCTAGTAAAAAGGAATAAAATCTCAACTTTTTTTCTATTTTACTCTAAAATAAATCCTATATGTATGGCATTATGGTTTTATGCTACACTCTATTCTTACTCTCCAACACTAAAATAAGGGTTCCCAAATTTATCTGTAAATTTATGATTTATTTTATTTTGGGCCAAACCTAGTTAAACCTTGTCAAGCTTAACCAAGATGCAATGAACTTAAATTGTAACATGCCTCCTTACCTTCCTGAACCAAAAGAGGTAGTTAATAGGTAGACCCAACTCCCAATGCATTGTTAAGATAATGGGGTCTATAATTTCTTCTTCTTTCTCCTTTTTTTTTTAATAGACAATGATTTCACTCCATCCAACTATCTTTACCTCTAACATCCATTTTCCTAAAAATAATATTTATATTTCAATGCATATGATTTCATTGTAATTATTTATTGATATGGATGACGAAAAACCCACTTACCCAAACTAAATACAACACTAAACGAACATGTTGTTTGATAGAAAACCATGGAAGCTAAAACAGACGTTAATGGTGTGCAAAAACTACCAGAACCACCATGTAAAACCCATTTCATTTCATCAACTGGATGAGGAAATATTATATGGTAGCCATGTTCAGAGAATTTTTTTCCAATGTCCTCCTCTTAATGAAACTTTTTAAAACTCTGCAAGGAATTAAATCAAATGCATAAACTAAACACCTTCAAAACCCATTCACCCTGGAAAAGGAACAATAAGAATACTCTTCAAATAACATGGAACCTACAAAAATGCCTCGTATTTTATTTTTTTCAAACTTAAATATTTTTTTATTTCAGTTATTGTTCAACCCTCTAAAGAATGGCGAATTATTGTCCAGTATAGCCCCTGAATGGTGAATAATGGTCCAAAAAATCAATTCCAACATCTTGTTAGAATTCTTTGCACTCCCACATGAGTTGATTGAATGCATTCGCAAGAAAGGATAAGAAACTTCTTAAGGAAAGGACAAATGACAAGAAAATGATTCCCCTCGTGTTTTCTGATTTCCTCATGCTGCTTATAGGATGTTGTTGACCCCAAGTGCACTTAAATTATTAATTTTATAATATATCCAATTTAATTCAAGTGGTAATATGGTGACCATACTTACTAGGTGACTACCATACTTGCTTTGTTGGTTGTGCTTCATCATGAGATGGCCTTAGTTGTTCCTTGTGCAATTCAAAATTTGATTTTAACATAATTTTCAAGGGTCCATATTAGGGTAATGCAATGACATGACCCCTATGCACTCATAAGGCATGCAAAGTAACCTAATGATAAAAAGACAACCTTACATACAAAAAGAATATTTAAGGATAAATTAGTAAAGACTTGTTTGTACATATATCTATGAGACCTGCCCAACCTTCCTTCCTTGTGGGATTGTATACAAGATCCAAGGCACTAATAGGGAGCTAATTATTAAAAATATTATATAGATCAATACTTGTCCCCAGGAAAAGAACAACCTTTGAAGATGAACCAGTTTGACTAGCCCTACAATATGGTATATGTATATTCTTAATTCCTAATTAAGATATGCCATTTAAAAAAATATCTCCAACATGGGGGTTTAGAAGCCACAAAATGCACAATTTGGAAGAAAATTAATTAATAATTATCCTTGTGAATCAAATATCCTTTCCACAGGACACAAGATTGTTCAAACAACCCGAATTATAAAATGACTTGTATATACCATGTACGATACTGTCTCGTCTCAAAAGGAAGGAAACATATTGTCTCAACTATTTGTCACGCATCCTTAGTTTTTCTTTATCTATGAAGGAATATACTAGTATTTGAGTGGAAATAATAAAATCAGAAAATATTACATGATCATGATATTATCTATGTTAGAATTTGTGAAGAGCTTTCACTCGCATCACTCAATCGTAGGTCAATCTCTTAAGTCACATGTGAAAACACCCGAGTATGAGTTGTGCATGTAAACATTGTTAGCATTTGTCACCTTCCCCAAATTAAAAAACAGTTAAAATCTCTTGGGTGGCAATGAGATGAAACAAATAAACCTAAACAAATATATAGCACTAAAATGAAACTAAAACATATGAATCTCATAGAATTCTAGAGAATGTGTATAGGAACCAAAAAAAAAATTAAGCAGACCAATAGGCTTGAAAGAAACTAGACCAATCCAAAAATTATTAAGCATGACAACTGACAAAATTATTAATGAAGAAATAGAAAATCTCAAGGGTTAGCATGAGGAACAAGGGATAGATGATAAAACCAAAGATTCCCTTCTTGTGGTCCATCCTAGTGAGGGTCTAGGTTGGAACCCTGTAGCAGAAATATGAAATGAAAATTGAAGGAGGTGTCCATCCCTTTAGATTTGATAATGACTTCAAAAATTGACAATATCAACCAAACCGTGAGCCACCGTATTATTTTTCAAAGGAAACTCAAGAAGGGGGACTAACAATCTTGTAGAGTTGTTGGCATTAAAAGTTCCACTGAGAAAAAGTTTTGACAGAGGGCTAAGATAACTTCAGGTCTTTGGATATTCTTCCTTGGTAGTGAAATAGTAGCAACATTCCTAAGACATAACATATCAACTTGTTGGTAACTACAAATCACCTGAAGGAGATCAATTCTATTTTCACAGGGTTCATTGTAGCTCATGTCTTCCCAGAGATGAATGAGAAGGATGATATCCTGTCTAAGGAAAGTCTCCTCGTAGAACCTAGCAAGCTGCATTCCATTGATGCATATAGGGACGCTTCAACTAAAACTTAGTCATCCATACAATTTCTCTATTATCATATTTTCATATGGAAAAATCAGTGTATTTGTAAGGTAGGCACATATGTATGAGAAATCATAAATTTCTATTTTGGAGTCAGTTTTCGTGATCAGCCATGGACTGGAATAGTCAAAACGTTATTTGAAAGTATGATAATTCAATATATAGCATGAGTATTGGGGAAATTTTAGCTGAAAAATGTGAAAATTTTCGGCCTTGGTGTTGTTGCTCATGAAGAAAGAATTTTTGTTTCCATCTTGGCAATTATGATGCAATCTTTTATTCCAAGTATTTTTCAAATACCAAGCTATACAAGCAAAACACTTGAACCTGAACCATTTTTAAAATTCTACTATTCTATCTTTACTTTTAGATGAATAGGTTATTTTATTTAGAGTTGTGCCAAATATCTTGAAAAGTGTTTAGTAAAATGGTAAGATATGATGCATAATATAGCAGGCTACAAATAACATTCAAGAAGGACCAGTAGTTTATGCGAAAAATTCTATGTTGAGAAAACAAGTAGATCATTACAAGTTTATTAAAAAGAGCATGAATTTTCTATATCAAGATATAAAGCTAGTAATAATATTTTGAGGAACACTCGCATGACACTTCTCTTCAAATTTGGATAGAAAATGCAAAACTAATTGCCCGATAATAACACTACATAAAATGAAGGATCGGAGACGTTTGTGGAAATTGAGAAGCGGAGCAATACATAAACATCTACATCAGGTTGAATCTCAGAAACACATGTAAGCCATTTTGGAAGATATGCTCCAAACCTTGTAACGACTCTTGTATACCTATTTTTTATAAACAAAAAAATCCTCTTACAAGGATCGCAATTACAAGTCATAAGAATTGTTCTTTAGGCACCAAAAATTTAACTTTCGAAAGACGATCAAGGCCTATACTTATCCATAATATAATCTAGAAGCTGTAATATATAGTAAAGAATATCAACTGAACAAACATGTCCTAAAAATGAAGATGATATCACTTCTAATTTCCAAGGAGTAAAGGCCCAATCTGAACACTAAACAATCTAAAGCCTAATCTAAACAATATGAACACTAAAATAACTGAACTCACACTACTTGGCACTATAACATGTGTCACCAAGCATGTGAAAAATCTAGAATAAAAGAAACAGTGCATAATAAAGGAAACACCTACTCCCAGGAAATATCATCTACTATGAAATTTATGGGCCACAAATTTCCCATAAATTATGGGGATTTGTGGTGCTGGAAGTGATATTTCCAAAGAAAAACCATAATTTATGTTTCAAAACTGCAATGGGGAAAGGTACCTACCACTGGAAAGATTTTTAGTGCATATACTCCCTCAGAAATTATTGACAAGCCTAACTTGTTTTCATCTCTTCAACCTTCGCTAAATGCTCATGATTGAAAAAAACACCCCAAGGATTAATGGGATTGACAAGAATGATTAATATTGTGTTATTCTTAGCCACTATTCTAAGGTGTTCAAAATTAACTTCCCAATTCCTTTATGTAATTAAAATTATATTGCCTAGCTTCAATGACATTGTATGCCAGAAATGCTTCATAAAGTGGATACCTTAGTCTTGGCAACAAATTTTTTGCATATTTACAGCCCTAGACTACAATAGTTACATCCATGGCTTGTATACAACCACAGGCTAAGTGGACATCATCTACAACTAGTTGGTAAGGAAGGTCAGGAGAGAGATACCTTGCCAATGCCATTTTTCCTCACTCTAGATCCATTTTGTAACAGTCTGTTATAGACAATATTTAAATTTCTTGCACCGATTTCATGGGGATACACTCTTTGTGGATGTTGTTAAGTTTTTTTTATAAAATATTCCCTAAGAAGTGTGTGACAGTTAGCATAGAGGTTTTCTACAATAGAAAAGGGTCCATTCTGGGCACTTTTCTTAGTATTAGAGGACATCTTGGACATGAAAGGGTCCATTCTGGGCACTTTTCTTGGCAGCAGAGGACATCTTGGAAATGAAGATATTTTTCAATAATATTCCCTTTGTTATATTCATGAGTCTGGAATGTAAAGAAGTATTAGGACCTTGAGTATGGAGAACCTACCTCTCTTTAAGGGTATTCATTAGTTTTCATGTTAGAATAAATGATAATTGGGAGCACTTTTGAAAAGGATCATATAACCAATACTCCTCTGAGAGTATGAATGGATTGTTAAGGAGAAAAAACACTTGAATTTCAACATGGTCACGATTTGTGTCTTTGGCTAAGAATCAACTGTAGAATATTTTGAAAGCCACTGGAGAAAATTCAACCCTTACACTAGTCCAACTCATTTTTACCAAATAATAATAATTTAACATTGAAGGATAATATAATATGAGAGAAGAGGAAATAAACAATATAAATTCTGGAGAATTCTGGGCATTTTCACACAAAGATATACCTTTAGGTTGCCACATCTCCAATGGAAAAGGAACTTCTACTCAAATCATTATTTTTGGTAATTATCTCTAGTGATGCCCTTGTACATGGAGAACCTAAATCCAGTAGATAGGAATGTTATAATAATTCAAAGAAGTTGGGCATGATTTTTGTAAGGATAAACCACAGATACCAGGCTTCTGAAGTCTTGAGAACTACAATTAGAACCACAATGTAGGCATATTAGTATTAAGTTATAAAACCATTCTCCTAAAAATAAGGATGTAACTCAACGTGGGGTTCCCTTTGGCATTGCAGAATGTGCCAATGTGTCATTTTCTGCCATGTGTTCTCATCTCCTTAGAACTCCTAAAAAATTCACATGTTGACCATGTCGAAGGGCTTCACACATTACTTGTCTTCATAGTGGAGCACTTTAAATAGGGCTAACAAACTCCATCAAACTTGTAATAGATACACAACTCAAAGTGGGAGTACTGCTAAAATATACTCGTGTAGGTATGTGCAAGGTAGATCAAGGGTTGTTAAGAAAACTCCATTTTTTGGTAGGGAGTTTACTCAAAGTATGAGATTATCTTCCAAAATATTTAAACCACACAAAGATTTTACAAAAACTACCTTAATAATGCACTTCTTGACCATTTCAAATGTATGCCATATGTTCAAAGTCAAACATCTTTAAAATGATTCCTTATTTCTGAAATTCAACCTTAACAGACTAAATGGATTCCTTTAGTGCTAGGAACTCTTTTTCCACCTTAAAATTTTTCATTGATTGTGTCATATTTCCTTAAATAACTTGCTTAGTAAGAGATTTCATCCTAGGGATTTGTGTGATGGATGAGTTAAGGGATCCTTATATCTCTCAATGTGGAATGTTTTCTTGATTTTTTTTTATTTTGATCAAGCCTTATTCCAGGCAAGGCATTCTCGAAGATGGAAAAATAACTTTGTTTTATAGATCTAAAAGCATACCTTTCAGCTATTTTTTTGATGATAAAGATAATCTATAGGATATTCCCACAAATTGATCTTCAAATTGTATCCACATCATCATACCCCTATAGTCTCTTGCATGTTGAATTTTAATGTTGTCTCAGTATTTTTTAATTTAGAAGAGCTTCTCGTGACCACCTCTGGGTTGCTCTCAGAGTCACCCAGGCAAGCCTTCTCAACGTCATCCTCTTTCTGGAGTACACAATCAATGATATAACCATAACATTGTCTAGATCATATAGGTACCAAAGTGGTTTTCTTTGGGGATTCTATGGAATATTGCAAGATCCAAAGATTGGCACAAGCTAGACAGGGAAACAATCTAAGATCCTAGCAATGAAAGACATTAAAGTGATAGTTAAAGGAATGACTCAGAAGAGATATTTCAACAGTGGGTCACAAGTCTTCAACATCCCTGGGACTATAGAAACATTAATTCCAACACTAGATAACAAGAAATTTTGAGGAGCTCATTGGCTATAATATGGATATGGATCTCTCTAGATAAATGGGAGAGAGAGAGAGACTAGGTTCCAATAAGACATCTTACCAGGCTTTGTTTAAAAACAATTCCTAGAAATGAAGACCTGCCAAGGTGATATAAATGCTATGAAGTGAAATCATTGGTTGCAACAAATAAAATTTAGAAGTTTACTTCATTCTACATAATATAGAAGAAGAGCGGAAGTTATATACCATTTGATTTATTGAAACATGGGGATCATACCTAAACTTGGTGGGAAAGTTATACAAAGACACTTAGACTAGAAGGTGATCAACCAATAACTAAGTTGGAGATGTTATTGAATCTAGATGGATAAATTTGGGGACTAGCTAACATTTAAGGTTCAAAAGATGTAAAATAAAGAGTGCCCTTTTTAATTGGATGGATAATAAACTACTTAAGGCTATGTTTGCAGAGACTTTGAGATGTTTGAAGCTCCAATTGATGAGGAAGATATCCTCCCATTAAGATTAATTCATTGGGATAAAATGACTTAGAATGGCCTCAAAGCCAAATTGGGCCTACATGACCCGAAAATATTCAAAAGTAAAAATTCATCTACACTCTAGCGCACCTAGTCAAATTTCTGCAAGGCTATTATGAAGGTTCTAAAGAAGCTTCATAGAGAAATACACTCAAAAAAAGAGGGTCAGTGTTAAAATTGAAAACTAGGGCCAAATTCCACTTTGGACTACTCCCATGAGGAATATGACTATAACATTGGATTCCTCTTTTCAAGAGGATCAAAATCAATGTAAAGATCACTAAATTTGGATAAGGAAAGGTATTCATTTAGTCAAACGAAATTTCATAAGGCATGACCTCATTTAGGTGGTAAAAATTGAAAATTGAAAAATTTAAATTTCCCTCTTCAAGTAATCAAGTCAGCCTAACCAAGAAGGATATAAATAACCTATCCTATGCACTTTGATATTCATTCTTCTCTTTGAAGTAGCCACAGAAGAAGGTGATTTCCAACAACGGAGATGAAGACAAGGTTGGGTTCAATTTAGTCATATTCAAGGGAAAATTTCCACAGGATGGAAGATGAGATTGGTTTAGGCACATTTATGATTAGTCCTGGTCATTTTATCTTCATCATAGGTCTGAGTTCAAGTAGATAGAAGTCGCACCTGTTAAGGGTGATTTTGATGACAGTTTGGGACTGTTGTGAAGGTGTCATTCTCCTTGAAGCCATCTGCACTAGTTTGGGTCACCTACAACTAAGCCACAGGGCTTAAGAACCTTGTCCTGGAGGTGAAGAACAAGAAAGCCACAGTCAGGGTTGCTTTATCATGAGGTTGTGTAGTGGGTTTTGAAGCCTAGAAGAATTCTTATGGGTTACCAGCATTTGAAGGGACTCGTTGAAGGTAATACACAATATAGTAAAGGTATTTAAGGATGTGAATGGGGTATTTGTTGACTATGTTTATGCCCTAATCAGTCCTACCATAATTGCAGAGAAGACACAAGTCCTTGGAGCCTACACCAAACATCAGATTTGCAACCTTGTTTGAACTATCCTCTTGTCTAAAGGAAATGGTATTAAACCTTCCTATTTTCAAGTCATTTTGACTTTGAATTAATGTATTCTATCTCTCTACTAAACCTTTGACACTAATGATAAGAATAATTGATAAGGGTTTTACCCATCCTGAGGTTTTTACCTGGCTTGAGCCATATTCGTGTGTTCTTCTGTATTGGCTTGTCTTCGACTTTTATTACTTATGTTATTTCATTAGTTACACTTATGATTAATGATATTTCTAATGGATTGATAGGAAAATGATGTAACTAACCTAATCTAAGAACATGTTAACTCAAAACTAACATGGTATCAGAGCCAGGTGAGGACAAGCCCAAGCTTAAGATATTGCGATCTCTAAGAATTACCTAAGGAATTTCAGCAGAAGTCACCTTCAGACCTCTGTGGTAGGACAAGTTCGAGTTCAAGAAGGATAATCTATGACATTGTCTTAAGGCCTCCTACTAGCCCTAATCAGTGAACTTGGGCACAAATTAAAATAGCATCTCAGTCATTACAAACAAAGGTTGGAAGTCATTAAGGTATGTTTCAGAATTTATGAGGTGTGATTTTAAGTGGTTTCAAGATATTTTCAGAGGTATATTTAGTAGTAACACTTCAGAAGGAAATTTTTCCCTTCAATATCCTTTCTTTGACTCCGAGGTATCATAGCAACATAAAATAAGTTATATGTCAAGAAATCCTAATCCCTTGGCTTGGTGGAGTTAAGACAACTTAGAGTTTACTATGATCTGAATTCAACAATACTGTGGAAGATTGACTAACTTCATTTCTATTATCTAAAAAAGTATTAAGAAATATTGCCGGAATTATTTTAGTATCACTATAAGAATAAAATGCTAATCCCAACCTATGTTCTACAACAAAACTATGAGCATTATTTTGATGTGTGGAGCTCTAGAAATAGTGACCTTGTCTTACTATTAGGGAATCAAAGCACAAGCCTAATATATAGTGACTCTGACTCCATTTGGATATCATAAGTTAGTTTATCTATGCAAGAATGAGCTCCAAGATTCTCCATCTTCTATGATATTTATCACAAAACAATGAAATCTTTTGGTAAAGTTGTCCTTGTTTCAAGACACTAGATGTCAATGAAAGGTTTGGCTCAGACCTTGTTTTTAATACCTTCATTCTTGTGGCCCTCTTAGGGAACCACTCGAAAAAATCCTCTGCAATATTATGTTATTAAAGTGGCACAAGAGGATAGAAAGGTTGACGCAGTAAGAGGACAGCAAAGTTGAAAAGACCCTCGGTTCATCCTTTACAATGAAGACCTACTCTTCCTATGCACAATTTTGCAACTCCATTTGTAGTGAAGCCTAATTTGATATGGATTTATGGAGGAACATAATAAAATATAGAAATAGACATAAAATAGAGATGTAGTGGAAATAATACTTCATTTCATTAATATCAAATAACATAAATATTCTATAGACATAATGGAAATAATCTAGCTAGGGCGTTGGTAGATTTTCTATGAGAAGAGATGTGGTGGCTACAGGCCTCTAAATTTTGTTATAATGATGCTCGAGGGCCTATTTATTATTGAGAAATAATGGAAAACCATAAACATCCAAAAACCTAACCCTAGGAGATGATGCGCCAAAACTACGAGCCCCGTTTCAGTAAATTTGTGTTTCAACTTCCTGAGGACGTAACTTTGGTATACGATCTCTGTTTGATGCGCACCATACCTCATTAGAAATATATATCCAACGATTTCAACTTTTTATGTGAGAAACATCGAGCCATGGTCTCGGGTTTCCAAAAAACGTCGTTTAGGGCCTCAAAACTACTCCGGGAGTTTAGGACCTGAAAAGTTGCTAAAACTAGTAAGTTGTGCTGAAACTAAAAAAATGAAAGAACTAATGGTGGGGTTTCAAATGGAATAGGTGGGTGGCCACTAATATCCATCGGGATCATTCCTCCCTCCTTAGGAAGCAATGGTCCCCATTGCGTTAAGTTCCTCCATGAGAGGTAAATTCTGCTAAACTTGGTATTGGAATTGTCTAGGATGTCGTGGACTTGCTGGAGGATGTGAGGGATGCATTTAATAAATTTGGTTACCTAAGACAGTACATGCGTGGATTATTTTTGTGTAGTCGCATGAGGTATGGCACATCAGGAGGCAATGCGCTGGGGGTCAAATCAATGGAGTGCTTGTCCTGATAGTGTAGAGGAACCTCTATGGGTGAGGAGAAAATGTCTTTGTATTCCTCCACAACTTTGTCCATCTATTTCAGCCATGAAGGGGAGCCCTGTTTCAATGCTGTGGCAACAATATTCTTCTTGCCCTGTGAGCGATTTGTAAGGAAAATGAATTTATTGGTTTGGGAAACAATCTTACTGCGTTGTTTTGCAATAGTCAAGGATACGGCAAGAAGCAGTACTACCTCTGTTATCCTGTACAATTTATTTCCCAAATTAATAACAATATAATGAGGCTTAGAATCATACACATCATGTCGCCTCCACAAGTATGGTTGGCCCAATAATATATCAGCTACATTAAGAGGAGCAACATCACACAATACCTCATCCGTGAAGGACTTGATGATGTATGGAAGGTGACATTGCTGGCAGACGTGAACATCTCTCCCTGCGTGAAGCCACCCAATGGTATACGACTGTCGGTGTGCTATGGTCGGTAGGCCAAGATGCTTCATGACCTCTGCTGAAATGAGGTTCTTTTGGCTTCTGATATCGACAAGAAATTTCAATGGAGAACCCTTCACCCACATTTGTGAATGGAAGAGGAACTCCCCCTCCTCTGGATCCTCAGGATCCTCCCTCTGGAGTTTGGTTGTGGAAACAATGGCATTGGGGTCCACATCAATGATCTACTTCCCTTTTTCATCTCCCTTGTCTCGTTTTGGCTCATGATCAGAACATGCATCTGATTCAGGTGCCTTCAGTTCGACCACCAACAACTATTTGGCCCAAAACTCATTTGTGTTGTGAGTGGGGCTGTTATGAAATTCACACCACTTCCCCGTGTCCTTATTTGTATTTGTGGTGGTGATCTGACTCGCCTGGCTTTGGCTCTTCCCCCTATTTTGTGGTTTGGAGGCACCTTTCCCTGGCTCCGGATTCGTGGATCCAAAGTCTTGCTTCTCTTGCTTAAATTCCTGCTTGATATTGGTGGAATAGCGATATGCCATGCCAAGCGAGGTAATGTTGAGGAACTCCATTTCCTCCTAAATGTGTTTGTGTAGACAACTGCGGTACTTGAGCACCAAATTTCTCTCTAAGTCTTTAATACTCAACTTTGTGCATAGGGTATGGAACAAATTCGTCAGTTCGTGCACATCTTGATCCCTTTGCTGCCGTAGCATGGTCCATTGGATGTACTTGTCCTCATAGCTCCACTCGGAGTAATGTTGTTCCTTGATTTCGTCTATAAACAAATTCCAAGCAGGTGCAGCCGAGAATAGAGATGGTTCCCTCTCGTCCTTTTTCTCACAATAAGTTTCTCGCCAGTCTTTGACATGGGGGGCGTCTTTGAGGAGTGCGAAAATAATCTTTTCTCAGTGGGAGAAATCATGGACCGAGAAATACCCTTCTAGAAAATTCAACCATATATCTATAGCATCTTCATCTATCTAGCCTTCAAATACATGAATGTCAAAGTCTACCTGTACCTTGAAGGGAGTGGAGCCTCTAGCATGGTTGTTGCATGTAGATGCGTCGTAGGTGGGTAGCCATTGAAGGATCCAAGAAAAATTATCCATTATCACATTCCTTTGTTTCTCAAGGGCCTCTTTGATAAATATTTTGATAGGATATTCTACTCTCTTGTCTTTCTTCTCTTTTGCCATGGGAGGTCATCAGGGTTTGCGAGGCTGATATTGTTAGGGTTCAACTAGATTGAGCGCTAACTCCTTCTACCCTGACCTCGTTGGGGACATGCAAATAAAAATAGAGAAAGAGTAGACCACTCTAATACCATTGATCCAGATTTATGCAAGAACAAAAAAAAAATACAGAAATAGACATAAACACAGAGATGCAATAGAAATAATACTTCATTTCATTAATATCAAATAGCATAAATATGCTTACAGACCTAATGGAAATAAACTAGCTAGGGAGTTGGTAGCTTATCTCTGAGAATATATATGTGGCGGCTACAGGCCTCTGAGTTGTGTTACAATGAGGCTTGAGGGCCTATTTATTATTTGGAAACAATGAAAAACCTTAAACATCCATAAACCTAACCCTAGGAGATGAAGCACCAAAACTATGGCCTTGTTTGGGTAAATTGGTGTTTCAACTTCTCGGGGATGAAACTTTGGCATACGATCTCCATTTGAGGCACATCATGCCTTGTTAGAAAGATCTATCCAAGGATTACAAATTTTTATGTGAGAAACATTGATCCATGGGCCATGCTACTCCTGGTTTTCTAAAAAAACGTCGTTTAGGGCCTCAAAACGGCTCTAGAAGTTTAGGACCCGAAAAACTGCAAAAAATATAAAGTTGTGCTGAAACTGAAAAACTGAAAGAACCGATGGCGGGGGTTGAAATGGAATAGGTGGGTGGCAACCAATATCCACGTGGATCATCTTAGTTCTAGAAAAAGTGTAAAGAAACTACCAAAGTCAACATATTATTATTTTGTTCTTTAGGCCTTGTTATTAATAAGAAGTGTTGGTCTTGAAGCTTTAAGACCTAATGCAATCAACCTAAAGTATGGAAGTCTGATACATATGTTACAGTGATATCTAACATATCACTGTGTGCAAATTCAAGATGAAAAAGTGTTGTGTAATAGAGATAGCCCTTGTCACATCTATATACATATATCTTCTTTAGTGATTTCCTACAAGCCAACCTACATAGCATATTGAGCTTGGTGATAATCACTGTGAGAGCATCTTTGTTCATTATAAATTCAGAATAAATTAAGAAGCTTGTGGAATATCTATATTTTATCAAGCGAAACCTTAGCCCTTGTAAATATATTTTGAACATTTTTATTTTTCTTGTTAAATTAATAACAAATCTACATACATCGATCCAATGAGAAAGAATTTACATACAAGGACACTTAATGTGGGAGAGGTAGAACTGGATGGAGAGTTCTTGGTATAACCCGTCCATATCCTTGATTAGAGAGAAAAAACTCTACAGAGGTGAGCTATCATCCAGGTTAAAGTGCACTTGAAGCACTTTAGCCCGAAGGAGGCCACCTGGGAGGATTAAAGCCTAATGAGAAAAGTGTACCCAGGCTTGTTCCAAGACCACCAATAACATCGGGGACAATTCTTCACTGATGGAGGTAGAGATGTAACACCCTTAGGCATATAGATAATTTTTAATTACTTTACCATGCATACTCACTAAAATTTGGACTTGGTTATAATAGAAACCTTATATTTTCACTTCTGTTTGTTTTCTTGAAAATAAAAAAATAAAGAACAACTATGAAAAATCAAAGAAAATAGAGATGCTTCCCAAAAAGGTAAACCGAAAGTTCCCGGGAAGTTAATCAATTATTTCTCATTCTTAAGAAAAATTTTCGGTTGTTAAAAAGGAAAAATCTTAGAATGGAGAAGGCCACGAGTCACTGGAGAGGAAAAGAGAGAAAACTGAGAAAAATACCTACACAAAACGTTGTTAGGTTTTAAGCGTACTTCTTAATAGGGTTCTTGAGCTAGTGGAACTTTGGAACTGAGTTTTCTGAACTGGACTAAGAAGTCTTCAGGTCAAAGAAAGGGTTTTGTCTATAAATTGCTCTAGGAATGAAGGTAACTTGGGGGAGACTCGGACGTGATTTATGATCTAAAGGTTGGGTCGACAAGGAGTCTCTCTGGTTTTTTTCTCGATGGGGTATATCTAAAACATATAAGCATAACTTGGTTGTCAGAGTTTGTTTAAGTAGCCTGTAGCAGTTAAACTCTAGAATTTTGTGCAAATTAACTTCCTGATTTTATTTTACTCATTTCTTTTAGAAGAATTAACAACAGTAAGTTAAGGAAGGTTGAATATTGGTATTGATTGAATTATTCTTATGTGCATACAACAACTAGTAGGAAACTTGTTCATTTGCACCCAATTAGAACTTGAACCAGTAAATATATAATAAGTGTGCAACCTAAGGATAAGATAATGATGTACTCATACATACATACATACATACATATTACAAGAAAGAATAAGGTGGAATTATCATTTATATGGGAGTATGCTTGAATATAAACAAATCAACTCATAAGGAGATAATGGAGGGAAGGTTAGTCTCTCACACAAATACAGAAGCTATTGAGAGACATTCATTCCTCAAGAAATGTGCATTTAACATGGCATTTATTCCGGAAAAAAGCGAGTACTCGGGCCCGATAACAAACAATAATAAACAACAATAAATGGCAATTAACAACAATAAGAGAACCACAATCATGTATGTAAACGAATAGTGAAAAATTCCTACCAATATTAGCAACATAAATTAATTCATGAACAATAATACAGCCAAGCGATAATAATTCTTAAATTTGTAACTTAAACAAATGTTACATAGTAAACATTATCTACAGGAGAGACCCGAAGGTTGAATAATTGTAAAAATTCAAAAAAGGAGCAACAACAGTAAATCTCGTTTGGGTAAACATTACATAGCCAGTAGTCTTTATAACAATACAATAAATTATTATATAGTGAAGCATTTTTGTAAAACATAGACCCGATCCCTAAAAGGCACAGGGTTTAGAAACCTTGTATCAAGCTTTAAACAAAATCCCTAGTTCTATTTGAATCATGTAGGATTCAAGCCAAGCATTCTAAACCCTAACCAAATTAATCATTTAAATAGTCATAACAGAGCATGATACCGGTGCAACCTGGCCCAAGAAGAGGTTTGAGGGTAAGAGCTATGATGAAGACCACGAATCCTCTTGTTTCTTTGGAAAATAATGGATCAATTAACCAAACGCACCTGTAAAATCCATGACCACAAAAAAAAAACCCAGATTTAGTAAAAATGTATCAGTTAGGGTATATGCAATTATTTCCTAGCATAAAATAACTTTGCAACGTAATTCTACCTTTAATCCATATGCTCAACAACGATCCCTACTAACCTGATAGATAAAAAATATGGTCTATATTAGGTTTTGAGGAAAATTACTTAAAGCATTTAAATTTATTTACCTCTTGAATATGGAAAATTAAAGCGTCTCCTAAAGAAAGAACACGAGAAACCTAAGCTCTAAAAATCATGCATTTGAAAGTTTGGAAACAAGTAAAAATGTTAACTAAATCGTAACTAATCTGAAAATACATGTTAAAACATCGCAAAGTTTCAGTAGGGTAGATGGCATACTTCATAGATGGACCTTACCAGGAGAAATGTTGATGTCGGGCTGAGAATCGAGCTTGGAGGCCGCAGCAACGGCATGAGGTGCCAAATGAGTGTGCCAAAGGGGTCTAGGGTCGAAACAGTTCCAATAACCAAGACCCAACATCATCACCATTATTTGATAAGTCAGTCACATGGACGGTCGAGATCGCCTCGCGGGTCAAATCCAACTAACCCCAGTCTCTTGACAGCTAGCAATGGTGGCTTCCAGAGATTTTCATTAACCCAAATAGTTCTTGAGAGGGTTTATTCCATGATTAACAAATAGCTAACACTCGTGGAGGTTAAACCATAAATATAAGTACGAATAAATTTACCATAACGTTACAAAATAATCCATATATTAATTTCGCGTGTCAAAACATCAATGTAAACATAATTCAGGTCATGCTTTCGGGTCTATATAGTAATATGGGACTTTAAATTATAATTTTATGAATTAATAACCTAACGCTAGGAGGATAATGATAATTCATTTTCACCTTAGACTTACTCAGGTTGTGGTTAGGGGTGTTACAATGGTATTTCATAATATATAATTAAAGATAATAATGTTTATATATATATATATATATAAGCTAAAAATAAATTTCTATTTTATGATATAAATTAAATTTACCAATTGAAGCACATGAGGAGAGCTTAATTGGTCATCATGTTATGAAGTATTATGCAAGTCATTCTATTTAAAGTTTAGATCCCCATGTGGTTCAAACCAAACTAAAAGAAAATGAAGAAAATAAAAATTGGGTGATTGTTATTCCTAATTGGGTGATTGGTATTTGTAACCATTATATTTCATAACTTCAAATTTAAATTATTTAACTATATACATAGATATATTAAACTTTCACCAAGATGAGAACTCTACGACTATATGAGGGAAACCCATAACTCAGGAGTTGACACATGTCCCTTCTAAAATAAAAATAAAATACTCTCTAAATAAATAACAACTTCGACTCTAATGGAAAACAAAAATGAATATATATTTTTTGTTACTTTTAATTATAGTATAATGTCAATGATACAACTCTCATTCTTGTTGGTGGTTTATATTGCAACCGAGTATGAAGGACACATTTTACTCTCAATCTCAACCATAAATAATATATGTATATGTCCATGTTAAGCAACATAATTTTATATCAATTTTCTATAAAATAAAAGTAAATAAAGTAAAAAATAATCTTATCTTTTTTAATTTTGAGAGGAAGTTGTGTCATTCCACTGTTCAAAGATAAAAAATAATCGAAAGTAAAAAAATTCATTGAGAAATTTGCAATTAATTCAATTCTGGATATAAATTTAATATGTGGCATTTAAAAAATATTAATAATGATAAAAAAAAAATTTGTGCAGTGTTAATAATGTTTTCATTATTGAAGTGTATTTAAAAATATATTAATAACAAAAAAAATATTCCATGTGGACATTGTGGTCCATAAATAAAATATTTCTTTGTCAACTATGTAAATATTTATGCAGAAAAGCATGTATATTTTGAAATAGGGCTTCTAAAATTTTAATTTAATCGCTAGTAATCATTGGGTGATGGTAGCTATGCCCAAGGTATATTCTATATTATTTGTAGTAATAGTCACAGAACAAAAGTTAAGATCTATGTCAAAAGTAGTTATGCCCTTTCTTCTATTTTACTTAAATTGATACATTAAAAAAATGTCATATGAAAATCCTTATTGCATGTTTTGAAAATATTATATATGTTTAACTTACATTTTGATTACTTTTAAAATTAATAATAATAATAATTTAAAATAGGGATGGTAGGAGGGAGAGGGGTCTTTTATGACATTGAATAAATCAAAGTTTTAGAGTATTAAGAGGGCTCGCAGAAGATGAAAAATAATCAAGAACAAGCCTACGGCTTGCTCCAATGCATTCTTCTAACAAAATAATTTTAGGTATGCTCTCTCATTGTGTTGGGTGATTCCCTTATAATAATTCACTATTTGGTCAAAGGATATTCCCCTAGAAACAAAGTTCTGGGTGAAAGTTTTGTCTCTTCATCCTTTATTATTTTCATCAAGTATGTGCAACATAATTCCCACTAGATGTTGTCAATTCCCTTCAACTATCCCATGCTTTTATGTTTCATGGAAATTACGTGGATATGGGGTCTAGACAACTCTGTTTTACTATGTTTTATTTTGATTTAAATTTTATAGAAATGACGTTAGGAGTGCTTGCTACTTTATCGTTGCATATATTATTTTTCAATCTAAACTCTTGGATACTTCTCATGCTGCAATACAGATTCGCCCCTTGAATTCTATGCCCTTGAGGTGGCTTTACGAGCTATCCGTAGTTTCCTAGATGCACGCACCACAAAATTGGAAACTAATCCATACCCAAATTTATATAATCTTAAATCTAAGGTAAATTTTGTCTAACATATCTCTATATTTGGTCGTTCTTATAATGATTTCCATCTCGCAGAACATTTTTGTTACTTTTTTTTTCCAATTAGAAAGAAGAGAGCCATATTACCTTTTCAAGAGGTGTCCCTGTTGGAAATATTGTCATTGTTGGCAAAGGAGCACAAAGGAGCATCACTTGAATTATCAATAAGGAAAAGGAGCAGAGAAGCAACAACAATAAGGAAAAGAAGAAGTGGATTAATAATGGAGTATGGAAAAAAAATCGGAGGCAAGGAGCAGCATTAGACCATCAACAAAGGAAAAGGAGCACAAAGGAACAACACCAGAACACTAGAAAGCACCAAAGGCAACGAATGCAGCTAAGAAAAAAAGGTAGAGAAGCAGCGAAAATAGAGAGGTAGTGAATGTAGAAAGGTAGAAGAACAAGCTCAGGAGAGGAGCAGCGTGGAGGAACCGATGAACAGAAGTGGAAACATGAATCAATGGCGTGCTTGAACGTTTTACCAAATATGTGGAGAAACCATGAGTTGAAAGCGGAAACCATGAGTCAACAGTGAAGATGGAACAATGAAAGTGGTTTCAAAAACCACCAGAGGGTTTTCGCACTGCTTTTGGAGGATAAGTGGTTTTAAATAATATGGATGCGATACAGTTAGAAGGGCGACGCGTGGCATACCGAAACCGCCTATTTCATGTAGGATCAAAAACTTTATCCATTGGGGCTGGTTGGCACGCAATAACGCGATGACCGTTGGATCATTCAGGATCAACGACAGAGACTCAACTAGGATCAACGGTACCGCGGGGGCACAAACAACCCGATGGTTAACCCAAGGGGGTGCCTCCGCAGTTGACCCGCCCATTGGGCATTGAACGTAGATCGATGGTTGTCATTCACTACGGTAGCACAAGCCTGAAGATCTTTTCATACCGAGGAGTGCCTCCGCAGTACCGTGAATCTAGTTTAATAATTCGAGCACCTTTTGAGGTCCAGTGCCATACATATTGTGGGGCCAATACATTTTGATGACATGCTTTGTTTTAAATCAAATAGTATATAAAAAGAGGAATGATAAAAGGTGTGGGACTAGTGTCATAGAGTGGGACAACGTAAACAAATGGATGAGATTAACAGAGATCCAATGCGATGGATGCGATGCGATGCAATCGCATATCGCAATCGGGGCAGGATAAAAATCACACAAACACAGTGGATATAGAAAATGCGAAGTGTGATATGATGACGTGGGGATGATGTGGCAAGTGACGTGGCATCTGACGTGGACCTGACTTGACAAATCGAAAATAAATCAAGATGATCTTGCAAGATGACGTGGCAGTGACATGGCACGATGACATGGAGATGACGTGGAATTGGCCCGCATATCGCAAATCGCAAGATCGGAGGGGTGAAGATCGTAAGAGCAAGGTTGTGATGCGATGGATATAATCAATGCGATGTGCCGATGCTTATGTGATAAGAATTCGTAAGTTATATAACTTGCGATGCTTATGTGATAAGAATTCGTAAGTTATATAACTTGCGATGCTTATGTGATAAGAATTCGTAAGTTATATAACTTGCGATGCGATTGATGAATGCGATGCGATGGAGGTGATGCGAAGTTCATCGCATATCGCAGAATGCAAAGCTCAGGAGAGATATCGCACAATCTTAGAAGTCGTGTGAGTTGCGATGCGAAGTAGCAATAAATTCAAGTGGGACCCGATCGTATATCGCTCATTGCAAGCTCAGGACAAAGTGCGATAAAGGAGCTGGATGAGATGCACCCCAAAACCATTATTTAGGAGATTTCAAGTCCGGGTGTATGTGATTTCCGATTGTAAATCGCATCGGAAAGAAAAGGATCCATATAGCAAAGAACGTTTGAAATGCCGAAGTGCGATAAAGAGAGTGGACGCGATAAAGATCAAAGTCGAAGCCTAAAGCATTTCAAGTCCGGGAGTATGTGGATTTTCCTTTGTAAGTCGTTTCGGAGAGAAAAAGGAGGATTATAACGTAAAAAAAAAAAACAAAGTATGAATGCGGGTAGAAAGGCTCGGGTAAGGACCCGACACAGAGAAAAAGGCAGAACCAGATGTTTAGAAGAGCTGTGAAGGTTGAACGTTGTGGGCATGAGAAAAAGAGGCATGGTCTAGAATAAGGAGATATGATGACACTGTTAGAAACACAATAGAATGGGTCAAGTCGGACAAAATGAGCAGTGATGCAGCAGAGCTAGACTATAACAACAGAAACTGCAAAGACAGTGACAACAGCAGAAAATAAAAATGTATGGCGAACCAAGAGCTGAAAGGGCTAAGTGAAATGTATTATTTTATCTGTAAATGTAAATGATTTAATTATTTTTATTGTATGTGATGCAAAGGCAACTCTCCATAGTCAAAGCAAAACTCCACTGTAATACACAAATACATACATTCTGTTATATCATTCTGAATGTGCTGGACAAGAAAATGAGAAGGGGGAAGGCAAAGATTCATACCTGTTCATTTTGAATTCCCTGTGGAATGCAAACAATTATGAGGTGATCTCTATAAATAATGCTACCATCATATGCATAAGGACAAAGAGAGAGAATGGAGAAAGAGGTCAGAGAGTGTAAGAAGAAGAAGGAGCAGAGAGAGGAGTTATGAAGATCCAGAGATGATATAAAGCAAATTTGAAGGTTGGAAGGACAGCAGTAAAGAAGGAGGAAAACAGAGCTGATATCCCGGAAAATCAGCATATGATTTTATTGTACAGTGAGGAAGTTGGTGCTTCCATATCAAGTTGTAGCTTGATAGATGTCCAGTTGTAGCTGGATGAGGTAGGAGCCTCCTGTAGGTTGTAGCCTGCAGAAAATAGATGGGAGTTAGAGCTTCCTTGCAAGTTGTAGCTTGTAGAATTGAGGTAGTAGCCTCCTGTAGGTTGGAGCCTACAGAAAATCAGTGGTGAGAGGGAGTTGGATCTTGCCTTTGCATCGCAATAATAATAAGATGTGGTTTTCTCCCTTATGGGATTCCACTTATATCTGTTGTCTATGTGCATGATGATTATATGTTGATATTCTGTATTTAATCTGCTTAATACCTGCGGCTCACTTATTAAGATTTTTGTTCCATTGTATATTAAGTTGATCATGAAATGAAGATGTAAATAAGTGTAAAAGAAAGTTTTAGAAGACCATGACTGCTTTAAACTGATTCACCCCCCCCCTCTCAGTTTAACCAAGGGTTCAACAATTAGTATCAAAGCAGGTTCCTTCTGTATTAGTTTAACAACTAGAAGGAGATCCTTGGTCCCCAAGATGACTAGTCTATAAGGATGCTCAACAGATAAATCCCCTCTATTTACTGGCACAAACTATGCCGTCTGGAAAATAAGAATGAGGACATACATAATGTCTCTAGGAATATAATTTTGGGCTGATGTGGATTTGGGATATGCCCCGAAGGAGTTTGACACAAAGAAAGAAGCCAAACAAGATTTTATAGCTAATGCCAAAGCCATGAATGCTCTCTTAAGTGGTTTGTGTGAGGCAAAATTTATCAAAGTAATGCATAACAAGACTACCAAATAAATATGGGATACATTAGAAAGTATCCATGAGGGAGATAAAAATGTGAAGGCTACCAAGATGCAAGTCTATAGAGCCCAGTTTGAAAATATAAAAATGGATGAAGAAGAAGATGTTGCCAGTTTCTTCTTAAGGGTTGCAAAAATTGTAAATAACATGAAAGCTCTAGGAGAAACCATTAGAGAATGTGTAATTGTACAAAATATATTGAGATCCTTACCATCCAAGTTTAACCCCAAGGTTTCTTCCATAGAAGAAACAACTGATTGGGAAACATTCACCATGAACCAATTACTTGGAAAATTAACAGCCTATGAGATGAGACTTCCATAGAGGAAGTCAAATGTGAGGGAGGCATCCTTTAAGACAGAGAAGAGAAAAGAATAAAAAGAAGATACATGCTCCTGCTTTGATGAAGAAAAGGATAGAGGCTCAGGCAAGTTTAAAGGTAAACTTCCATTTAAATGCTTTAACTATGGAAGAGTTGGGCACTATGCATATAAGTGTCCTCTTAAGAAAACAAAGAATCAGACTCAAGAGACAGAGAAAACCAAAACAAATAATTGGCAAAAAGGGAAGAGATTCAATAGAAGATCATTTTATGCTCAGCAAGATAGCAGTGCATCTAAAAACTCAGATGAATCCTCAAATGAATAAGGAACCTCTGAATTTGTTTTGATGGCTAAGGAAGAGTTTGAAGGATTCCTTCTAGAATATGACAAAGAAGGTGAGGTAGATCTTGAGGGGGAGCTAAGAAGTGCCCTAGAGGAAATAGACAGACTTAAACTCAAGTGCAGAAAATAGAAAGACATTCTCCTCAAATGTGTAAAAAAGGTACCAAATTCAAAAGACCTCATTCAATTTAAAGTAGAAATTGAAGAAGCTAAGAAGGTGGAAGACATTCTGCTAAAGCAAATAAAAGATAAACATCAGGAGCAAAAGAAATTGGAAGAATAAGTGGTATGGCTGGGAAAGAAACTAGAAAACACCCAAAGGGAATTGTCAATGAACACTCCTCAAATGACAAGCACTGAACATTTGGACATTATTCTAAACACTCAAAGGTCTCCTCTCATAAAGGCTGGGATAGGATATGAAGGAGAAACCAATAATTCCAAGGTAGAAGATAACAAGAATATCATTTTTGTAAAAGTTGTAAAGGATAATGAAACAGCTCAAAAAGGAACCACAGAAGAAGAATCCAGCAAGAACTTGATGTGTGATGAAACAAATGGAAACAAGTAGCAACATCAAGAGACAAATAATGAGAGGAAGAAGCAAGAAGTTGCAAAAATCTCAATTGTTCCTAAAGATCAATTGAACAAGTTCGGAAGATCTCAAAGGAAATTATTTCCTCCTATGAGAAATGTCACTTTTTTTTCCTGTCACAAACTGGGACATATTTTTGCATACTGTCAGACAAAGATAATCGATTTCAACCAGCAAAAGATGCAGAAATTGAAAAGACTACCTCAAGAAAAAAAATGGAAAGGACAACCCTACACCAGGTACACTAATCATTTCCATGGGTATTGTTTTTATTGTAAGGGGTTCGACCATAAATCCATGGAGTGCAGAACGTATGGAAAAATACTGATGCTTAAAACCCCAAGGAGATTTATGAACAATGGAGAGTTCACTCATACACACAATCCATTTAAAAATATAATCAAATGCTTTGTATGCCATCAAATCGGACACGTGTCTTCCAAATGTCCTCTCAAAGAATGTGGTCCATCTTCTCAGAAAAGGTGCCAAACAAATCGCTGCCTGCAGTGGAAAAAGAAGTTGAATAAGTATGTTTCATCTCATTTTACAAAGATCTTGGTTTGGGTTTAAAAAAATTTCTTCAAAGTTTAGATTTAAGAGCATTTCTTGGAAGCAAACTGATTTTACAAAGAATTGTTTTGGGTTTAAAGAGTTTTTTTGGAAGACATTTCTTGGAGGCGGCCTGATTTTGCAAAAAATTGTTTTGAACTTAAAAAAAATTCTTGGATGTACATTCAAAAGACATTTCTTGGAGGTATGTACGTGTTTTGAGTTGAAGTAAATCTTTTGAGCTTCGTTTCATTTTTATAAGACATTTTTCTCTCGAATTTTTTAAAGTAAGTCTTTTGGATTGGAGTATGTATTTTTTGCAAAAAAATTAAACTGAA
The DNA here is from genome assembly GCA_034641835.2 of Pinus albicaulis. Taxonomy (NCBI): domain Eukaryota; kingdom Viridiplantae; phylum Streptophyta; class Pinopsida; order Pinales; family Pinaceae; genus Pinus; species Pinus albicaulis. The sequence goes on from CM076582.1 coordinate 257,237,686, forward strand.
TTTTTTTAAATTAAATATTTTGTGATATTTTTTGTAATCAAGTTATTGTGTAATTTTTTGAAGGAAATTTTTTGAACTTCATACCCTATTATCATGGGAAATCGAAGAACTTGTGCGAGAAAATATGATCGAAAAAGAGACCCTGAGGAACGTAGAGAAGAGACGAGACAATCTCTCAAAAGAAAGTTAGAAGCCCTCTCAAATATTGAAGAGGAAAATCAACCTCAAGCAGAAGTTGAAGCAGGTATGTAAATGTAAATATTATGATCTATTGATATATTTAAAATTTTCCTAATGTAAAATTTCAAACTTAATTTTTATTTGATGAAATAATTTGAAAAATATTTTGTTTAATGTAAATAGACAGAGATATTCCTCAAAATATTGAAGAAGAAAATCAACCTCAAGCAGAAATTGAAGAAGGTATGTAAATGTAAATATTATGATCTATTGATATATTTAAAAATTTTCTAATGTAAAATGTCAAGCTTAATTTTTATTTGATGAACTAATTTGAGAAATATTTTGTTTAATGTAAACAGGCAGAGATATTCCTCAAAACATTGATGATGAGATACAAAATTTTGAAAGAGATATTGAACCAATGACTAAAGATGGTGAAAATATTGAAAGAAATTCAAATAAAGAAATTGAATCACAAGGTATGTACACACACACACACACACACACATATATATATTAAACACATGCACATATCATTGAAATTATAGATATATTTATTAATTTAGTTATTTATTGAATATGTACTATTTTTTCGAATATGTACAGATTAAATCACTATCGATAATGATATGTTAGAAAATGTTGACACTCACACATATGGAGATAAAAACCTGACCATGTTATACGATATCGTGTTAACTGCATTTTTGAAAAGTATTTCTTAAATGAGCGGGTTACAGTTCAGACTCAAATGTTGAAAGGTCTCCTATCATTAAGGAAATTAAAAGAAGCTATGACACTATTGGGTATTCGAAAATCAACCAAAGATAAAAAAAATGAAGGAAGATGTGATAAAAAATATGAGTAGTGCTATAAAGTCAATTAAGAGATATAGAGAGAAAGATGTTTCAATTGTACATAGAGGAATACAGATGGCAATGGTTTCATCAAGTACTCAAGAGAATCGTTTGGTAACATCTATGGCACGAACACTGGGAACCTCGCGAAAAACTTTGCACAAACATCAGAAATTTCGGCTACAAATAGATGTAAATGATGAACTCACTTGTTGGAGAGCTATTTTTAGGCAACCATACAAAGATAGACTTGGAGAAAATGTTAAAAAAATAATATATGAATATTGGAAGAACAATTCGCGTGTTTCACAAACTGCAAGGCATGTGATGCAAAGAAGAACAGCACGAAATCAGTACGAAGAACATGAAAAATATTTCTTAGAAACCACTCAGATAGAGTTATTCAACAAGTTCAAAGAAGAGAATTGTCAAATTCACGTTTCACTCAGTGCTTTTGTTCAACAAAAACCATGGTATGTAAAACCTATCACCGTACGTGACACTTGTTGTTGCCGTTATCATGTGGAATTTGAGTTATATTATGACACATTCCTTGATTTTGGTAGAACATTATGGAAGGATTCACCTCCTCCTTCCACTATCCATGATTTCATATCTCAAATTCTGTGTGAAAGAGAAAGCGATGAACTATTTTACAAAAAGAAATGTGTTGGTGGTAAAAAATGCGATGATTGTGGAAATTTGACTAAATTTCAAAACAAATATCGTATTGATATAAATGATCAATCATTGTCCAACATGAAAGTGAAATGGAAGAGATATGAATATATCGATACATCGATTTAAGGTGCAAATAGTGTTAAAAGAATTGAATTACTAAAAGACGAAATTTTTCTGATAGACTTTTTGAGAAAGTTTGAGGTAGAAATTCACAAATACACCAAGCATTCCCATAGAGCTCGATGGCAAGACTTGCAATTCAAAAAATCTCGTGAATTTTTTCCACCAGGGACCATTTTGTCAGTGATTGATTTTGCAGAAAACTACACATTTGTTCCACAAAAAGAAATTCAGAGTGAATACTACCATTCTGACCAAGTCTCCATGCTCGTCCATATTCTATATAGACATGCTGAACAAAATGTTGATCATATAGAAAGCACGAGTGAAAATCGACATAGCATTAAATAATATCACTTTTATATCAGTGACGATCGTACACACGATACATGTTTTGTACAACATTGTTTTGGAAAAATTTATGATTCATTGAAAAATCGTGGAATAACATTCAATGAACATTGGATATGGTCAGACGGATGCGCAGGTCAATTCAAATCTGCACGATCATTCTTTTGGTTGTGTTGTCTTCATAATAAAACCTGCATTAAACATTGTTGGAATTTCTTTGAAACTGGCCATGGAAAAGGAGAACATGACGGTGCAGGAGCATGCATAAAACGAGTACTTCGAAGATATCAAATGAACCACTCTGCAAGCCGACTTGTAAACGCTGAAGAAGTTGTTCAATGGTGCATCGTTGCTCTAAGCCATGAGAGAAACCCATCAAGAGAAGTGCGAAGGTACATTCAATTTAATTTATATTGAAAATCTAATTTTAAACATTGTACATTTATCATGCAATGATTATCTTTGATTGTATTTTGATATCATATTTACAAATTCTTCTTCTAATTTTCCATATAAAGGTTTTTCTAGCATATTGGAATCGAAGACGTAGATAGATCAATTGGAAATGACGTTGAAACAATAAAAGGAACTCGAAAATTGCATTCAATTCAAACAAAGTCGTCCAGAAATGTGTTTGCATTGGATAAAAGAAAATATTCTTGTTTTTGTGATATTTGCATAGACAACACAAAATCCAATGATGTTTGTAAAAACAAAATGTATGTGAACGATTGGAAACATACAGAGCTAAATACAAAGGGAAAAATGTTTGTTGCAATGTTTGAAGAAATGCAATCAGAGGAAACTACAATATCATCCGATGGTGATAGCATTTCTGATCTTGTTAGAGAAGGTAACATTTGAATTACTTTCTAATGATTTAAAAATTTAAAAATAAATTTAAATATGTATAATTTTGTTAAGTTTATTTTATTGTGCAGGAGATGTTTTTTGCTGTAATTGCACCTATTGACAATGATGAAAATGTGAAGTATTATTTGATGTGTTGCACTGAACGAAAAATGAAATTATTACAGAACTATAATGATCACGGATTTCAATATGTTTTTTCAGACAAAATCATCAAAGTGGAGACTTTGTTTACTTTGAAGACCATGAACCTGATTCCATAAGTTGTCAATATAGTCACTTGGTGTGTGCAACACGCATAAAGTTGATAGAAGTTTAATCAAAGAAAAAAATAAAAAATTAAGAGATGGAAAATGTCAAAATCCGATCATGAACGGATTATTGAAGATGGAATTCCATTAGAATTTTTTTGGGTGAAATTTTCAACAATTTATTCTCTTTGGATTAAATATTTTTTAGAACTTCCAGTACTCAACTAAAAATTGAGCTGCTTATGTTATTTGTGCAAGTGTTTGCACATGTACAAATTGTTTTGGTACAAGCATGTGCTCTAGTATCAACTAAAAGTAGCTTTTCTATACATGTGCATTGATGAAAAATGTTATATGTATTGGATATATATATATATATATAATAGAGAGAGAGAGAGAGAGAGAGATATGTTCCAGAATGAAATTAATTGTTCTAGTTTTACTATGTGCATTGATGAAAAATTATTTACGTACTCAATATATATGTTCTAGAATGCAATTAACTAGAACTAGTTTTTCTATATGCATTGATGAAAAACTAGTTGGTTTTTCTAGTAAAAAGTATGGACACAATGTAAATAAATCATCTTTAGTATATTTTTGTACGAAAATTCCTTTCAGACAAGAGACTTGGAGCACTTCTCCGACTTTTGGTGGGATTTGACCCACATCTCTAATCCTGATTGAAAATCTACTACAAAATTTGCTTGTCCAATGGTCGGATATGTTCAATGTGCATTGATGAAAAATGTTACTTGTCTTGGATAGATATGTTCTAGAATGCACAATTAATTGTTCCAAGTATTTTTTCTATGTGCATTGATGAAAAACTAGTTGGATTTTCTGGTAAAAAGTTTCCACAATGTAAATAAATCGACAAGGCTACCTATTTGAGTGCATTAACGACATTGACCCAAATTCAACAAACATATATATTTACTAGACTTATATTTCCAATTAAAATTAAAGGGATAATTTGTACATATATCTACTTCTTTAAACACTTTTTTCAATTAGAGTTCAATTGATACATGGTTGGTTGCATTGAAAAGCTATGTTCTTGCTATTGGAAAATTTTTCATTCAAACAAAACTACATGGAGAGATCAAAAGCAATCTTAAAATTCCAAATGTACTTCAACCATCCAAAAGGGATTTGTGCAAAATTATTTGACATGCCATGCCAATTATAGTGAACAAATATCCAATAGAAACATTTAACATTATATACCACATGTGCCAAATGTAGATTGAAACCATCCAAAACTTTAAAATTTTAAAAACTTTTGATAATATATCGTGCAACATTAAACATTAAACATCACATGCGAAATGTAGATTGAAACCATTCAAAACTTGAGTTTAAAAAACTTTTTGATTATATATAGATCGTTACTTTACATGCCATGCCAATTATAGTTCAACTAGATCCAATAGAAACATTTAACATTATATACCACATGTGCCAAATGTAGTTTGAAACCATCCAAAACTTTAAGTTTTAAAAACCCTTTGATTATATATCGTGCAACATTAAAACATTAAACATTTAAAGTTCATTAAATATCACATGCAAAATGTAGATTGAAACCATCCAAAACTTGAGTTTTAAAAACTTCACATGCCATGCCAATTATAATTCAACTATCCAATAAAAACATTTAACATTAAATATAACATGCCAAATGTAGATTGAAACCATCCAAAACTTTTAACTTTTAATTTAACAAAAAAATATAGATCACAACATTACTTCACATGCCAAATGTACTCCAAGCATCCAAAACTTAAATTTAAAAAACAAAACAAATTATAACACATGTCATTACATAACATGCCAAATGTAGTTCAGATGACAACATTAATTTATAGATGACAACATTACTTCACATTCACATGCAAAAAGTACTAAAACCATCCAAAAATTAAATAAAACAAATTATATTAACAATGTAATAAAATATGTCCAAAAATTGTAAATCTCACAAGTATCAAACTGTATCAAGTTTAACAAATTTTAAGACCATCTAAATTTTGAAATCAAATCTACAAATCATGTCCATCAAATAGAGATGGATCTAGCATCTTCCCTACTAGGGTCTCAGTCTGCACCCTATCATGTGAATGGAAAACCTACATAAACAATGCACATGTACTTGAACATTAAAATTTGATGTTTTAAAAATGAATGAGAATATATATATCTAGAACTTCATGTAAAAAACAAAATATAACAAAAAAATCATGCAATACCTCATAAGGTTCCCTCTCCATTTGATGAACAAGTTCTCCCATAGGAACATCTGCAGTGGTAAACTGTACAATATACATGTACAGTTAAATATATATATATATATATATATATATATATATATATATATATTAAAAAATTTCAAATGAAAATGCACGTGTACATATATAAACTTATTTTCAATTTAATATTAAAAAAAGGAACTAAAGACAACTTGTTCAAATGCTGTGGATGTTCCTATCTCCGTCACTAGAGTCCGCGGATTAAAGAAATCTTCTATAGGAACCTAAATTCAAAAAATTTTAAATAACTCAAAATATAGATCTCTCTCTCTCTCTCTATATATATATATATATATATATATATATTCTACCTCAAAAAGTTCCATTAAAAATTAAAGTTCGATTAAAAATTGAGATATATATATATATATATATATAACTTTTAAAAATAAATTTTAAACCTGTGAAAAATTGTCCATACTTGTGGTTCATCTCCCAAGGAAGTAGAAGGTACATCTCCCAAGGAAGAAGAAGGTACCGCCATCCCAAAAACATCAGACGGAATCGGTACCTGTTAAAACATTTTATCAAATTATATATATACATACATGTACACGTGTGGCAACAATTATTTATTTTAAAGTCACTTAAAAAACACTAACATTTGCTAACATATCTTGATGGTCAGACCCATCTGCATTGTTTGAACCAGAGGTCCCGAACGTGATATTAACATTTTCGTCACGCATCATGTGTGAGAACTGCAAATGGTGTTTTAACACATAATCATACATTTTTGTTAGATTAATGTAGACATACAAATAAATGTATACATGTACATACACATGTATTTATTACAAATTGTACACATGTATATGTAAAAATAATTTCAAACCCTAAGGTCACTAACACATACCGTTCCGGTGCCCTCTTCCTCATGAAAAATTAGGTCTTGCAAACCATTGCGACAATTTTTTGCATATGTTCGGAGATATTCAACATTCATGTTGTCAATCTCCTCATCTATACAATAAACAAAATTGGCACGTGCATTTTCACGTGCTCTTTGTCGATTTAAACAAATATCAACTCCACCCAATCCGCCATGAACATTTTCGATCATAACATCCCTTGCTTCTCGACTTATTTGAGAAGTCGCATCCATCTCTGATCGCAAAGTTTCGACTCAAAATGGTCGACTCACCAATGGCGGCTCAAGGTGAGGCAACTCCACATCTCGCTTAGCGCCCTTACAGTCATATAATCGACCTTTCACCGGGCCAAAAAATTCTAAAGGAAGATCATTGTAATTGGATTTCATACCCATAAAAAATTATGCATAAAAAATTTGTGCAAAATAAACAAGAACCTCATCGTTCCATGGAAGCCTTCCATAGGCCGCAAGGTGTCTATCATACAAATAACGAGCTATGTCTGGGTGCTTGAAATACTGCACCTTCAACATTTTTCTTTTTGGCCCTTCCTTGTAATTAAACATTGACTTGGCCACTTCTTCTGTAACTTTTTGTTTTACATCCTCCCATTTATCGGGACCCATCACTGTTTCTTTTCTCTTTCTCATCATTTCTACAAATGAATCAGTTGTTGGCCCAAGATTTCTGTACACATTTACCATTTCACCCAATGAATGTGTAACTATTTCAAGGCTTTGTCGACTCTCAGCAGGTAGAGACAAAGCCACGAGATCTCTTTGCAATTTTGCATGAAGTCTTTCACACCTTTGTAAGGTGCATTCTGCCATGTTGGTTTCCCATGGTATATCAGTAATCTCGGTCGGATAAGTTGTGTTGGGTTGACAGCCTTCTTCTTGAATGTAGCGGGCTACCCTGCATCTATTTTGACCACTAGTTCGAACATTTTCGGCCTCTGCATTAATATATATAAAATTTCGTATATTAGAAAAAACACGTGTAAAAAAAGTTGTACAAATTTAATGAAAAAATATTGAAATTGATGGCAACCTTGATGTTGTTGGTTAACATCTTCTCTAACATGACCTTGCTGAGAACCAGACCCAGAATGACACTGCTGAGAACCAGACCCAAAATGACCCTGTTGAGAACCAGCAGCCGTTGATTGGCCTTCGGGGGAATAAATATCACCCGCTTCACGCAACCTGCTACCACTCATACCTCGACCGGCTGAACCATGGCCATGCTCCATGGATGGAGTAGAACCCCTTCTCCTCTTACCTCCTAAAAATTAAAATATGAAACTTATTAACAACTAATTTAACTCACATAGTTAATAAAAAATCAATTCCATATGTACAAACATGTATGGATATTTAAGATTATATTTAAATACTGTGAACATCCCCCGATCCCTGAACCTCCATATGGGATTCGGCTGATCTTCGTCGTTCATCCTCCATGATATATATCTATTGGTCGACATTTACACAAAATATATTTCAAAAAATCAATTTGTAATTTAGTGTATACAAATTATGTAGAACACAACTTTCAAAACAATAATTGATCATGTGTGAAACTTTAATCGAAAAAGAAATTATAAAAATGATAAGTTCACCAAATTGCGCTTTACACGGTGGGAGCACACTTGGTATAAAATTTACCACTTATACACTTTAGTTTGTGGGAGAAATGACACATGTACATATTTTACCTTAAATTTGTTGTGTTTTATGGATATTAAAATGAAGAACTTCTATTTGGATCCATTCCAGAGATTGACTGTAGGGTCATTTACTAGATATGTCACCTTTCATAAAAGATGAGATCCAGAGGCTACCTAGCCCTTTACAGACTCTGTCTATAGAACTTGTAGAAGTAAACACTAGAGGCATTAACAATATCAAAGAATGTTTTCATGCTCAGACATTGGAATCTGTCTCTTTCCCTACGCAAAAAAATAGTTCAAGGTAGTTAATATTCATAGACACGTCATCAAGCAGGTCAATGTGATAATCCCCAACTTACTTTTCATGAAATTAGGATTGGAATCCTCTACAACCTGGTGGATGGATTTGAATGGGAACTAGGTCAAGGCCTTTATAAAATACATGCTAGTGAATAACACTTACTAGGTTATGCCAAAAAATAAAGTGGGAGAAATGTTTTCTCCTTGAGGTTATCCAATTGGGTGTGTAATACCAACTTCACCCATTTCCTAACAGGTTTCTCTCTTAGGTTACAAAGTGTTTTCCACCTTATTAGTTATATATTTTTCAATTTCCCGTGGATTCCTTGAATTTTTTCTCCTACCATCTCCCTCTCTCACTCCCAAAATTATTTTCATCAAACATGCCCCATTGAGGATCTGGAGCAATGTTTGCACCATACTTAGAACTGTCATTGCTGCTAATTGAAATTGGAGAGTCATGTATACTAGATTGCTTGCTTAAGTGGCTCTTACTTGGACAATATCCTGAGATGAGTTTGACATGATGGTCATATGATGTTGGAAGCTACTTGATGTAATTTTCCTTAAATATTCAAAAAAACAGAGAAAAAATGTCATTTTCGATCATTTTTTATTAGCTTCTGCATACAGCAGATGTTATCACAATTGCAACACAATCATGTTCCATGAGCATGAATTATGAATGTTGCAAGCCAAATTGCAAGGAAATTTGCATTAATTTTAGGCAAAAGAAGGCTATGACATTAAGGTCCATGCTAGAAAAAATTATGCAAATAAGGTTGCTAAGTCTTGATACTTACCATGTGTTTCAAAGCCATAATGAAGGTTTGCTTTGAGAGTGTCCTCCCAAAGCCCTGTCTTGAGATGAAACTTAATTCAATGTCTCTTAGAGTTGCAAGGTGGAATTGATAGAACTATTTGATTTCTTTACCATAGATGGATATCTCCTTTGATCTATACCTTTCTCTACCATATTATTTCCAAGTGAAATGGGAATTTTCACATTTTGAATGCCATTGCCATGTAATTTGGTAGTCTGCTAGCTATACCTATCACAAGTAAGGTTGTCATACCAAACTATTTCTCTTTCCCAACTCAGTGACCATGACTCTCTTCTCACACTGCTTACCATAAGATCTTCAATTGTACATGTCACGTAAAGTTGGGGCTACATCTTTTGGTGACGTCACTAATTGTTTCTTTATTATTATGTTTGTTAAACATCTCGCTTAGGGCAAGGCAACTCCACATATATTGTACAGTTTATGGGACAAAAATCAATATGTAGAAATATTCACTTGGTTTTTATAATTGGATAGAAGAATGACTTATAATGACCTTGTATGTCTTCTCATTTTAGAGCTCAAATTTTTAGGAAGGATTTAAGTATCCACCTTTCAAGAATCAGTAGAAGAGGTTGATAAAGAATATAGGAAGACAAAAAACTAACCAGTGGTGTAATAAATGGATTTCTTGGGAGGTAGATTGGCATATGGACTTTTGGTAGCTACAACTTTTCCAAATAAGTGAATGTATTTGAAAACCAAACCTCTAGTTTATTTTGGTTTAGACAAGGTCTAGAATTTGAAAAGTGAATTCACTCTTTCTTCCTCTTACATGTCCAATGATCAGAATCTGGATTGAGGGAAAAAAAATTCCTAAATAAAAATTTTGCATTTTATTTGTTGTACACATGAGTTTTTAAAAGCTAATTAACTCATAAATTTCTCACAAAATACACTTAAAGCTTGACACATAAACCCCTTCCCAATTGGCTAACTTTAGACAATCCTAAACACATTTTTATTTAACTAATGAGGGAGATAGCCCAACAAAACTAGTTTTTCCATATTCAAATCAAGTTGGTATCAAAGTACAATTTAGCTCATTTTAGTCAAGGTTAGTTAGAAGAATTATCTATTGGTTTTTGTCTTCAATTTCCTCTCAAAATGAATGTGTAAGTGCTTTTGAGAGACACAAGTTAGAGGAATAAGGTCCAAATTTTTGATGAAAATATGCTATGAAAGTAAAGGGTTAAAGGAAAACATGTACAAGGCATAGTTGAGTACAAGGCACAGTTGAGCCAAATGTTGTTGAGGAAGGGCCTAATTATTTGGGTCTTGGTTATGGAAAACATGATGGAGAATGCTCCAAATCCAAGGAGGCACATGAAGCTGTTCCAAGAAGGAATTTTATTTCGTGTTCATTACCTCAAGCTTGTGAAGTTTATGTTCATGATGAATGGAAAAGTTTGACACCCACTTTGCAAGAAGATGTTAATAATCATGCAGCTAATGAGAATGTAAAAGAAGATGATGTTGAAAGCTCTATCTAGTCATTGAATTCATTGTTAGTATTCAGAGGAGAGCCACTACCTCATCAAATTCACCTCCTCAAGAAGGCGACAACGGTGAATTTTCAAGGTATAAATTTGCCTTTAATCAAATTTCTTTTGATTATGATAAACATGGTAAATATTCACATAATATATAGAAAACAACTTGCACATTTTCCTTTTGTGGTTTGAATAATCATAATGTTTATAGATGTTGGAAGAAGATATCCATGCACATTGAAACTTTCTAAATAAATGAGGCAAAAATTCAAAGGCCCATTGGAAAAGGAAAATGATCTTGAAAATAAGATGCAATTGGGTCAAATCGCGAAGTTGGGAAACAGTTTTTGGTGGATGGTTAGAATTCGGAAGAAATTTTTAATTTCTCGGCCGAGAAAAAAGTCAACTAAATTTCTCGGCCGAGAGTTTTCAAATTCTCGTCCGAGAGATTTTAAATATTTCGGACGAGAGTTTGGTCGGGTTTAACATGAGTTAAAATTCTCTCGGATGAGAGTTATACATTTTCTCGTCCGAGAGTTGTGGTCACAAAAATCTCGGGCAAACGTTTCAGATGAGGGTTGGAGAAACTCTCGGACAAGAGTTGGAAAAAATCTCGTCCGAGAGTTTCTCCAACTCTCGTCCGAGAGTTTCTCCAACTCTCGTCCGAGAGTTTTTCCAACTTTCTTCTGAGAGTTTCTCCAACTCTCGTCCGAGAGTTTTTCCAATTCTCGTCCGAGAGTTTTTGAACTCTCGTCCGAGAGTTCTCCAACCCTCCCTATTTTTATTATTATAGCATGAAAATATTGTAGTAGACATGTGTGGAATAATTTTATTGACATCATGTTGTTTTCAACCTTGTGTGAGTGTTTCTTAAATATCATTAATACGAGTCGATGTGGATATTAAATATAATATAGTTTTCAATAGTTATAATTATTATCATACTATTGACTACATAATTAGAAAAATAGTTATAATAAAACTAATAGTTATCATAATAGTAGTAGCAATAAGAACAACAATAACCATAGTTGTAAGTTGAACACATAAAAAAAGTAATTGGAATAATAAATATTTATTAAAATATTAATATATTTTATAAATAATAACCAAGCATGGGATACCTTTGGATATTTCACCACCATTGAAGTGGTAAAAATGCTAAATAATCAACAACTATGATCCAAGCAAATCGCCTTATGGATTAATAGAGTTAAACCCATGACCTCACCAACATTGGAGGACATATATCACATCATGCTTGTATATGCCTAAGGCAGCCTTAAAGGATATAGAAATAATAATATAATTGAATTTCATATCCTAATGATGTGTAAAATTACAATATTTATCTTATATATGAATAAAAATATATGTACTAATAATTCTCAACTAAAGCTTAAATATATAGGGAGGAATTAGAGAAGGGACTTTGAAAAATGATAAATAATTTATCAAAGGATTAGATCCTAGAATAAGTGAAGGGTTGGGAATCTAACCTAGTTTATTCTCATACAAGGGAAACAATATTATTTAAGACTGTTGATACCTATTGGTTTATGAAGACCATAGTGGCTCAATTGATTGAAATAAAATGGGAATTTCAAGAAGGAACCCTACACACAATTATCATTTTTGAGGGAAATTTCGAAGTAAAGTGTAAATGGGTTTTGCATTAGGTTTTGGGTAGCACTAAAAAGAGATTGAGAAATAAACTAGTGACGGGGTGAGGAAGTAGGTTTAACAACATCCAACCCCATCATCCTTGAGAATGAGGACAAAATCCTAGGAAGAAGTATGGAATGAACTGGATATGTAAATGAAGGCCGTAAGGATGACAGGAATAGGAGCAACTCCAACCACCTCCTACTTAATAACCTCATTTGAGAACTATTATCTTTCTTCAGAAGGTTTATCTAGGAATCTTGGTAAACATAGAAAAATGGTTTGTTTATTTCTTGTGATCCTCTTTCGAATTCCTATTGACATAAGGGATCATGTGTGGTCCTTGATGTTAACATACACTCACCACAATATGATTGTTTGGTGTGTACATGGATCATTTGATGGAATTATCAATTGCTTGATGCCAAAATGGATTGTTTGATGGTCAACCATTGTAGTGAAAATTGTTTTATAGAATCATTAAAATATGATTGTTTGATGTGTGCATGGATTTTTTGATGGTAAAAATTTGAAATAGTTGTAGTACAAATTGTTTTGTGGACTCATCACAATATCATTGCTTGATACCTACAGGGATTGTTTGATGCTCAATAGTTTTAGTGCAGGAAGAGGTATAGGTTTGGTTGAGGCCTACATAATATTAATAGGATTTTGTAGAGGCTAAAATCAGTTATATAGGTGTTTCAGACCAAAAGGAAGAAGTATGCCAAGTTTTGTACTGTGTAGTAGTGTTGACCTAAGTTAGGAAGCATATGTCAATAGTGGGGCCACAACCGATGGGAGATATATATCATCCATGTAGCTCTTCTTGTAGGTGATGAAAATAAAAAACCATGAGTGAAACCAAGGTTTCACCCATTAAATATTTCCATGTGAGGTTGAGTGACATGGTCAACATTACCAAAAACAAATTATACTTTGGTTTTTGCAGTGATGACTGTTGGAAACGAGTTTTTTGAGTGTCGCTGTGCCTTTGGGAGAGCATTTGGATTCTTGAAGAAGTATGATGTCTGGGTGAGGCGAGAATAAGTGGTTTTTCAAGATCCTTCTTTTGGTGGTGCCGTTGAGCCCCCTGATGTTCCAGGTTGTGATTTTCATTGAGCTACCTTTGGAGTAGATAGGACCAAGGCCCTGATTTTTCCTTCATTGATTAGGCGTCTGCCTGCTTCTTGCATTTGGTGTCTTGTGGATTTGCGCCCTCTTTTTCTTCCTGGTCCTTGTGGCTTGTATTGATCCAAATCCAGGTTGGCTTGAATGCCCGTTTGGCTGCTATTTCCCCATTGCCTTCTGGCTGCATTTTGGTTGATGTATTCCAGCTGCAGGTATGCCATTTCTATCTTCTCCAAGTGTTCTTGGGGAATGGCATCGACTCCCAGTTTGGACCATTTCTCATTGACCTTTTGGAGATCTAGATCGCCTAAGATCTCCTCCAGAGGATTTTTTTGAAGTGGTTGAGGATGGCTGCTCTGTTTGCATTTCTGTGCATTGAGGGGTTTGGTGAGGTGTGGCTGGTATTAATCTGAATGGGAGAGGATTTTGGTTTGTGTTGCGGTGCCTGGGCGTGGATTGAATCCGAGGTTGTGCTTGGGGCATTGGTTGTAATCAAATATTGACTTAATAATGACGGATCTTGATCAGTGGGGGCCTGGGAGACTATAGGGTGCTCTAATGAGTCAAGATTGCTCAGAACTTCAAAGTTTTTTTGCTGGGTCGAGGCAGTATTGGTGGGGGTTGTATTGGTGGAGGGTTTCGGAGGCTTTTTTCCTTTCTCCCCTTTTTTCTTTCTTGAGATGGAGGTGAAACCAGGTGTCGACAGGCTTGCACAATGGAATACATTTCTTTGTCATAGGTGGGATACTTGCGAGCTGTCTCAGACAATGTCTCACTGTGATATGCCACTGGATGTCCCTGTTGAGTAAGAACTGCCCCAATAGCATAGTCAGAGGCATCTGTCTCGATCTCAAATGGCTGTTGCAATTCTGGTAATGTGAGCACTGGGGCAGAACAGAGGCGATTTTTCAATTCTGTGAACGCCTTCTGTTGAGGTTCCGACCAAAATAATTTTTCTCTCACTCCTCCCTTGGTGACTTGACTCAAGGGCCATGTGATATGAGAGAATCCCAACACGAATCTATGGTAGAAATTAGAAAGACCAAAAAAGCTGCGAAGCTCTGTTATAGTGGTTGGGGCTGGCTAATCCCGAATGACTTGGATCTTGGCTGGATCCACATGCACCCCCCTTTCATCAATAATGTATCCCAGATATTGAACCTGGGTCATGCCAAACGTGCACTTCTCCAAATTGGCACACAACTTGTGTTGCCGCAGTGTTTGGAGGACTTGTCGGATGTGGTGAAGGTGCCCTTCCCAAGTCTTGTTGAAGATCAGAATGTCATCCAAGTACACCACTACAAATGAGTTGGTGAATGGCCGCAAGATGTCGTCCATCATCCTCATGAAGGTTGCAAGAGCATTCATCAACCCGAAAGGCATGACCAGCCATTCATCAAGGCCTTCCTTGGCTTTGAAGGCGGTCTTCCACACATCAAAGGGTTCAATTGGTACCTGGTGATACCCAGACTTCAGGTCGATCTTGCTGAAATATTTTGCACCTTTGAGTTGGTCCAGAAGGTCATCAATCTGTGGGATTGGGTACCTATTCTGGACAGTGATCTTGTTCAGCGCCCGATAGCCAATACAAAGTCTGCATGTCCCATCCTTCTTCTGTACCAACACGATCGGGCTCCCATAGGGCGATGAAATTGGTCTGATGTGACCTTTCTGCAACAGCTCCTGAATCTACCTCTTGATTTCATCATTCTCCAGAATAGAGCGCCGATAGATCAGTCCATTGGGTAGTGGCGCACCTGGGGTCAGATCAATCGGGTGCTTGACCTGACAGTGCAGAGGAACCCCTGTGGGTGAGGTGAAGATGTCCCCATACTCCTCCACAACCTTATCCATTTGTTTTTGTCGTGCAGAGGAGCCCTGTCTGGAGGTCATGCAATTATCTTAAAGCTATTCTTGAGGTGTTTGGATTTGATTTAAGATGGATCTATTGGATAATGCCTTTTATTTCTCCTCTTAATTACTTTATTCTTCTTAATGGAGTTCCTTCAACTCCCTTTAATGCTACCTGGGGTTTAAGACAAGGGGATCCACTTTCCCCCTTCCTTTTCATTATTGCAGCAGAAGGCCTTGGTTGACATATTAAAAGTAAGATCCAGGGAGGTCAACTTAAAGGCCTTAATCTTTGGGGGGCAGGTTTAAAACTTTTGCACCAACAGTTTGTAGATGACATTATGCTCTTCTGTCAAGCCACTCTAAAAGAATCTAAGGAAATTCTATCCATTCTTAAAGATTTCATGGAAACCTCTGGAACTCTTATCAATAATGACAAATAAAATGTGTTTATATTTAATACTAATATTCTCTCCCAAAGATTCCTATTGCCTACCTTGGGATTCAACATCGGATCCTTCCCTATGAAATACTTAGGAATCCCTCTCAATCTAAATTCTCTTCGGGTCTCTGGGTGGAAATATCTCATTAATCGCATATAAGCTCAACTTCAAAATTGGGCATTCTGGGTGCTTAATGCTCTGAGTCGAGTTGTTATGTTAAGAACAGTCTTACAATCCATTCCCATCTATCAACTCACTGGATTGTAAATGCCTAAAATCTATTGTAATGATATGGCTAAGACGTTTAAAAACATCCTATGGCAAGGATCTCAACAAGCCTGTAAATGGGCTCTCCTTTCATGGGATATGCTTACGAAAATAAAAAAAGGACCGGAGGCTTGGGGTTAAGAGATCCATATTTTCTAAATCAAGTTATGGGAGCTAAGCTCTGGTAAATATGGATACAATGAGGTAGAGATTTGTGGAAAATAATCTCAGAACAGAAGAATGAAATTTTCTTAACTATTGTAAGGAAATTAAAAGTTCCTGGCCGACTGACATATACTATGTGTAAGAAGAATGTACAAACATTGGAACACCTATTGAATAACTTCTTTGTTGCTGAGACCTTGTGGAAAAACCTTTCCTCCCTCTTTCAATAAACAGATAGGGACAATAAGAGCCTCCGGCATACAATTGAAGTCTGGAGAAAAGGAGGGTATAAAAGCCTTGTTCTTAACATAGCGTGGGGACTCTTTATGGGATTTCTCATATGGGTCACCTGGAAAGAAAGAAATTGGAGAAAATTCAAAGATGAGTATCGACAAATTGAAGAGATATGGAAAGTGGTTCTCTAGAATATCAGAGAAAATGTCCTCACCGAGAAATGGCATGAAGATGACTGGAAAGCTAATGGGCATGAGGATAGGATTTTAGCTATGCTTAACTTGAAACCCCAAATGCTTACCCCAGCCTCATGGAAACAAAAACCTTTGGGAAGACATCCGCATGATTAATTCAATGCTCTACAATAGGAGGTTATTAATCTTAATTATGATGGGGCCTCTAAAGGTAATTTGGGTCAAGCAGGAGAAAGAGGTATACTTCGTGATTCAAAGGGTTTAGTAAGTAGAATTTATGTGACTGATTTTGGATTCGCTACAAATAACGAAGCCAAAATCACAGTGGTAAAACAAGGCATATTTATAGTTGTAAGAGAACAATATCATAGTACTATAGTAGAGGGGGATTCAGCCATGGTAACAAGTGTTCTGTAGAAGTTGCAGTAGGGGACAGGTTGGGAGAAAATTAGTCGAAGCTGGTGAACAACTCGTCTAATTCAGGAAATAAATGATATTCTTCCAAGAATTGGTTACCTTATCTCATCACATATTCACAGATCAGGGAATGAAGCAACTGACTACTTGGAGAAATAGAGTTGTACTCACGGGGGTGTGACAACTGGACATCAACCAAGCCAAAATGGTATAGGTGGAGAAGCTACAATCTCTATAGGAAATTGTTGATAGGGATAACGAGGATACTCGGGATCCCCGATCTGGGTGCCAATTGGTTAATTCGAATGACGAGGTGGCACGAGCTCATGCGTACCATATGTATAGTTGATGTGGACATGAGGAGACGATGGTGGGTACTACCACCCACGCCAAATAATGACGGAATTAAATGCTGGTGGTAGAAAACTCACGATGTCAGAAGGGTGTTGGAAACAGGGCTGGCATGTAAGGAATGTTACGAAGGCTAAAGGTGGTAATGTTCAAGGTGGTAATATGGTCTGGTAGTTAAACGTGAAGTTGAGATTAGAAAAGGAAGTTGGCGAGAAGTTGAAGGGCTGGACGATGGTTATGTGGTGCTTATTCGGGTATGTTCATAGCCTTTTGTATCATGTATTTTGCTGCGATAGGAAACATAATTCATGTCTTCACCTCATTTCTATTTTCTGCGTATGAAAGATATGAAAAATTATGGGGGTTTTGTTTGATGTACATGGATTTTGGGACAACTTACTGAAATTAATGCGGAATTTTACAGTTGTTAAGCCTTTGAACTATTGTTGTATTAAGGATTGGGGAGTATATGAAAATTTTCTTGTTGTCCTCTTCTGTGTTTTTTATTCTAAACCTACTTACCTCTTCTGTATGGGGGCTGAGGGTTTTTATTTTTCTATTTTCTAGTATATTCTAGTTATTGTTAAGGAGCTTGGTGTTAACGTCCCAGTTTCTACGAAGGTCGCTCATTTCCTCGACCCTTATTTTACCCAATTTAAATCTGCATGTCTTTCAATTGGCTCTGCATGGCCTCCTATCGGCTCTGGTTGCTTTTTCCCCATCTTGAATTTCCTCATCTCTTATCCTATTACTCATTTCCCCATCTCCATTACTAGACCGGCCTTCTGCCCTGTCTGTAACCTTCACAGCTTGGCCTGCCAATCCTATGAAGTTTAGTGTATGGCCTCCAATGACATTTTCACGGGTAGCACTTTGTTAGATACCCCATCCAGGGTTTTTCCTATTCAGCTTTTTTACAATGTTACGAAGAGGAGGGGTTTGGGCTCTAATTGTAATGGTGGAACTACTAAAGTCTGGTCTCGAAAGGCTTGGATTGTTGTCAATCCATTTGTTTTGTTCGGTTTCGGTCCAATTTCTAGGGGTTCTTGTCCAACTTTATGGGATTTGAGTCTGGTCGGTGGGGTTCTTGTCCTATTCTGTGGGGTTTCAGTCCTATTAAGTGGAGTCTCTTCCATGTGTTAGTACACATGATGCAGGAGAATGGAAACACTCTATCCATGCATGATTTTTCGCAATAGTTAAGGAAATTTCTGTTTCTTTGGAAAATGATAGCCTCTCCTAGCCTTCCTATTGCAACCTTCATAGCTCTACAGATGATTGGAATAAGGAATGATGACATGCATTACACTGCTAAAAATGAGGATGCTACTCTCGGTAATCAGGATCTTTTCCTCTGTTATTTAACTAAATAAATTATTGAAATTATGTTACACTTCACAGTTATTTTTAAATCATATATAGGTGTTCGTCTATCCATGGTTTCGTACTCTCCCCGACAGTGTTAGTTAATCCAACGATTGGTACTCCACCTGTAAGACAGAATGGTGAAAGGTCAAGCAGTGAAAAATTTTGCATAGGAAAAAGGAAATAAGAACAAGAGTAAGTCCAAAGAGGGCCCAAACAGGAGGGGAAGAAATTATTGAAAATATTTTTGATACCTACTTGTCAGGTACTCCTTCTCAAGTAAAATAACTCATTTCAGGTTGGGAGTGTGACTGTGAAACCAAAGAGGAGGGTGAAATACAAGAGGAAGAAATGGAGTTTCTGAGGGATCCACGCAATACTAGAAGTAGACTGTCATTATTTCAATAGTCTATCCATACTTATTGGACATTGAAATATAGACTGGCAAATGCCATAGTCAATGTTCAGGAAATTGGAGGGGACGCAAAATCTGCCTCTATTTTAGCTTAAATGAGAAGGGATATCCAAGAAATCCACCTTCTGCAACACCACCATAACTTCTTCCTAGGCCGCAGGAAGTGCCAACTAAAAATTATGAATCAAGTGGATACGTCTAGCTCCAATTTTAAGGACTCGACACATATCGATCGATCTAATGATTGAGTTTTATGAAATCCTCTTTTTTTTTGTCATTTTGACATGCATATTATAGGTAGCATTTAATTTCTGAAGTTCTTGTATGTAATAGAAAGTAAATTGGATATATCAAACAGTATTAGGGTCAAACTTTATGAATTTTGGTTGGCCTATAACTCTTTAAGGTGGCCAACAGACCTGGTTTCTTACAAGCAGGTTGAGGCTATCCAGCATTACTCATTATAACCTACTTTTCTCTTTTTTGATTAATGGAAAATAGAAAGGCTCTGCTAAACTTACAAAAAAAATCAAAGTAAAAATTTAATAATTAAATATGAAATTATAATTTAATTATATAATTTTTTAATTTTTTTTAATTTCAACAACTTTAAAAATAACATAATAATTTTTTTTTTGATAAATTAATGTTATCTAATTTTATCAATAATTAAATTTATATAATTAAACTAATCAAAATTCAAACTAATATCCAACTAATTTATATTAGAGAACTGAAATGGATATAATGTGAAGTTATATAGATACATCACAAAATCATGTCAAAGGAGGAGTAGAGTTTTTTTTATGTCAACTCAAGAGGAGGGTTCAAGATTTTTTCATTGTATATTGTGTTGAATGCATAGAGCTAGTCATATAGGTTTGAAATGATGCTATGAAGTATAAATACAAATTATTTAATATTAGATGGCTTGTAATGGATATTTTATAACCTATATAATGCAAAAAATAATTATGTGTGAAAACATCCATCAAATCTATTGCATATTGAATAAAATATTGAGGCGAAAATGTTTAAAAATGTTTAACATTGGATTTTAATAAATTATAGCTTATTAATGTATATAATATTTTTTATTTATTTTAATTTCTAAAATTATTTTAAGTGGTTTTCTTCAAATTGATCAGATTTTTATATTTGTGATAAGAAGTTGATTTTGACCACTAGTGTTTGTCTTATTATTTGTCGATTACTACCATTACTACATAAATGAGTAAATTAGAATTTTAGCGATCAAATTTTAATAATGAGTGCTCTAACAATAGACTTTTACAAAAGGATTGGTTTTTACCACATGGATTGTAAAATTACTTGAATTTAAAGAAGATAGACCACCTTAAACCATAAATTATTTTTTAACTTATTTTTTGAATGACGTCATATTAAAAGAAAAATGTCCTTTTTATATTATAAAATGAAAGAGAGGAATTAGAGGATAATAGCAACACTAAAATAGGACACATGGATGCCCTAAATTAACCCGGAAACCTTTATGGAAAAAACAATTCTTGATATTAGATTTATTAATCATTAGGCCAAATCCATCTTATAGGTCAAATGGTTGTGCTGGGAAGGGAAAATATTTGCCTTATGTGACATTAAATATAGCAAAATACTACCTCAACATTTACTTTTGTGGTATAAGGGGCAGTAGAAACAATACCAAGTTGTAATAATGTTAAAGGATCTTCGTGAGAATAAGAGAGGAAAGGATTTTCAGGACATTATGAATCTCGCTTCAAGAATGTCCCATCAAATGTGGTTCAAATGAGTCATGATGTTTGGTCTTTACTTCAGGTTTTGGAGGCCTAATGCCCCAAAGCAACAAATATCACCGGCTTTCCAAAATGGGTGAAATTTTTCTCTACAATCTTAATAATAGAAAAAATATGATCATATGTGTCACTGCTTTGCAGTGACATAATAATACTTATCTTGACTTAGTATTTATCAAGTGTCTAGAGATTAAATTCATCAAGGTGCAAAAATTTTTAATGCAAAATTTGAGGAGAGAGTTGATCTCTTTTGATTCTTAATAGATTCAGAGTTATGATGGATTAGACTATATCTATATGAGAGAGAGGAATTTCATGGAAAAAAATGGGTTTTCAAAATTTAGAACTTAAAAACAGTTGGTAATTTGACCAAATCAAACCGTCTATATAACATAACATTATAACATCTTTTCTATACTAGACTAGAAAGTGCTTATTGGAAAAATTAAACATAAAGCTAAATATATCTATCCCTTTAGTTTTGTAGAAAACAAAGAAATTATCACTTTAATTAATAGTTATACTCATGTTTATTAAGTGTGAAAGTAAATATTTATTTTTTGAAAAAATAAGGTTGCATAGTAATATTTAAACTGAAGATGTTCCTATGATGGGTTTGATTGGGCAGATCTATCTCCATCATCCTCTATCCAATAATTTTTTACCATGTGGAATTTTGAATCATGTGTGTCTGATAAAGCCCTGACTGGCCAACAAGCCGAAAATAAGTGACAGAGCTTAGCTTCAAATATGGCTTCGAGTTCGGGTACTATGGATGTCCTTGCAAGCAAACATTTTTATGTTGAGAAACATGATAAAGAATTTTTCTCCAACTTGTTGAACTTCATTCTGGATTTTTTGTGGAGGGGTCTCCTAAATTGCTTCTTTTTGCACTGATTTAATATCTTAATCTTTGGACTTTTGAAACCAAATCACATAATTGTTCATAGGCTTTAGTCGTAATGACTAGAACGAATAATCTGTCATTATTACCAACAGATATGGAAAGGTAATAAATAAGGAAATGGACTAATCTTATGTTTTATTGATGGTATTTGTTTCTTCTGTCAAGTGATTATTTTAGTCAAGGTAATTGAACTCCTCAATGTGTGGATTTTTGATTCCCTTGATGGTTTACATGCATGATTTAATTGTTACTGAATGGCATAATGCATAAATTGAAATAGGGGAACAACACTCTTCTATAATATGGAGCATTATATATATTATAGTAATAGTAATAGTAAAATACACAAGAGCCCCGATGAGTTATAATTTAGATATAGATTGGAGGCACTTAAAACTTGCAAAGAGGACATACATTTTATAGATGATTCATTGTTCATCGGAAAAGAAGGAAAGTAAATTTTCCAACTCTGGAATTTATTACAGATGTTGTAGAGGCAACTTCTATGAAGAAAAAATTATGATCGTGAGATTGGGACCAAATTCAAGGGTGACAATCCTATGATATTTGGAAAAGTATTAAAAAGGAACACCATTGGAAATATATTTTCATGCCAAACATATATCAAAAGCCACTATGAGATCTATGTAGACAACAAGTATATTATCTCAAAGACCTCATTTGTTGTTCAACAATCCCCTTGCTCTCAGAGTAGAGAGGTTGATCTTGAAAACGAAGACCCCGAAATGGAGGGTGAGAAACAAGCAAACAAAAATGAGAACCATGCAACATAAAATTTATCTATTCCATTTGGGAGGAACTCTCATGGGCTGGCTTAGATTATTCCATCACATTTATGTCATTATATACTTGAACCATGGAAAAAGAGGCAAAATAAAGGTCAAACCTCTAGAAAATCCACTACTTGCTTTGGAAGGAGTTGAATCCCCCTAACCAACTGGTGTTGTCCACCTTCTTGATCTCCTCTCTATTTGAATCCATTTCAAATTTATGTTAGGTCACATGGTCAGTGCCCAATTAATAACCTCATTCATACAAAAAATATCAATTAGCAGTGACCACCTCAAAATTCCATTCAAGAGGGTGATTAATTTACTCAGTTGCATTATGTAAGTCCTATTGTTGGTTCTAAGATGGAAATTTTTTCTTCATGTCCTTCTAGTAAGACACCATTTCTTAGTTACCAGGATATGATCCAGATTCTACGAGACATAAAAAAAACTTCTCGTTCTGTCTCATACCTTCATTCCCATGTCCAACTCTTCAAACCAATTAAAAATAGCTAAAGTTTCAGCTTGGTGATTGTTCAATGCTAGTTGTGCCACTTTCTCAACTTCTTCCTTATAATCGATTCCACTCAAGGACTGAATTGAATGGTCAACATAATCTCTCAGCTCATTTTTGCTAGGCAGCTCACTGTTATTCCGATGGTATAACTTCCAAAAAGAGCAAACTAAAATCAGAGAAGAAAAAAATATTATAAGCAGCATGGCAGCCACTCCACAGAAGAGATATAGTGGAACTTGCCATTGCAATTGTGAAAAATCCGTAGTGCTGTTGTTTCTAGTACAGTTATTCATTGAAGATATCTTCAGTGCTTTCTCTTTCTTCCTTTGAGATATAACTGAAGATTGCAACACAAGCAGTTATAACAATGGGGATTTGTAAAAGTTAAGAATCTCAATTTCGGAAACTAGATTTTGTAGTTTGGGATGTAAAGGTGAAGGGAGGTAAAGCCAGGCTTGTAGTGCATTTTCCAAAAGAGCATCATTGTGTTCTTTCCCTTTTCTTTCATACAGAGATTACTTGCAGAAATAGGATGGAAAATAGTTTTGAACCATTCCACCCAACATTGGATCATTGATGACACCAAATTAACTGAGCTTACAGGTATTATCATCAAATTCTTCATGCCCAAATATTTTGCATGTGTAACATGGTGATTTGTGTGGAATTTTCTTCCATAAGACATACAAGAAAGTGTCGATGACACCAAAAGTGATATTCCATAGTTTTTAGATTGTGTTACTTCTCTAGCTTTCTCATATTCCATAGCCAATCAGTACAGTAATCAAAGAAAAGGGATCCTTCAAACAATCACTAAAATACCAATGAAATGTAGATTTACAAGCCTCCAGTAAGTTGACAAAATTTTCACTTATAATTTGCTTCGAATTATTATCTAAAGACAGTGGAGTATAGTAATCAGAGAGAATAGATACATGAAACAACTATAATAATTGTCCTTCACAATGGCTTCCTACTTGTGAGTAAGTTGACAAAATTTTCACTTATAATTTGCTTCGAATTATTATCTAAAGACAGTGGAGTACAGTAATCAGAGAGAATGGATACATGAAACAATTATAATAATTTCCCTTCACAATGGCTTCCTACTTGTGAGAAAGGTCTTGGTTAAAATATAAAGGTCCAATAAGTTTACAAACAAGGTTTTTGGAAGTGAGCAAGATTCAATAATAAGAAAACTGAATAATTACAGAAATTTAAATTTTTAGCTTTTCATCAAGGCCAATGATTCACAATTAATTTAAATAAACTCAGCACCTATCATAACTAGCAAGAACACATCAGCAAGAAATTGGAAAGAAACAAATCTAATACTTGGTTTGAGGGTTAATCACTATTTACCCTTGGTCTTATAAAGCATATGCTAGAAATTCTCTTCTTTAACATCTGATCAACAGTGATAACCATCACACAATTTATCAAGTTATTCTAGTTCATTGGAAGAAATGTCAATCGTTCCATAATGTTTGTATCTTATTTAGCATGGAATGAAAATTCATTTATTTAACAGTGTATTTAACAAAACATTACATTCCCATCATGTGGTGATAAGAAAACCAGATCCGAAACAGTTTCCAAAGTGACAACTTCTAAGAAAGGAGGAGTCTTGAAGTGAGAACAGTATGTGGGGAACATACAAATATGGGTGCATAACATCCCAAACAGATTGCGAGTCCAGATAAAGAAAAATCAACAGATCAGCCCTTAATAAGGGGAAATGTTGCCATCTGTTTCTGAACTCATCAAGATTGAAGAAAAAACATAATAATCATAGACAAAAACAGGCTCGCTTGATGTGTCTAATGTTGGCCCTGTAGAAAGCTATAAGCCATTGCATCTTATGAGAATAAAAAATATGATGTTATGAAATAAATAGCTAGAAGAAACCGGCTCTCCTGATGCACAATTATGACATTCAGATGTCAGTCGTCAAATCAAGCTCGCTTGTGAAAACCAAGTGTGAACCCATGACTGCTCCAAAAGGTGCACAATATTGATGATGACTATGGATCCAACCAAAACAAAAGCCATCTCGCCTACAAAAACCAACATAAGAAAAATAAATTGTGCCAAATTCAAACAAGATTATCTAAATTTCTATTGTCAGGAAACATCCACCGTCCAATTACAGCACGTTTCTGCAATCTTGCCACCCTCCTATGCAAGTCTTCATAGTCCAAATAAATTTCATTTTTCTCCATCCTATGTTTGTAACAGTTCTTCTTTTTCTTGTGTCATCTTCTGCGTATATTTCTATTACAACATTCTTGGGAGCTCGTGGTTTCCGGCTTGTTGTTACCAAAATCACTTTGGATGATTAAATCATCAATCTCATGTTCAATTGACTGCTCCTCCTGAGTCGGTGTTGATTTTAATACATCCATAACTTTACTGCCAGGTGAAGGATTCCAAGCATGTTAATAACCTTGCCTAATGTTCTAATCCGTCAGAAGTACAATGATATATCAGTGTCGTCACTGTAAAAAAATATTACATTGATTCTGTAATACAGCTACATCAGGGGACACTCCTCAGGAGTTCGGCCAAAAATATGGAGAAATAGCCAAAACAAATGGTATTTTTGCGTGACTTAGGAAGGATAAGGCAAAGATTAATATGGGAGAAGAAAACACGCTCTCATCCAAGATAGGAAAAGTACATCTAAAAGGAAAAGAGGAATAAAGAAGGTAGTGACACAGACCGAAATAACCCCACAATCAGGTGTCAGATATCAGGTGCCACCACACCTCATGCCGTGGATGAGTACCTAAAAGAGGACTAAATGAAGAGGATAGGGAGAATCCGAAAGAGGAAAGTCTAATCCCAAGGGGACACTCCCCATAATCTTCTGAGTAGACAAAATCCCAATGACCACCCAGAGACAGATTTGTCAGTCACTTAAAAAAAAAATTTCAGTGACTTAATAGACTGATGAAATCAGAAAGCTGCCACTACAATAAAATATTCAGGAAAAAACCGTTCACATAATGAGGCATGACAGTCCCATAGGGGAAATATTCCAGCGGATCATATGAGCACTCAATCTAATATAGTCTGGCAGCCCATATTTAGTAACTATTAGTGTACATAAAAGAGGTAGTCTGCATACAACCTCGAGAGAAAGAAAAAGATATGTGATTACGAAAAACTCAAAGATGCCAAGTACAAAGCCTAATCCCTTCCATGTTCAAACGGCCATAAGTTATTAATATTTGACACCTCCTTACCAACCAATAAGGCTGCATTCAATTATCAACATCCGAATTGCATCCCCTAGAAGTATAACTCCAGACTGTCATCCCGAAAAAGATTTGAAATTAACCTGAAATGTATCACCGAAAATACAAGGATGGAAAGGAGCAATCGGAAAAACCAGGTAGAAATAGTATGCCATTAAAAATGACAGCAACAACAACAATAACACCCAGGAACAGCCCACCACCTTTCACATAATCGGAAACCAAAATTTTTACAGGGCCTAGATATGATTAGAGTATCTACCCACTTTCTCCATAGAGTACTCCATCTTGCCAAACACGTAGATTCCAGATTGTTTGAATCCTCTGATGACTCCTGTGATGAAGAGGGTTGGTGTAACATATACACCTCCTGGCTAATCATTCGACTTGTGTTGGTTATATATGGAAATAATAATATAGATGGCAATGACTAAGAGAAAAACTATCATAAAAATCTCAAAACCATCCATATAATTCATACCTAACCATCTAAATCTATTACATTCACATAATCAAACAATAGCTAGATTCCAACCAATAGCACGACCACTCCCACAAGTCTTGCCTCTCCTCAACAAAGACGACGTCCACGACTCCACTCTCCAAATTCAAAATCTTCTTCCTTCAGGGAGCCTCCTCATTCCTTGAGAGCTCCTTCAAACGACCAGAATCTGAGGGAAGCAGAGATGGGAAATGGGATTCGCGAAAACGACACTGCAGAATGCCGCGCGAATGAAGAATTTTGGAGTTATATTATTAAAATAAAACTCTCGGACAAGAGTTATAAAAACTCTCGACCGAGAGTTTTATTGAATGTTATATATATAAAAGTTTTATGAAATGTTTCAATAAAAAATCGACGCAATTTTTGGGTCAACAGTTTTCTCGCGTGAAAGTTTACACACAACTCCGACAAAAATTGCGAAGGTCCGAATTCTTTTTCCATAGCTCAATCTTGCATCAATCTGCAACTTCGATCATAGTTTTGACCCTACAACTTCGTCCTACAACTTTGTCCTGCAAATTTTTCCTGTAGTTTGGAAATTTCCACATATGTAGCTTGTAAATTTTCCACATATAAAATTTTGGCTATGTTACTTATATTTTTCATTGAATTTAGCAGAATAAATTGGGAAACTTTGGTGCGTTTATCCACCACCACTATTATAGAATCATTCCTCCTTGTTTTTCTAGGAAAAATAGTAATGAATTCAATTGACACTACATCCGTTTACACTTAGGAATGGGTATTGGTCACTAACAAACCAACTGGGTGCTTATGATCAACCTTAACTCTTTGACATTCTACACACCTGGTTATGTAATTAGTCATTTTATTCTTTAGATATAGCCAAAAGGATTGAATTTTAATTGTTGCAATACTCTTCTAGTAATGATTTCTTCGCTCATTTCATAGCCCTTGTATTTTGGCTACGAATTTTCCTCGTGTGGGTTACTCTTAATTTCCACATACTGCTAGTTTAAATTCCCATCAATAAAATTCTAATTATTAAATCATACCTGCAAACACTTATAGATGTAGCATGCATAGCATGCACCCTTATGTTGAGTGCATTAACTGCTTTATTCTCCTTCCCCTTTATGTGCTTAATCTCAAAGTCATATTAAACCAATATCACAACCATATAATTTGTTTGGCATTTAAATTTGGTTCTTCAAACAAATTTCTCAAACCACCGTACTCAGTCTGCAATTCAAATCTCCTACCCATGAGTTACTAATGCCTCCACATTTTTAGAGCATGTATGATATCTTACAGCTCCAAATAATGGCGAACATAGCTACTCTCATGTTCTTTTAATTTTATGGACTCATATCATTTTACATGCCCATTTTTCATGAGAACTCCACCCAATCCTTCCTTACATGCATCTTTGCACACAAGAAAGTCTTCATTCAGATCTATTATTTTCAATATGGGTGCACTCATTAGAAAACCCTATAAATGTTGAAAGGATTCTTCATGACACCTAGGTGATAGTTCAAAATTTACACCCTTCTTTTGCAAAGAAGTGATGGAATTGGAGATCCTTGAAAACCCTTTAATAAATCTTCTATTATAAAGGTGCGAATAGAGAGATTTAGACCTCAACTAGTTCCAACCTAAATTTGTTTTGATAATTTTAGTTTCTAAAACAATAGTCAAAGCTATTGTGACTGTTGAATGCGTAGTTTCTTGTGCCTTGGGGCGAGAACCATGGTCGTAACAACTCTTATTGAATCTCAGGTATCATGGATTCCACTAGTTATCTTCTTGAGTTGTTGTGGCTCATTGGTTGATGGTCCAATGGGACTAGTCCCTAGGAACTTAACAAAAAAATTGGCGACTCCGTTGGGGACTTTCCCCATAGTTTCCGGACTATTTCTTCCCTCCTTTCTTCTTTCCTCTATTCACAGATCCTTCCGACCAGTTTTTATGCCCAATAGACATGTCAAACGCTCACAGAGTTCAATCCTGTTTCTGTTTGGCCATATGAAGAACCTTTCCTTGGTTAACGTTGTCTCTGCATATTTCCCAGTGCGTTATAACGCTGTATTTACTCATAGACAGTGCGTTACACAGCCAAAACTTGTTGTTCACTCCCGTGATTATGTTTTTGGTTGCTGAGTTTTTGGCCATCAGTATCTTTCACTAACTGAATCCCTGTGCTTGTCTACTAAGCTTGCATTTCTGTTTATTTGTTCTTGTTTAGAAAGTTAGTGTTAAAAGCATTCACTTTTTAAAAGGAGAATTTTTTTTTTTTTTTAATCATTTTTCTGCATCTAGCTGAGTTAATTCTGAAATTTTCATTCTATAGACTGTTAAGAAGAGGTAAAAAGAAGTCTGAATCTTTAAAGCTGAACTGATTTATTTGAATTTTAGTGCATGGATGTTGAAAAGAAACCTCTCCTTGTAGAAATACTCTTCATCGAATTGAATATTTAGAGCATGTTTTGCATGGTTTCTTGAGTCAGAGTCTCATTATATTTCATATGTCCACTCCCCCTCCACAAGACTAATAATCAAGTACATTAAGAATAAAGCAATAACAAAATCAATCAACTCCTTTTTGAGCTCACACAAACAGTAGTTCAGGCTAGGATCTTGGGTTAGGAACAGTGAGAAAATTACCCAAGATCTCAAAACTTGAAACTAGAGTCATTAACGAGAAAAATCCTACTGCACTCATATTATCGGGACCGTTCCTTTACCGGAGCTCAGCGCGAGTCAACACTTGGGTGCACAAGAAGGTAGCCCGCCTTCGACTGCATCCTGTGGGTGTGTTATATATTGGGGTTCCCTTCAGGGATGTCGAAACTAGATCGGGGATCTAGGTATTCTGCCCATATAGCACACTGTCCTTGACCGTTGACCCCCCTGATGATGTCTGTGATTTGAGGTATCCTTAGTGGCCATACCTTTTAGGGACTTACACAAGGTGACTGGGACGGGCTGTCCTGGTCCCTGAAACAGATGGACCCACTTTTTCTTTGGTCTTTAGGAGGGTACTCGTCTTCACGAGACTGCTTACACCTATCGTCTGAGGTTCGGGCGAAGCTCTAGAGTGATCGTAACTGTACTTTCGACCAACCATCTCTGTATACTATTGTGATACTGGATTTCATCACCAGCGAACTGTAGTACTCAGACAGGGCACCTTATTCTGGCTGCTTGCTGATTGATTTTAGAGAGTCTTTGTTTTTTATTTTTTAGGTGTATGGTTACTGTCATTGAGACTTTATAATACATCACAATTTAATAAAATTTGTTAAAATTAAACCGGTCACCGTGGCGTCCCCTGACCCACACCGTCTGTCCCGACGACAGCAAGGCCTACCTCCTCTCACTATTGAGGAAGAACTGAACCTTGGTGAACCCAGGGCTTCTACGGAAGAGCAGTCTCCTCTGACTAATCTTGATTATCACATAACCTCGTATCATCTAGAATTTCCAGAGGACCCTTTCACTGAAGGAGTTGTACCTCATTACAATCCTCCGCTCACTGATTCATTGGGGCCTATGATAATTCAGATTCCACCACGCCAAGATATGTCTTCGGCAGCACAAACATCTATTTCACCACCGGCATCCACAGGGTTGATTCCAATGGCGACCATCCCAGGTTTGCCACCATCCTCCCCGCCAATGGTCAGTTCTATGCCATCACCGGGTAACCCCAGTAGTCAACATATACCTAACCCCAACCCTACGATCATCACAACTACCAGTAGCTTACCGAACCCTTCGGCATCTACTCCTACCGTGACCACGTTGGGAACCGCGGTAGCTCCTCCCATGAATACGACTACTTCAGTACCTTTCAGCAACCCTTTCGGCTAGAACCCTGTGTTGAGTTCAAACTCCTTGGCCACTATACCAAGGGGCAGTGTTATCAGCACGCAGGTAGCAGGGAACATTTTGCTTCCTCTGCAATCCTCGGGACAAATGGGACAATCTATTGTCAATAATTTTCCCTTAAGTGGTTCAAATATAGGTGTAGGGTCTATGATGTTGCCAAACTATGCAAGTAGTAGCATGCCTCTGGGAAACTCTATTGCATCCATTTGGACTAACCAACCCCAACCTCCATCTGGAATGGGAGGGAACTTTTATGCTGGTGGCAACCAACCATTCGCCCCTCAATACAATATTCCCTATGGATAGCAACAGTATGTCCCTACTCCCCTACCTATCGGAAACTTTTATCAAAGTCCCACTTATCCTCCTGGTAACACGTTGATGGGTGGACCCTATGGTCTAAGTATTCAGCCCATACTTCCTTGGTTAGATTCGGGGGCAAATCCACAATTTCCATTTTTGGCAGCCTTGGACATCCCTGATATCCATAAACTGACTAACGACCCCATCAACCACAACCCGCTTTGGCCTCCAGTACCGTATAAGATTTCTTCTGACATCCCGAAGTTCAACGGGAAACACGGATACTTGAAAACATCAGTGGCAGGTAGTCTTGTGTTTGATCAGGGGTCTTCATCATTGGCTCCTGTTCGAATGATTCTACCAGTGTTCAACTTCAACTCCTTTTATTCACACTCGCTAGATTGTACTGGGCATCTTAGGGACCATCATCATTATCGGTGGCCACCTTCGCGTCTGTTAACAATTTTCATTATTAACTGGTAATCAGACGATTTCTCACATTTTCGACGACAACTCCTTCATTCACATGTTGAGACATATGCAGTTTAAGTGAATCGGCGGTCAAGACCTTGGGGAAAAGGCTACATCATTAAATTTGTGTTTCCTTCCCCAAGCTGCGATATTGTTTATGGAGACAGCTTCTTCAGCCTGGTCCTGTTATGACAGACACTTCCACATTGTGCTTATTGGTGGACAGATTCTTCATATCTCTATTCTAGAGAAATCATGTTGTTTAAACTACTGAGCATGGGAATGCCCGACTCTAGGCAAATACTATATTTTTTGACGTATGTTGTTGTTTCAGGTTTTCCTCAGTCTTTCAATCTCTCTATCTCTACACAAAGTGTAAAGTATTTCGGCCATCGTCTTCGTCTCTGACCTCACACTTTAGGGGGCATCTGTTACAGGTCAAAATACCTCCTCATCAGCTCAGAGGAGAAGACAAATATGGAAGAAGTACAAAGACCTAAATTAAACCTATTTCTGCCAGGGTAACGCCTATCTATAATAACTCAAGAGCGTTATAACGTAGTCAATCAGTGAATGGACTGAGTTAGTGGCTAGGCCAACGCTCTTCTTACACTAAGGGGCAGCGTTACCCGTGTTTTAAGTTTGAATCGGGAAAAGCCCGCGGAGAATGATTTGAATCTCCGGCTTTCCCTCACAAGAGAGTCAGTTCACAAAAGAAACTGCAACACACCAGTTCATTATTGGTCATTGCCACAAAAGACTGAACTCCAAAGGAGGAAAAAGCATAGAGATCAAAGAAACATCTAAGTTTTTCCATTTCAAACTAGTGGAAAGAGAAAGGCAACAATGGCTTTCTCCCTCTCCTATAAGAAGGAGTTGAAGGCTCTTAATTGGAGGTCGAAGGATTTCTAAAGGTTTTGGCATACTTGTGGAATAGAGAATAGTGCTATATTGTGAAGGCCAAGAGTCAAAGAGGTTCCTAGAGAGCTTGTTGACTTGGACTTCTTCACTTGAGAGATAAAGAGATTGGGAGACTGAGGAGGGCCTGGTACAACCGACGGTTGTAATCCTCCTTCTTTCAAAATCTATAGAATTGTGTTAGTTTTGTCCATTCAATGCTTAATATTGTCACTATTATTTGAACATTTACATAGTATGATATGAATGGCTCAGATGTGTATAATTTAGAAGTTCATTATATGTTGACTTGATTGATAGGACATATGTTATGTTATAAGTTACACGGGTGCTTTGACTGATTGCAAGACTAAGATTTGGAGCTGGTGAAGAAGGACTCTTGCTTCGCTGCCTAGTGCTCTCCAAGGGACTCCAAGATTGTCAAAGAGGTAATTCTATAT
Source organism: Pinus albicaulis (assembly GCA_034641835.2). NCBI lineage: Eukaryota > Viridiplantae > Streptophyta > Pinopsida > Pinales > Pinaceae > Pinus > Pinus albicaulis. Next base: position 257,270,754 of record CM076582.1, read on the forward strand.
CACATTCTATCAAGTTATTTTAAGTTAATATGAACATGCTCATGCCATAGTCGCCGTGCCAAGTTATTTTAAGTTAATTTGAAATAATTCTACTTACACATCACCTACCATAGGTTTTGACATCTCGTTTACTACTACCACTAAGAACTTGTCACATGCCCACCTACTCATCTGATTTCCATGCGTCACTAGCTATTTATTTGGCCTATCAAAAGTGCTAAAATCACTTGTAATGTGTGAGCCCCTCAAGCTACCATGTGAGCTTCTTCGGCCATGTCATCACGACTTCGACCTCTTACCCATGTCACTGCCACCTGACATCCATGTAAACAATGTTTTTGGATTTCCACATGTGTTAGGATTTTATTTTTTTTTAGGGTTTTTGTTTCAATGCTTTATTGGGCTTTGGCCAATGCCCTGATGACCCAATCATCCGATAGAATCTGAGGCTATAGGTGCTAGCCGATGGGGTCTTTTGGCCAGGGGAAATGACCAAAGGTTGATCTATCTTACCAACCTTCTTCTAATTAGCTCTCCCTCTTGAGCCTGGCTTTTAGGGGTGACTGTCAATCTAGTGAGGGTGCTCCAATCTATTTTCTATGTACAAAATATTTTTTGGCAAAAAAAAAAAATTCAAGTTTTTTGGGTGGGAAATATTTTTTGAAAGTTTTTGTGGGTGCAAATTTTTTTTTTGAAATGTTTTTGGGTGCATGCATGAAATATTTTTTCATAATGTCTCTATGAAGACATGGAGTATTTTTGCAATCTTGCAATCTATGAAAGCATGAAGTGCTTAGTCTGAACTCTTTATGTTTTGTTAGGTATTTGGTCCAAATAGAATTGGATTTTAGGTTTCCAATTTTGTGAACATGGGAAACCAAAGGAATTGCATATCAAGGTACGATCGAAAAAGAAAAGATTTAAAGGATAAAAATGAGAAATTACAAAAAAAATGGCGAGAGGAAAGGGAAAGATTAAGGCATGAAATAAATGTGGAGGTAGAGAATCGTGAAATAGATGTAGAGGTACATGACAATGAAGAGGAAATGAGAAATGTTGAGGAACTTGTCAACGAGAATATAATTGATATCAATGTCACTGGTGAGTCAATTTAGTTTCTTCAATTTGAATTTTGTATTTTTTTTTAAAAACGTTGTAGTTCAAAATAGTTTTAAAATTAAAAATATGTATACTACCAGAACCACAAGAAGAACCACAAGAAGATACTACCACACATCCAATTTCACTGCAATTAATTGGAAGTTCCAAGAACGTTGTATACAACTACAAGTTTCTAGAAAATATGGATGCAACTAAAATTGAATAATTGGGACCACCATTGGCTAAAAGGACAGTTTGAGATAAAGTAAAATCTGTATTGAAACATACTTTTGATGGTTTATCTATCATAGCACAAGCTCAACTATTACATGGACTTACAAAGCACAAATCTCTCACAAATGTTGTGGAATTATTGGGCATTTAAAGTGAAAAAGAGGTTTTAGCAAATGAAATGGTAACAAAAAATGTGACATCGGCGCTTGGCATACTAGCCAGAGGGTGATCTAATGTTGCAAAGAATGCTCGTAGAGCACTTTTAATAGGTGCAGTTGCGAAAGGAACTTCATCAAGTCGGTTGATGTCAACAACTTCAAAATTGATTAAAACATCAAGAAAAAGTTTATGGAGGCATTCAAAATTTAGAACTAAAATAGATGAGAATGATGAACTTGCATGTTGGGCTAATATCTGCAAGCGTCCATATCATGATAGACTTCCTGATGGTGTGAGGGATAGGGTAAAAGAGTTTTGGGATTCGAACTCTCGTGTGTCGCCAAATGCAAAGGATCAACTGCGACGCCGTATATCTAAGGGATTTTATGAATCTCATTCCAAACATATAACACAGGTCAGTCAAGTAGAATTATTCGAGAGCTTTATGGAGAGCAATACTGATGTGAAGATTTCCCTTAGCACATTTGTGAGGCTTAAACCATGGTATGTCAGGACTATCACTGTTCGAGACACATGTTGTTGTCGATACCATGTAGAATTCGAATTATTGTATGAGACATTTGTAAATTTTGGCATAAAATATTGGTCAAATGACCCTCCTCCTTCAAGTGTTCGTGATTTTTTATCAAATATATTATGTCCACGAGAGAATAATGAGTTATTTTATAAAAAGGAATGTGTTGGTGGAAGAAAATGCAACAAATGTTCTCATTTGACACTCTATGATGAAAAGTATCCCATTGATCCTAATGATCCCAGACTGTCAAATCTCAATCTGAATTGGAAGAGATATGAATATGTTACTTACACTCCTATTGCAGATTCAAGCACAACATCAAAAAAGATCACTTTACTTGATGACGAGATTCCAGTGACATCTTTTATGGAGAAGTTCAGGGTGCAAATATACAAATATATTAAGCATTGTCATATAGCACGATGGCAGGATTTACAGTTCAAGCAATCACGTGAGGTGTTTCCAAAAGGAACAATATTATCAGTGGTTGATTTCGCTGAGAATTACACGTTTAGTCCACAAAAGGAGATACAAAGTGAGTATTATCATTCAGACCAAGTATCTATATTTGTGCATATTTTGTATAGACACGCAGAGCTTGCTGTCGATGGTTTTGATAGCGATGAAAATAATCGTGAGGTGATTGAGTACCATTTCTACATCAGTGATGATCGAACACATGACACGTGTTTTGTTCAACATTGTTTTAATGTTATTTATAATGAATTGTTGAAACGAAGAGTCACTTTTAAAGAACATTGGGTATGGTCAGATGGTTGTGCTGGTCAATTTAAATCAACAAGATCATTCTATTGGTTGTCTCGTCTTCATAGGAAAATCAAAATTCGACATACATGGAATCTCTTTGAGACAGGGCATGGAAAAGGAGAGCATGATGGTGCTAGGGCATGCGTAAAACGTGCACTTAGGAGGTATCAATTGAATCACTCTGCTTGCTGACTTGCAAATTATTTAGATGTTGTTAATTGGTGCAAGGTCAATTTAAGTCATGTATCAAACCCAAGGATGGCTCATGTGCACAGGTAAGCATACACATTTAACTAAAAATATATTATACATGTGTAGATATATATATATATATATGTGCACGTATTTTGTTATCAAAAAAATATTTAATATTTTTCAAAATTTGACTCATACATATGTGTGTGTTTTTCTCAATCAGGTACTTTTGGAATATTGCAATGGGTGATGTTGATAGATAATTGCCATATAATGCCAGTGTAATCCCTAAAACAAGAATTTTACACTCAATTAGGAGTAAGGACGTGACAAATATACATTGCATTGAGAAACGAAAGTGCTCTTGCTTTTGTTAGGCATGTATTGATCAGACAAAGTCCATCGATGAATGTGAAAACCAAATTAAGAAATTTGTTCAACCATGGAAACTCGAACAATTGACACCATTGCCCCCATTTGGAAACATGAGTGACAAGGAAATGGACAATGAAGTGGCTATGATTGACAATGATAATGATCGTGTCTCTGATATGGTTAGAGAAGGTGATGTCTTTGCTGTCATTGCACCAAAAAATAATCAAGAAAAAGTGCATTATTATTTATTACGATGCACTATGTCTAAATCCACGTTGTTGCAAGAGTATAATGATCCATCAAATTATACATACCCAATCGGTTCAATGGTGTTAATGGGACATTTCTTTGAAGAAGTAAAGAAATGTAAAGATCATATTATTTTTAAAGATTACCAGCCAGAGGTTATTTATGCCCAATATAGTCACTTGGTCATAGCAAATTGACTGCAGTTGAAGCAACTGAAGAGTAGAAAAAAACAACGACAATGGAGGTTATCGATAGATGATCATGATGCCATTTTGGAAAATTTTCCACTAGCACATTTCATATGAGTGGAGCACATTGTTCAAGATGAACAATGAACTTTGATTCTAAGGTTGGAACATATAATTGCTACAATGCATTGGACTTTATATAGTTTAAGACTATATTGTGGATTGCTTGAACAAATAAATTGACATGTGGATGCTTAGATGTGTGTTGGTACATAATTTATGATGTAGATTCATCAAGGTTTTGATTCAAGATCAGGAATCCTTTAACAAAATCCATCCGGAAATGTTGTTGTGCATGCCATTCATGTGAAGACACCTTAGTAGATTGAAATCTATTTGAATGAATACATGTTCTTTTACCTTGCTTTCTTCTAGAGATAATTAATAGCCATGGTGGGATTTCAACCATCTTATACAGAATAAATTAAGCATCTCACATGTTTACAAGATTGTGTAACAGAGCAAGAGGTCAGCACAGACATCTTATTATGAGACTTTTTTACTGCTAGACCATGCCATTTGTTATGTTCAGGTTTTAGAGAAAAGTATGAAAGTTATCACGAGCCCATCTTCCTATTGACTTTGTTAGGCTTTGGAGTGTAGTTGATATGTTCTACACATTTACAATTCTCTTCTTTGTGTGCTTGTGTTAAATCGTATGATTTCTTGGCTCCTTAATCAGTCTTTCTATGAGTCTCAGAGACAATATTGTCTTGGAGGGTTCCTTAAGATTTTGATTGGTCAACCTTGAAGCTTGACAGACATTTTGTCTCTTTATATGTTTCATCTGATATTTGTTTCTTCAATCTTGTTTTGTTCATTTTTATTATGTGCTTCAATCTGTCATTATTTGTTCGAGTCTATTCCAAGTATCAAAAAATTTTCTTTCCCAACAAACATATACGTATGCTGCTTGTTATATATTTCACATGCTTCAATGGACATTCAATTTTTGTTGTTTGCATTGGGAAACTCACAACATACAGCCTCTCTAGTATTTTTTGGGAATTCCTTAATGCACAGAAATTCTGTATGAATGAAGCAGTTCTGCTTGTTGAGAAGTTGTGCTGAATGAGCTTCCCATAAGGTGATCACTGATAAGTATAACCTAAACATGGGGAAAAATTAATTATTTGGACTAAAAGACGTAGACAAATTCCCCCTCATTGTCGGAGATAAGATATCCATGCACAGAATGACCTCAGTATTCTAGTTCAATCTACGAAGATCATATTTATCCCTTTTCCATATAAACTATCCATTTAAAGAATTTCGTCATTTTTGTACATCACAAGATGAATTTCAGCGTTTTTGCACATCACAAGATGTTTCTGCTTGTTCTCATATATCGTATAGAGTATAGTTAGACTGTTACAGTATGGTTTTTTATCTTACCCCTACTCCCCACACACACATACTTGATATTTATTTGTTGCATAATTTGTTTATTCAATCTCTCTTGCACTAGTTCACAGCACTTCTGAACATGAACTGTTTCCTTTGGGTGGCCCTCAACTGTAACCGACAAAATTTAATATATTAAAAATCACAAACAGCAATCACTAATAGATTTAATGGTTAATGTTCATGAATAACAATTTCTAGTATTGTTTTATACATGTCCACAGTAAATCTTCCGTCTATTTTTTTTCCACTCATTTAATCCTATTCGTTTGATCACATTGCCACAACTAGTCCCCACTTCTCAGATAATATATTGCAACTAATAAAAGGGTGAAAAGTAAGACAAAGAAGATGATGAATAATACCTCTATTTTGAAGAAAAAATTATTAGGATAATGCAAGGAAGCTTCGATGCATTTCAAAATTAATGTATATCTAATCCTTGTTGGAGATTCTTCTGCCTCTTGGTAGAGTGGCCCTCCTAAATAGTGGAGGACCACATTGACTACCTTCTAAATTTCTATGCAGTATCTATATCTATATAGATCAATAGAGGATATCAAGAAGAAATTGCAGGGGTTTATGTTTCTGGCAACCGAGATTGGTTGTGTAGATTATTGCAATAAAATGTTGTTAGAAGCTGCATTGTAACATGGCTCCTAAGGATCTGCCAAATCTGTCTCATCTAAGAGCTTAGATTTGCAGAAATTTCTTGAAGGTAAAACAATTTCACTTGGAGATAAGTTCTGACTCCTTCATGTCATTTCCTGAATGAAGATCCAAGATGGGAAAAACTTTTCCTGGGCACAGACAATGGCATGTCTCTACTAGCATTTGAGTTTGCTTGATATTCATCGAGTTGATTTTTATCTATTGTATAATTTTTCAGGGCTACAGAGACTCTGTTGAGATCATTTTTCTTGTAAGAAAATTAAATGTCTCGAGTGTGTGTCAAATTTTGTATATTTTATTCAATTTTACAATTGTGAACATCCTCCTGAGCAGATACAACACCAACTGCTTCTCATCAAAAGCTCCTAGGGTAACAAGCTTTTTGCACACTCTTTATCTTTATCTCTTCTCCAATACTCCCATTCTTATCCTCTTCATTGTCACTAAGTAGTATAGATTCAACACCATTTTTTTATTCTGAATTTTGTGCCTTGGCAAGGACCTTACTATTTTGTCTATCCTGAATTTCACTTTCGAAAATCAAAAGAAAATCCTTCATAGGAATTGTCTTCATGCGAACATATATTTTGAGGGGAAAAATTATGAGGCATCTTGCATAAATTCTTGCTCAGTGTTCAAAATGGTAACACTAAGATGTGTAATATTCTAAATAGAAATAAACAGTGATACACAACAACATAAACAAGCATCTACAGAAAATAGAGAGAAATCACACGAATAATGAAAAATATGGAGAAACGCTGAGCCATTTTATTATGTAACTGAAAGATACAATGAGTACAAAGGTGATCAGAATGGTGGCACCTTGGCTTGCACAAGACAAGCTGGAAATACTCTCAAAAATGCTCAAGGAATGGTTGCGCTGTGAAGGACTGCGTAATCCCCAAATGTTGTTGTTGTTGTCACCGTACTACCGCTACTGCTAGAATGGGATGGCTCTTTGGGGCTGTTCCCCTGCCCAGAAAAATATGAAATTCTGGGAATGAGCTCTCCTCCAAATACCCAGAAAAGCCCTGAAAGGAATCCCGGAATGGATGACCCTGGAATTTGACCTTCCTTGAGAAATAACACTATCCCAATAAAATATGTTGGCCTTGAATGATCCTCTGCAAATGATGGCCTCTTCCTGTGCCAAAATGATGAAATAGTGAGGGGTTGATCCCTTCACACTATCCTCGGGCTGAAATCCCTGATATATCCTCACTGTAACTGCCTCTACCACAAGCTGCATGATCTCTCCAAGAGACTGCGTTGTCCAATAAAATGCATAATCCTAGTTGAAGATGCTATGGCTTCCTCCTGCAAAACGATGGATAGAACTCCTGACCCGAGCAGGCACTCTAAGTTCCCTGGGGCTGAGGTTGGGATCTCCGCTCGAAGACACCCAGTGTGCTAAACAACACTTGCAAACTTTTCCCAATAGCAAAGTGTGCTCAATGTCAAAACACAGAAATCAGAGATGCATAATAAAATGAGAGAATGAGGAGCCTCTTCCCCTTTTTATGCTTTGAGAGCCTTTCTCTCATCTGCCCCCCACCAAACTACGTTGTTCCTCTTGGCCCACGTTGTCCCTCTCTCACTGCGCTGTCATGGGCCCACGATGCCCATGCTGCCTCGTGCGTCATCCCGCCGTAACTTGCTTTGCTGGCCTCTTTATTTCAGAATAGAAGTGGGTCAATCACAAAGACATCATCCCCCGGCTGACAAATTCAGCCCAGAGGTTCGAAACCTCTATCAGACTCACAAAGAGTCTCCAACCAACCTGAAGTTGGTTCATCTGACCCGAAGTCAGGCGGAGGTCCGATACCTCACTAGACTTGATCCTAGATCAAGAGGTTGGACCGTGCCATCCTAGATAGAGAGTACGGAAATCTCTGATGCGTCCATCAGTCTTTGCTACTGGTCTCTAGCTTTTCCCATCTCATTGGCCAAATGAAAGGTACTTCCCATGAGCCCTGAACTCAATGGGTAGGATGCATATGGGGCACAGGTAATGAGAGGTGAACCAACTCAATAATCACAATGGTGGGGTCCAAGCACACCAACAAGGTTTGGCAAACCTAGCCTTGTGGTTGCTCATAGCTCTGAGAAGCTGTCCCCAAATCCCCCCAGAGCTCCTCGAGCTCATCGTCCAACAGGACCCACATCATAGGGTCGTTCCACGATACCAAGTCTCTCATGGAAGGTTAGTAACTTGACCTTCCCCAGGGGCTTAGTGAGAATATCCGTGACCTTCTCATCAGTTCCTATATGATCGAGCCTTACAGCGCCAAGAATTTTTCCTTAACTATCTTCAGCTACCCCAAAATGGGTTGTGAAAACAATTCTTCCATCCTAAAGCTACCATTGAACCAATTTATAACCAAGGAATCCCCAAAGACCTGGAATTCAATCACCTCTCCTCTACTTCTATTGTTAACAAAAATTTTGGTGTGTTTATTTCATCATATTTGTTAGAGCCTGTACCAATAAATGCTTCAAATTTTAAAGATATGAGTATAATAGAATCACTAAGTTATAGGATACCTCCTGCAACATATTCTTCTTGTTGACCTTGATTGGCACTGTTGGAAATTGAAATAACACCATTCCCACTCTTAACAATAGAAGGATGGATCATTGTCCTTTCTTTACCCATGTTAGGGAATTTTTAAATTTGAAAGCTCATTCATGACTGGGAGACACACTAAAATGATGGCTAAAACTTACCTTGAAATATCTCAGAGTTTTTGGCAATCCAGATACATCAAAACACCATAATATGGAAAGCCTTACACCCCTTTAAGTCTTTATTCAAAACACATTTTAAAAAAAAGAGAAGCTTATGTTCATGGTAGAGCCGTTGAATCAAAGTGATTAAGCGACCAAAAGAGAAGCCAACCTATAGAAGAGGATAATGAAGAGCATTGATAGCTCTCATACAAATTTTAACTAGTCACCACCTAGACAATTTGTGAAATTGACCTGCCAAAGCTACCAAATAAAAGATGTACTTATGAGGAATTTAATATAGTATTAAATGTGGTTCTTTCTAGTTAGGTATTTGGTTGATATGGAATGCACACCTCTTCTCATACTATGTAATGACTCAGTTGTCACTCCTAGAGACAACCTTGAGTTTCCAAAGACCAGTGCTTAGGACATATTAATATAGGAGGTTTTTCAGATTATTATTAATGCTTGAGGGGGGACCCCTTGATATGAAATGGATTTGAAATATTTTGAATGATGGTCCAGGATATCAGAGAAGGAATACTGGTGGTTGAGAACTCTAATTGTAGAGAGAAAGGCCTACTCAAAATGGGCCTAAAGTGGTCATGAAATAAAGCTATTGAAAGTAGGGCTGAATGTGAGACAACTGAACAGATATAAAAGTAATGGGGATGAGACACTGAGAAGTATATTCAGGGAATTTCAAAGCAAGGTGGGCTTATACCAACACAATAATCCACCCTTAAATGACCATAGAAGAAAATGATATGAAAAGGGAACCTAGAACAGAAATCGTGCCTCGAGCTATTTTTAAGATGTTACTGTAAAGCATGACATGAGTACCATCAAAGATAAATTCATATCCAACTCATAGAAAACCCGAATTCTGAAAGGAACGATAAAAAGAAGGAAAATGTGAGCACAATGAACATTAAATTGAATCACTATATCAAGAGAATACATATTGTTCATTCATTCGAGTAGGAATCCTTCATTGCAACAGACTGGCTTTTTATTACTCTTTCAAAATGGCTCTTCAGATATACAGTAGGAGAAAAAGCTCAAAATTACAAGAGATGATACACAGACTACCACCTCTTCCGCTAAAAATATAGAACATTTTTTAAGTCTCTCATCCGATCTTTTATAGTCTTTTACATGAACGTTCAAAGAATATATTTTCCTAGACAAAATATTCTCTGGAGATGTGTATGTTTCCAGTCTTAATAAAAAACAAAATTGATGATGAGGAAAAGTGACCTCTCATCTCAAACAGTATGGCCTAACAAAGGCTATAACTAAAACATAACAGAAAATAGAAAGTAAAAAGAGTGCATAGGGTGAAATCAAGATTTCACTTTTTACATTACATAGAAAATAAAAATAAAACAGGCCGCGTGGGCCAAATCATGAGATTCATCATCTTGAGTTTCGCCAAGGAGTTCCTGGCTATGGTGGGTGTGGCCAAGCTAAGGATGAAGATTATCCGAGTGTATGAGCCAGAGGAGGTGGCAACTGATGAGAAGTGGAAGATACCCGAGGATTCGCATATTCACTGCACCTTTGCCAAAACCTGTCCCCTGGTGATGGAATTGTGATGTAGGCTTCGAACAAGGATTGCATGTTAGATAGCTCAGTATAATCCACATTGACGGTGAGGAATTGCTTTACCTGGCAGAGAAGGAAGAACTCTTTGCATAGAGCGGCTATTATTGTCTTTGCTTTTAGCTGGGTTGTTCTCTCCAAACATATGTCTGTATTGGCCATAATTTCTAACATCTTTTGCTCATAGGCTGTTAGCTAAGAGAATGTGCTTGTTTGTTGATCCCAGCATGGTGGGAGGTTTGCTTCTACCGGCTTGTTCCACTCCCAGTCGAACTTCTCCGCTCCTTTTGATACTAGTGCCAAACAACCCAATGCATTTGCGTGTCCAGTTTCTTTCTCGATTACCCTTCCGACCTCCATAATCGTCCTAAAGTGGTCAAGTATTCCTTGCGTATGCAGTTCATCAGGTGAGAGGTCATTTAGGTACTAGATATATTTCTTGGTTTTCGTGGCCTTTTCTTCTCCGTTTCTACATCCATCATGTAGCTAAGCTTTGAACTGGTGGATTGCAATCTTCTTGTCATCTATCACCATGAGGAGGTTCCAATGTTTCTTAACCTCTGTTATGATGTCTGCCTAAACTAGTCGCCTTACTTCCACGAGTGGCATATTGCCTTTGATCTGCCCCTTTAAGTCCTTGATGGACTTATCCTGCGTCTGATTTTCTTTGCACAATTTTTCTACCTCCCTTTGTAGGGACGTCGTAACCTTCTGATTCACTGTTAGTGTAGCCTCAACATCCTGTAGTTGCTGACGAACTGAATGGGTCTCATCCTCTGACACCTTTAGGTCATAGAGGGCCTTGGTGAGCTATTCAGGAACTGTCCTAGGCTCACCTGACATAGGGTTCGTGCATGTATACTGGTCCCATTTGACCTGCCAGTCTAACAACCTCTGATTCAGTCTGACAATCTCCGTGTCCTTTGGTGCATTCTCTTCCTGTTCTCTAGCGAGCAAGTCAGTGAGAGCTGATTTTTCATTTTCCACCTGAGCCAGCTCATCCTTCTATAGATGCTCATCGTGAGACATGTTTATCTTTCACTTCAGCTCGAGGTTCTCCACTTATAAATTTGCAAGAATTTGTTGTCGTGTTGCACCTTTATAAGCTCCCTTCTCCATTATTATTTTCTCGAGGGCTTCCAGCTGGGTGTGGTTTACTATGGCACTAGCCTTCTCTCTCTTCTGGTGCTCTATTAATAGATTGTACTTCTTTTCAAGCTTCTTCAAGGTTACTATATGTTTCACAACCTCAATCCGTAGCATATCCCCGATACACTGGTGTAAGTCTAGCTTGTCTAACAGGGGAATGTTCGTTAGGTTGAGGATGATTTCCAAAGCTCAATATTGGGTTACAGAAGCCGAGGGATGCAATTATGCTTGCTGAATAGCTGGTATAAGTTTCTCTTTATCCATTTCTAGCACCGAAGTAAGCCGAGAATGGTGCTTTTCCACAGACCCTGCCAATTCGGCCCTCAATTTCTCTCAGGAGAATCTGTTTCTGACATTTATTTCCTCCCTTGTCTGTTGCCTGGCAATCGTGACTGCCTGGGAGAGCTCTGAGGGTGCCGATGAGGAGGCATCATAAAAAGAGACATGAAAGCATGGCTTGTCCTTGTCAATAACCCCAAACTCAGGAATCTCCTCAAAGGATAGCTCGTCCCCTATGTCATCTAGCCCTTCGGTCCTCTATTTTTTGTTAGGGTGAGTTTCCTCATCAAAATCCATAACCTCCTGGCTTCCTGAGGGGCTTTCCTATATTTGTTCCTTTGTCCCCACAGACACATTATCTCCTTTTCCTTCCATAGCTGAAGACTCGACCTCCATCTGTGCATCCAAAGGCCACGTATCAATATTAGCTCTCCATTCAATGAAGGGCCTAGTCTCGTGTATATAAGCAGTTTATTTTATTTTCCTCTTCCTATTGGAGAGGACTCCCTTAGGGTTATAGGGCCAAAATTTTCCTTGTGGGAGGTTCATATCTTGCAAAATTTTCTCCACGTTTGAGAGGGCATGCCATGGATTTATGGTGAAAGGGTCGATTGAAGTTGGGAGTTTGAGGATGCATCCTTTCTTCAGAGGTAGAAAGTGGATCTTGCCAACCTTCAAGGTTTGTCGAATGAATTTGAGGGAAAAGACTCACATATCTGGAAACACCGGCAGGTGGTAGGGAGGTACTTCTGCACCGTAGACTATGATCTCGGAATAGTTATCATATAGGTACCAGTCCCCTGTGCAATCTTCCTCATCAAATTATAGCCAATCCTTCTGCTAAGGAAATATTCTAGGTGGAGGGTTGTCATATATAATGGCATAAGCTATAGACATGAAATCATTAATAAATTTTGTATACCCCTTCCCCTATGGCTGTTGACGAACTATAACAGTCCACTCGAATACGGCTCTGGGTTGGGCACTTATCTTCGAGAATCTGTTTAGGCCTAGACTTTCAAATTTATTTGCGTGCTCGAATAGGAACAGGTAAAACACTAGGGAACAATACTTAAAATAACCAATAGAGGAAATCTATTGAAACTGGGTTTGGATAGACGAAGCCAAGAAAGAAGTAATATCCAAAAGGGTATCCTTTTGCATCATGAGCCATAGAAAAGCTATACCCTCTTTAGTCACCTAGTCGACCTCCTCAAACCCTAAAAACCCCGAGATTAGTTCTAGGACGGGCACATTGGTTTGGAAAGTAGACAAGGGAACAGAGTTCGTGAGTAGGAAATATGACAGGAAGGAATCTGAGAGGAGGCTGAGGAAACCGCTTTGTTTTTCCCACGGTAGCTTTGAGAAATGACAGGATAGGGAGACCTTGGAGAAATCAACATAATCTCGATTGGGAGGGTAGCGAATAGCTATTCTTATGAGTTGGGGTGTAATGCGAAAAATCTTATTACCTTGGGCAGAGAGAAACATGTCTCTGCACTTGTCATAGGCCTCCCCAAGCCAGCTAATGAATTTGGGAATAGGGTATGTGGTTGGAGCAATTTGATAATACATACCCAACTCGATGACTTTGAACATATCTTTTCCTTTTCGATGATAGTTGAAAAGCTTAGGTCTGATGTGGGCTACACTAAATGGGTAGACTAGGTCATGAATTCGTGCATCGGCATCAATGAGGGGTTCGGGTCCAGGATCAGTCCTGACCTCGCAAGCTTGTGGGGTTTCAAGCTCAGACTTGCTTGGTTTTTGTTTTCCCCATGACCATTTGAAAAGTTAAAAAAAAAGGGAAATAGTGCAACGGGAAAATGACTAAATACCTGAGAGTAGTGAGGTAGCCCAGGGGAAAGCGGTGTAGATTGAAAATGACCTTGCACGTGAGTTTTAACCTCCTCTTCTCGAAAAACCGGTTAATAACTAGTATTTTACATAGTTTGAGAGTAAAACAAGCTTATATTAGACCGGGTTTTATGGAACATGAGAGAGGGTGAAAATTGTAGGGCTGGCGTCACAAGGATCCTGATAATGGGACATGTGGCGATGGTTTATTGGCTGATAGCAGCTGGGTAGGTGGGAGCCCCGTGCCGAATTAAAGCAGGTACTAGCCTTCGTACCGCCACCCTAAACTTACCTTACCTTTTTACTTACTAGCACCAATTGTCATCTTTGGTGGGCCCCTTTAAACTTCGGTGGGGTGCATAGTAGTCTTCGGACTCATTTTATTACCCCATGGAACAATTGTGACTGGCTCGCCGAAAGGTGACGTCACCTTTTCCGGGGGCCTGACTTTTAACCTCATCATTCTCCTCTGGGGCCGACAGAAAGCCCTTCCAATGTGCTTTGTGGCTCATGGGTCCGACGTAGAGCCATGAGTGTTGTTTTCCGCTGCGTAGTGGCCTCGATCAAGCCTAGCCACCGCGCTTATCCCTTAGGAAACTTTCTTTTCAAGACCTTCACAATTTACTCAATCTGCCACCCTTATAAACTTCTCGTATTTTGCCACTTAATTGCTCCTTTTTCTTGGTAGATAAGGTGACCAAACAACAAACTCAATGAGACATCACATCATCTAATGAATTAATGAATCCACTCTTTCTCATTCTATTGTGTATTCATGTCCACATACATGTGTGCAAAAAAAATACATTTTAGAAATACAAGTGTGGATTTGTGGAGTCTGTTTCTAGAGAAAGGATGGATACTCATTTAAGTTGGGTGCAGTGATTCTTATAATATTTTAATAATTTCACTCCCACCATAAGACTTCATTTCTTTAACTAGTGATGGAGATGTTTAGCAGTGGACTCATGTTGTACCAAATCCCGCGACTAGAGTATATAATGTGCCATCTACCCCATTGTATGGACATGGTCTTTTCATTCCACATGGTGATAAGTTGAGGCAGGTATCCATTGGGGATGGTATGTGTGCTGGAATTATAGATGGTGGTCGAGTGCATACTTGGATGAATGTGATGAAGGGTGGGCTTATAGGCATGGTAGTTCCAGAGAAGGAAGCTTTGACACCACTTGGCTATGAGGAAAGCCACAAGGATATTGTGATTGTTAATATAGGTTTATACCTTGGTTTCTTCAAATTAAAATCTTTGTATTAGATTTATTGGTTTTGTATTTTTATTGGTTTATATTTTTAATTTCTATATACTTGATGTTATACTCTCTGAAGGAAGTGTAAATACTAAGAGGTTTTTTCTTACCATTATCTTTAGAGTGGGGTAGTAGATATGAAATATGTTGGCTTCGTTGCAACTGTGTTTTCTATGTACTAGGGGTTTATATAACAAGAATATTCATTATGTTGTAGGTCTAAGGACTGCCGCGAAAGTAATATGTGTAGCAGGATCCTTGATAGTAGTTTTCAAGAAGAAAACCAGACGTCAAAAGGGACCACGGAAGAAACCAGTGAAATCTAGTAGAAAATGAGGAATAGAAGTGGATTCTTGAATATTCAACTACAGTTCCATTTGGTTACAACTCTATTAAGACTTTATATGTGGATTCTCCTTTTTGAAAACCACCGTTATCAAATTATGGCTAATGTACAACTTTGTAAATGATATTCATCTATATATTGTATTGATGAATTTTGAACTGATCCGCTCCTATTATGAAGAAATGGTAACAGGCTTCCTTGCAATAATTTGTTGGAAACATGCAGGTCCTTTTATCTATTGCGACATACTTGCAAAGAACAGTTATTTTTACAGTCTCTAAAGGGTGCAAGAATCATTTTATACTGCCTTTTGCACATTATTGGTTGAATTTTGAAGCAATTTCTGATTTTGACATTAGCTACATGTAGAATGTGGAGCCCATACCCTGTTTAAGTAATAAATCACTACCCCGATTTCCAAAAGGAGGATGTTATTGAAATTGTAATGATGAATTGCAGTGGGTAAGACACACTTCTATGCTCCAGAATTTAAAGAGAATACTGTAGCTTCAAATGCGGGATGCAGCCATTTAGATCTCGTATAGCAGTGTTGAAATATGGTCAGAATCTTGACAAACAATCATCTTTCAGAATCCTATGCCTCTTGGAATTGTTTGTTGGTTTGTCTACAATATAGAGTAGGTTTCTTTTGAATGGATTGGTTGACATCCTTCTCGAGATTCGAGGCTCTATTGCAATTCATATTGCTTCTCTATGCGATCTAACCAAATCATGGCTTTTGATTTGTGGCATGAAATTTTTAGTTCCAAGGGAATGCTATGGCTAGTGAAAGCACTAAGGGGTGGACTAATAATCTTTAATTCTGACCTCCTACACAAACTACCAAAGAGTATCTCTTGAATCATGAAGAAAAGAAATAATTATAACTGAACACTCGACATATTCTTCTACAAATGCTCAAAATTTTGTAACAGATATTGACAATCAATAATCCACGCAACAAATGTCTGGTAAGAAGAAAAATATATTTACCTCAATTTCTGATCCATCTTGGTCTCCAACTGCACCACCACTCAGTAGGCTCTTATGCTTATCTACCTTTGGCTTTGGAAGATATGTAACAATAGCTACACAATTCAGCAAAGAAAAAATACAGCATGCTTATTCTTTGCAATTCAATCCATAGCAACATCCTTCAAAGGTTGCAATTATAAACCAAAAATATGAAAATTCTCAAGTGTAATTTGCATGCACATTCAAACTTACAATGACTTTTCCTAAAAGTAGCAGATGGATCATACTCAGGATGACTAGGATTTGGAGCATATTCTGAACGAGCAAAGAAGACCTGAGCATACACACTCCCATTATTCTTTACAGCCTGGACATAAATACAAAATTACACCATTATACTTCAATATGCTAAAACCTGTTCTAGCCTCCATCAAGCCAACCGATCCAAGTGTTTTATATTAACAGCTTATATGCCAACTGATATTCAAATAAAATAGTCCAAAATCTAATATGGTAAAAAGTAAGATCACATTACAAGTATTAATAGAAAAATAGTTATATATACTAAAACCAAAATTTACATTGAATTATCTCAAATACCTCTGAAGGATGGTAAACTGTTCTATGTTTTCAAACACTATTTTGGCCATAGACTGCAAAAGGAACATTGGTTTCTTTCCAGACAAGAGTTTCTTCATCGCTAAGATCATAGAGCCTCTCATTCTCAGATTGATAGAGCCACATATCCTGAATCATTTACAAAGTACGGAAAAATTAGGATGGAGTTCACAAATTCATGACAACCACAATGTGAACCAAGAGTCAACATATCAATAATGAAATTCCAATCCACTCAGTCAAAAGCTTTGTGAAATGAAATTTCAAAGAAAAGGGGTTGCTGGCTAGTTTTTGTGCACATTTGAAGGTTTTATAGGTTGAAACCATGGTACTGAGATTACTTGTTTGTACACAAAACTTGTGTTATCGTTAGACAACCTTCCATAGCATTGCCTAGATCCTTGGAGTCTCTGTTTTAGCCATGATCTATACCCAGATAATTACCATTCTTCATGTAGCTAAGTGCTGCAAAATCCTCATCTTTTGAGAAGTCATCATTCTTTAACCTGCTCTAGTCACTAATAAAAAACTTATGAGGATTGACCCTACAATAAGCATTTATTGCAACCACTACATGATCCATCACGGTATAAGGAGAAAAATATTTTGAAATTGAAATTTGAACATACCTCTAATTTCAACTGGAGTGCTAACAAAAGAACCATTTGCATGGAGAAATCCAAGATCCCGTTCATTTCCACTTTTCTTTTCAAAAAATCAAAATAGAATTTTGAGCCCTCATCTCCCTTATGAATCCACTGCAACCTGAAACAAAATCAGGCACCCTTAGCAATATATTCCCCTCTACTACACCTCCCTCTGAACCATTATGTCCTACCATGCGTCCTCACCATAGAGGGACACATTATGGAGATCCTCTTCAATAGCAACACACACCTACTGAAGTCTACCTTACTGCAACTCCTTTCTGCCTTTTGGAGGCCATCATCCTACCCCAACCTCTCATGGATTTCACAATACAACGTCTTTGGTTATATATTATGATCCAAGTATATTGAAATGCATTTTTTATTGTTTCTCTAATGGAATTATGTAATGTCCCTAGGTAATTTTTGGCCTTGGGGTTCAATCCTTATCTAGGGTTTTCAACCAATCATGAAAAGAATCATAACAACAGTTCACATTTATCAACTCATATAACGTTAAGTACCCTTCTATATAATTCACCAATGATATAAGATATATTTAACAGTCATATGTTTCTTCAGAAAACCACCACAAGTTAGGGCTAACTGCCTAATGAACAGTAGACCTATATAACCAATAATCCACCAATATAATTTTGACTGTAATGTAAATATTCAATAGATCAGTATTCCAACTGTAACCCACACTAGCACTATCCAAGTTTAGATGGTAATATACTAATTAACAACTCACTATCTAACTGTGCTGCCTCCAAACTTGTTTGTTGTTAATAAGAGCTTGTGACAGCCCTTTCTCAGTTGAGTTTCCATCTGCGGTTGGAGTAGTCTCTTATCCTGGTCAAATTGTTGGTTAGATCTTATGATAGTCCCCTTTTGAACCAAATTTCACATGCAGTCGGAGAGTTGATCCTGTTGCTGCATCACATCAACAAAATACAAGTTCTGGAGGCCTTCTTGGGATGTTTCTTTATCCAAGACCTTGCCTGTAATATTTGAGGAGTGGTTTCAAAGCTTCATGTGATCACAGACCCCTAAAAGAGATATCTCTTGCGGCCCTAAATAAACTCAAGAGGAAGGTTGCATGCCCTAAATGCTTCAGACTAGGCCCCAAAAGCCACATAGTAACCTATTGATCTCATGTTTGGTTGAGAACAGCCTTACTACTTCCTGTTTAGCTTCATTACCTCAGAGAGTACCCCTCGCAGCCTTAACTTTCCTTAACCAATGGTTTCGAGCTTGGGTAAACTATAGATAGATCACAGAGAGAATATCTTACTGCCTAGAAAAATTAATGGTGGGCAGCCATCCCATAGAAGGACCTCTGTTGTCTTGAATAGGACTTATTGACCAAGAATAACCACTGAGAATGTGTTTCCCTGTTGTTACACCATTTTTTGGTCATCTAACCTATTGTTATTAGATGGTCCCAGGTACACCATGTAAGACCAATTTTACCCTAAGTAAAATTGCATTCACTATGAAAATAACTTAGTAAGCCACCTTTATTAAGTTGTTTATGGTCTAAATAGGAAACTGCATGAGTAAATATTAAATAAATCTACTTTTGTTTGATTTTCCTCAAGGAATAATTAGTTGAATAACAGTTTAATTAATATTCCTGGTTATATTTAACACAAAACAGGGAATTTAATTAGATAAATCGTTATTTATCTTATTATTTCCTAAGAATAATTATTTAAACCTTATTTAAATAATATTCTTTGTTGAATATGACTAAATCACCCATAAATAATTAAATAAATCACTATTTATTTGATTATTACTCAACCACATCCTTAAAATGATAAATAGATCATTTATTCATTTATTCATTTATTATTTACAAATAAAGGGATTTGACCCAAGTCAAATTCCTTTTCCCTCCAACAAATATAATAAAATATTCCATAAAAGTTTTATCTTGATTTGGTTAATAATATTTTAATTATGCACCAATATCTAGACTAACTCAATATTTTGTTATAAATATAAGGGTTTTTCCATTCATTCATCACCTTTTCTTGCCTAAAGATCACTCTGGATCTATACTTTTGGTTTGACTTTGATCCACCATCATAGTCATATTTTGCTACCATTTTTTTGTCTAGGTTTTCTACACCATCAAGAGAGAGGAATTTTAGATCTGAAGTGCTGAGGACTGCAAGAACCCATCCCATTGAGGAGAACTGGTAACACCCTTCTATGTTTTCCTGCCAGGGGCCATTAATACAAAATTCATTCAACATATTCTTGTCTTGTCTATTGGATGCATGGAGTAAATCTTGTTTTTTCTACTATTTAATGTCTTCTAATGCATAAATCTAGATTTTTGCGGCATTTATCTTGATCACCTAACTGCAGATATAAGGATATTGGTAGCCATATTTTTTGTTAGGGTTGTTTGTTATGCACAGCTAAAGTGGTCCTTTTTCGTATGCTTGGAATTAAGATTCATACTAACAACTAGCGACTCCACACGGGTTTTCGATTATGACCACTGTCGTTTTTCTAATCCTTGCATATCCAACTGCTTCAAACCCTAGGATTTATCTTTAGCACCTTGTTTTTTCTTTTCTTGATTTTTTTTTTACCCTATAAAACCATAAAACGATAAAAATTATAACTTCCGTGTGTTTTTGGACCTATTGCACAGGTGACAGACATCAGCTGCAGCTGAGATGACAATTTTTTCTAAAATCTACCGCCGAGAGTGCCAAAGGTGCAGGATGCACCTTTTGGCCCAAAACCTACGACCTAGAGCTTTGGGAAGTGGGAATTAGCCCAAAAAATGTGACCTTTGCTGAAAACAGTTCAGAAACTACAACCTAGATTTTTTGCAAGAGTTTTTTCTGAAAGTTTTTTTGGGTTTGTCTGGGCCTCTGTTCAGGGTTGTCTGACCTCCGTCTCCACCTGTTTTGGACCTTTACTTGTTATTTTTTACTCAAATAAGTGGGAACCTAGCCCCCTAGGGCTTCAGTACCCTCCACACTTTGTGGAAAAGTTTTAGCTACTGCAGGTTGTCTGAAATTTTCAAAGTGTTCAACCTTTTTTCAGATCTGATACCTCACCTTCAAATCTTCTTCAGATCGTCTTGTTATCCATCCAAATCACCTCATTTAGCTTTGTTTTGGTTTTCCTCTAGGGTTCACTCCATTTCCCTCCAGAAGATAGCCTTTTGCCACCTCATTTACATCAATTTTTCCTCTGATTTGTTGTTGTTTTCTGCACCACTTTCCAGCAGATCTTGACCTTTAGATCCCTGTCCCTCCCGACCTTAGATCTATTGGCCATTTTGGTGTGTTTTGACTAGTTTTTTTCCTGCCTATAGACTACCTATTGAGAGGCCGACCTCCTTGGGTTTAGATTATTGCATTATTAACTATTTATTTACTGTTACTTCAGTTTCATAAACTGTTATCTGTAGGTTTATTTTCAGTTACACAACATACTTTTTCTTTTTCTCTACAAATGTCTGGGTTTAAAAATTAAAATTTACACACTTTGCACACACACCCTAAGCGAAAAAGGGCTTGGTTAACACTGCCAAGAAAATACTCTAAAACATTGACATCAATTGATCCTACACCTCTCTGCCCTTGTTTCGACATTGTAATCAGTTGATCCTGCACCTTCCTGCCCTTGTTAGTCTCCTTTTCCATTGTGCCATATTTGTGTCGTCATCATTGCGCCACCAAGGTGTTTATCCTAGAGACTTCTTGGCCTTCATACTCAGTTTCCAATAGGAAGAATTTCTCCTTCACATAGGATTCGAGTTAGTCCTCCTTCGCGTCCGCACTCTGACTCCTTTTCTGGTTCATTGGGTTCTCATTCTCATTCCGCCTTTGGTTCTCCCCCTGTCCCCTTCACCATGTTTGGTGCAGGACCTAATGCCGGTGGTAATCCCGGACCTCATGCTGGGAATACCACTAGTAGGACCGCAATGGACACTACCCCGGCTGCGCCTTTGCTCCCCTTCATGGCAGGCCTCAGCCCTCCCAATTTTGACCAGTTGATAAATGACCCTATATAGCATGACGCCAGTTGGTCTACTATGCGGACTAAGCTTCCTTTCGACATCCCCAAGTTTGAAGGCCTTACTGGAGAAGATCCTACAAATCATGTTTGATCTTTCCACATGTGGTGTTCGTCTAACTCTATTACTGATGACTCTATCCATCTTTGGTTGTTCCATTGTACGCTTACAGGTGAAGCTTCTAAGTGGTATGTTGATCAGGCCCCTTCCTCTCATACCACCTTTGTGACTCTTGCTTGGGCTTTTCTGTCTTACTTCCAGCTTCCCCTTCGTTATGAAACTGGTATCAAAATTTTGACTTCTTTCCATCAATCATCTGTGCCATGCCTATCCAATCATGTCCAGGAATGGTGGAGAAGAAAGAGCCT
This sequence comes from Pinus albicaulis, assembly GCA_034641835.2. Lineage (NCBI taxonomy): Eukaryota > Viridiplantae > Streptophyta > Pinopsida > Pinales > Pinaceae > Pinus > Pinus albicaulis. The sequence goes on from CM076582.1 coordinate 257,292,596, forward strand.
ATATCAAGCCCCTACCTTCGAAGACCGTGTCTACATGAACTAGTTCCTTAGATCTCTCTTGCTTCCTATTCGGAAAGATGTCGCATCACATTTTCCTCAAACCAAAGAAGCTGCTCTCCAAATGGCATTAAAATATGACCTGATCTACGCTCAGTCGGGTTATGTTTATCTCGTTCTACGTGATCTTCCCAGACCCAGTGGTGCCAACGCACTGGGGGCACCTCATGCCACCAATGGTATCGTTGGAGCTCTCTCTAATCCATACGATCAACCTACCATGGGCTATGGTTTTCCTGGGGGGAGCAACACCTCCTGCACTTTTCCCCCTCCTGGTAGCATGTATCCAGGATACGACATGCCTCCTCTTTTTTCCCAACTCTGTTCACCACACTATTACCCAACCTCCTTATTATTCGTATCCATAGCCTAGTGCTCTAGCTCCTCCAGCATTAGAACCTCTACCTCTCTTGCCTTCTAAAACCCCGCAACAATAGCCATCGAACCCTCAGGGGCAGGTGTATGCACAATAGGGCATGACTAATCCTCCTCCCTCCAAAGAGATGAGGAAAGGCACTCAAAATAAATCTGCTCCTGGTAATCCTGGACCTAATCCTCAAAATAATGCACCTAACATTGCTAACCAACAATAGGGCACTCAACCCAAGTAGGACAGGCCTGTTCCCATGAACCAGACTTGTTCTTGTTGTGGTGTTTATGGTCATTACATGCATGATTTTCCTCTTTCAAAATAGATGAAGTAGATGTGGGAGTCTCAAGCAACGTTGCAAGGACAGCAAGCCTCCCCTTCTGTCCCTCCCAATGTTGCACCTAGTCAGCTGACTATGCTTACTAATCCTTTCCCTTAGCAAGGATTTGTGGCTACCAACCACCTAAAGGATAGGTGGCCACTCAACCTCTTCCATCTGGTACCTCTGATTACCAGATTCTTATGATGAACTTTGCTCAAACTCTCACTGTAGACATCAATATTCAGACTCGGTCCCGTCAGTACAACAAGCCTCCCACTATGTCTGTCCCCGAGCCACCTCCTTTGGTCTCTACAGAGCCTCTTTCGACACCTAGTGGTCCCTTACAGATCCCTCGGCCTAACGCAGAGGTTCATACCAATATCCCTAAAGGACCACTACACCGAAATGCTGCTTCTGGCAAAGCTGCTCATTTGTATAGCATAGTAGATTATTTGGCGCAATATTCTGCTGCCATTTCAACGATGGAACTCCTCCAGTCATGTGCTTCACAACGAAAAGCTCTACTATTTTCCATGGGTTTTGTATATCCTTCCGACGATCGATTGATTGTCTTCGATGTTGACCGATCAGAACATGCTCCTCTCCTTGCTTCCGTCGCCTTCCAAATCCCATTCAAGATCTGGAATGCCAACGTTTCCCAGTGCATCATTAATGAGGGGGCATCCACTTGTGTGATGTTTGCTTCGGTTTGGAAGCAACTGGGATCACCTGAGTTTGCTCTTTCCATGATCACTCTCTGAGCGTGGGATGGCCATGCCTCCCAGTCCATTAGCCTTTTCCTCAATTGTCCTATTACTCTTGCGGGCAAGGCTGTTTGCCTTGACGTCGAAGTCATAGATGCCCCCTTAGTTTACAACATTCTATTGGGTCATAGCTACACCTATGCGATGTCTACTGTCCCATCTGTGGTTCACTGCAAGATTTCATTCCCTCATAATGGAAATATATTCACCATTGACTAGCTAACACATTACGAATCGAAGTCTCAGACCTCCTCTGAGTCCATCATCTCTTCGGTGGCCAATAAGCAAACCATCAGTCCTTTAACGAGTGTCTCACCCGAAGTCTACAAAGATTCCTCTTTGCTTGGTACATTCCCTAGTCTTCCTCCTCTTGTCTTTGATCCCAAATCATCGAATGTTTGCATGATGCAATCATCTCCGACTTCCCTCAAGCAGCCTGCTTTGTTTAGTCAGTAGCCTCCTCGCCCTCTGCAGCCTACTCCTAGCCCTTCGATTCAGCCTTCTGGACCTCCTCCTCCTAGCCCTTCACCTACCGCTGGTATTCATGAGCCTCTTTACCCTCTTGGAATGGTTCCTCCAGGCCTTAACCATCTTCGAGCCATCTTGCATAGCCATTACCCCTCCAGTCAAATACCATTCCTAGCTCCCCCCCCAAGGAGTGTACACAGTACCTGTCATGGCTATGCTTTCTCTCCCTAACTTGACCCTTGGGATTCCCATTTGGTACCTTGATCCTCCAGCTGCTACCCTGCCTGGTCAACCCAAACCTTATCTTGCTTTGACCCAAGTGCAACCGGCCCCTATGACTTCTCCCGCTGCAACAGTGCCATAACCACCTCAACAGGAACCATCTCCTATTGCGACCGCTTCGAGTAAGAAGGGAAAAGCTCACAAGACAGCCTCAAAAGACAAGGCCGCCCTGACAAACCCTGCCCCTCCTCGGCCTCCAAAGCGTAGCATCCAGTGTGATTTGTGTGATTTTGTCAGCCATGCCACCCATACTTGTCTGGAGTTGCCTCATCTCAAGCCCATGTTTAATGTCATGTTCCTTAAGTCTACGGTCTCGGAAACCTCTGTTCCTTCCACGACTATAGCCAAGAACCCCAAGACTATTCACAACAACCACCCTTGTGCTTTGTGTGATCTCCATGGCCATTATACCCACCTCTTTCCCCACCTCAAGGACTTATGCACCTCTCTAGTAGTAGTTCGCCAATTCGAGGCCAAGCGCAACGAGTCCACCGCTGCTTTATTTGCATATTTTTCTTTGGAAAAACCAAAAGACACGAATGCTCCCATTGAAATTCCCCCTCTTGATGTCGAGATGACAGAGCCTTCGTCCACCATTTTCTACCTATCATCATCCATGAGACGCTCGGTGGAAGTCCCCTTGGTGACTTCCCCTGATGTTTCACCTGACCTCCCTTCAATGATCACCTTGGGCTCAACATCGGTAGATCCTTTATTGGCTTACTCTTCTGTCACCCCTTGTGATGATGCACATGTGAACCTCTCTTCTCATGATGATGAGTTAGGTAGCTTCGCCGCGTCAGGTGGTATTTCTTCCACCAATCACCCCATCTTCTATTACAATGACGAAATTATGGAAGTAGGCTGACTTTATCTATCCCCCCTTACATCAAACCCATGCATTCGAACCACATACACCTTGTCGCCATTACATTGACACCCAATGTTTGGGTAAGGGTGCACCCATATTTGAGAGACTAGGAGAAGAAATTCTCGGCAACTCTCGTAGTGTATCTGGTCGTGTCGACTCTAGTACCATTATTCTTCCACATTTAGAAGAACCTTTAGAGTCCCATATCACTTTAGATCACTCTAGGGATGATACCCCTCATCATTCCTTCATCTTACATAAACAACCCAGTCCCTTCGACATTGTTATTGACCAACCTGTGAGTTTTATGGGAGAGCACCAGTTCATTATCTCCAAATCCTCTCTTTGGGATAGTGACACCATGTATGCCAACCTAGAAACTTAAAGTCCATTTGATTCATCTGTGCAGTACCAAAAGATATTAGTAATCCTCCACTCCCTTTCTCAAACTGCATAACCATAATGAAAACAAATGGTGCACCACATCATTAAAATGTGTTTAGATTCCCCTTTTTCTAAATACATTTTGGCATGACCACAACATTCTTGGGGGCACCTATGCCCCTCAACCATAAAAATCCCAGATATCAGCCAAAAATAGCACTAAAACCCCCTTTCTCTCAGAGGTCACACTTTTCAGGTCATTTCCTGGGACAGGTCGTAGTTTTCTACCCAGTACCTGCTACCCAGGTTGCAGAACAGACCCCAAAAAGTGTGACCTGGCTTGTTAATGAGCTCTGGGTACCTAAACTGAACTTTCAATCCATTGAAATGAAAGAGTATGATTAGACCTCTTACCTACAATCGATGGATCTCAATTCCAATAGTCAGTTTGTCTGCTACAATTGCCACAAGATTTAGGGCCTTCTCTCCTCACTACATTCTGTTGAATCCTTGATTAAACTGAGAGGGGGGGGGTGAATCAGTTTAATACATGCATTAGCCTTTTAAATTTTCACCAGAGTTATTTACAGCTTTAATATGTGAACAATCTTATTTGCAGCCAATATTAATTTATTGTGACACCATACTTACTTAAGTTGAAAGCAGCAAGAAATTAAGCATATTGAAATAATCACATCAACACATAAGAAGCACACATAGAGACAGCAGATGTAAGTGGAAACCCATAAAGGGAGAAAACCACATCTTATTATTGTTGTGATGCAAAGGCAAGCTCCAACTCCCTCTCACCACTGTTTTCTATAGGCACCAACCTACAGGAGGCTCTATCCTCAATTCTGCAAGCTACAACTTGCAAGGAAGCACCAACTCCCTTCAATTTTCTGCAGGCACCAACCTACAGGAGGCTCCAACCTCAGTCAGCTACAACTGACAGCTATCAAGCTTCAACTTGATAGGGAAGCTCCAAATTCCTCAATTTAACAAACTGAATGTTTGCTGATTTACCTCTGATATCAGCTCTGTTCTGTAGCTCCTCTTTCTGCTCTTCTTTTCTTGATCTTCTCTGCTTCACTCTTCTGTATTCTGCCTTCTCTTTCTTTACTCTCACCTCTGCTCTAAAAAAAAACTCTCTCTGCATATCAAGATGATATTATTTATAGATTTCCTCACATGACTGTTTGTATTCTGCTTGGAATTCGAAATGGAAAGTCATGTCTCCTTGCCTTCTGCCTTCTCACTCCTTTTATCAGCTTACTCAGAAATTATAACTGTAGGTGTCAATTTTAACATTACAGTGGGAATTTGTTTTCTCTCGGAGACTTTCCAATGCATCACAAACAATAAAAACAATTAAAACATTTACATTCGAATTACAATGTGAACTCCAGCTCACTCATTTTCTCTCTTGGCTTGCTGCGCATTTGCCTTTTCTCTAACTGTCTCTTTGTCCCTTTCTCTTCTCTGTAAGCCTTTCTGTTCATGGCTGCTGCGTAACTCCTGAATTTATGAACTGCATTTTTATTTTATTTTTATACCAGCGCTTTATATATAAATGAATCTGCTGACTGTAATTCAATCCTTTACACGCAGCAAGTGTCTTGTTGATGTGGCGAGTTCCGCAGGCCGGAACATACATATATTACAATTTTATTACATTAATAATCGCCCTCCCGTTAAGCTGAGGCCCGTGGGTCTACAGACCACGCGGCATGTTTTAATACAACCGCAACCACTTTATATATATATATATATATATATATTTATATATAACAGCGCCTTCACAAATTTCCGTTTGCGATTAGAACTGGAACTCAAAACACTTGTTAATCATAGTTAATAAGCCCATCGGGTTCGGGCTTCAATCGCAACGTTTTACAAAGTCGTGCGATCAATCGGAGAGTTCCGATTACGATTGAGATTCCGGATGCGATTTGCATATATCAACTCCCGCTTATAACACGATCGGGTCCGCCATTTCAATCGCAGCGTTTTACAAAGTCGTGCGATCAATATTAGAGTTCCGATTGCGATTGAGATTCCGGATGCGATTTGCATATATCAACTCCCGCTTATAACACGATCGGGTCCGCCATTTCAATCGCAATCGCAACTTTCTGTTGCGATGTTCCGCTGCCCTTGCGATCTCCGATTGCGATTGGATGAGGGTCCCACTTTATATTACTTCCTTTCCATTGATCATAACATGCTCAACTTTAATATATATCAATGTTTATGCCTTGGACCATTGGAACATATGTAATGCGCTCTATGTATACTCCTGCGTGGGTAGCGATTCCCGGAATTTTCTGTGTTATTTGCATTACATTGCTGCTGGAGTTAAGCGATTCCCGGAATAAGTTTTGTATATGTTTATATATATTCTTTGCCGCTGGAGTGAAGCGATTCCCATAATTTTATAACGGCTCTGCTTCTGTCTCTGACTTTGTCTCTGCTGCTCCTGTCGCTCTGCCTCTGCCTCTATTTCTGAGATAACGGTTCTGCCTCTATTATATTCGTTTCCTCTGCCTTCATTTGCTTCTTTGTTGCCTCTTTTCTTCAGCGCTACCTCCTTTGCTTGAGCGCTGCCTCCTTTGCCATCAATGACAACATTTCCAACACATTCACCATAGCTCCACATGCAAATGAGTGAATTTGGAGGGAAAATGCCTTATTAAAAGAAAACCCCTGATTTTTATTTTTCCTGCTGTGGCCAAACAGTAGCTCAGTTTGATGAACCGTTTGTACCGTTGGAAAACTCTCATCGAGCCCTCAAATGGGTATCTGTTGGTTTTTAGCGAATTGATACTTCAGCAGGACACATTTTATCCAAGAAGCGTCATTTCACCCCTCCTCTAAAAATCGAATTTCTTCACTTACAACACTCGTACTGGGGGCACCACTTTGCCTCCATACTTGTCCACGCTCGTGTCAATTTTTGTTGTGAGTTACCATCTTGTACTCATGTTTTTATGGTTACCCATTGGACCTTTACTATGTGACAGCACCATCGAGTCGCCCTTGTTTAGAGCATTCGAGTTGAGTCATCATCGCATTCATGGAGTCTATCCCAAGTCCCTTTGTATCCTGCTATAGTCCTCCATCCTTCATTGCTTGGTCCCTCTCTCGTGTCGCACATTATGGCCTCCAGTCCCACTGTCCCCTATCCCTCATGATATCGTGTCAGTTGCTGCTAGGTCGTCCATGCCCATTATGCTCTAACAAGGGAAGTCGTCCGTCCGCTACTCAGTCCCCCCACATTTCATCATCACCCCTGGCATCCGTCTGTCAGTCGTTCTACTATTTTCTCTCGTGCCGTATTTGAGGATCCCTTATTGCCTCACCTATGGCAGACCTCCTTCTATTGACATCAGATCATTTATTCCAGAAGCTAGGTCTAGAGGGCAGTGTACCTTGGTTCTAGCTTCCACTCTTGTTCGGTGCCTCGAATCAGGCAAAGGGACTCCTTATAGCCCTTTGACTTGATTGTTTCTCAGCTCCAGCTCCTTTAGCATGATTTAGATCTGTATACTTGATGATTCAGTGATGCAGCAGATTGGACTGGTGATTCTCGGATGTGTGTGAGATGTCTCATCCCTCATGAGGGGGTGGCCCTACAAGTAGTCCCCCACATGCCTGGATGAACTCTTCATTTCAGCCTTTTATGAAGCTCCATAGATTTGATGATGTCGGCCTCAGCCGCTTGCAGCGCCTTTGTGATTGCATGTATTAGATATATTTTCAGAACCCTTTCCTATTTACAGGGGCATTTGGGTTGTATTTTTATCTCATGTACTTAGATATTATTATACAAGTCCTGGTTGTTATCCCAGGCACAATATGTATGTCGGATCCATTATCATGTTGTTTATCTGGCTCATGTTTATGCCAGCATGTACTATATTATTTAGTCCCTTAGTTTATTGGACACCTTATTCTTTGTACTTTGTCTCGGTGGGCATAGGTATGCCTCCCCTGCCACCTATAGCACAGTTACTCACTCACAAAAGATACTTGTCACACCTGTAAGTCTTGCCTCCTCAGGGTCTAGTCCTTTCAGCACTTTGGTCTACCTTATACTTCTCTCTCTTTGACTTCCCCTTCGGTGTCTAGTGACTGAGTTCTTACAACGTACTTTGGTCATACAATTAGCTCCTAATACTCGCATGCTCGGGAGAAATATGTTACACCATTTTTTTTCATCTAACCTATTGTTATTATATGGACCCAGGTACACCATGTAAGACCAATTTTATCCTACGTAAAATTGCATTCACTATGAAAAATAACTTAGTAAACCACCTTTATTAAGTTATTTATGGTCTAAATAGGAAACCCCGTGAGGAAATATTAAATAAATCTACATTTGTTTGATTTTCCTCAAGGAATAATTATTTAAACAACATTTTAATTAATATTCTTGGTTATATTTAACCCAAAATAGGGAAATTAATTAGATAAATCATTATTTATCTTATTATTTCCTAATAATACTTATTTAAACCTTATTTAAATAATATTGTTTGTTGAATATGACTAAATCACCCATAAATAATTAAATAAATCACTATTTATTTGATTATTACTCAACCACATCCTTAAAATGATAAATAAATCATTTATTTATTTATTATTTACAAATAAAGGGATTTGACGGAAGTCAAATTCCTTTTCCCTCCAACAAATATAATAAAATATTCCATAAAATTTGGATCTTGGCTTGGTTAATAATATTTTGATTATACACCAATATCTAGACTAACTCAATATTTTGTTATAAATAGAAGGTTTTTTTCATTCATTCATCACCTTTGGTTGCCTAAAGATCACTCTAGATCTATACTTTTGGTCTGACTTTGATCCACCATCATAGTCATATTTTTCTACCATTTTTTGTGTGGGTTTTCTACACCATCAAGAGAGAGGAATTTTAGATCTGAAGTGTTAAGGACTTACAAGAACCCATCCCATTGAGGAGAACTGGTAACAACCTTCTGTGTTTTCCTCATAGGTGCCATTAATACAAAATTCATTCAACATATTCTTGTCTTGTCTATTGGATGCATGGAGTAAATCTTGTTTTTTCTACTGCTTAATGTCTTCTAATGCATAGATCTAAATTTTTTCAGCATTTATCTTGATCACCTAACTGTAGATCTAAGGATATTGGCAGCCATATTTGTTGTTAGGGCTACTTTTTATGCACAGCTAAAGTGGTATTTTTTCGTACGCTTGGAATTAAGATTCATACTAACACCTTCTTTCCAAAATGAATCATAGATGATCCAAAATATTATGTTGTAAGAGGTGTAAAGGAGAGAGGGGGATTAGCTAGGGTGGGATCACCTCCACCAAAACTAATCAAGAGAAGAAAGGGGTCTTAAAAATCTCACAGCTCTAGCTCCAAGAAAATAAATATAGTCTATTCCAAGTTGATGATGAGAAAATGACTCTATCTCTTTATTTATAGATTCTTCATGGGGGCCTCTCTTCCTAATTTAATGTGAGGGCTTACAAGTGTAGCCCCCAATTCTGCCTTTTTGCTCTAGCTACCCCAAATTTACCCAATGTTGCCCCAAAACATTGGATAATGGCTTTCCCCCTTTATCAATGACTATAGCCTATGGGGTGGGATAGGCTACTTCATCCTCCCTTGGGCACTTAGTCAATAGGGAAAATTTTAAATTAGGGTAGGAAAAGGGTATAACCTCTATTTCCTTGACACCTCTATACTTAGAGAAGTGGGAAGGCTTGGCCTGATCGATATGTGTGCACATAGAGCTGACATTGTTGTAAAATTGATCATTAGTCATGTGTTGCAATGGAAAATTAATCATTATTACATTCTTGCATCACACTATGCTATAAATGTTGTATAGATAAGTGGCAAGGATGTCCCTTATCGTTTTTGCCATATATTCAAGTGTGTTGAAGCCTTTAAGATCTTTTTTCATGCATTCTCAAGTAGATATGGGGAAACTATTAGTTAGTATCTTCGCATTTGTAGTGACACCATATGGATTATCAACAAGTATGGAACTTGTTTGTCTAATTAATTTGGTCTTTCTCTACATATTAAGGACAAATTTGGCAAGTTCCTTTCTTTATGGGGAAACCATTGTGAAAGAGAGCCTTTTCATATGTATGAATATTTGTGGGACAAGAACACAGGCAAGTGGCTATCGTGGCAAGCTCTTGTCATTCTGAAAGACTTCAAGATATTGATTGATTCTACCGCAATATATTGATGATTCCCAAAGAATGTTCGTTCAAGCTAAGTAAATAATATGGATAGTCTTGACTCCATTTGAAAGGATTGGAAATGGTCTCATGAGATACCATTTAAGGGCATTATTGAACCAAGGAATTCTATGACAAAATTCGACAACTCATTCAGTGGAAAGTCATCTCAACAGGGAGTGGAATGTGTGATACCATGAGTCAAGGTGGCCCTAGAAGTGTCATGATATTGGAAATCCCATTGGTATTTTAACACTGAAGTACTTATATTGTTGGTTCTCCACAATGTTTTGGTGATAAAGGATCAATTGCATTTCATTTTTCTAACAAGTGGTTATTATATGGCATGTTGCAACTTTGAATCTATCTTTCAAGGCCATTAATATTAATCTCTGTTTTAATCTTTAATTTTTTTTGTTCTTGTGTTCGTTGGAATAATGCTCTATTTGGGGGAAAATGGATGGTTCGAGAAGCATGTAGAACTGTGGGATGTTAGTTGTCTAACAATACCTTCCTACTTATAGAAGTGACACAGTTGGGAAATGTTTCATGAGATGAACACTTTGTTCAATTTGGAAGAAATTTTTGTATTTACTATTTAGATCAAGTTTGACTATGTAATTGTTGTCCAACATTGCTATTTTTAGGTAATATGTGGGAAGTCTTTAAGTTGGGGTCAAGGAGTGTTAACTGTTATTTCTTTTGTAGGCAAGAAACTCTTATTTGACTACTTTTTGGCTTCTGGATGTAACAACTATAAGGTTTAATGCAATATCTGTGCCATTTTCCCCTAAACTATTGTTTTTTAATTGCATGTCCCCTATTTATATATATTTAACAATGAATGCTGTGGTACTAATTACTATGTAAGTGAAACCCCCATTCAAGGATTTGATAAAAAAGGTATGTATTCATGATCATTTTTCTTTTCTTCACTTCCATGTTATATTTTATCATCATTTGAAGTGATAAACAATTTTCAACTTTCTGGAAATTTAAAAAAAAAAACTACATAAAAATAAAATTGGGTTTTGACCGTATGGGGATTTGACCCCAATTGTAGAGTAATCAATTGTGTTATCATTAATTTTACTCATCTACTCTCAATGATGGGATTTTTTTTTTTATTATCTATTCATTACCCTAGCTTCTCTACCCATAGATCCAACACTTTAAAGTTCCTCTACACTTGTGGTTGGCCCCCAAGGGGTGGTTTAGCTTATTACTTTCCATGTCTTCCTGCATTTATGAGATCTAGATGTGCATAACAACAAGTTACTTTATCATCTACAACCATTCACTAAAATATATAGCAATTTATTCACCTCCCAATTTGTAAGGGATCCTATCACTCAACTTGGTGCTATTCTAAGAGTTATGTCTAGCATTTTGAGTGTCTTTATGCTTGCTGATTTTCATTTTTCTGCAGTCATACTTCATTTCTAGATTTCCTCTCATGAAGACCTTGACAAGACCACTATTTTGGGTGGTAAAACCACCAAATGATTTGGACAAGACCTACCCACTTATGATACAAACCAATCCAATTGAAACTAGGCAACCCATAGAGCACCAAAATGTATAAAAACCAAAAACAAAATAACATAAATATGTACCCCTCTCTTAAAGCCTAATACTCAAAATTCTCAATCATGAATTGGATCTGAAATTGCCAAAAAATACCCAGGAATGTATCAAACCAATGGAAGGCTTTAACTCTATCCTTTCTCATAGTTGGACAATACCTAGCATGGAAGTTGGGTTCAAGCCCATGGGTCAAAATTGGCACAGATGTAATAGTTGGTTGTGTGGAAAATTTATTCCTACCGGAGACACTTATTGTTCAAATTCTAGAGACACACCAATGCACACTTAATAGAAATGTTGATTTCAATTGAATGACAATTTTGAGATAGGGATGGGTCCAAGCGCAAGATTTGGGACATGAATCAAAGCAAGGCCCACATTCGTTTAAGTGAATCCAATGATGAAATTTCTTGGTCCTATAACACCACAAGCAGAAATTATTTAACTAAGTTGGGGTATTATCTTGCAATGCAAAAACTAGAAATATCAACAAATAAACGGTGGTTCAAGAAGTTGTGGATGAAAGGAATTTTGTCCTCGTTTTCTTTCTACTAATTACTCATCCAAAAAATATTGGGTAGACCGTAGAACAAAAAATAAACCAATTCCATATCCTCTACCCACTGTGTGAAGAAGAAATACGGCACCTATCATACGAAGCTTGCCCATTCCAATGAGGAATGTCAAACATTTAGGCCAAAAGAGCTCCAAAAGGAAAAATACTTCCTTTATAAGAATTATTGAGAGGTTGATGTCAACAATCCGAGCTACATTGACCCACACTTGATGCTAATGCACAAAGCTAGCCTTGCCAGCAAAAAAGAATCTCATTGTACATAGAACTATCAAATCAAGCACAAACTAGCATATATGGTCATTGATACTGGCAACCAAAATAACCTTTTCTTGCTTCAATTGGAAAAGGAACTTAAGTTACCAACCTCAACTCATCCCAACTCACATTATCTTGGATGGGTCAAAGATGCACATTAGCTTGTTCTAATCAGTTGACAATAGATCAAACTATTACTAAAAGATGGAAAGATTTTGTCCAATATCCTATATGTTCTTACATATAAAGATGAGAATACTTATGAAAATAAGATGATGATAACAAGTTTAACTAATTTCATGATTGTAAGTAATATAAGTGGCATTTACAAAATAAAAGGAAGACTACAAAAGAGGAATGCCACAAATGCAGATATATAGTAGTACATAAAATCAAAAAAATAATGAAGTCAATTGACGGAGAAATCAATGGTGTCATTGGTGGTTGTTTGTATCCTAAACACGGGAGTTACAATTATATGTTTACAAATACATCTTGATACATTACCACTTTCCACCTGTCACCTACTATTATTATCACCTCTTCCTCCTTGCTTATAAGGAATTGTTCCCTAAATTAGCAAAATGGAAACCAGTATGTCTTCCCTCACAAGGAAGCCACATGTTTTCCATTGAAATGTGTGGTTTTTATATTCCTTTGGGTGATGAATGGGGAAGAACACTAGGACCTATCACCATGGAGTTCTTGGAATTCTACATGAATTTTCAAGAGAATGGAAATTCCTACATTCTCAAAGTTTCCAAAGCAATCATTAGAGAAATAATAAATTACCATTGTATGGAAAAGCTTCTGAAAAAGGGCCATTGTTTGAAAATGGTGGATATGTGAAATGTGAGGGAAGACATATTGGTTTCCATTTTTCTAATTAACTAGGTGAAAGACTCAACGATTTTTTGTAATTCCTCATGGTTGACATGCTACGGGTGTTTTTCATGGGAGTCAAGACCATTAGGTCCAGGAAAGAGGTTGATCAAATTTTAGCCCAACATAATCAGTGCACCAAAAGAAATTTGTTAAGAGGGGCCACAAGTAATGGTATGATATGGTCCACAAAAATAGAAAAATTAGTTACTGTAAAGTGACACCACAATAACCAATGTTGCACAAGGATTTTAGTCATTTATATCTCTATAATGCATTAGAATAGGATTGATTGTCCCTTCTTGTTCCGGATTACACATATGAAATGAAATTTCTTTTGGATGCCTTTCAGGTAGTTCATGGGAAACGATCTAGCTTAGTAGCCAAGAGGGTAGGTAGAGCCCTCTTCTGCAAGCTCGAAAAGGAAGGAGCAATTTCCATAGTCATGGCCACATGGAACAAAAATATTTGGAAGGTAATGAGGAATTCAAATCCTAGCAATAATTATCCAACCAGTAAAAAACGAAGCAAGTAACGATGTCGTAACAAACGAAAATCCAACAAGCATTAATTGCATAATATTAGCTTATCCCCCCTTAGCAGTGTTCGAATGCCATTTTTCAAGAAGAAAATTTCACTTTCAAATGTAAGTTGGGGATTCAAAGTTGTGATAGCCTTTATGTTGTCTCACTTTAGGTGATCATTCAATATGATAAGCATTCAACTCCTCTATCTATCAAGCAATTATCAGCTCTTGTGAGATTATATTTAGAGATGGATTACCAGGAAAAGAAGTGAGAAAGAGTCGTTCCCAAATAGTCAATTCATTCTTCTTCTCACAATGTTCCTACTATTAATTAAAGAGGAAATTAAGGGCCTTGACTCGAGCAATAAACCTATCCCTATTATGAAGTCGAATAATTCTCTCTCCCTGAGGGACATCCTATTGATATTTTGTGCTCTAGGTCCCAAATTTTGAGGAAGGAATAGAGTACACTTGATCTACATGACCCAAAAATGGATTTGAGAAATTTCATATAGTTTAGGAGATATGAAATTAATTACTTATTTTAATGTATTTCCTAAGTTAAAACTAAGGAAAATAAAACAATTAAAGTGAATTTAATTAAACATTTAATGAAATTTTCTTATGTCACACGAATCAAGCCTTCTTTTAATCTTAGCCATTGATTAAATATTTAATCTTGCCCGTTGATTTTTGAATGAGAAAATTATAAAGGAAAGGCTTGGGGTCATTTGTAAAGACACACAGAGGCAGAGCATTGAAGCTAAGCTGACATTCTAGGGAACGTTTTGCTAAGAATACTCAGAAGTTTTTCAGCTACAGAAAGGGAAATTTAGACCAAGGGGATGATCTGATCCTAGGGTTTAGAATACACAAGAGGTAGAGATCAACTCCAGGACAGTACAGAGGAAGGTAGCAGTAGCAAGGATAGCGTAATTTTCAGGAAACCCTTCAGGGGTTACGCAGAGACCCTTAGGGGCAGCTTAGTGACTGTGTCACCCATTCTAGGGTAATGAAGTCCCTTCCAGAACAATACTGAGGGTTTGGAAGCCATCCAAGCCTTAAACAAAGGCTTTTAGGGGATTCAGAGGCTGACGTAGAGGCTTTTAGGGGCTTCAAAGGTTGACACAGAGCCTTTCAGAGACAATGCTGGGGTTTCTAGGCCTACTCTTGGCTGAGTTCTATAAATATCATTTGAGGGTGTGGATCAATCATTATTTTGGCCCTAGATCAGCCAGTGAGTTGTAGATATAGTATTTTCTCTATCGAGGTTCCCAGATCTGGAACCCGGATTTGTGTATTTAGAAATATTCTTAATAATAGAACCCTCCAGCAGCTAGAGACCGGCTTTCCCACCTTGGGTTTTTCCAGGGACTATTTTTCCAGAAATAATTGTGTCACTTTGTCAATGTGTGCATGTTATTATTCTATATCTGAATTGGTACACATCTGTTATGTGTTTTGCTTCGATTTTAACTTGAATTTATTTAGTTAATAACTTGTATAGGTAGGAGGAGCTTAACCAGATTAAAAATAATAATTTCTGCATAAGATATAAGATTCATAAATTTATATATATCCTAGAGGTCATTGTAGCACTCGACCTATTGATGGGTCTAGGGAGGTGGATCGTTCAATGGATAGGTCATTATCGATGGTTGGCAGGCAGGGATAAAAGTATACTCGAATGAGATGTATGTTGATTTCATTATTACGCACATCATTACAAAGTCAAGATATTAGTGTGAAAGAAGAGAGAGAGGACAATTATCTATCTATCATGAAGCAATGGATTTATGTTGATTTAATTATTACGTAAATAATGATATAATCATGAGATTAGTATGAAAGAAGGGAGAGGCCAGTTATCTATCTATCATGAGCAGTGAAAGAAGAAAGGGATACGAGTGTATAAATCTTGACCGATCACCCCTATATACAGAGTAAGAAATCAAAACAAGATAAAGGAGTGAAATGCTCCTACTATTATTATTGAAGACCTGCCCTCCTGATTATTTCAGCATCGTACATTTGTTATCCATTCGGATGTGCTCCCTTTCTACATTATAACTCACATGTCACATGAAGGGATAAGAGCAGGCAAAAGCTATGTGAAATAAGAGGGTACATTGTTACTTGATATAGAAACATGTTTTCAATTCCTCCTTTGAAAGTACAATCTACCAAGTAATTTTATTTATAGTATATATACATAATCGTGACTTGCCATTCAATTCAATGAGACGTGACTCACTTTTGTCACACTTGGATTGACTGGTTGGAAAAACACTAAATTTATCCGATCAATTTCGATCCATCAAAAGGAATATTGCATCTTGAAATTATCTATCCAATATATTTATGTTTAGATTCATACCATCTTCTCCTCATAGCATAACCAACCTTACGCACATTGCAATACATGATCCATCTGGGTTCCTAAAAAAAATTTTCTTTGATCATTGTTCTCTCACATTCCAGAGTTATTCTCACCAATCCAGAAGAGATTTCCTTTATCATATAATTTGTCAAAGTCACAAGTTCTAGAAGAATCACAAGGTTGGGCCTCAGATCTTCTTGCACTACGAAATTAACACGCCCTAGTTTCCAAGCATACAAGCGACTCTTGTGGCACTTTTCCCTCCAATCCCTGAACCCTAGCACTTGGAGTACCTCCCAAACTACACAAAAATCAACATCCCAGAGTTTACTAACTGAGCAAACTACATCTTCTAGGAAAATAGAAATAAATAAAAATGCCAATTCGCAGAGTGAAAATATATTCAAGAAAACCCAAACCCTGTCGCCATTCGACTGCTAATGAAAGGTAGGCGAAGAACTAAGGTTCAGGGAAGTAGGACGAGGTTGTGCATAGCCTTTGAGGATGAAAAAAATGAATGAATATAAGAATATCCATGTCATCATTACATGGGTATCAATTCGAACGCAATAAACGAGAAAACCCAGTATAGAAATTAAACGGTCCCCCTACTTTGAATGTTTTCACAAAAAATTCCAGGGAGACTGAATATGGATACTTCCCACTGGCATCACATTACATCTTTTGTATCTGAGTCTTCACATAATCAAAGGGCAGACTACATGTAGATGCAAAAAAACCGGAAACAACACTTGCACCAACCACAGTTTTAGCTTCAGAAAGGCCCATGGTGTCCTTGAAAAATTCTACACACTGATCATAAGAAGCAAGCATGCCCATATTTAAGGCCATTACTTAGAAAAATTTTTGACCCGCCCCTTTCCGTAGGACTAGAAACCCTTCATCACCAATAATACACGGTATAATGCATGGAATGTTTCTTTGTAATGTCGTCACTACGCAACAGGCAGAGTTGCATCCGCCTGCATGCGAATGAGAGCTAAATCTACAAGAATTACAACACATGCTCCAATAGCTCTTGTTTTCAATCCACAAAGAGCCTTCTTATAGAAAGGTATTGGTTTCGCATCATTAATGACAATTTATTTTTTTTTCAATATCCTAAATGATCTAAGATGTGTTGGTGTATAGGTTGCCTATCTTAACGAACCAGCTTATAACCCCTTGTAAAAAGCACCAAATCCCTTGTCCCTTAGCATGTTCTTTGCAACATTATAACCCGAACCTTGACCCAACTGAATGTGCACCTTGATCATGTCCACAGGCTGGATGGCAGACGTTGCGAGCATACCAGAGGCTCCTCCATTGAAAAATTGCTTCACTGCATTCCACACAATTCCTATCTTGGTATTCTCCCTTGTCATCTCTCTCAAGGACTCGAACACCCGATTGATTTGAAACTACCCTCCTTCCTCTTCTTCACGTCACCATTGATATGAGAAAAAATTGGCAAGAAGAATTTTTCTTTCTACACATCCTCAGCAAGAAAGAAGAAGAATAGGAAGAGATTTGATCTTTGGTGTGCTACAATGCCTCCTATTGGAGGGGTGAACTAGCACATGTCTCCAATTTTAATTGCTCTAAGGATGACGAAAACGAATGTATTCTATTGCCACTATCTCCTCACCCAAAGAGGAAACCCTTATTGCGTAAATTTAATTTTAATAATATAAAAAGATTTAAAAAATACATTATTAATAGCATAACATAACAATGTTTATAAAACAAATATTTATACTATAAATTACCCCTAAAGGTGAAAAGGTACACCGAAGAAATAGAAGATTTGATAAGATCATCTCACCACAAATAGAGCCAACTAATTGTCGTATGCATGCACATAAGTTCTATCAAAATCTCCACTGCAAGTGCCATGAGGCGAGCCCATTGCGTACAACCTAGCCATGAGCACAAAGTGTTGGCAAAAATTTCCCTAAGTGTGCCACACCCAACTATCTGTCTTTTCTAAGCCACACAGTGATGCTAGCCCTAGACTTTTATCAGGGCACGAGATCGATCTTTGTCAAGGTCCTAGATCCCAACAACTCGTATTCCCATTGTTGCCCCTTACCGTTTGGGAAAGTGTTATTTTTTGAGACAAATGAATGATGCAACAAGTAGGTGGGAGTGTGTGTACATCTCACATCTCATAAAGATAAGCATCTGTTTGATGGGAGAAATTTCAGCTTTTAAATTGGAGTTAGTTTATGCAAATATTAGCTTGGAATATAAATTTTAATCATGGAGATAATCTTCAAAATTGATGT
Organism: Pinus albicaulis; assembly: GCA_034641835.2. Classification (NCBI taxonomy): domain Eukaryota; kingdom Viridiplantae; phylum Streptophyta; class Pinopsida; order Pinales; family Pinaceae; genus Pinus; species Pinus albicaulis. The sequence continues at coordinate 257,310,867 of CM076582.1, forward strand.
TGAAACAATCCAGACTCTCTTGCAACACACTTCAAGGACCTATTTTTCGAAACTCTTTTACAGATATTAAGTTTGACACAATTGGACCCACATGGAGGAATGGTGGATGGGGATCTTATGGCATTTCAAAAAGACTAGACCACTTCTTTGTGAAGAAAGGTCTAGCTAACCATCTCACCAATTTGAGCTCATAGGTTCCTCCCTTGCAAATATCTAATCAGTTTCCTCTCTTTTTAGCCTGGAAGACATTTCAAAAGGGAAGCCTGCTCCATTTAAGTTTAAAAATTTTTGGCTGAAAGACCCAAAATTTACCTCAGTGGTCTAAGACTTCTAAACAAAATTCAATCTGAGCATTGGAAATTCAGCTATGGACAATCTCTCTATAAGTTGAAAAAGCTAAAATAGGTAGTTTTTTTATTTGCTTGTCATCTAAAAAAATAAATGAGTAGAGAAATTATACAGATCAATGCCCATATTAAATCTCTAGAAGATCCAAATTCAACAAACTACTTCTCGGAGGCTTCCAAACAGAAATTAGCAAAATTTGACACAAAAAAAATGAAAATACTTTTGCGTCAAGCATAGGAATGGCAATAGAAGAGTCATCAAATGTGGATTGATGAAGGGGACAAAAATACTAGATATTTCCACAACTAGACTTCGAGGGATTGTATGCAAAATTTTGTTTGGAAAATCAATAATGACGGCAGGAAAATTATTTATGGACAAAATGATATTAAAAAAGAAGCATTCATACATTTCCAATCATCACTGAGTGTAAGAGATGCTCCTTCCTCTAGGAAATATATGGAATTCGTTTCTCTTTATCCGCAAATGGTTGACTCAGAGAATCTCCTCTATATTTTAGGAGTATGAAGTCTCATTATTTTTGAAGGAGAAAGGATCTATACCCTAAATCAAGTGGGAATAATGATCTAATCTCTAGTTGATAGGGAGTAATGATAAACATCACATTTGTATTATCATCATTATGTGTCATGCACTAGGCCAGGACTAACAATCGTACATCTAAGTGAAGGGCATGGAGGAAGAATGGTGAATGGAAGATTGAATAAACATCTACGATTTCCTTGACAAGAGAAAATTAAAAATAGTAAGTGGACTGACACTCTGATAGGATTGGACAAGTATCCAAGACAAGAGTGGCCGAAAGGGACCGATATTCTTTGAGGATTGGGAATCCAAGATAATAATCGTCCTAAAAGGACATACCAAGTGAAAATACGAGTGGTGTATGCCCCAATTCAGAAAGGAAATTTCCAATACACCCACCCATGCCCCAATTTAGAAACAAAATTGCTAATACACCCATTGGTAAAAATTTTGGAGCTTTTAGGGATTCATGATTGGAAAAGAATTTGATTCTTGAAACTTTCTTTGGAAAAGAATCTGAACCTTTTTTAGATTCATGATTGAAACTCTTGCAAAGCCCATGCTATTTTTCCATCATCCTTATCAGTTTAGTGTCATTTCATTTGTCCAATTGCTATTGAATATTTATGGCAAACTCAATCTATACTTCTCGTATTTGGGGAGAAATTCTTGCCAAAATATAGTTTTTTGAAATACGTATCCCTACGAGGATTTGACATACAAGAGTCTGGAAGTGTTTAAATTCTATATCATTAGCAAGATTTATAGCCATAAATATTGGAAGCAAGATTTATCATTAGTCCATAGGGACATGTCCCCTGCATTTCCTGCATCCCTTCACTCCAGGGAGGGGAAACATAGATGTCTCAAGGCATCATTGGGATATAAGAGGTAGACACTTTGCCATCACCTAGATGTTCCTAAGACATTTCCCGGTGCTAAAGTGATGCAATGCTATACTCAATGGAAATGGGGTGTTCCAGTGCATGTTTTAACAATTTAAGGGTTTTGTAAAACACCACTCTTTATCCCATCTTCATTTCTTCTATGTCCTGGAAAATACCAATTTCCATGCAATTTCAAAAATTTCCAGAATATGGTAGGATCGTAGATAGTGACCTAAGTACCATTAATATGTTTTCAATTTGTAAAAATTGTCTACGAAAGAGTCCAAAACTTCAACAATTCCATAGTAATTAATACAAAAACAGTTTCCATAAAATCCACTGGTATCTAAAATTCATATAAAGTTCCTTCAAAAGAATTTGACATTAACTACACTTAACAACAATGTTGCATGACAAAAATTTGGAAAAAAATCAGTGAGGATCTAAAATTTGACTCGACAAAAAGTAGCTCAACAATAAAAAAAATGAACTAGAAAACCTGAAGAAAAAAATCTGACTTTTTCGCTGCATCTGCCATTTTTTTCAAAAATTAGCAAAAGGGAGTATTTTTGTCTCAATGACACATTTTAGGTAGATCTCATCAATTAATTAATTTTTGATGCAAATATTGTTTAACAATGCATTAACGAAACCAATGGAATTCATTGCAAACATTATTTATGCCCATCTGATTCTTTAGCTTAAAGGAGTAAGCTACTACGACATACACCATAAGATTTGTTAGGCACTCGAATTAATAGCTATGAATCAACAATTTTTATACACATTATATATACTGGTTTGTTACATTCATCTCTCCATATCCAAAATATTATACGAGATGAACACTATCTAACAAGGAAAATTGATGCATATGAGGATGTCAATATAGTTCACTTACTATTTCCAATAATCGCCACAATAGCATTGTCCAACTTTGAAATGTTGGAAAGGATTGGCACCTTGACACTGAAAATATTCTCTACAGTATGGGAGAGTGGCAATCACCACATACTCAAAGTTTATGATGACCCAGATAGGTGTCCCAGGGTTTTGTTTAAAAGACCAATTTCAAATGTCGACTTCTCACTGTGTTGACAATAATATTTTGCTTTGGCTTCTCCTTCACAACATTAGTGCAAATCGTGTGAGAAGCATACCCTGCTACCTTTCATCATCCCAAACAATCTTTCCAAATCTGCAGAAAGTTTATCTGATAGATATATAACGTTTCTCCCACAAGAAAATTATACATCTACTTATTCATCCCAATCTAGCTAAATGCAAATCTCTTTTTGGTAGAAGCTGGAAATAGAAATCGATGAAAAGAAAACTGATGAGAGCTTGATATGCCGCAACCAAAGTGAACATATGAAACATGATTAAAAAATTGGCCAGGCGTGCATGTTGGAAATGTCTGCGTGTCTATAGGAATTTGTTGAACAGGTCTGTCCATCGTTACATTATGCATTATTGCATCCTAGGCATACTCTTAAGACCGAAATACTGAGTGGAACTCCTATTTATTGCCTCCTACTTGATTGAATTGCTGAAATCCTAGTGCAGAAAATTCCTGTGTATTTGAGGCTCCGTTTCTTAACTGCATAAAAGTACTTGGGGCCAGAAATTCAAGACTATGTGAGTGCTTCTTAGATGTATTTAATATGGAACGGTGTACAAAACTTGATTGATCTGTAGCCATAGACATCGACAAATTACTAATCGGGGATGATACAGCCTATAATTTGTAGGCTGGAGTGGACATTTCCTAACTTGTTTCTACCAAAAATTCCTGTTGGAAATTCGAAATAGGTACCAAATTTACATCTTGATGGGAATGAAACATAACAACATGTTGCAACACTTCCTTATCAATAGATTCAATCTCCGTAGATAGCATTTGTCCCTTCATGAATGCCTCTTATACTTGAACCTATTCCTTGATGGCAAGTTCAGGCTCAACTCCTTTCATCGTTTGATTCTGTTCAAACATCTCAACCTATTCAAACCCCATTGAAAAACCATTCATTGAGAAAAATGCAGGAACAGTTGATAAAAACTCAAGCTGGGGATTCGGCAATGCCGACGCACAATGTTGAGACCACATTGACATTTGAGCATGTTCAAACCCCATTGACAAACTAGGCACTGAACAGAACACACAAACAGTAATCAAATAGGGTTCAAATAGTTATAAAATAGGGTTCAACTGTAATAGAGTTGTTCTTTGAACAAAGTCAGTGACCTTTCTGTAAGACAATTTTCATAGTTTTGCTTGAAGACAATTTATCCCAATCTAGGTTTTTAATGTATCGTTTTGGTAAGAGGCTTGTGACTAGGACTCCTCTGTCACACATAAGATGGGCCAAAAAATAATTGAAGTGAATTGAATTTTATTATTCTCTAGATTCACAAGAGATTGACTTGCAAGTTCTATTAAGTTTGTGTCTATGGTTGTTCATTTCAACTTGTGAACATAAAGCCCCAAGTGTATGTGCATCGTCTGCATCCTGAAAATCAGGTATGTGCCTAGAGCCTTAAGGTTTGGGGATTGTGAAACTTTCATTAAAAAATATCCTCCTCTTAAAATGATCTGTAAACCGTGAAGATAAATCAATGTACATGAGTTTTTTAGACAATCGAAGGTCTTGAAGGAGGCAATGCTCACTAGAAAATTTGGCCCAATTTCTGATGGCCAGTTCGTCACTATTACGACACATAGTCATCGCAAGAGCAAGATTTTGAGGCTAGACAAAACATGGTTAGCCATTACGTCTCAATTCTGATGCTTTGCCAAAGTGTCGCAATACCGACACTTTTTCCGACGTTTTGCAAAGTTTTGCTATTCCGACGTTTTATAAGCATCGGATTTCCGACGAACCACAACTGCTAGTCTTCCGACAATCACAAACTTCCCGTCTTCTGGTGCTTTGCAGGTTTTCCAAAAAACGTCGCAATTCTGACGTTATGGCTTCCAACATTTAATTCCGATGTGTTACAAACTGTCGCAATTCCGTCGAAATATCATCGGACGTTTAGAACATCGTGCATCCGATGCTTATGTAACGTTTCTTTACCAACGAAAAAGTTAAACATATTTGAAAAGGTAAACTCAGTCTTCCGACGATCGAGGCGTCGGTCTTCCGACGAAAAAGTAAAAAAATTAAAAAAAAATATAACGTCGGTCTTTCGACACTGTGTTAAAAATATTTAAAAAAAAATCAAATATACCCTCGACGACAGAAATATTTTCTGAATGTTTGGCCTACCGGTGCATCTAAGATCTGTTTTCTAAAGACATAATGTAGTCATCATCAGGATCTATTCTCCTGGATATGGTGTGAAATGCTAGGAATGCTGAGAGCCAAGTTGCAATTAGCATGTCTTCCATCAATGATGCTAATATGGATATTTTTTGCAGGAAACTACTCAGAGACAATTCTAGGATTACATAACAGTGGTCTTCTGATGCTTTGTTAAAAATATTTAAAAAAAAAATTCATATATACCCTCGACGACACAATTATTTTCTGAATGTTATGAAGAAATGAAGGTTCATTCAAATAACTAAGTTGAATAAGGTCATCAATTCCTTCAAGAATATCTGGATTCATAGGTAACGAATTGCTAACATGCACGTCAACAATCTTGCCATTTGAAATGTTGACCAGAGATTGTGTAGTGGGGATTGATTGTATCACCCCTAAATTCCATTGATTATTCAAAACCATGCACCAGACATGGGATTCTTACCCAGGCCGTAGTTTCTAGCATCCTTCCATTCCGTCATTTCTCGTTCTACAACTGAAACATTAGAACGAAAATCCTGGCCTTCAACTTTGAATTTGGAATCAACATTTTTGTAAGGCGAATCGAGAGAAATATAATACTGAAGCTCAGTGAAATCATAGTTTTCCATCAAGCTGTCTGCCCGAATTAGGGGCATGGAGAGAAAAATGAGTTGAAGGAAGAAAAAGGTATGAAAACTAGTCCTTAGGGGCAGCTGAAATTGCTGGGTTTGACCAGCATTGACCGACTACTTAGGAACTTCGAATCTGAGGTTGAATAGATTTTTCGCCATCTGTGTACATTCCAGATTAAGCCCTCATCCTTCATTTTGGTCTACCTATCATTCCACATGTCATAACATAAATCATTTACAGGAAGTTACCAGAACCTGTAATTTCTTGAAAAATTTTAGTTTTTAACACGAAAATTCCCAAAATTGATTTCAATGTAAAAATAACAATTATGATACTATATTAATCAATTTCAATAGGATATAATGAATTTATGAAGGTTTAGTAAGGAAAATGGTGGATAATTATGAGATTTTTGGATAAAAACATAGGCCATGAAATGATACCAATAGTGATCCATCTAAAACCTATGTCTCAGCTTGAAGGACCTTTGAAAAACCATAAGGGAGAAGAACATTGACCCAAGTATGAAGAAAACTTGGAAAAAGCAAATGAAGTTCTAGGATGGAGTCTGGAATATGCAGGTATGGAGCATGAAGACCAAGAATACCATATTAAGTACTAGATGAGAGTATGAAGGATGTCATATCAGTTAAAACTAGAAGGAAAATAGAGTAATGAAGACTTTAAATATCTCATAAAGTATGACAACAAAGCTAAAGCAATGATGGCCAAGTAGAAAAGTTTAGTTTATTGTCGTTCCATGATCACAATATTGAAGAGGAATCTATAAGCATTTAAGTAATCAACTTGAATGTATGAGATGTTTATCATACATTTTCTTATTCAATATCAATGAGAAAATAATAGCCTATGAGGGGGAATGACTCTTAAAAAAATGTTTGTTCAAGGTATTTGACAATTTTTAAGTTGGTAAAAGAAGTTTCATTTGTGGGTCTTACAAATTCATGAAAAGAGGCATAGTGAAACTTGAAAGTGGACGGGTCTTAACATTCCTCAATGTCAAAATTCCATTATGGCAATGTCAAATGTATAGAGATCCAACCTACTACAAGTCTTTTATGAACTATGGATGCATGTACAGAGAGAAATTGAAGAAGCATCTGTGATTTGTAATAATGATCTCAGTTTCAATATGAAGATGAGATAAAGCAAATGAATGACAAGTCTGATATGACAAGGTGTATAACATACTTGGAAAAAGAAACATACAAGAAAACATCAATATGGACAAAAAACCTACTTAAGAACAATAATATACAAGGATGTCAAAGAAATGAAGGCCAAAAAAGGGGACATGGAGCCGAATTCCAAAGAATATTTTGAATTTTCAAAAGCTACAGATCAAGAACAGGGTAAAAGACTCATTGATAAGCTTCAAGAAGGATCCAGGAACTATAAGACAAAGCAAGGGAAAAGGAAGTTGCTTGAGGATGTTCTTAGAGACAAGATGCTTGAAGAAAAAAAAGTATCTTGGAATCAAGAAAAGATGAAGAGGAAGGAGTAAGTTGCAAGCAAAGAAAAGGTTAAGAATGGGCATCTTGAATTCCATTATAATAATAGAGATTGTGAGAACACCAAAGAATGTAGCAATGAAAAGGAATGGCGTAAAGAGAGTGATTAATAAATCAAGAGAAATATAATACTAAAGCTCACTGAAATCAGAGTTTTCCATCAAGCTCTCTACCCGAATTAGGGGCATGGAGAAAAAAATGAGTTGAAGGAAGAAAAAGGTATGAAAATCAATCCTTAGGGGTAGCTTAAATGGCTAGGCTTGACCAGTGTTGGCCGGCTACTTAGGAACTTTGAATATGAGGTTGAATAGAATGTAGGAATTGTGTGGAATGCAGTGAAGCAATTTTTCAATGGAGGAGCCTCTGGTATGCTCACCACGTGTGCCATCCAGCCTGTGGACATCATCAAGGTGCTCATTCAGTTGGGTCAAGGTTCGGGTTATAATGTTGCAAAGAACATGCTAAGGGGCAAGGGCTTTGGTGCTTTTTACAAGGGGTTATCAGCTGGTTCGTTAAGATAGGCAACCTATACACCAACACATCTTAGATCATTTAGGATATTGAAAAACAAAGAAATTGTCGTTAATGATGCGAAACCAATACCTCTCTATAAGAAGGCTCTTTGTGGATTGAAAAAAAGAGCTATTGGAGCATGTGTTGTAAGTCTTGCAGATTTAGCTCTCATTCGCATGCAGGCGGATGCAACTCTTCCTGCTGCATAGCGACGACATTAGAAAAAAACATTCCATGCATTATACCGTGTATTATTGGTGATGAAGGGTTTCTAGTCCTACAGAAAGGGGCGGGTCCAAAATTTTTCTAAGTAATGGCCTTAAATATGGGCATGCTTGCTTCTTATGATCAGTGTGTAGAATTTTTCAAGGACACCATGGGCCTTTCTCAAGCTAAAATTGTGGTTGGTGCAAGTGTTGTTTCTGGTTTTTTTGCATCTACATGTAGTCTGCCCTTTGATTATGTGAAGAATTAGATACAAAAGATGTAATGTGATGCCAGTGGGAAGTATCCATATTCAGTCTCCCTGGAATTTTTTGTGGAAACATTCAAAGTAGGGGGACCGTTTAATTTCTATACTGGGTTTTCCCGTTTATTGCATTCGAATTGATACCCATGTAATGATGACATGGATATTCTTATATTCATTAATTTTTGTCATCCTCAAAGGCTATGCACATCCTTGACCCAACTGAATGCGCACCTTGATCATTTCCACAGGCTGGATGGCACACGTGGCGAGCATACCAGAGGCTCCTCCATTGAAAAATTGCTTCACTACATTCCACACAATTCTTGCATTCTATTCAACCTCTAGCATGTTCTTTGCAACATCCAGCCAAGTCTGATATGAAAAGGTGTATAAAATACTTGGAAAAAGAAACATACAAGAAAACTTCAATATGGACAAAAAACCTACTTAAGAACAATAATATACAAGGATGTCAAAGAAATGAAAGCCAAAAAAGGGGACATGGAGCCGAATTCCAAAGAATTTTTTGAATTTTCAGAAGCTACAGATCAAGAACAGGGTAAAAGACTCATTGATAAGCTTCAAGAAGGATCCAGGAACTATAAGACAAAGCAAGGGAAAAGGAAGTTTCTTGAGGATGTTCTTAGAGACAAGATGCTTGAAGAAAAAAAATAGTATCTTGGAATCAAGAAAAGATGAAGAGGAAGGAGTAAGTTGCAAGCCAAGAAAAGGTTAAGAATGGGCATCTTGAATTCCATTATAATAATAGAGATTGTGAGAACACCAAAGAATGTAGCAATGAAAAGGAATGGCGTAAAGAGAGTGATGAAGAAATCGAGAGAAATATAATACTGAAGCTCACTAAAATCAGAGTTTTCCATCAAGCTCTCTGCCCGAATTAGGGGCATGGAGAAAAAAATGAGTTGAAGGAAGAAAAAGGTATGAAAATCAATCCTTAGGGGCAGCTGAAATGGCTAGGTTTGACCAGCGTTGACCGGCTACTTAGGAACTTTGAATATGAGGATGAATATTTGTGGGACAAGAACACAAGCAAGTGGCTATCGTGGCAAGCTCTTGTCATTCTGAAAGACTTCAAGATATTGATTGATTCTACCTCAATATATTGATGATTCCAAAAGAATGTTTGTTCAAGTTAAGTAAATAATCTGGATAGTCTTGACTCCATTTGAAAGGATTGGAAATGGTCTCATGAGATACCATTTAAGGGCACTATTGAACCAAGGAATTCTATGACAAGATTCGACAACTCATTCAGTGGAAAGTCATCTCAACAGGGAGTGGAATGTGTGAGACCATGAGTTAAGGTGGCCCTAGAAGTGTCATTATATTGGAAATCCCATTGGTATTTTAAAACTGAAGTACTTATATTGTTGGTTCTCCACAATATTTTGGTGATAAAGGATCAATTGCATTTCATTTGTCTAACGAGTGGTTATTATATGGCATGTTGCAACTTTGAATCTATCTTTCAAGGCCATTAATATTAATCTCTGTTTTAATCTTTAATTTTTTTGTTCTTGTGTTCATTGGAATAATGCTCTATTTGGGGGAAAATGGATGGTTCGAGAAGCATGTAGAACTGTGGGATGTTAGTTGTCTAACAATCTCTTCCTACTTATAGAAGTGACACAGTTGGGCAATGTTTCATGAGATGAAAACTTTGTTAAATTTGGAAGAAATTTTTGTATTTACTATTGAGATCAAGCTTGACTATGTAATTGTTGTCCAACATTGCTATTTTTAGGTAATATGTGGGAAGTATTTAAGTTGGGGTCAAGGAGTGTTAACTGTTATTTCTTTTGTAGGCAAGAAACTCTTATTTGACTACTTTTTGGCTCCTGGATGTAACAACTGTAAGGTTTAATGCAATATCTGTGCGATTTTCCCCTAAACTATTGTTTTTTAATTGCATGTCCCCTATTTATATATATTTAACAATGAATGTTGCGGTACTAATTACTATGTAAGTGAAACCCCCATTCAAGGATTTGATAAAAAAGGTATGTATTCATGATCATTTTTCTTTTCTTCACTTCCATGTTATATTTTATCATCATTTGAAGTGATAAACAATTTTCAACTTTCTGAAAATTAAAAAAAAAAAATCTACATAAAAATAAAATTGGGTTTTGACCCTATGGGGATTTGACCCCAATTGTAGAGTAATCAATTGTATTATCATTAATTTTAGTCATCTACTCTTAATGATGGGATTTTTTTTGTTATTATCTATTCATTACCCTAGCTTCTCTACCCATAGATCCAACACTTTAAAGTGCCTCTACACTTGTGGGTGGCCCCCAAGGGGTGGTTTAGCTTATTATTTTCCATGTCTTCCTGCATTTCTCAGATCTAGATGTGCATAACAACAAGTTACTTTATCATATAAAACCATTTACTAAAATATATAGCAAGTTATTCACCTCCCAATTTGTAAGGGATCCTATCACTCAACTTGGTGCTATTCTAAGAGTTATGTCTAGTATTTTGAGTGTCTTTATGCTTGTTGATTTGCATTTTTCTGCAGTCATACTTCATTTCTAGATTTCCTCTCATGAAGACCTTGACAAGACCACTATTTTGGGTAGTAAAACCACCAACTGATTTGGACAAGACCTACCCACTTATGATCCAAACCAATCCAATTGAAACTAGGCAACCCATAGAGCACCAAAATGCATAAAAACCAAAAACAAAATAACATAAATATGTACCCCTCTCTTAAAGCCTAATACTGAAAATTCTCAATCATGAATTGGATCTGAAATCTTCAAAAAATACCCAAGAATGTATCAAACCAATGGAAGGCTTTAACTCTATCCTTTCTCATAGTTGGACAATACCTAGCATGGAAGTTGGGTTCAAGCTCACAGGTCAAAATTGGCACAGATGTAATAGTTGGTTGTGTGGACAATTTATTCCTGCCGGAGAGACTTATTGTTCAAATTCTAGAGACACATCAATGCACACTTAATAGAAATGTTGATTTCAATTGAATGACAATTTTGAGATAGGGATGGGTCCAAGCACAGGATTTGGGACATGAATCAAAGCAAGGCCCACATTCGTTTAAGTGAATCCAATGATGAAATTTCTTGGTCCTATAACACCACAAGCAAACATTATTTAACTAAGTTGGGGTATTATCTTGCAATGCAAAAACTAGAAATATCAACAAATAAATGGTGGTTCAAGAAGTTGTGGATGAAAGGAATTTTGTCCTCATTTTCTTTCTACTAATTACTCATCCAAAAAATATTGGGTAGACCGTAGAACAAAAAATAAACCAATTCCATATCCTCTACCCACTGTGTGAAGAAGAAATATGGCACCTATCATAGGAAGCTTGTCCATTCCAATGAGGAATGTCAAACATTTAGGCCAAAAGAGCTCCAAAAGGAAAAATACTTCCTTTATAAGAATTATTGAGAGGCTGATGTCAACAATCCCAGCTATGTTGACCCACACTTGATGCTAATGCACAAAGCTAGCGTTGCCAGCAAAAAAGAATCTCATTGTACATAGAACTATCAAATCAAGCACAAACTAGCATATATGGTCATTGATACTGGCAACCAAAATAACATTTTCTTGCTTCAATTGGAAAAGGAACTTAAGTTACCAACCTCAACTCATGCCAACTCACATTATCTTGGATGGGTCAAAGATTCACATTAGCTTGTTCTAATCAGTTGACAATAGATCAAACTATTACTAAAAGATGGAAAGATTGTGTCCAATATCTTATATGTTCTTACAAATAAAGATGAGAATACTTATGAAAATAAGATGATGATAACAAGTTTAGCTAATTTCATGATTGCAAGTAATATAAGTGGCATTTAAAAAATAAAAGGAAGACTACAAAAGAGGAATGCCACAAATGCAGATATATTGTAGTACATAAAATCAAAAAAATAATGAAGTCAATTAACAGAGAAATCAATGGTGTCATTGGTGGTTGTTTTTATCCTAAACACGGGAGTTACAATTATATGTTTACAAGTACATCTTGATACATTCCCACTTTCCACCTGTCACCTACTATTATTATCACCTCTTCCTCCTTGCTTACAAGGAATTGTTTCCTAAATTAGAAAAATGGAAACCAGTATGTCTTCCCTCACAAGGAAGCCACATGTTTTCCATTGAAATGTGTGGCTGTGATATTCCTTTGGGTGATGAATGGGGAAGAACACTAGGACCTATCACCATGGATTTCTTGGAATTTTACATGAATTTTCAAGAGAATGGAATGGAAATTCCTACATTCTCAAAGTTTCCGAAGCAATCATTAGAGAAATAATAAATTACCATTGTATGGAAAAGCTTCTGAAAAAGGGCCATTGTTTGAAAATGGTGGATATGTGAAATGTGAGGGAAGACATATTGGTTTCCATTTTTCTAATTACCTAGGTGAAAGACTCAACTAATTTTTGTAATTCCTCATGGTTGACATGCTACGGGTGTTTCTCATGGGAGTTGAGACCATTAGGTCCAGGAAAGAGGTTAGCCAAATTTTATCCCAACATAATCAGTGCACCAAAAGAAATTTGTTAAGAGGGGCCACAAGTAATGGTATGATATGGTCCACAAAAATAGAAAAATTAGTTACTGTAAAGTGACACCACAATAATCAATGTTGCACAAGGATTTTAGTCATTGATATCTCTATAATACATTAGAATAGGATTGATTGTCCCTTCTTGTTCCGGAGTACACATATGAAATGAAAGTTATTTTGGATGCCTTTCAGGTAGTTCATGGGAAACGATCTAGCTTAGTAGCCAAGAGGGTAGGGAGAGCCCTCTTCTGCAGGCTCGAAAAGGAAGGAGCAGTTTCCATAGTCATGGTCACATGGAACAAAAATATTTGGTAGGTAATGAGAAATTCAAATCCTAGCAATAATTAGCCAACCAGTAACAAACGAAGCAAGTAACGATGTCATAACGAACGAAAAGCCAACAAGAATTAATTGCATAATATTAGCTTATCCCCCCTTAGCAGTGTTCGAATGCCATTTTTCAAGAAGAAAATTTCACTTTCAAATGTAAGTTGGGGATTCAAAATTGTGCTAGCCTTTATGTTGTCTCACTTTCGGGCGATCATTCAATATGATAAGCATTCAACTCCTCTATCTATTAAGCAATTATCAGCTCTTGTGAGATTATATTTGGAGATGGATTACCGGGAAAAGAAGTGAGAAAGAGTCGTTCCCAAATAGTCAATTCATTCTTCTTCTCACAATGTTCCTACTATTAATTAAAGAGGAAATTAAGGGCCTTGACTCGAGCAATAAACCTATCCCTATTATGAAGTCGAATAATTCTCTCTCCCTGAGGGACATCCTATTGATATTTTGTGTATTTGGGGTAGCATCAGTTGTGCTCTAGGTCCCAAATTTTGAGGAAGGAATAGAGTACACTTGATCTACAAGACCCAAAAATGGATTTGAGAAATTTCATATAGTTTAGGAGATATGAAATTAATTACTTATTTTAATGTATTTCCTAAGTTAAAACTAAGAAAAATAAAATAATTAAAGTGAATTTAATTAAACATGTAATGAAATTGTCTTATGTCACACGGATCAAGCCTTCTTTTAATCTTAGCCATTGATTAAATATTTAATCTTTCCCTTTGATTTTTGAATGAGAAAAGTATAAAGGAAAGGCTTGGGGTCATTTGTAAAGACACACAAAGGCAGAGCATTGAAGCTAACCTGAGATTCTAGGGAACGTTTTGCTAAGAATACTCAGAAGTTTTTCAGCTGCAGAGAGGGAAATTTAGACCAAGGGGATGATATGATCCTAGGGTCTAGAATACAAAAGAGGTAGAGATCAGCTCCAGGACAGTACAGAGGAACGTAGCAGTAGCAAGGATAGCATAATTTTCAGGAAACCCTTCAGGGGTTACGCAGAGACCCTTAGGGGTAGCTTAGTGACTGTGTCACCCATTCTGGGGTAACGAAGTCCCTTCCAGAACAATACTGAGGGTTTGGAAGCCATCCAAGCCTGAAATAGAGGCTTTTAGGGGATTCAGAGGCTGATGTAGAGGCTTTTAGGGGCTTCAGAGGCTGACACAGACAGGGATAAAAGTATACTCAAATGAGATGTATGTTGATTTCATTATTACGTACATCATTACAAAGTCAAGATATTAGTGTGAAAGAAGAGAGAGAGGACAATTATCTATCTATCATGAAGCAATGGATTTATTTTGATTTCGTTATTACGTAAATAATGATATAATCATGAGATTAGTATGAAAGAAGGGAGAGGCCAGTTATTTATCTATCATGAGAAGTGAAAGAAGAAAGGGATAGGAGTGTATAAAGCCTGACCGATCACCCCTATATACAGAGTAAGCAATCAAAACAAGATAAAGGAGTGAAATTCTCCTACTATTATTATTGAAGACCTGCCCTCTTGATTATTTCAGCATCGTACATTTGTTATCCATTCGGATGTGCTCCCTTTCTACATAATAACTCACATGTCACATGAAGGGGTAAGACCAGGAAAAAGCTATGTCAAATAAGAGGGTACATTTTTACTTGATATAGAAACATGTTTTCAATTCCTCCTTTGAAAGTACAATCTGCCAAGTAATTTTATTTATAGTATATATACATAATCGTGACTTGCCATTCAATTCAATGAGACGTGACTCACTTTTGTCACACTTGGATTGACTGGTTGGGAAAACACTAAATTGATCCGATCAATTTCGATCCATCAAAAGGAATATTGCATCTTGAAATTATCTATCCAATATATTTATGTTTAGACTCATACCAGCTTCTCCTCATAGCATAACCAACCTTACGCACATTGCAGTACATGATCCATCTGGGTTTCTAAACCAAATTTTCTTTGTTCACTGTTCTCTCACATTCCAGAGTTATTCTCACCAATCCAGAAGCCATTTCCTTTATCATTGAATTTTTCAAAGTCACAAGTTCTAGAAGAATCACAAGGTTGGGCCTCAGATCTTCCTGCACTGCGAAATTCACATGCCCTAGTTTCCAAGCCTACAAGCGACTCTTGTGGCACTTTTCCCTCCAATACCTGAACCCTAGGGCTTGGAGTACCTCCCAAACTACACAAAAATCAACATCCCAAAGTTTACTAACTGAGAAAACTACATCTTCTAGGAAAATAGAAATAAATAAAAACGCCAATTCCCAAAGTGAAAATAGATTCAAGAAAACCCAAACCCTGTCGCCATTCGACTGCTAATGAAAGGTAGGTGAAGAACTAAGGTTCAAGAAAGTAGGATGAGGTTGTGCATAGCCTTTTAGGAAGACAAAAATTAATGAATATAAGAATATCCATGTCATCATTACATGGGTATCAATTCAAATGCAATAAACGGGAAAACCTAGTATAGAAATTAAACGGTCCCCCTAATTTGAATGTTTTCACAAAATATTCCAAGGAGACTGAATATGGATACTTCCCATTGGCATCACATTACATCTTTTGTATTTGAGTCTTCACATAATCAAAGAGTAGACTACATGTAGATGCAAAAAAACCAAAAACAACACTTGCACCAACCACAGTTTTAGCTTCAGAAAGGCCCATGGTGTCCTTGAAAAATTCTACACACTGATCATAAGAAGCAAGCATGCCCATACTTAAGGCCATTGCTTAGAAAATTTTTGGATCCGACCCTTTCCATAGGGCTAGAAACCCTTCATCACCAATAATAAACGGTATAATGCATGGAATGTTTTTTTGTAATGTGGTCGCTACGCAGCAGGCAGAGTTGCATCCGCCTGCATGCGAATGAGAACTAAATCTGCAAGACTTACAACACATGCTCCAATAGCTCTTGTTTTCAATCCATAAAGAGGCTTCTTATAGAGAGGTATTGGTTTCACATCATTAACGACAATTTCTTTGTTTTTCAATATCCTAAATGATCTAAGATGTGTTGGTGTATAGGTTTCCTATGTTAACGAACCAGCTAATAACCCCTTGTAAAAAGCACCAAATCCCTTGTCCCTTAGCATGTTCTTTGCAACATTATAACCCGAACCTTGACCCAACTGAATGCGCACCTTGATCATGTCCACAGGCTGGATGGCACACGTGTTGAGCATACCAGAGGCTCCTCCATTGAAAAATTGCTTCACTGCATTCCACACAATTCCTATCTTGGTCTTCTCACTTGTCATCTCTCTCAAGGACTCAAACACCCGATTGATTTGAAACTACCCTCCTTCCTCTTCTTCACGTCACCATTGATATGAGAAAAAATTGGCAAGAAGAATTTGTCTTTCTACACATCCTCAGAAAGAAAGAAGAATAATAGGAAGAGATTTTATCTTTGATGTGCTACAATGCCTCCTATTGGAGGGGTGAACTAGCACATGTCTCCAATTTTAATTGCTCTAAGGATGACGAAAACGAATGTATTCTATTGCCACTATCTCCTCACCCAAAGAGGAAACCCTTATTGCGTAAATTTATTTTTAATAATATAAAAATATTTAAAAAAATACATTATTAATAGCACAGCATAACAATGTTTATAAAACTAATATTTATACTATAAATTACCCCTAAAGGTGAAAAGGTACACCGAAGAAATAGAAGATTTCATAAGATCATCTCACCACAAATAGAGCCAACTAATTGTCGTATGCATGCACATAAGTTCTATCAAACTCTCCACTGCAAGAGCCATGAGGCGAGCCCATTGCTTACAACCTAGCCATGAGCACAAAGTGTTGACAAAACTTTCCCTAAGTGTGCCACACCCAACTATCTATCTTTTCTAAGCCACACAGTGATGTTATCCCTAGACTTTTATCAGGGCACTTGATCAATCTTTGTCGAGGTCCTAGATCCCAACAACTTGTATTCCCATTGTTGCCCCTTACCGTTTGGGAAAGTGTTATTTTTTGAGACAAATGAATGATGCAACAAGTAGGCAGGAGTGTGTGTACATCTCACATATCATAAAGATAAGCATCTGTTTGATGGGAGAAATTTCAGCTTTTAAATTGGAGTTAGTTTATGCAAATATTAGCTTGGACTATAATTTTTAATCATGGAGATAATCTTTAAAATTGATGTTGAAACAATCTAGACTCTCTAGCAACACACTTCAAGGACCTATTTTTCAAAACTCTTTTACAGATATTAAGTTTGACACAATTGGACCCACATGGAGTAATGGTGGATGGGGATCTTATGGCATTTCAAAAAGACTAGACCACTTCTTTGTGAAGAAAGGTCTAGCTAACCATCTCACCAATTTGAGCTCATAGGTTCCTCCCTTGCAAATATCTGATCAGTTTCCTCTCTTTTTAGCCTGGAAGACATTTCAAAAGGGAAGCTTGCTCCCTTTAAGTATAAACATTTTTGGTTGAAAGACCCAAAATTCACCTCAGTGGCCTAAGACTTCTAAAAAAAATTCAATCTGAGCATTGGAAATTTAGCTATGGAAAATCTCTCTATAAGTTGAAAAAGCTAAAATAGGTAGTTCGTTTATTTGCTTGTCATCTAAAAAAAGAAATGAGTAGAGAAATTATACAGATCAATGCCCATATTAAATCTCTGGAAGATCCAAATTCAACAAACTACTTCTCGGAGGCTTCCAAACAGAAATTAGCAATTTGACACAAAAAAAAAGAAAATAATTTTGCGTCAAGCATAGAAATGGCAATAGAAGAGTCGTCAAATGTGGATTGATGAAGGGGACAAAAATACTAGATATTTCCGCAACTAGACTTCGAGGGATTGTATGCAAAATTTTGTTTGGAAAATCAAGAATGACGCCAGGAAAATTATTTATGGACAAAATGATATTAAAACAGAAGCATTCATACATTTCCAATCATCACTGAGTGTAAGAGATGCTCCTTCCTCTCAGAAATATATGGACTTCGTTTCTCTTTATCCGCAAATGGTTGACTCAAAGAATCTCCTCTATATTTTAGGAGTATGAAGTATCCTTATTATTTTTGAAGGAGAAAGGATCTATACCCTAAATCAAGTGGGAATAGGGATCTACTCTCTAGTTGATAGGGAGTAATGATAAACATCACATTTGTATTATCCTCATCATGTGTCATGCACTAGGCCAGGACTAAAAATCGTACATCTAAGTGAAGGGCGTGGAGGAAGAATGGCAAATGGAAGATTGAATAAACATCTACAATTTCCTTGAAAAGAGAAAATTAAAAACAGTAAGTGGACTGACACTCTGATAGGATTGAACAAGTATCCAAGACAAGAGTGGCCGAAAGGGACCGACATTCTTTGAGGATTGGGAATCCAAGATAATAATCGTCCTAAAAGGACATACCTAGTGAAAATCCGAGTGGTGTATGCCTCAATTCAGAAAGGAAATTGCCAATACACCCACCCATGCCCCAATTTAGAAATAAAATTGCTAATACACCCATTGGTAAAAATTTTGGAGCTTTTAGGGATTCATGATTGGAAAAGAATTTGATTCTTGAACCTTTCTTTGGAAAAGAATCTGAACCTTTTTTAGATTCATGATTGAAACTCTTGCAAATCCCATGCTATTTTTCCATCATCCTTATCAGTTTAGTGTCATGTCATTTGTCCAATTGCTATTGAATATTTATGGCAAACTCAATCTATACTTCTCATATTTGGGGAGAAATTCTTGCCAAAATATAATTTTTTGAAAGATGTATACCTACGAGAATTTTACATAAGGCATTCAAGTGTTTAAATTTATGCACTATTAGCAGTATCATAGCCAAAACATGTAGCTAAATTTATCAGTAGTCCATAGGGACATGTCCCCTGCATTTCCTGCATCCCTTCACTCCAGGGAGGGGAAACATAGATGTCTCAAGGCATCACTGGGATATAAGAGGTAGACAGTTTGCCATCACCGAGATGTCCCACTGTCTCCAACGGATGTCCCAAGGCATTTCCAGGTGCTACAGTGATGCCATGCTATACTAAATGGAAATGGGGAGTTCCAGTGCATGTTTTAACAGTTTAAGAGTTTTCTAAAACACCACTCTTTATCCCATCTTCATTTCTTCTATGTCCTGGAAAATACCATTTTCCATGCAATTTCAAAAATTTTCAGAATATGGTAGGATCGTAGATAGTGACCTAAGTACCATTAATATGTTTCCAATTTGTAAAAATTGTCTACGAAAGAGTCCAAAACTTCAACAATTCCATAGTAATTAATACAAAAACAGTTTCCATAAAATCCACTGGCATCTAAAATTCATATAAAGCTCCTTCAAAAGAATTTGACATTAACTACACTTACCAAATATGTTGCATGACAGAAATTTGGAAAAAAATCAGTGAGGATCTAAAATTTGACTCGACAAAAATTATTTGAACAATAAAAAAAACGAACTAGAAAACCTGAAGAAAAAAATCTGACTTTTTCGCTGCATCTGCCATTTTTTTCAAAAATTAGCAAAAGGGAGTATTTTTGGCTCAATGACACATTTTAGGCAGATCTCATCAATTAATTAATTGTTGATGCAAATATTGTTTAACAATGCATTAACGAAACCAATGGAACTCATTGCAAACATTATTTATGCCCATTTGATTCTTTAGCTTAAAGGAGTAAACTACTATGACATACACCATAAGATTTGTCAGGCACTCAGATTACTAGCTATGAATCAACGATTTTTATACACATTATATATACTGGTTTTTTACATTCATCTCGCCATATCCAAAATATTATACGAGATGAGCATTATCTAACAAGGAAAAATGATGCATATGAGGATGTCAATATAGTTCACTTACTATTTCCAATAATCACCACAATGGCATTGTCCAGCTTTGAAATGTTGGAAAGGATTGGCACCTTGACACTGAAAATATTCTCTACAGTATGGGAGAGTGGCAATCACCACATACTCAAAGTTTATGATGACCTAGATAGGTGTCCCGGGGTTTTGTTTAAAAGATCAATTGCAAATGTCGACTTCTCACCGTGTTGACAATAATATTTTTCTTTGGCTTCTCCTTCACAACATTAGTGCAAATCGTGTGAGAATCATACCCTGCTACCTTTCATCATCCCAAACAATCTTTCCAAATCTACAGAAAGTTTATTTGATAGATATATAACGTTTCTCCCACAAGAAAATTATACATCTACTTATTCATCCCAATCCAGCTAAATCCAAATCTCTTTTTGGTAGAAGCTGGAAATATAAATCCATGAAAAGAAAACTGATGAGAGCTTGATATGCCGCAACCAAAGTGAACATATGAAACATGATTAAAATCTTGGCCAGGCGTGCATGTTGGAAATGTCTGCGTGTCTATAGGAATTTGTTGAACAGGTCTTTCCATCATTACATTATGCATCATTGCAACCTAGGCATACTCTTAAGATCGAAATACTGAGTGGAACTCCCATTTATTGCCTCCTACTTGATTGAACTGCTGAAATCCTAGTGCAGAAAATTCCTGTGTATTTGAAGCTCCGTTTCTTAACTGCATAAAACTACTTGGGGCCAAAAATTCAAGACTATGTGAGTGCTTCTTAGATGTATTTAATATAGAACGGTGTACAAAACCTGAATGATCTGTATCCATAGCCATCAACAAATTACTAATCAGGGATGATACAGCCTGTAAGTTGTAGGCCGGAGTGGACATTTCCTAACTTGTTTCTACCACAAATTCCTGTTGGAAATTCGAAATAGGTACCAAATTTACATCTTGATGGGAATGAAACATAACAACATGTTGCAACATTTCCTTATCAATAGATTCAATCTTAGTAGATACCATTTGTCCCTTCATGCATGCCTCTTATAGTTGAACCTATTCCTTGATGGCAAGTTCAGGCTCAACTCCTTTCATCCTTTGATTCTGTTCAAACATCCCAACCTGTTCAAACCCCATTGAAAAACCATTCATTGAGAAAAATGCAGGAACATTTGATAAAAACTCAAGCTGGGGATTCGGCAATGCTAACGCACAATGTTGAGACCACATTGACATTTGAGCATGTTCAAACCCCATTGAAAAACTAGGCACTGAAAAGAATGCATAAACAGTTATCAAATAGGGTTCAAATAGTTATAAAATAGGGTTCAACTGTAATAGAGTTGTTCTTTGAACAAAGTCAGTGACCTTTCTGTAAGACAATTTTCATAGTTTTGCTTGAAGACAATTTATCCCACTCTAGGTTTTTAATGTATCATTTTGGTAAGAGGCTTGTGACTAGGACTCCTTTGTCACACATAAGATGGGCCAAAAAATAATTGAAGTGACTTGCATTTTATTATTCTCTAGATTCACAAGAGATCAACTTGCAAGTTCTATTAAGTTTGTGTATGTGGTTGTTCATTTCAACTTGTGAACATAAAGCCCCAATTGTATGTGCATCTTCTGCGTCCTGAAATTCAGGTATGTGCCTAGAGCCTTAAGGTTTGGGGATTGTGAAACTTTCATTAAAAAATATCCTCCTCTTAAAATGATTTGTAAACCGTGAAGATAAATCAATGTACATGAGTTTTTTAGACAATCGAAGTTCTTGAAGGAGGAAATGCTCACTAGAAAATTTGGCCCAATTTCCGATGGCCACTTCGTCGCTATTAAGACACATAGTCGTCGCAAGAGCAAGATTTTGAGGCCAGACAAAACATGGTTAGGCATTACGTCTCAATTCTGATGCTTTGCCAAAGTCTCGCAATACCGACACTTTTTCCGACGTTTTGCAAAGTGTCGCTATTCCGACGTTTTATAAGCATCGGTCTTCCGACAAACCACAACTGTTAGTCTTCTGACGATCGCAAACTACCCATGTTCCGGCGCTTTCCAGGTTTTCAAAAAAATGTCGCAATTCCGACGTTATGGTTTCCAACGTTTAATTACGATGTTTTACAAACTGTCGCAATTTCGTCAAAATATCATCGGAAGTTTAGAACATCGTGCATCTGATGCTTATGTAACGTTGCTTTACCGATGAAAAAGTTAAACATATTTGAAAAAGTAACGTCCCTCTTCCGACGATCGAGGCGTCGGTCTTCCGACGTAAAAGTAAAAATATTAAAAAACATTAACATCGGTCTTCCAACACTGTGTTAAAAATATTTAAAAGAAATCAAATATACCCTCGACGACAGAAATATTTTATGAATGTTTGGCCTACCGGGGTATCTAAGACCTGTTTTCTGAAGACATAATGTAGTCGTCATCAGGATCTGTTTTCCTGGATATGGTGTGAAATGCTAGGAATGCTGAGAGCCAAGTTGCAATTAGCATGTCTTCCATCGATGATGCTAATCTGGATATTTTTGGTAGGAAACTACTCGGAGACAATTCTAGGATTAGATAACATTGTTCTTCCGATGCTTTGTTAAAAATATTTAAAAAAAAATTCATATATACCCTCGACGACACAATTCTTTTCTGAATGTTATGAAGAAATGAAGTTTCATTTAGATAACTAAGTTGAATAAGGTCATCAATTCCTTCAAGAATATATGGATTCATAGGTAACAAATTGCTAACATGCACGTCAACAATCTTTCCATTTGAAATGTTGACCAGAGATTGTGTAGTGGGGATTGAGTTTATCACCCCTAAATTCCATTGATTATTCAAAACCATACACCAGACATGGGATTCTTACCCAGGCCGCAGCTGCTAGCATCCTTCCATTCCATCATTTCTCGTTCTACAACCGAAACATTAGAACGGAAATCCTGGCCTTCAACTTTGAATTTGGAATCAACATTTTTGTAAGGTGAATCGAGAGAAATATAATACTAAAGCTCAGTGAAACCATAGTTTTCCATCAAGCTGTCTGCCCGAATTAGGGGTATGGAGAAAAAAATGAGTTGAAGGAAGAAAAAGGTATGAAAATCAGTCCTTAGGGGCAGCTGAAATCGCTGGGTTTGACCAGCATTGACCGGATACTTAAGAACTTTGAGTCTAAGGTTGAATAGATTTTTTGCCATCCGTGTACATTCCAGATTAAGCCCTCATCCTTCATTTTGGTCTACCTGTCATTCCACATATCAGAACATAAATCATTTACAGGAAGTTACCAGAACTTGTAATTTCTTGAAAAATTTTAGTTTTTAACACGAAAATTCCCAAAATTGATTTCAATGTAAAAATAACAATTATGATACTATATTAATCAATTTCAATAGGATATAAGGAATTTATGAAGGTTTAGAAAGGAAAATGGTGGATAATGATGAGATTTTTGGATAAAAAGATAGGCCATGAAATGATACCAACAGTGAGCCATCTAAAACCTATGTCTCAGCTTGAAGGACCTTTGAAAAACCATAAGGGAGAAGAAAATTGACCCAAGTATGAAGAAAACTTGGAAAAAGAAAATGAAGTTCTAGGATGGAGTCTGGAATCTGCAGGTATGGAGCATGAAGACCAAGAATACCATATTAAGTACTAGATCAGAGTATGAAGGATGTCATCTCAGTTAAAAATAGAAGGAAAATAGAGTAATGAAGACATTAAATATCTCATAAAGTATGACAACAAAGCTAAATCAATGATGGCCAAGGAGAAAATTTTAGTTTATTGTCGTTCCATGATCACAATCTTGAAGAGGAATCTATAAGAATTTAAGTAATGAACTTGAAGGTATGAGATGTTTATCATACATTTTCTTATTCAATCTCAATAAGAAACTAATAGCCTATGAGGGGGAAAGACTCTTAAAAAAATGTTTGTTCAAGGTATTTGACAATTTTTAAGTTGGTAAAAGAATTTTCATTTGTGGGTCTTACAAATTCATGAAAAGAGGCATAGTGAAACTTGAAAGTGGACGGGCCTTAACATTCCTCAATGTCAAAATTCCATTATGGCAATGTCAAATGTATAGAGATCCAACCTAGTACAAGTCTTTTATGAACTATGGATGCATGTACAGAGAGAAATTGAGGAAGCATCTCTGATTTGTAATAATGATCTCAGTTTCAATATGAAGACGAGATAAAGAAAATGAATGACAAGTCTGATATGAAAAGGTGTATAACATACTTGGAAAAAGAAACATACAAGAAAACATCAATATGAGCAGAAAACCTACTTAAGAACAATAATATACAAGGATGTCAAAGAAATGAAGGCCAAAAAAGGGGACATGGAGCCGAATTCCAAAGAATTTTTTGAATTTTCAGAAGCTACAGATCAAGAGTAGGGTAAAAGACTCATTGATAAGCTTCAAGAAGGATCCAGGAACTATAAGACAAAGCAAGGGAAAAGGAAGTTGCTTGAGGATGTTCTTAGAGACAAGATGCTTGAAGAAAAAAAATAGTATCTTGGAATCAAGAAAAGATGAAGAGGAAGGAGTAAGTTGCAAGCCAAGAAAAGGTTAAGAATGGGCATCTTGAATTCCATTATAATAATAGATATTGTGAGAACACCAAAGAATGTAGCAATGAAAAGGAATCGCATAAAGAGAGTGATGAAGAAATTGAGAGAAATATAATACTGAAGCTCACTGAAATCAAAGTTTTCCACCAAGCTCTTTGCCTGAATTAGGGGCATGAAGAAAAAAATGAGTTGAAGGAAGAAACAGGTATGAAAATCAATCCTTAGGGGCAGCTGAAATGGCTAGGTTTGACCAGAATTGACCGGCTACTTAGGAACTTTGAATATCAGGTTAAATAGATTTTTCTCCATCCATGTACATTCCATATTAACCCCTCATCCTTCGTTTTGGTCTACCTATCATGCCACATGTCAGAACATAAAGCATTTATAGGAAGTTACCAGAACCTGTAATTTTGAAAAATTTTAGTTTTTAATACGAAAATTCCCAAAATTGATTTCAATGTAAAAATAACAATTATGATACTATATTAATCAATTTCAATAGGATATAAGGAATTTATGAAGGTTTAGTAAGGAAAATGGTGGATAATGATGAGATTTTTGGATAGAAAGATAGGCCATGAAATGATACCAACAATGATCCATCTAAAACCTATGTCTCGGCTTGAAGGACCTTCGAAAAACCATAAGGGAGAAGAAAATTGACCCAAGTATGTAGAAAACTTGGAAAAAACAAATGGAGTTCTAGGATGGAGTCTGGACTATGCAGGTATGGAGCTTGAAGACCAAGAATACCATATTAAGTACTGGATGAGAGTATGAAGGATGTCATCTCAGTTCAAACTAGAAGGAAAATAGAGTAATGAAGACTTTCAATGTCTCATAAAGTATAACAATAAAGCTAAATCAATGATGGCCAAGAGTCAAATTTTAGTTTATCGTCGTTCCATGATCACAATTTTGAAGAGGAATCTACAAGCATTTAAGTAATTAGCTTGAAGGTATGAGATGTTTCTCATACATTTTCTTATTCAATCTCAATGAGAAAATAATAGCCTATGAGGGGGAAAGACTCTTAAAAAAATGTTTGTTCAAGGTATTTGACAAGTTTTTAAGTTGGTAGAAGAAGTTGCATTTGTGGGTCTTACAATTCATGAAAAGAGGCATAGTGAAACTTGAAAGTGGAGGGGTCTTAACATTCCTCACTGTCAAAATTACGTTATGGCAATGTCAAATGTATAGAGATCCAGCCTAGTACAAGTATTTTATGAACTATGGATGCATGTATAGAGAGCAATTGAAGAAGCATCTCTAATTTGTAATAATGATCTCAGGTTTCAATATGAAGACGAGATAAAGCAAATGAATGACAAGTCTGAAATGAAAAGGTGTATAACATACTTGGAAAAGAGACATACAAGAAAACATCAATATGGAAAAAAAACCTACTTAAGAACAATAATATACAAGGATGTCAAAGAAATGAAGGCCAAAACAGGGGACATGGAGCCGAATTCCAAAGAATTTTTTGAATTTTCAGAAGCTACAGATCAAGAACAGGGTAAAAGACTCATTGATAAGCCTCAAGAAGGATCCAAGAACTATAAGACAAAGCAAGGGAGAAGGAAGTTGCTTGAGGATGTTCTTAGAGACAAGATTCTTGAAGAAAAAAAATAGTATCTTGGAATCAAGAAAAGATGAAGAGGAAGGAGTAAGTTGCAAGCCAATTGATATTGCAATATCAATTGAGCACTATTTGAGATATCTGTCAATATTGTTTATTTAATATTGTCAGTTTCTTTTCCATTGGGATGTACTAGTTTGCTAAGTACATTTGACAGTTTGACTACGAATTTCATAGTAATTCATATATATCGTCTTGAATCCTCAGTTGTCCAATAATCTTACATATGGGTGCTTAGATCACATGCATAGGGATGTGGATAGGAATGTGCCATCTTGTCCAAATTTCCAGTTTACCAAACGAGGTTTGAAGAATATAAGAGTATGTAGTTTTTTCTAGTACCAAATGGACCTTGGGTTGACATCACTATGGAATTGGATCTTGTGCTAGGATTGCCCAGGATATAGCAAGATAATGGATTTATTTTTGACATTCTAGAATCTAGAGTGCTTCATCCTTTGCACAGAATCATCATCATATGGTTCTGCAATTCCTGTAAGTGTCTCAGGTGAGACCTTCTCCAGCTTCTGGAGATTGAAAGTGTCAATGCTTATGGGGTTTTGTTGGCTAGGGAGCTTGAACCCTAGGTCTGATCCTCATGCCAAAAACCTGGATCTATAGAAACACAGATCCTAGATCTTCAATAGGTGGACCCAGTAGTGAATATGTTCATCTCTTTAAGACAAGAAACACATAGAAATATTTCTTAATTCATCTCTCTTTACCTTAGAGTTGTTAACCAGGTGAGAAGCCTTGGATTTTCAATGGTTTATTAATGTCCTACAAAATTAACAAAAGAAAAATGAAGCAGTGTATGTTGCAATATTGTATTTCAACCTTCAGGATATGGAGGATGATTTCACGAGGAAAAGGCAATGGCCTTGCAATGTAAGTGGGCCATATTACAGCAGTGTTTCCCATAAATGAGAGAATAGCAATGAGTAACCTCTCTCAATTGAGTCGTGACTTGTTTTTTGTAGGTATGGGCTCCAAACTCCAAACCTTGCAAACAAGGAGAGAATGAATCGCCATGGTGTCAAGAAACTAGAACTTAGCCTGAATATCCTAAAATTGAAGTTGGAAACATCGTCTCTCCAAGGTTGTTAATGTTGCAATCCTCGGTTCAACATTGATACAAATGTTGAAAACAAGTTAAAAGATGAACCAAATAATAGCATTCAAAGGAAAGACTAGGATGTCACCATTTCTACCTACTATCCTTGAAAAGAAGGTGAGATTACTTACATGCTTTTGTGTTTTCAAGGTGGACTTGAAGACCATGTTCATCCCAGAATGAGCTCAAAATGTACTTTTGTTTTTGGATTCGTGAAATAGAAGGACAGTGTTATCAAAAAATAGTGAAATGGAGATCCCATAGAGGGCCTCCACCTTTAACACCCATGGATTTTGAAATGAGAAACTCTCATCCATAAATATGAAGTCCAAAGAATGTCAGGCAGTTGACACCCTTGCTTGACTACTATGTTAATGTGGTTGGTTGTAGATGTCATATAATAAGGTGACATTATTTTGAGGGAAAGGTGTTAGAATCTGTAATGGTGCAAGCAGGCACTTCAGAAAGAATCTTCTGTACAAGGATTTAGTGTAGACACTAATTTGTTGAAGAATCACTTTTCATTTGTAGAGGAGGTATTACCGTATTAGTGTTTTCCTCAGTATGCTTCAATAACAAAATTTGTCACATTTTATTGTCCTGAATTTGAAAAGGAGCCCAAAAAATTACCACAGCTAGGCAACTAAACACTCGTGTTTCCTACATCTTGAACTACACACTAGCAAAATTGAATCTGATGGGCTAATATTTGATCAGATTATTGTAACATATTAAAAAATTAAACTTTTTTTGTAGGACATGACTCTCTATACCTAGCTCAAACCACATTAGAAAAATTCATCATGGTTGTACGTAGAGCATAAATATTTCAAGTCACAAGAATCCAATGTGAAAAAGCAAAAATGAAAAATCATGCACACAAATCAACTCAATTAATATGTGACGACTATTGCAAAGGAAACATTTCCAAGGATTCCATCTTTGAATGGAAATATGTCTGAACACTATTTCTGGAAATATTTTTTGTCAAAATTTCTATATTCATCTCTTGTGAGTGTTTTGTGTATCCTATCCAAGCTTTATCTTGTCTCCACATAATATAACAACTTTTTGACACTTATGAATAATAAATTATAAAATTCAACGTTGAAAATTTTCTCAATCACAGAAGAAATTTAATATAAAAAATTAATGGGGAAATGATGTCTTGACCTGATAAAAAACTGCCTTTATAAAGAGGCTTTTCAAAGTTCAGAATGCAATCATTAAAGCCAAACATTGATGACGAGGCAAAGTCAGATTCCAGTATCTCTAAAGCAGTTCATATAGACTATTGATAAAAAAAATTATGAGCATATACCTGAGTAATCAATCGTGCAAGCAGTGAACATCGCAAATCCCTACCCCTTGCACCATCATCTTGCCTGTAGGTTTCAATTATACGAGTGAATGCCTCCTTGATTAATAGAGTTTGTTGTTCCTCGGTCAATGATACAAACTGTGGCACTATTGGCATTTCTGGGGATTGATCTTCCACAGATTGAGTCATTTCTGGATCAGAGGAGATGATTGTTTCTAGATCAGAGGACATGATTGTATCTGGGTCAGAGTTTACTTCCAACTGATTATGTGAAGCAGTTCAACTTAAAATAAAAGATATAATTTGAACAGACCCACAAAAGATAGAGTGCAGAAATTTAGACCTACAACCATATCTCATAACCAAGATAGCGTAGAAGAAAATAACGAATTTTAATGGGGTAAAACAAGGGAAATACCAATCTAATTCTTCCAGAAGAAGAGAACATTCTTCCACGATCGATTTCTCTTAAGATCTCCCACAGATTTCTGAACATCAGCAAAACTCGAAATATCTCCACCAGCTACTATGGCTTTCGAGCTGTTAATGGACTGTGGCTGCTTTAGGGTTCCAGAGTGTCCATGCTTCTATAAGAATCTGGAAAAAATCAAGCATCAAAGGGAAGAATGGAATCATTGGAAAGAAGGTATAAAGGTCGAACAAGCGCACAGCGGGAAAAAAAAATTGAATAGATCGATTAAGAAAAATTAAATAGGTGGAACAAGCGGAGCGGGAAAAAAAATTTGAATAGATATAAAATCTAATAATAATAATAATATATGAATGACAATAATATACATAATGATATAATAATATAGATAATGAGTGGAAGGGTTGTATTGTATGAATGATAATAGTACTATACATAATAATATGTCACACAAATTTTTTATTGCATATTCTAATCCTTACATGCAAACTTTTGAAAATACAAATATTCATATTTAAAATTCTAATGTTCCATATATTGAACCATTATATGTTATTCCTAATGAATAAGTAAATAAATTATGTTAGCATACCTAGACATATGCTCAGGAAATAAATAAATTGTACATTAATCCTTTACTTTTATTTTGTTAGGTAATGTGAGTTTTGAGATGAGTTGCATGCCTAACATGTGATTTGAATAGCCATGAACCAAGGGCTTTTAAGCCGTCAAAATCACCTAGGAATCGCATCCAACCTAGGCCACACCACCCCTTAGCTTGACTGGAATTTTTCCCACATAGTTTCGAACCAATGATTTTCTCACCAGTGATTGTATTTTACCCGTTATTTCAGATTCCCCAAGGCACAAATCAAATATTTAGATGTATCTTGGATGACTTGTCACATTCCATGACTAGCTTCACGCACATTGAATAGGAATTCCCATCATTTAAGAATTTTTTGGAGGATTTTCATGGCATAGTTTTTAGGGGCTTAGGGGTTCGATGAATAGGAGATTAGGGGTTAGAGGTTTAGGGTTTAGCGGTTAGGGGTTAGGACTAGAATAATGAGTTAGTGTAGCTTAAGGGGTTAGGGATTGGGGACTTAGGGGTTAAGGGATCTAGGTACATTTAGGGGTTAGGGGAGTAATGATTTAGTAGTGGTTAAGGGATTAGGGATTGGGTTTAGGTAGATCATAATGATTTAGTGGTTAAGGGTTTAGGGATTGGGGGTTAGGGGTTAGGAGATTTAGGTGCCAGGTCACAAGTATTGTTTGCTAGGAAGGCTTTCCAAAGAAGTTGGCTGGCATCACTATGACACTCTTACGGAATTATAAGGGAAGAGAAAGGCAAAGGCTAAGGTATCATATGAGAGAAGGAAGCAATTGAGATCAAAAGCAGTGGAGTTAGCCAAAAATCAGCTTGCCCTAGAGATGGATAAGATAAAACTTCAGAACATATTGGTCAATTTCCTTGACCCTTTATTGGTTATTCAAAAGGACTATGAATACACCACCGTTAATATCAAGGTAACCGGCCCCTAGCAGATCAAGGGCTGAGAGGAAAATCAATCATCAATGAAAATTCAAAATTTTCAAGCTGAGCAAGATCAACCAAATTCGGGGCAGAGTTTGGGGAACCTTCTTAAGTGAATGGGACCTATGTGATATGGCTACGAGTTATCTAAGTATATAGTGAATTATACAGAAGTGAGAAAACAATTACTTCTTCAAATCTAATTCGAATTTAGAGGGCTTAGGGGATTGGGGGTTAGGGGTTAGGGGATTTAGGTGCATTTAGAGGTTAGGGATCGAACAATGAGTTAGTAGTTAAGGGATTAGGAATTGGGGGCTTAGGGGCCCGACCCAAACACATTTGGGTGGGCGCTATCAACCAAAATGACCCAACCCGAACGTGTTAAGGGGTTATACGTTTATGGTTTAGGGGGTTAAATGGGTTATGGTTTAAGGGGTTATAGGTTTAGTGTTTAGGGGGTTATATGGGTTAGGGTTTTAGGGATTAGGGATTAAATGGGTTAAGGGATTAGGGATTGGGGGGTTAGGGATTAGGGGATTTAGGCCTAGTTAGGGGTTAGGTGAATAATGATTTAGTGGTTAAGGGATTAGGTATTAGGGACTTAGTGGTTAGGGGAAGAGAATGGTCATTCCAGATGCTCTGTCTTTAGCGAGGTCATAAGTATTGTCTGCTATGAAGGCTTTCCAAAGAAGTTGGCTGGCATCACTATGACACTATTACGAAATTATAAGGGAAGAGAAAGGCAAAGGCTCAGGTATCATATGAGAGAAGGAGGCAATTGGAAAAATTAAGATCAAAAGCAGTGGAGTTAGCTGAAAACTAGCTTGCCCCAGAGATGGATAAGATAAAAATTGACAACATATTGGTCAATTTCCTTGACCCTTTATTGGTTATTCAGAAGGAGTATGAATACACCACCGTTAATATCAAGGTAACCGACCCCTAGCAGATTAAGGGCTGGGAGGAAAATCAATCATCAATGAAAATTCAAAATTTTCAAGCTTAGCAAGATCAACCAAATTGGGTGCAGAGTTTGGGAAACCTTCGTAAGTGAATGGGGCCTATTTGATATGGCTACGAGTTATCTAAGTATATACTGAATTAGACAGAAGTAAGAAAACAAATAATTCTTCAAAGCTAATTCGAATTTGGAGGGCTTAGGTGATTGGGGGTTAGGGGTTAGGGGATTTAGGTGCATTTAGGGTTTAGGGATCGAATAATGAGTTAGCAGTTAAGGGATTAGGGATTGGGGGCTTAGGGGGCCCGACCCGAACGTGTTTGGGCCAGCGCACTCAACCGAAACAACCCGAACAAAACATGTTAAGGGGTTATAGATTTATGGTTTAGGGGGTTAAATGGACTAGGGGTTAGGAATTAAGGTTTAATGGGTTAGGGGTTAAGGGGTTATAGGTTTAGGGTTTACGGGGTTAAATGGGTTAGGGGTTTAGGGATTAGGGATTAAATGGGTTAAGGGATTAGGGATTGGGGGCTTAGGGGTTAGGGGATTTAGGCACAGTTAGGGGTTAGGTGAATAATGATTTAGTGGCTAAGGGATTAGGGATTAGGGGCTTAGGGGTTAGGGGAAGAGAATGGTCATTCTAGATGCTCTGTCTTCAGCCAGGTCACAAGTATTGTCTGCTAGGAAGGCTTTCCAAAGAATTTGGTTGGCATCACTATGACACTATTACGGAATTAGAAGGGAAGAGAAAGACAAAGGCTTAGGTATCATATGAGAGAAGGAAGCAATTGGAAAAATTGAGATCAAAAGCAGTGGAGTTAGCCGAAAATCAGCTTGCCCTAGAGATGGATAAGATAAAACTTGACAACATATTGGTCAATTTCCTTGACCCTTTATTGGTTATTCAGAAGGAATATGAATACACCATCGTTAATATCAAGGTAACCAACCCCTAGCAGATCAAGGGCTGAGAGGAAAATTAATCATCAATGAAAATTAAAAATTTTCAAGCTGAGCAAGATCAACCAAATTGGGGACAGAGTTTGGGGAACCTTTGTAAGTGAATGGGGCCCATGTGATATGGCTACGAGTTATCTGAGTATATAGTGAATTAGACAAAAGTAAGAAAACAATTACTTCTTCAAAGCTAATTCGAATTTGGAGGGCTTAGGGATTGGGGGTTAATTTAGGTGCATTTATGGGTTAGGGGTCAAATAATGAGTTAGTAGTTAAGGGATTAGGGATTGGGGGCTTAGGGGGCCCGACTTGAACGCGTTTGGGCGAGTGCACTCAACCGAAACAACCCGACCTGAACGTGTTAAGAGGTTATAGGTTTATGGTTTAGGGGGTTAAATGAGTTAGGGGTTGGGAATTAGGGTTTAATGGGATAGGGGTTAAGGGGTTATAGGTTTAGGGTTTATGGGGTTAAATGGCTTAGGGGTTTAGGGATTAGGGATTAAATGGGTTAAGGGATTAGGGATTGGGGGCTTAGGGGTTAGGGGATTAGGGCGTAGTTAGGGGTTAGGTGAATAATGATTTAGTGGATAAGGGATTAGGGATTAGGGGAAGAGAATGGTCATTCCAGATGCTCTGTCTTCAGCCAGGTCACAAGTATTGTCTCCTAGGAAGGCTTTCCAGAGAATTTGGCTGGCATCACTATGAAACTATTATGGAATTAGAAGGGAAGAGAAAGGCAAAGGCTTAGGTATCATATGAGATAAGGAAGCAATTGGAAAAACTGATACAGGTGCCCTCGAACGAAATGATTTGAACCAAACGCCCCCAGTCAGGCGACCTCGCACGGTGCGACATAGCATGCCCAACCGAATGATTCCACTAGGGAGAAAAAGGCAAACAGGCCGCCTAAACGTGCACAAGGCACCCGGGCGGTCACAACTTAGCAAAACTGATACGGGCGCCCTCGAACGAAATGGCTTGACCCGACTCGAACGTGCCCAATCGGGCGACCTCACACAGCGCGACAGGGCGCCCCCGACCGAATGATGCCACAAGGGAGAAAATGGCAAACGGGCCACCCGAATGTGTACAAGGCACCCAGGCAGCCACAACTTAGGAAAACTGATACGGGCGCCCTCGAATGAAATGGCCTAACCTGAACGCGCCCGATCAGGCGACCTCAAACGGCGCAACACGGTGCGCCCGACCGAATGATGCCACAAGGGAGAAAATAGAAAATGGGCCACTCGAATGTGCATAAGGCACCTGGGTGGTCACAACTTAGCAAAACTGATACGGGTGCCCTTCAATTAAATGGCTCGACCTGAACGCGCCTGGTCGAGTGACCTCACACGGCGCGACACGACGCGCTTGACCGAACGATGCCACAATGGATCAAATGGAAAACAGGCCACCCAAACATGCACAAGGCACCCGGGCCATCACAACTTAGAAAAACTGATATGGGTGCTCTTGAACAAAATGGCCCGACCTGAATGCCCCCATTCAGGCGACCTCACACGGCGTGACATGGCACGCCTGTCCGAACGATGCCATAAGGGAACAAATAGTAAACGGGCTGCTCGAACGTGCACAAGCCACCCGGGCCATCACAAATTATCAGAAACTGATACGGGCACACTCGAACGAAACGGCCCGACCTGACCTGAACACACCCGGTTGGGCGACCTCACACGGTGCGACACGACGCACCCGACCGAATGATGCCACAAGGGAGAAAATGGAGAACGAGCCACCCAAATGTGCACAAGGGACCCGGATGGTCACAACTTAGCAAACATGATATGAGCAACCTCGAACGAACTGACCCGACCCGAACGCGGCCAGTCAGGTGACCTCAGATAATGCGACAGTACGGCGCACCCGACCGAACGATGCCACAAGGGAGAAAATGGAAAATGGGCCACCTGAATGTGCACAAGGCACCCGGACAGTCACAACTTAGCAAAACTGATAGAGGTGCCCTCGAACGAAATTC
This sequence comes from Pinus albicaulis, assembly GCA_034641835.2. Classification (NCBI taxonomy): domain Eukaryota; kingdom Viridiplantae; phylum Streptophyta; class Pinopsida; order Pinales; family Pinaceae; genus Pinus; species Pinus albicaulis. Next base: position 257,345,422 of record CM076582.1, read on the forward strand.
CCTGACCTGAACGCACCCGGTCGGGCGACCTCACACGACGCAACATGGCGTGTCCGACCAAACGATGCCACAAGGGGGAAAATGAAAAATGGGCTGCCCAAACATGCACAAGGCACTCGAGATGTCACAAATTAGCAAAACTGATACTGGTGTCGTCGAACGAAACGCCCCGACCCGACCCCAACGCGCCCGGTCGGGCGACCTCACACGGCGCGACACGGCATGCCTGACCGAACAATGCCACAATGGAGAAAATGGCAAATGGTCCACTCGAACATGCACAAGGGACCCAGGCAATCACAACTTAGAAAAAATGATATGGGCACCCTCGAATGAAACGGCTCGACCTGAACGTGCCCAGTCGGGTGACCTCACACGGTGCGACAGTACGGCGCACCCGACCGAACAATGCCAGAAGGGATAAAATGGCAAACGAGCCGCCCAAATGTGCACAAGGCACCCGAGTAGTCACAACTTAGCAAAACTGATACGGGCGCCCTTGAACAAAACGGCCCAATCCGACTTGAACACACCCGGTCGGGCGACCTCAGATGGCGTGCCCGAACGGACGATGCCACAAGGGAGAAAATGGAAAACGGGCCACCCGAACATGCACAAGGGACCCGGGCGGTCACAACTTAGCAAAACTAATATGGGCACCCTCGAACAAAACGACCCGACCCGAAGATTCCCGGTTGGGCGACCTCACACAGTGCGACAGTACGACATGCCCGACCAAATGATACCACAAGGGAGAAAATGGCAAATGGGCCATCCAAACGTGCACAAGGCACCCGAGTGGTCAAAACTTAGCAAAACTGATACGGGTGCCCTCGAACGAAACGACCCAACCTTAACGCACCCGGTCGGGCGACCTCACACAGCGCGACACGCCGCACCCGACCGAACGATGCCACAAGGGAGAAAATAGCAAATGGTCCACCCGAACGTGCACAAGGCACCCGGGTGGTCACAACTTAGCAAAACTAATACGGGCACCCTCTAACGAAATGCCCCGACCCGAGCCAAACGTGCCCAATCGGGCGACCTCACATGGCGCAACACAGCACACCCAACCGAACAACGCCACAAGGGAGAAAATGGCAAACGGGCCACCCAAACGTGTACAAGGCACCCGGGCGGTTACAACTTAGCAAAATTGATACGGGCGCCCTCAAACGAAACGGCCCGACCTGAACGCGCCCAGTCGTGCAACGTTATAGTACGATGCGACATGACGCAACCGACCGAATGATGCCATAAGGGAGAAAATAGCAAATGGGCCACCTGAACGTGAACAAGGCACCCAGGTGGTCACAACTTAGCAAAACTGATACAGGTGCCCTCGAACGAAACTGCCCAACCTGAACGTGCCCGGTCGGGTGACCTCACACGGTGCGACACGACGCGCCCGACCGAATGATGGCACAAGGGAGAAAACGGCAAATGGGCTGCCCAAATGAGCACAAGGCACTTGGGCGGTCACAACTTAGCAAAACTGATACGGGCACCCTCAAACGAAATGGCCCGACCTGAACGCACCCGGTTGGGCGACCTCACACGGCGCGACACGGCGGGCCAACCGAACGATGCCACAAGGGATAAAATGACAAATGGGCCACCCGAATGTTCACAAGGCACTCGGGTGGTCACAACTTAGGAAAACTGATATCAGTGCCCTCGAACAAAACGGTCCGACCTGAACACACCCGGTCGGGCGACCTCACAAGGCGCGACACGGCGTGCCCAATCGAACGATGACACAAGGGAGGAAACGACAAACGGACTGCCCGAACGTGCATAAGGAACCTGGGTGGCCACAACTTAGCAAAACTGATATGGGCACCCTCGAACGAAACGGTCCGACCTGACTCGAACACGCCCGGTCAGGCGACCTCACATGGCGCGACACGGCGCGCCCGACCGAACGATGCCACAAGGGGGAAAAAGGAAAACGGGCCACCCGAATGTGCACAAGGGACCCAGGTGGTCACAACTTAGCAAAATTGATACGGGCACCCTTGAACGAAACGGCCTGACCCGAACGCGCTCGGTCGGGCGACCTCACACGATGCAACAGTATGGCGCGCCCGAACGAATGATGCCACAAGGGAAAAAATGGCAAACGGGCCACCCGAACGTGCACAAGGCACTTGGGCGGTCATAAATTAGCAAAACTGATACGGGTGCCCTCGAACAAAATGGCCCGACCTGAACGTGCCAGGTCAGGTGACCTCACATTGCCTGACATGGAGCGCCCGACGATGGTTGGGGGCACACATTAAAAGTGAACCAAGAGTGAGTGCATCACGACTTTAATATTTTCTGAAACTCTTTAGAAGTCCCATCATAACCACCTTCCATCTACATCACAATGTGATATGTCAACTAAAGATATCTTAGTATGTTGCTCCAACCATTCAAAAAGGGGACCCAAGTTAGATTATTATTTATTAAAGTAGAGGCCAAAGAAATTAATTTAAAAACCATCGCAATAGCGACACTTAGCCCAAACTGTCGTAAGAGCGACACTTAGCCCAAACCATTGCAAGAGCGACACTTAGCCTAAACTGTCGCAATAGCGATGATCATTCCCAAACTGTTGCAATAGCGAAGTTTTCCTCCAAACATCGCAATAGCGACACATAGCTCTAATCCATCGCAATTCCGACACATTTTCCCAAACTGTCGCAATTCTGACGTTTTGCTACAAACGTCGCAAGATTGACACTAACTTCTATGTGTCGCAATACCGACACTTTTCTCCAAATGTCAGTATGGCGATAGTAGTGGGCGGGATTTGAAAAATTGATAAATTTTGGGGAAATTTCTGACATTTTTTCAAAAGTGTTGGAACAAAAGTGTCAGAATTTCTGCCAAATGTACTAGTGGCTTGTAGAAAAACAACATGAGTGTGATGTTAATATGTTAGCAGGGCCCCTGCAGGGGATTTTTTCTATTGTTGTATCGAATATGGGAGCAGGGGAATGTTTATAGAATCACTTTCTGGTGCGAAAGGAACATGTTAAATAATACAAAAGTTTAAATAACTTACCTTATCTAGGCTTTCTCGACATAGAAATATTGACGTTTGGATTTTATTTCTTCAACAAATTTAAATAACTTCAACACATTCGCTTCAACTAGATTCTCCCAGCATAGAACTAACTTGAAACTGAAACATCTCCCAGTAAGTGACCTTTCTGTAAATAACTTGAAAGAGGAACATCAACAATACTGGCAACTAAGGCCTTAGTGAGTTGAGGAGTAGATGGCTCTTGTACTAATGCAAAAGTAGAATCATCTTCATTTAAATCAGGTGTGCAAATTTCCTTATAAGGTGCATGAGCTACCTCTATAACAGCTGATGGAAACACGTTATGATAGTATAACTCCATATGTCGTCCAGAATGATCATCCAAAGGTTGCATAGCAGAATAACCTCTTGCTTCATCTTGGTTCAAATAACTAGCTTCTCTAACAAGGGCACGGGACTGCTCTTCTTTGGTCTCCGACTCATTTGTTCCTCTTCATAGGTGCTTCGGAAGTTTCATCATCGTTCAAATTTCTAAGCAATGAAATGATCTTCCTCAGCAGCAATCAAGGTGTTTCCTTTAAGGTCTCTGTCAATAATCCCTTTCCATGAATATGGAATTGGAGAAGGGTACCTCTACAAATTCTGCAGATGCAATGGATGGCCGTGGCGGGAAGAAACTGGAGGAGAAGGGAGACCAAAAGTGTTTCTCATTGCAAAAATTCAAGCTCTTTGAGCATGTGGCATCTTCAGAAACCTTGGATGGAAAAATATCTTCTTCTTGGTTTGCAGGCGGGAATTGGGAGGAGGCGGGAGAATTGAAATTAATCTAAAATTAAAATTAAAAATTAAAAATTAAAAATTTAGTAAGGTATTAAATTGTATATAAATTATTTAATAGGTAAAACTTATAAATTAGTAGTTTTATGAGTGATATTTTAAAATTAAAATTATGTGGTTTTTTCTTGATTTAATATAGACATAAAAATGTATGATAACATGTCTTTTCTTAAAGTTTGATAATTATTGTTTTTCTTTTCACTAAACTTCCACTTATCACAATGAGACCAATTGTCTAGATTTAACATTATGAAAGGTTATGACCAATGCAGTAATTTCTATTGGGCATTTTATCTTTACTAATATTTGCACAACCTTACCAAATTTTGCACACTAGGAATAACTCTCAAGGCCTTTACCAATGGACATGAAAAGGGCCTTAGACTAAGAATATGGGCACCATTATTATTCTTTGCAAGATAAGAATTAGTATGAGCGAAGGTAAAAAAAGACTTTTATTTCTAAAATGAAGCTTTTCATGCTCAAGGGCCATGAATTTGGTATTGAAAAACCACATAGATCCTCTCTAAATAATCTTAGGAATATATGGGATATCAATTAGATTAGGAATTTTTTCACACCATGTATAGGATTTAAGGAATTTACTATGGGTAGGAGAGGAAAAAAAGGAGAATTAGGCCTTACAAGAAGCTTGCTAGTGTCAAGAGTAATGAGCTAGACTTAAAAACCATATAGATATTTTTTAAAGAATATTTCGTCTTAAGTTGGGATATGGGCACCATAGGATTATTTCTCACCATATATCAGATTTAGTGTCTATGTTATGGTTAGGAGAGTAAAACAATTGTCTTTGTCCCTAAATTAATCTTTCTCGTGCTCAATTTCCATGAACAAGACCTCTAGCTGGGAATATGGGAATTTAGTGTGTTTTGCATAATAAGAATGGGTCCCATGGCCTTTACTATGGCTAAAGAAGGACATTAAAGAAAAGGGACTTAAGTCTTAAATAAGTAGTGCCCATTAAAAAAGCTTCAAACCACCACATAAACTATATTCTCTAAGGGATATTCATTGGCCTCTAGAAGGGATGTGTCCGTCATTCAAAGGTTTTTCACACTATGATTGGGTCTTAGAGCCTCATCATCAGACCTTAATGAAATTAGGAGGCTTTCAAATCACATATTATTCTTACAAGTGTAGGCTTGGTCAAAATAGGAACGTCATAAGGGGCTTAGGCCTTATTTGAATCTTTGATGATTGTAGTTCTCAAAGAACAACAAATAACCTATATAGGGGATCTTAGGAATCTATGGGGGATCTTTAGTGTCATTGGTATGTTTTACATAGTAAGAATTGGTCTTAGGCTTGTACCCTTTGCAAACAATGGCCTCAATCCCAAAATGAAACTTCTTTGGCTCACATTGCATGAAAAGACCATAAAGAACTGCAATATAAATCATCTTTGAGGAATTTTAGGCCTCCATCTAGGATAATGGTTCCATTATGAGGTTTTCCACATCTTATATGTAGGGAGTTAGGCCTTATATATATCTTGGCCAAGGAATGGAAAAGGGCCTTATGCCTAAAACAAGTCTTTATCATATTTAATGTCCATGAACAGAATATTGTAATGGAAATATCGGAACAACGAGTATGTTTTACATAATAAAGATGGGTTTGATGGCCTCTATGATGGAGATGGAAGGAAAACAAGATCCTTAGTCCCTAAAAAAAACTTCTTTAGTTCAAGGGACGTGAATAAGGCCTCAAACTTCGACCACACATATCCTATCTAAGATATATCTAGCCTTTAGGTGTGATATGTGTGCTACTTGAAGATTTTTGTGACATATTTAGGTCTTGGGGCCTTTAAGTTTGGCCTTAATATCATTAGGAGTCCTTTTTCACCACTTATGGCATTTGGGGCCTTAACCATGGTCAAGGAAGGATCATAAGGTGCTTGGATCATATTTGAATCTTCCCATGATCAATATTCTCGAACAAGTATTCTAATTACTACACAGAACATCTCTAGGGGATATTTGGCCTATATGGGGGATCTTTGTCACCATGGGTATGGTTTACATGGTAATAATGGGCCTTGGGGAATGCACTATCTTTAGGGCAGGAGAAACGAGGGCCTTAGGCCCTAAATAAAGCTTCTTGAGTTCAAGGAACATGAATCAACCCCCAAACAACCACATAGATACTCTCTAAGGGATATTCAGATTTCAGCTTGGACATTAGAGCCATCGCAGGTTATTCTTCATAATTAAAGAGACATAAGAATTGTTATATGTATGGATTTCTAATAATATTGTGTGCACATTCTAAGGATTTGAATGCATTATTAGAATTCTTGAACATTTTTGTAATGCATGTATCTATAGAATAATATGGCTTTAGAGTAAACTTCTAGATTTATATCAAATGACCATGTATAAATCAACATACTTTGAATTAAAATTAATGAAATCATTCTCTATGAATCTAGTGCAACAATGAGCCACGTTATCTAACAATGCCACAAAAAACCATAACAAATAATGTGTCCACAATTAAAAATTACTAACATAAATGACTAATTCATATACTTGTTGTACTTTTTATTTCATCATATTTTTATTCTTGGATTATAATAGTCATTTAAATTAATCATTATTAATTGTGTCACTTATTATCTAGTCATATATTTTAATCCCAAACTAAATTAGTCATTTAAGATAGTCGTTTTTAGTTTAGTCACTTATTATCTAGTCGTATATTTTATTCCTAGACTAAATTAGTCATTTAAGTTAGTCGTTTTTAGTTTAGTCACTTATTATCTAGTCATATATTTTATTCCTAGACTAAGTTAGTCATTTAAGTTAGTCATTTTTAGTTCGGTCACTTAAAATTGCTCAAATTTAGTAGTAATTCACTTGAAAGAATTGCGGTCACTAACTTTTTTAGTCACCTAGTCACTAATTTCATCATTTTCTACTAGTGTAGTAAGTAGATGGCATTCAAAGGGTTTCAAGCTTCCCTCCAAGGGTTTGACAAAGGAGCACTGATTTCACCCCACGAAAAGGAAAAAATGACAAAGAGTATCAGTGCAAGGGCTTGAATTTTCAAAGTACAGTTAGAGGTTTTCAAAGTGGTCAAAGGGGAGGCAAGCATGAGATGAAAAGACTAAGGAGGAATCAAAGATATATCATTGTCAACATGGTCAAAGAAAAAAACATGTAATTGATCTAAAAAGCTAAGAAGCCTCCAAAAAATGGTTCCCTTATCAAAAGTATATTCTGGAAGAGATAGTTAGCCATGAATGACACTTCTGCAGGACTGTCAAAGATGGCTACCCACAAGAATTTTGATAAGGTTAAACAAACCTAATATTTCTCACAATATTGGCACATAGGAAGAATAAAGGAAATGTTGATGCCAGCTTCTAGGGTTTTCACACCAAGAAAGCTTGTTTTTTACAAGTGTTGAAATTCATGAAAGGATATAGTGAAGGAAACCTTCAAAAAAGAGCACTAATGTCACTATTTTCCTTTTTCCTCAAAACTTTGCAAAAATAACCTTTTACTTTTTAAGGAAGGGTTCATGTTACCAAATATGGGTAAGAAGCACAGTTTAAGCTTGTGTAAAGGTTTTTGAATACAAGAGAAGCATCGAAATTCTCCAACAAGAAAAAAAGAAAAAAAACCATATTTTTAGAACTCTGCCACCTACAAGACAAAAAGACCAAAAAGACAGTGAAAAAGTGAGAAGGGAAAAAAACATTAGAAAGTGGGTCTAATTATGAAATTATTTTACAAAAGAGAAGTATAAGGATCTTCTTTCCCTCTTCCACCTCATTTTTTTTCTTTGTAGGAGAGAAGGAGAGCCGTTGAAATGTTTTTTTATGGTTTTCTGCAAAAATTGTTGAATTTTTCAAGCACTACGCACCGACGGAGGCGCTACGCATAGAGCTGTCGGAACTGTGCATAGAGGAGGAAGAAACAATGAAAAAAATCACTATGCTATGCACCGGAGAGGCAGTGCTACGCACTGGCAGAGGCGCTGTGCACATGCCTAGGTTCGGGCCCGACTTGTCCACCGTTTTAGTGGTGCTATGCTCCAGGAAAACCTGACAGGCCCGATAACTTGCTCAACTCGCCCGAAAACCCTCCAGCGCTATGCAAAGACCTACCTAAAACACGACTCGACTTGGCGCTACACACAGGGAAGGCCTGACAGGAACAACCTGTCGAGTGGTGCTACGCACAGAGGAGTTTTGGCTAAATTTGCCCAAAAATTGCTCAAATTCATTTTTTCTCCTCCTCAAGATCTCCCCAGGCTCCTGCATAAGCTAAACAAGGTTATTAATCATTCTCTCTGCCCTCCAAATTGATCTTTATACATTCATAATCAAAGGAGAATATGAAAAACCTAAATTTGGCCAAACCCTAATCTTCATGGCAATCAAATATTTGACCTTCTAGGGCAAGAGTTACCAATTAGAGAGTTGTAATTAGCCTAAATACACTCAATACAAGCTAAGCCTCATCCTAAACTCTGAAATCATTCTTATACTTAATTCCATTTTCCCTCATTTGTCCTCCCTAGACCTAAAGCTCCCATCAAGCAAAAAACAGTTTTGTTCAAGGATATAATCAACCACCATGTCCAGAGAAGAGATCAGTACCAGTAGTGATGAAGGCCAAAGGCCCATGAAGACAAAACACAAGGGAGGAAGGACTAATAGGTTTGAGCCTTTAGATACCATTCAAATCACCTTTTCTCCCATGATCCTTGCATGTTTTCAAGATGTTGGGTGCTATCAGTTCCGTGAGAGGGTTAAATAGGTCCAAAACTACTCAGTTTTGACTAGGTTGTTCATTCTCAACCTACAAAACCACCAGGTCAACCTAGTAGGAGTGAAATTTGAACTATCATCTGAATCCATTTCTAAAGCCACATGAATACCAGATAATGGTGAGAGATGGTTCAAACAGAAGAAATTGGCCTTAAGCTACTATGAGCCCTTCCTCAAACCTTCTTATCAACAAGGCTGCAAGGTTGTTTTCCCCTTCTCCCACCTGCTAGAGAGATATGCCCTACTGATGAGGAAAATCATCAAGTAATTCACTTGTGAGGGGAGGTACTCCAGGATTTATTCATATCACATAAGGCTGCTAATGCACTTCACCAGGGTTAAATTGCTAAACCTACCATACTATCTCTACCGAAGCATTCACAAGATGGCTTCAGTAGTTAAGAAAAGGAGTTATGCCCACCAAATGCAAAGCCTTTTTCACCACTCCTTGGTTAAGATAATTTTTTTGAACCAGATAGAGTAGCAAGGAATCCCTTGGGAAGTTTTCATCTCAGATGATATATTTGCAAATCCCCAAGCCTTCGTTCACCAAAATTTTCCTTCCACTTCACACTCACTTACCTCCACTCCTCCATCGCCTCCACCTATTCCTTCTCCACAAGGAAACTTACCTCTTTCTTCTTCCCCTAATGCATCAAGTGAAGATTATGACAATGGTAATGATGGACAAGGAGGTGGCCATAGCAATGAAGAACAAGCATATGATAGTGGAGATGAAGAAAAAAATGAGGAAGAAACATAGTTTAATGAGGAAGAGCAAGAGGATGATGATGACAAGGAGGAGGGAGATGAACATGGAAGTCATAAAGAAAAAAATAGTGAGCACTTGGAGGAAGAAAATGATGGTAGTGATGCCAATGAATCACTCCCAAGTACATAAAAAGGTGGTGTTGATGAGCAATATGAAGACCAAGAAGATAGTGAAGACAATGTTGAGGGTGACAGTCAACAAGAAAGTGAACATGACAGCCAAGAGAAAAATTTGCATGAGCATGACAATGAGCACACTGATAGTTCAAACAATGACAAAATGGATGAAGATAATGAACATGAAGAAACAGAAGGTGATGATGAGGAAATAGAAAATAAAGGACAAGGAAATAATAAGGCTGAATTTTTTTTTGAAGAGGCAGGCAGTGACCAAGGAAATGACACTGATAGGACAGTCAGTGATGAGCAAGACAACCAAAGATATAGTCATGATAGTCATGACAGCTGTCATGACTGTCATAACATAAACCAGCCTCCTAATTATGATGGAAGTGAAGATAGCCCAGAGGATCATGAAGAAAAAGACCTTTATGAGGAGCAAGGTCAAAGTGAGGCAATTACAGAAGTTGATGATCAATTTGAAAGCCAAAGTGACAATATAGAAGGTAGTGAGGAAGATAATGATGATGATGATGCTGAAGATAAAAAAAGCAGTGACCTAATGAGGCATGAGGTGACTCATGGAAGCCATGGAAAAAATGAAAAACCTGGTGACAACAAGGGTCACAACAATGATGAAAACACTTTCAAAACTACCATTATCACTCCTCTCACATGCACATACCATAGAGGGAAGAGAGATGTGTTTGCTGCCTCAAAAGGTTGAAGGGCCATGTCTTCTCAAGCTATCAAGCCATTGGACAAGGGCAAGGAAAAGATGGAAAGGGGTGAGCATCAGGTAAAGGTGAGGAGAAGTAATAGAATCAATAAAACTTCTCAAGAGCCTCAATTCATTGATCTAGATAGTGAGAATGAGGACAAGGAGATGACCACCAGATTGCTACTCTTAACCAAAGATGCACAACTTAGGGAGTGGGAAAGAGATTTTGAGATGGCACAAGGTGTCATTTAGTATTACAAATATGAGCACAAGCACTTCAAGAAGGTGAAAAGGGGCCTTGCTTTCCAGAAGACAATGACCAAGAACTATGCAAAGAAACATAGGCTTGTTTGTGCCAAATTGAAGGAGGCCTTCATAGAGAAAAAAAACCTAAATAGGGAAAAAGAGCATGACAGCCTTGGAGTTTTGGTTGAGGATTCTCAACAGCTTTCCAAGACCTGTTGAGGGACCTTTCCACAAATTTTGAGCCAAATTGAACGAAATTTTGTGTTTTTGAAATTTTGAGGCCTCTGTGTGCAGCACCCTAGTCGCTACGCACACATTTGGTGCACCCTAAGCTTGAAAAATTTACATTTTTGGACTCCTCTCGTCATCAAAAGTGTGCTCACAATATTTCAGATCATTTGGAGAAGTTTTGACCCCCCAAAAGGTCAAAAAACACCAAAATTTTGACCTTTCTACCTCATTTTCAGGCAAGGTGCTGCGCACAGAACAGTGTTGGGAGAATGCATTTTTGAAAGGGAAAATGTAACTAATTCAGGAAACCTCAGGAAATTCTTTAAAGTAGACTCATCAAGCTTTCCAACAAGCCCAAATCCGACATAGAGAAGGGGTCCAAAACTTAGTCACAAAGGACCCTATTTTCTGTTGAAGTGGCGCTGCGCACAACGACTGCCTAAGTGTGTTTTGGACCAAAGGTCAACAAAACACACTCATTTATTGCAAATTGATATTTTTTAGTTTTTTAAGGAAAATCACTCTAGAATTAGGTGCAAATAGTTATTTTGGAATTTATTTCTTAGGATATTATGTTCCTTGGGCCTTGCATGGTCTCTTGGCCATAAATGACATTTATGGTTGAATTTGACATTTTCCTACCATATTTAGTGTTTTAGTCCTCCTTTACTCCATAAATAGAGCATGAGGTCCTCATGTATTTTTTTGTCATTTGATGAGCTTTGAGAGCAGTATACATGGTTTTCTAAGCTTGGAGAAGAAATTGGTGTTGTGGAGTTGATGAATGGCTTGTTTGGCTTGATGATGGAGAGGCTTGTTTTCAAGATTCCTTAGCTTGGTGAATGGTGATTTCTTCTTAATTTTTTTATGTTTTCTTGTTATCATTATGTTTCACTCCTCTTAGTTGCTATAAATCAGAAAATTATAGGTTGAGACATGCTCTTTGAGGCACCTCAGTCCTCCTATTTGTTATAGCCTTAATGTCTTCCTTAGTTGGTTGTGTTTGAAGAATGATTAGCTGCTCTTCGAGCCTCCTTATGCTTGTTAGTTTCATTTATGGATTAATATGCGGGTTAAAAAATATGATTCACGGTATGCCCTGCTTATTTGAGACTACCTAAAACTCTGTCTTGGAACCTTTCTCTGGAGTATTGTTTGATAGGTTAAATCAAAGAGGTCTCGTTCGATCTAGCCCTTTGTCCATGCCTACCAACTTGTTTTAGAGTTCTCTATGGCTTGATTTATCATGTTTAGGAGTTCCCTCTTCATAGATTAAGTTATTTTTGATCTTGTATGTTTTCCCAAATTCTGGAGGTGAATTTACTAAAGTTAGAAGCTCTTATGCTCTATATGTTTCATTGACATGTTTATCTTGGATATTTATTGGTTTAAAATATTATCATAGAGTAAATGGTTCTCCCTAGATCATGCTTAGTATCTTGTGCTAATCATATTTAAGACCTCCTTGTTCATAGGTATTTGACAAAGGATTCTTGATCTCCCTTTGCCCTACCTTATTCACAAACTTAATGTCCATCCCAATTCACTCATAAACTTAAAGGATCCATTAACCTTGCTAGATTGGCCTTGCATTGCACTCTGATTCATTATTGAGACACCCTTGACTTTATTGACTCCATAGCCCAATGATTTAAGGACTCTCACTCCACCTATTCTACCAATCCATCTCACCCAACCAAAACAATAAAGAAAACCCTAAACTTAACAACTAGTCTAAAATCAAAACCCTAGAGAAAAAAAAAACACATCCTTCTCTCCCAATAGAGAGATCCCTCTCTGAGTCCAGGAAGGCAAGGTCCTAGGACTCCAAATACTGGTTCCATGTTACCCTGTCATTTGGTCTACCAATATTCCAGATCACGGGACACTAATAGGTTCAAACTTACCATGTTTTTCATTAGTATGTTTGATATAACATTTTCTTCCAAAAACATTAAAGTGCTTCACAATGGGAATATTACCATATGAGAGTTCATAACGAGTCTTATCACTATTTACACGGACATGAGTCTTGTTGAGAATATTTACTACAGTATGAGAATCTTGACCCCAAAAGGTGTAAGGAGTCCCAGATTCATCAAGCATAGCATGAGCCATTTGCTGAGATGTTCTATTCATTATTTTTGCCACACCATTTTGTTGCGGAGTTCCAACTACAGAAAACTACCTTTTTATGCCATATTGTTCACAAAAATCAAATAATTTATCTAATATGTATTCTCCCCCTCGGTCAGATCTAAGATATTTTATTTTTAGATCTAATTCATTTTCAACTAGAGATTTGAAGACCTTAAATTTTTCAAATGCTTCATCTTCATGTTTCAATAAACCGATCCAGCACATTCTAGAAAAGTCATCAATAAATAAGATATAGTATTGTTCTCCATGAGGTGAATTTTTCCTTACAGGTCCACATAAATTAGTATGTATAAGTTCAAGAGACTTACTTTCTTATCATTCTTTGACATTAAATTTAACCCTGGTTTTCTTACTGAATTTGCATGATTTTCATATGGTACTTTCAAGAAAAATTGATGTTGGATATATCACGAACAACTTTGAGCATGCTTGATTTGCTTATTTGAGAAAAGCTCAGATGTCCCAATCTTCTATGCCATAACCAGTTTTTTGTAGATCTACCTAGATAACATTTCCCTTGGCCACCTTGCAATATATACAGATTTCTTGGTGTTCTTGTTCCTTTTATTATGGTCTTTCCTTTGTCAAGTTCAAGAACCATGTGCTCTTTTGATCGAAATAAAACTTCATTTCCTTGATCACAAATTTGACTAACACTCAACAAGCTATTCTTTAATCCATCAACATAGATAACATTGTTATCTTTAACCTTTTATTTTAGAAAAATAGATCCTTTACCCTTAATGATGGCAGCAGACTCATTTCCAAAAGTAACATTCTTTTTCTTCTCTAATGCATTGTATGAAATAAGTTTATATTTATCACTTGTCATGTGTTTTAAACATCTACTATCAATGTACCATTTATTTTCTTCTCCTTCTGAAAATAACGATATGCAAAAATTTTCAAATTGTAAGTCCTTCTTTATCCACACCTTGGAACTTGTGGATAGATGTTCTTTTGGCTGAATTTTGCTCCTACATTTAGATTCCTCAAGTCCAAAGTCATTGCAAAATGAACATTCAATTTCATCTTGAAGAGGAGAAAATTTGTTATAAGTATTCTTATTTATTCATGTCCCATTTCTTTGCTTTATTTCTTCTTTGGTCCTGATGGTATCGAATGCAACACATTGAACAGCTTTGTGACCAATTTTATGATGTGAGAAACCGTTTCCATTTAAGAAGAAATTTATGTGATCATAGAACCTTCTAGTGTTGGTTACCTTTTGACTGATATTTCTGTTATTGTTCATCCTTGAATTTGAATGATCATGATTTACCTAGACACTGTCTTTGTTCTTTTTCTAAGTGACAAAGATTTGCTAGCTAGATTTTGCTGCATTTACATAGCTTGTAGCTGAGGACTTTTCTGACTGAGAAGATTCACTAGTATATCCAAGACTTGTCTTCACAAGAGGAGAGTGTTGAACCTTGATAATTTAATCTAAGGTTTCAGATCCTTTAGAAAATATAATATTTAGAGTTTTTAATTTCTCAAATTCCTTTCTTAGACTTACTATTTCACATTCTAATTTCTCATTGTGCTTCTCCTTTTCCATGAATTGATTCTTTAGAGTATCTATGGCTATTTTGTTATCTTCCGAGCATATTTTCAGTTGAGTGATTTCTTCAAGAAAAACATTTTCTTCTAAAGCATCCATAAAAGTATCTTTAGCCTCACTAGTGTCTTTTTCAAATTCCATTAACAGTCTAATATGTTGATCAGATTCTCCTTCTTCACTATTTGACAAGCCATCACTATCTTCATGAGTATAGTAACTTTTTCTATTGACAAATTGTCTCCTATTCCTTTTTGCTAAATCCTTTTGCATATCATGATTATCTTTCTGGGGACGTTTAGCAACATAATGACCCACCCTTCTACAAGAAAAACATTTTAAAGGAAGCTTACCTATGAACCTTCTAGTGTCAAGTTGAATTTTATTTATGAAATTTACCTCATCTTCTTCTAATACGTATCCTGATTCTTTTTGTTCTTCCTTGTCCTTGCCTTTTGCAGTAGCTATAAAAGCTTCTTCTTTGACTTCAAACGATGTCATTTTGTCATATCAAAATATTTTAAAATCCCATGAAGTTGAACGACACTGAAAGTATGTAGATCATGTTTCTCTTCAATGGCAGACACTTTTCACTCGAATTTAGGAGTTACAGATATTAATATTTTCTCTACTAAATTTGTATCTCTAATTTCTTCACCTAGATTACTCATACGATTTATGACCTCATATGGACATAAAAGGAAACTAGAAATACTTTCATCATTATGAATTATGATATTTTCATGTTGAATTCTGAGAGATTGGAGTTTAGCACTTTTTACCATGGCATCACCTTTATAGCTCAAAATGATTTTGTCCCATATCTCCTTTGTTCTATTTAAGTGCATAACCTTGACAAATTTTGGTTCTGTCAGGCTTCCCAATAATGCATTGACAAATTTTTCATTAGTTTCATAGTTCTTCCTTGCTGCTGGATTTGTGGGAACTACAACTGGATATTGGTAACCGCCTTCCACAATTTCCCAAACATCTTCTCCTAGAGACTGAAGATACGATCTTGTTCTTGTCTTACAAAAGATTAAATTATTTCCGTTAAAGAGTGGTGGTATGATAGATGTTGTTCCATCTTGAATTCTCATCTTTGATGATCTTCCTTCTAGCGATTAAGCATCTTCAGAAGGACCTGATATGAAACCAATTGTTGGGGAAAATACTGAGAAGGGGGGGGGGGAGGGTGAATCAGTATTTACAAAAATCACAATATTTTTCTTTTATTTTATGCATTTCTATATGCGACTTTGATTATTCCAACTAGCGTATGTACACAGCTATCTTAAATGAAACTTGGGTATACCTAAATAACTTAATGTTTAGATAAATATTCAGAAACATTACTTAGCTTAGTTCATCAATTATGCATCAGAAATTTAAGTAGTAACCATGTGCAGTTATAAAAAAAAAAATTCATCACACATGAAAACCAAGATTTAAGGTGGAAACCCAAGACGGGATAAAACCATCGTTGTTGTCATCTTTGTCTTCAATATTTATTATATATAAAACTACTTACAATTTTGTACTATTTCAGACTCTTATCAGTATGTAGGAACCCACCTATAGAAGGCTCCAACCTTCTCTCATTCTCTAGCTGCTACTGGAAGGGAGCTCCAACCCCCTGATCTCATTTACCATCCACTACTGGAAGCGAGCTACAACCCCCTGAATTGATCACCAAATTCTACTGGTAGGAAGTACATTGAAGGCTTCAACCCTAAGAACCAATACAGACCATGTTTCATAAATTTTCACACTAGATCCAACAGCTTCAACACAACACAATTTGTAGATCTCCACCAATATCCATAAACCAATCGTTAAATAGAACAATGAGATAACTATAACCATATCACAAAAATAAACCTATACTTCTGAATTAAGATGTAAAATAAACTTCACCCCTGATCATTCATAAAACAAAATGTATACACTACTTTACATACAACAACCTATGTATATACGTGCTTTCCTGTGGACGAACCTGCATATAGATCTTTATATACTAAATTTAGGAATCTGATCAGACTCATAACAGATCAAAGACATTTAAGCATACTTTTTCAGATTTACAGAACCCTTATTGAGTCAGTAACATCCATCATATTCAATCACCCAGTCATTGATAATATTTATAAATAATCAACTAGCAGCATATAAAATATTAAAACAATCAATATCTACATGAAGAATTCATTGACAGACAGTAGAAATATAGCAGAAATGATTAGACATTTTCTTCAACAATCTCCAGAAAAACCCTAACTTCAATACGCACTTTTGCTGAAACAAGCTTGTGTGTATATTTGCTTTCACCGTGACGAACCAGCGTATAGATCTATATGTATTCAGGACTACGTAAAATTTCAATTGAAAAAACTTACTTAGATCATACCCTTCACTTAAGAAAACATGTGCTAGATCACAAATCTAAACATCTCACAAACAGATCCAGCAAATACATAGTCATTCCATGTCTAGAGATCCTGATCCATCACTATATTCATAAGTGCGTCATTATTTTAGATCTATTAATAAACCATAACCCATTCCATGAAGATATACTTTAGAGTGAAGTATTCAATAAATACCCATACACTTGCACACTTTGTACTATGACCTTCTCCTCCTTATATAGTATGAGCCTTAGCTAATCCCATGAGCCAAAAACCACACGTGTCGATGGTATTCTTGGATGAGATAAAATATCTTTTACAGTTCTCAATGTTGTGGGAAAGACCATAGCAAATACCCTTGGTATCATAAATTGAGTTCGTAAGTACATATGTGACTTGCCTTCCTCGTACCTACGTATATATGTGATTTTTCTTCACCAAAATTGCTTATACACTAATTATGGATGTATACACAGGCTGCCTTCATCAAACATGCCAGTATACGTGGGTTTCCTTCATCAAACCTACATATACATTTTGAAACATTACCTTTATCATTTCTTTGGCACTAACAGGAATTCCTTTCTCTGTCACATCTGAGCTAACCTTTAGATACATTATTTTTACATCTTTAACAAATAGGTTGCTATAAAAAGGCACCTCATCGAGTAGGTTACCATCAAGGACAACATAACAACATATTACATCATAATTCCCACACCACAATTAGTCGCACACACAATGAGTGGGGGTCACAGGGGGTGGGGTCCCGAGCAGTGCCCCAGGAAATTTTATTTTCTTTCTTTTTTGGTGGGCAGACCTACTTATGGTTTTGTGCATGGGTTTGCACATCGTGTTGGGGCATGATGGTTTTCGCCCCTGGTATTTTGTAGATTTGGTCAAGGGAACTATGGTAATGATATAAACCAGGGTTAATGGATTCAGGTTCATGAATGCTTTAGCATGTATATATATGTGTTGTAATACTAAAAGGAATATAATGAAATATCAATTTGGTAGTCGCGATTTTTGGATCCATGGGAAAAATATTTGTATAAATGTTTTATGTTTTATTCTCTCACTATTGTTGATTTTGCAGATAATTTCTATATATGGGTTAAAACCTACATTTGGTATCAGATTTGTTTTGGCTTCAAGAGAATGCCTTTGATGCTGAGCGGTTTTTTTCTCGGGCCTGTGGTAGAGCCTGTTTAGTGGGAGATCTGCGAGATAAATTCTTATGTTGAAAGAAGATGGTGAGTAGTGAAACGATAGAGATCGAGAAATTTAATGGTCAGAGTTTTGAGTTGTGGAAGCTCAAGATGGAGTATCTGCTGGTGGATAAAGATTAGTGGATCGCGGTATATCCATGTACTAAACCAACGTCAATGTAAGATTAAGATTGGGCGAAGTTGGATCGGAAGGAAAAGAGCACAATACGGTTGTGTATCTCAGATTAAGTATTGTTGAATGCATCTTGGGAAGCTACGAAAAAGACTTTTTGGGTCAAGTTAGGTACTTTCTACCAGTCAAATTCTCCTGTGACTAAATTGTTCCTGCAAAAAAAAATTTATAACCTGAGGATGAAGGATGAAGTCTCGGTGAAAGAGAATATAAACACCTTCAATAATATGGTAAGTCAGTTATCATCTGTTGATATTAAAATATCATATGAATATAAGTGCATCAGGTTGTTGTGTTCTCTACCATATTCGTGGGACAGTCTGGTTATTGCAATAGGTAGCAATACAACTACCTTGAATTTTGATGAAATTGTCTCAGCCTTGGTGTCGAAGGAAATGAGACGGAAAAACATGAAGGGAAAAAATGGATATGCCTTATTTGTATGATGAAGGTCGCAGAATAGAAAAAAAAAAAAATATTTCGAGTGGGAGATCTAAATCTCTAGGAAATCTTGTAAAGGTGTGTTTGAAATGCGAAAAGGAAGGGCACTACAAAAAGGACTGCAGATCTAAAGCTCCTGAGAAAGGAAAGGGATTCGATGATTCTCCTTCTGCAGAGGTAAAAACCACCTTAGATGAAGGTGGAGATGTGCATTTGACTTCTTATTCAAATACCCATGTAGATCATGAGGCATGGTTGATTGACTCAGGTGCATCCTTTCACTTCATTCCCCATAGGGAGTTGTTCTATGAGTATGAGAAATATGATGGTGGTGATGTATTCTTAGGGGATGACAGGAAGGCTAAAACTATTGGACGTGGAAACGTCAAGATGAAGATGCAAGGTGGAAGGATTAGAACACTTCTTGGTGTTCTGCATATTCCTGCATTGGCTAGAAATCTAATTTCTCTTAGAAATATGGATGATGCAGGTGTAAAAACAATGTTCGAGAAAGATACCTACAAGATGGTTCGGGGAGCAATAGTATTAATGCAGGGAGTTCTGATAGGAACTCTATACAAGCTTCATGGTAGCACTTTTATTGATGGGTGCAACAGTTCTATGGTTCCTGAAAGTGGAGCGGAAAGCCTAGCGGGCTTTGGAGAAAAGAACATACTATGGCATCAAAGGCTTGGACATATTGGAGAGAAGATCCTTCAGATACTACATGGTAATGTTATGGTAGAATTTATGTCTAATTTCTCTCTCAATTGCGGCTTCTATGAACATTGTGTATATGGGAAGCAGAATCAGGTGAGATTTCCTTCTATTGCTAAGAGGGCAAGAAAGATATTAGAGCTTATGCACAGTGACGCGTTTGGACCTGCGTTGGTTCCATCACTGGGAAACTTTGTGTACTATTTTTCATTCATAGATGACTTCTCAAGGAATACATGGATATATTTCCCGAGGAAGAAATATGAAGGATTTGACATGTTTAAAGAATTTTATGCTCTGGTGGAAAACTAAACAGAGAAGAAGATAAAGGTGTTGAGGACGGATAATGGTGGAGAGTTCTAGAAGAATGAATTTGAAGATTTATGTAAGAAGTGTGGTATAGCATGAAAAAAGACTACTCCATACACACATTAGAAAAATGGAGTAGCGGAAAGAAAGAACAGAACATTGAAGGAAAGGGAAAGAAGCATGCTCAATGGTACTGGGTTAGGACAAGAATTCTGGGAAGAGGCAGTGGAGACTACATGTTACCTGGTTAACATATTGCCTTCATCAGCTTTGGAGGATAAGAATCCACATGAGGTGTATGGATTGGTAAGAAACCCTCTCTTTCACATCTGAGGGTATTTGGATGTGATGCATATGTACATGTTTCAAAGGAGAAAAGGACCAAGTTCGATAATAAATATGAAAGGTTCATCTTTATTGGGTATAAGGATGGTTTAAAAGGTTACAAGCTTTGGAACCCATAAATAGTAAGGTTGTGTACAATAGAGATGTGGTATTTAGAGAGGCGAAAGACATTGTTAAACATGAAGTCCTACCAAAGGAACTTGATAGTATAGAGTTTGAGCTAAAGGAGGATGAATCAGACTCTACAAAAGAACAACATTTAGAAGAGGAAGATCCACCAACTCTACCTGTGAGAATATCAGTTCGAGAAAGAAGGTGGCTAGAAAGGTATAGTCCATATTCTTTCTGTTCAAATTTTTCTTTAACTACCACTAATGATGATGCTAGAGCTATTAGGGAGGTAGTGGATGGAGATGATGGGAAACTCTGGAAGGAGGACATGGTTGAGGAAATGGCATCTTTGCAAAAAAATAAGGCATGGGATCTGGTGGATTTTTCGGCTAGAAGGAAGCCCATCGGAAGAAAATGGGTGTTTAATAAGAAGATGAATGTTGAAGGAAAGGTGGAGAAATAAAAATCTTAGTTGGTAGGAAAAGGTTATTCCGAGATGTCACGAATTGATTTTGGTTATATTTTTTTTGTTGTTGCCAAGGTTACTTCTATTACATTATTTTTATCTATTGATGTTGCATTTGATTCTGAAGTAGAACAGATGGATGTGAAGACAAAATTTCTTCATGGGGATTCGGAAGAGGGGATCTACATGAAGCAACATGAAGGCTTTATGGTGAAGGGTAAGAAAGAACTGGTATGCAGGTTAAAAAATTCTTTGTATGGGTTAGAAAAGTCACCAAGGATGTGGTATCAGAAATTTGATACCTATATACGAGGACTTGGCTTCACCAGAAGCAAAGAGGATCACTATGTGTATTTTATATTCATTGGTGATGGTGTTATTTATTTGGTCTTGTATGTGGATGATATGTTGCTAATTGGAAATGACAGAAATTATCCAAGATCTGAAGACCCATTTTTTCTCCAAATTCGACATGAAGGAACTTTGTGCTGCAAATTATATTTTGGGCATGGAAATTAAGAGAGATCGGGCAAAGAGGAAGCTTTGGTTAAACCAGAGGAGGTATGTCGAGACAATATTATAGAGGTTCAATATCCAGGATTGTTGGCTAGAGGGGCCCTGACCCAGGTTCGGTGTGCAAGGTTTGCCAACAAACCCCTATACTACTGGCCCTTTCGGCAGTGACCTACTTTCGCAGGTCACAGTCTCACCCGAAGTAGTATGGGTGGGTGCTGGAACCAGGTTTTCGCACCCTAAGAAAGGATGGGTAAGGCAAGTAGGGTTGCTTCCTGTGTCTGTAATTCCTAGATTACCTTGTCCTGCACAAGGTTAGTTATGTTCATATTTGCATCCACGTGCAATAGATCTACAATTATAGGCTTATTATATCATCAACATAACAGTACATAAATAGAACATAATAGCTCTAGATCCAAGAGCTCAGTACACAGATCTTTCGCAACTTAAAGACAGAAAATAAATAACACAAAAATTATCAGCAATTCACATAACAGAACTCATAGATTCAAATCTCTAATAATCCTTCGCATTCATTCATTCATCAATATTTCCTTACAATTCCCTTCCCAACTTGCACACATAGCAGCAGGGTCTGCACACAGCTGGACTAGGATCTCTGCGCACATAGGAAACAAGAGTTCGTTCCCCAAAACCCAAACAGACAGCTTAAGCAACAGATCACATCAATATATCATCAATTCCTATCCCTTTCGATACAAAATACATCTCTATTTATAAAAATCTAGCTCTGACTTTCCTATGGTCCGCAACCCATGGTTTTCGGACCCCTAGTTTACCCTTTGACCCATTACAATGCGTTCGGGGCTTTGACCCACCCCAAAACCCCTGTGCTATACTAAATATAATCAAAAGTAATCAAAATGGACCAGTTTCACAACTTGTTAGGAGACCTTGTTCCAACAGTACCCCAACACAATCTTGTGACTCTTCTCGAGTCACTGTAGTGATGCAACTTCGATTTGCACGCACAAAGTATCCAGAGTGCGAACAAACGGAGGGAGTACATTCAAACTTTGGGCTACAGTTTGCTACGCAATATTGACCAACGTTAGGGAGGCATGCCCATCTGTATTCGTAGTGATCTTCTCTAACAGCCTGTGCAGGCGTGCGATGGCAGACTGAGCATCATGTGCGAGTTGGAGTGCAATAATAGACCATGGATTCAACCGTTTTCAAACAAATTTCTTGGAGTGCCGAAGGTCCTCAATCCTGTCCATGGTGGCTAGGCACTGCGCGGAAATGGGGGAAGGTGTGGAGGCTCGGACTTGATCCAGAACAGCTTCTGCCTGCTATAGTTCCTGCTGGATATGTTGAATCGTGGAATGGTGTTGCACTGTCATCCATAGCTCTGTAGCTATTTCAACCAATTGTGCTCCCTGCATTAGCTGTTCCTCAATGATACACATTGTGTTTGTGACCACAGCAATCTGCTAGGCCTGGCCTTCTGGAGGTATGTCATACTGTTGCTGCCTATCCCGATCACGATGGCGAACCTCCTACATCACTCTGGAGGATAGTCTTTGTAGCTCTAAACCAGATATTTGTGCTAAGTCTAGTTGGACGTCCCCAGTAGTTAGGTCAGGGGTGCGAATTATGGCAGCGTGAGGGAGTAAACATACATTGCTCTGGATAGGTGGCCCTTGGGAGCTGCAGAGACATTGTAGCATGTCCCAGTATCTTAGCGTTCCTTGTGGGCTGCAGATAATCCTCACTGTTGGAATCCCAAGCTCCATCCTATAATTGCACTCAGCAAACCCAGGTCCTCGCATCAGTTTTTTCAACTAGTCTGGGTCCATGTTTTTAATAGAAAGGTGAACATTATAGAGAATATGGATGAACACAAAAACTAGGAACACGAATAGCCAGAGCCTGTCGACAGTGAATAAATAGCCCAACGCAAAGCTTTCCAACCATCCACACCCCCTCCGGAGTTATTAATTGGTAAGGGAGCTCGTTGATGGCACGCACCCTTAATCGTGTGGACCGTTCTTTCCATTAATTGCTGCATTGATAACCTGCCGCCTGTTTGTTATACTTGCGGGGGTCTTTTCTTATGAAATCGAGACATGCCGACAGTTATCCTTCATGCCATAGGTCGTTTCCATGAGTTTTCAGAACATAGATGACGCTTGTATGTCGTTTGCGTACTTGGAGTGAGGGTCGAGGCGAGGTGTACCTGCAAGTTGGTTAGTATTCTTTTCGAGGCCTTTATTTCACTCACAGGTAGGACGTCCCTGTGTGAGACGGCTGCATCATACATCCTGATGTCATTTATTACTTGATATGTTCACATATTTTTAGATAGGTCTGTAATCCTATGTGTACTGAGGTCTATGGTACCCCGGTAATTCTGTTCGGACAAGGTTCGACCGCACTTTTGAGTGTTGTACATCAGCAGGTATCCGCGTAGGTCATCTGAACTCAGAGCCCATCTGGCCACAGGGGTCCCTATGCGTAGGATTACCCTACTCCAGTACTTCCCCTGAGTAAAGAATACCAGTCCTTGCATAGGTGTTTTGCATAGGGTCAGCGGTGATGCTTTTGTCCAACATTCCATAGGACTCTTCGGTTCATCAGGCTGCTGATATTCACCTGTGTCTTCCTGGTAGGGTGAGGTTCTTTTTGTGGTAGAGATGCGATGGAAATTCCTCATGGTTTGAAGGCTTCGTAGTGCTGAAAGCTCACGCAACCGACCTTGCCAATTCTCCAGCT
This sequence comes from Pinus albicaulis, assembly GCA_034641835.2. NCBI lineage: Eukaryota > Viridiplantae > Streptophyta > Pinopsida > Pinales > Pinaceae > Pinus > Pinus albicaulis. Next base: position 257,369,366 of record CM076582.1, read on the forward strand.
CCTCATCAGAATTGGAAAAACATGCACTGTCCTTTTCCCAGCAGAGCATTCCTTCATCTGTGAGGTTAACCCGATCTTCGTCCTGCGTAGTTATCTTATAAATGTGATCCAATTCCTCCTTTTCCTAGGCTGGCTCTATGTACCACGCACCTTCTGCTAGGTCTAGTGGTACTATGATACGCATACCTTTGTTTTCAAACACCATGCTGCGTTTCTTGAGGTTGATGACACCTCCCACGTCTATTACCCAGTCTAGTCCAAGGAGAGCAGGGTAGGGGTCCGCATCTTCTACTATTTCTATTACTTCAAAACTAGCTAGGACCCGTGCCCCTGCAATGTCCACCATGACTTGCGGTAACCTACCCAGAGGGATGATATTTTGTTGATTTGCCATTCGTAGTTGAATAGTGGACCATTCCAACTTAGGCTCTCCCATTCGTTGCTATGTTTTTTTTGGTAAGACGTTTGCATCTGATCCAAGATCTAAGATAACCTTATCCATCTCATAGTCTCCGATCTATGCAGTTAATCACATCTCTCTCCTGGTGCATTTCTTATGGTTGTACAACTTGTGTACATCCTTGGTCTCAGGGATTAAGTTGGGCCAAGCTGCGCAGGTATTCAATAATGCTAGGAGATTTTCTACGGCCTGTGGATTCCTTAGTAACTTCAGACATGCCTTTAAAAAGGGCTCAACTCCTTCTTCTATCTGGGGCTATGCAGAGGCTGCCAATGGTGCTTGTTCTTTAAACGACACTCCTTCCCGAGGGGTAAGTCCTCCCTCATCTCCCTGGGTGACCAGCCCACCACGTGTCATAACTTTTACACTTGGATCCGCCTTCCTTAACTCGGTTTTAACTCTTTGTACATTCTACGTAGGGGTGGGATGCTTTTCCTGCATCTTGGCTATTGGAATTGAGCAGTATTCTACCTCATGATCCAGCTATCTGCAATACGTGCATGATGGCTTGGTGGGATTAGGTCATTCTCTGGAAAAGTGCCCTATTTCCCCACAGTTATAACAGATTAGCTTCCAACGTCCTCGACCTATGCTTCCTCCCCGACCCCCTCTACCTCGGGTTGGTGATCCTCCAAAGTGCCCAGCAAGTCTTGGCGACGCAGGGTCTAATTTCACCCTATATAAGTTCCCACGATCCATCATTAAGTCATATGTGTGACAGTTCTGCTCATCATGTCCCACTAATTGGAAAAATCAGCACCATTGTTGCTTCAGTTCTGGGACATATGCACCTAGCCGGGGGAAATGGTTTGTATCATGTAGTCCTGCTACCCGACAATCATCACACCACAACGCAGATCCGCCTGGTCTTGGTCTCAACAGGACAGGTTCTCTACTTGCCCCTGGGCATATCGGACTAGGTCCTCCTGCTTGCATATAATCAGTCAGTAGAGGACACTGATCCTTCGTATGGCTAGAACCTGGCATCATATGCACTAGAGGTCTGCACAAATGTCCTTTCCTCATTCTTTTCGTAGGTTTTGTATCTCCATATGCATAGCCCCAAGTTGTTCCTGGATTTGTTGTACCCCTGCCGACGTATCCTCCCAGGGTGCAGCTTCCAATTTCATGACAACTTCCACAGCTTTATCCTACGATTCAAAGGTCTGATGACTCATTGGTGTGTGCAAATGAGGTAATAACATAGCGATGAACCACTCCGTATGTTGTCTATCATCGTATTCGAACCCTCCTTCCCTAATTGCCTTCTTCAATCACTGATAAGCCTCCCATACTGACTCAGACGCACCTTGTTTGAAGTCCTTTACTTCCGCTACCAACTAGGAATAAGATTTCATTTTTCAGAATTGTTGCTTCAGAGCATCCTTCATATCTTGAATGGAGGCGGTCCCATTCTGGGCAATGTATCGCATATACCAGTCCAGATCTCTATCTTCGAATGCTAAAGACAGTTGCGCCTTCTTTATCGTGTCGCTTGCCACATTTTGCGCAGTCTAGATAGAGTCTACCACAAACCAAAATCAGTCCATATCCTCATCTCCTACCCCCTTGAAGGTGGGAAGTTTCAGGTGTGCAGCCATATCACCGTTTAGGGAGGGTGGTCGTATAGGCGAATTCTTACCTTTGTGCAGCCTAGGTGGCGATGTGCCTGGGGGATCTTGCGTAGCTGGTTCCTGAAACAGATTGTAAGCAGATCTCCCTCCATCAAGGTTGGTCCACTGCGTGTTGCACTTCCGTCTAGATCCGAGGTCATTTAGTCTATATGACTACACAGGATGCTCTTTTCGCACAGTAATTTCTTTATCAGCAATGGTAACATCCTCAGAAACTTGCCTCAGAATCCCTTGAAGAATCGTTGTTCGGCCTTAGAGTATGATACAAATTGATCAATGGCAAATTCCGTCAGAAATCCTCCCAGCACACTATCCACCCAGTGCTCCACCATGTGTGTGATAGTATTATCAGTTTTTCAAGCTGTTCGAGCAACTCTAGGGTCCACAGAGTGACCCGCTCATCCTTCCAGCACTTCTGGAATTCCACTAGTCTAGCTATCCACTCCTGGAGTTCAATCACAAAGGTCATAAAGAATATTTTGTAGCTTTCAGTAAGGATGTACCTATTTTTCCACCTTTCTGCTGTTAACTTCTCACTGTGAATTATTTTACAATGAATTCTTAGATCTGTCTTTCGAACCAATCTTCGATCTCTTTTCCCTCAGGCTTCCAGTATTCTCTTTTCATTACTCGATTCCTCTCTTAGACCTCTTCCAGTCTCGACAACGGAACCATTTGTTGGCTAGAGGGGTCCTAACCCAGGTTCGATGTGCAAGGTTTGCCAACAAACCCCTATACTACTGGCTCTTTCAGCAGTGACCTGCTTTCGTAGGTCACAGTCTCACCCGAAGTAGTATGGGTGGGTGCTGGAACCAAGTTTTCACACCCTGAGAAAGGGTGGGTAAGGTAGGCAAGGCTGCATCTTGTGTCTGTAATTCCCATATTACCTTGTCCTGCAGGGTTAATTATGTTCCTATTGACATCCACGTGCATTAGATCTACAGTTATAGGCTTATTATATCATCAAAACAACAGTACATAAACAGAACATAACAGATCTAGATCCAAGAGCTCAGTACACAACTCTTTCACAGTTTACGACAGAAAATACATAACATAGAAATTATCAGAAGTTCACATAACAGAACTCATAGACTCAGATCTCTAATAATCCTTTGCATTCATTCATTCATCAATCTTTCCTTACAATTCCCTTCCCAACCTAAGCACACAACAGGAGGGTCCGCACATAGCTGGACTAGGATCTCCGCGCACACAGCCAGCAAGAGTCTATTCTCCAAAACACAAAAAAACATCTTAAGCAACAGATCACATCAATATCTCATCAATTCCTATCCCTTTCGATACAAAATACATCTCTATTTATAACAATCTAGCTTCGATTTTCCTATGGTCCGCAACCCATGGTTTTTGGACCCCTAGTTTACCCTTTGACCCTTTACAATGCGTTCAGGGCTTTGACCCGCCCCAAAACCCTTGTGCTATACTAAATATAATCAAAAGTAATCAAAATGGACCAATTTTGTAGCTTGTTAGGAGACCCCATTCCAATAAGGATAGTAAGTCGATGAAGCTTACTTTTCATATAGGTGTAAATCTATATGTTGAGAAGTGTCCCAAGACACAAGAAGAAGAGGAGGATATGTCCTGTGTTACATATGAAAGTGTAGTAGGCAGTCTGATGTATTCAATGGTATGTACTATACGAGAAATGGCACATGTAGTGGGAGTATTAATCAGGTTTATGTCAAAACCAGGGAAGGAGAATTGGACAACAGTGAAATGGGTTTTCAGATACTTGTGTGGCACTAGTGATTATGGTTTGTGCTACCTAGGAAGACCAAGATTGGACAATTTTTTGGACATCCATGGATTTTTTTATGCATACTGGGTTGTAGATCTGGACCAAAGAAGATCTACAAGTGGGTATGTGTTTAGCCTATTTGGAGTTGCCGTTAGTTGGATGAGTAAAAGACAGTCTATAGTGGCTCTTTCAACTAAAGAGGCAGAATACATGGCAACCAATCATGCAAGAAAATAAGCAGTTTGGTTGGAGATATTTTGTTCAAGTATGTGGTTGGTGCAATGAGCTATAAGGATAGACTCTAATAGTCAAAGTGAAATTTTCTTGGCTAAGAACCTTGCTTATCATTCAAATACAAAGCACATTTATTCTCAATATTAGTTTGTAAGAGATATGGTTGAGGATAAAAAGGTGTTGCTATTAAAGGTGGACACTTTAAAAAATGTTGCAGACACATTGATGAAGTCTGTGAGCACTCAGAACTTCTCTTGGTGTAGAGAAACAATGGGTGTTGCAGGACTGGACTAATGACTTAGATCTCTTGTGGCCCCCTATAGAAATAAAACAACAAGTGGGAGAATGTTGGGTATATTTTATATTATTTCATGATTAACAAAGTGTGTAACAAGGGGAGGTTATGGGGGGGTGACATCCTCCCCTATCCAGGGGTTTGAAGGGGGCGGGTAGCTCCCTGCATGGGGTCCAAGACAATGCCCTAGGAATTTTTTTTCCTTATTTTTTGGTGGGTGGACCCGTCTATGGTTTTTTGCATGGGTTTGCACATAGTTTTGGGTCATGATGGTTTTTGACCCCTCGTATTTTGTATATCTAGTCAAGGGAACTACGGTTATGTTCTAATCCAAGGTTAATGGATTAGGGTTTATGAATGCTTCGACATGTATTATATGTTGTAACACTAAAAGGAATATAATGAAAAATCAATTTGGTAGTCCCAGTTTTGGGATCTAGGGAAAACTATTTGTATATCTATTTCATTTTTTATGCTCTCGCTATTGTTTATTTTATGTCTTTAAGAATTCAGTTGAAGATAATTTCTGTATAAGGTTAAAAGCTACAAATGCATATTTTTAAGAAGAATTTAAATATATCACGAGATAGGCAGAAGATCTATGTAGATCAACAAAGGGTATTTCAGGAGTTTCAAGTTGGAGAAAAGTTATTCTTGCACATCAAGGCAAAGAAGATCTCCTTGAGGATTGGGTCATCTGCGAAGATGGCACCTCGATATTATGGGCCTTCTATGATTCTTGAGAGGATTGAATCATTGTCTTAATGAATTACACTTCCTCTGACAGTGAAATTCCATGAGGTTTTCAATTATCATTTATTAAGAAGTATGTGAAAGATGTAGACCATGTGATTGACTGGTTCGTAATGCAGGTCGAACTAGAAGGGGATTTCCAACCAGAACCTTAGTGCATTTTTCTTTGACATATGCTCATTCTCCATAATCTAGAAATCGTGCAAGCTAAAGTGTAACAGAAGCACTTTGGGACCGATGAAGCTACATGGGAGATGGATAATCAACATTAGTAGAATTTTGAGGTCTAAAATGGGCCTCCTAGGAAAAATGTACAACCAAAATAAAATTTATAAGAACCAATAGGATTCAATATGATGATGTCAACCATGGGGGATGATTCACCATTTTTTAAGTAAAAGGGTAAAAATATTAAAAAACAATAAAATAATAAAACTATTTTTTCAACTCGTATTTTCAACTTATATTCGAAAGTTTTTAATCAAATTTCGAGAAAAAGTACTCGTTGGATGAAATATTTAATTCCTCGTACAAGGAGTACCCATGTTACATAATTTTGATGGACCCCACTACATGAAAAATGAGAAATACATGAAAAAATGTGATTGCACTCACATTTTTTATGTATTTTTCATTTTTAGTGTAGCAGGATCCATCGAAAGTATGCAACGTGGGTACTTGTTGGATGAGGAATTAATTTTTGCATCCAACGAGTACTCCCACTCAAAATGTTAGTAAAAACTTTGGGAGATAAGTTGGAAATACAAGTTGAAAAAATAGTTTTTTATTTTTTCCCTCTAAAATTTGATGATGTAATCAAATATTATTTTATTATTTCCACTATTATTTTATAATTTCCTTAGGAGGCCCATTTTAGACCTCAAAATTCCCCTAATGAAGCAGACTATGTATTCTTCTCTATTTGTTGGTTGAGTGGACATCTTTTAGTATATTATTTTATGTTGTATCTTGGTAGATGTACATATTTATGTGTGGTTTTTATTGTAAATACCACAATGAGCTAAGTTATAAATATCCAATGAGTGGTATGGTTGTCATGTTTTTATGTTTATCATGTTGGTATTCTTTTCAATAGGTTTTTCATTGTAAATACTAAATCAAGCTAAGTTATAAAGCTCCATGGGCAACATGTTTTGGTTTTTAGGGGATTTTCTAGTTGAATGTGTCATTGGAAAATGAGGGTGGTGTTCCCCCAAGGGGGAGGGTTCTGTCATAGCCCTAGTTAAAAAATAATGTAATAAAGTTAACAAAGGAAAAATAATATCAAGGTCATGGGAAATGTATTCCAAGCTGAATGTTGGGAAAAAACATAGTGATGGGGATCACTGGTGATTAATTAATGGCTATGGAAATTGGCAAAGGTAATGGAAAAGGCCAAATAGAATTTTATTTATGAAAATAATGGAAATTAGAAGAAAAGGAAGATGAAAGGTCGTAGGTTACATGTGAGGAGGAAAATGAAGGAAAATAATGGGAATTGAAGAAAATAGTGGCCTCAATGATAAAAATGCTTCTGAGGATTAGTTCATAGTATTTTGTCATTTTTACCTCGGTACTCTCTCTCTATTCTCTCTCTCACACTCTTACACAACATATTTTTCTTGGAGGACTCTTGCACGATTTTGAGCATAGTTTGGATTTTGATCAAGAAGGAAAATAAAAATTAGGAAAGCGCAAGGGAACAACGTGATGAAAAGCTACAATTAACTTACTCTACAGATTCAGACTTGCATGCATGATTTCCTTGCTAGTTTTTGCATGCATGTGATTATTTGGTTATGATCTATCATTGGCATGGATGATTTACTGGATTGAGTGGTTTTTCCTAGATTTTCCATTTCCTAGATAGCCATGGTGTTGTAGGTTTTCCCTTTTTGTTTTTGATTGGTGCTCATTTTCCTTATGTTTGTGGGTTGAGTTACTAGTTCCAAGAAAATTTGTTGGAGGAATGCTCTAGAAGCCCTGTAATAGGTTGGGTTGAGTTACTAGTCCTTGAAGCCTTGGTTATTCAAATTTTGTAGAGTCCTTGGTGGGTTTAGTTACTACTCCTGGAGCCTTGGTTGGAAAAATGCTCTAGATCCTGCAGAAACTATGGGTTGAGTTACTAGCCCTAGAAGATCGGTTGGAAAAAACACTCTGGAGCCATGGACAACCTTGGTAGAGACCGATCTAGTGATGGTTAGTGATGTCCAACCATGAGGCGAAGTCATTGGTTGAAGGTTAAGGCATTGTTTCTTCTGGAGCCGTAGTTTGTATTTTTTTCAATTTATTCCAGAAGATGTAACATTCATGCTTGGAATATGGCACTGAGGTGATTGGATAAAAGAGTTATTGGTTCACCCCAATCTATGGTCAGGTGGTACGTGGAAGTCCCTAACTTGGTTCACTTTTGCATATGTGAATAAGGGTTTTTTTCCTCTTGTATTTTTCGAGTGTTATTATGTGGCTCTAATGGTTGTCCTATTACTGTTATTTTTCTAGTTATATTCTAGTTATAAACATGGTTTTGTGACAAACTTGAGGTGTGGTTTTCATCATGTTTTGGTTAGTAAATGAACTGTTAATGAGAATATAACCTAATAAATGTTATTGCAGCTATTGTGATAGGCATCAAACCTTCTTAACGATTCTCAAATAAGTATGAGATCCCTATGCTTGATATGTAATTATGACCTATAGATTACATGTTCATGATGTGTTTGACGGAATATCTATCATGGTTAGGCCTTTCCAGGTCAACTTATTATCTAAGTTTTGAATAGAAGACTTTGCCTCTGTGTCATTTATTATTTTGGAAAGTTTCATCATGTTTTGGGTAGTGACCTGGAGTCTAGCCCTGGAAAGGTCACACACATTTCATGGAAGTAAGCACAGAACTATGAAATTGAGATTGTTGTCACACCATTACAGGATTATGCATGTGACTAGAGACCTTTAGTCACATGGATGTATGCTCGTGCATGTGACTGGAAGTTTATTTCAATGAAAAGTAAACTTAGCTTAGGATTTAGGTGTCTAGAAGGGTGACTTAGCCCTTAGGGGTCCTGTAGCACCTGAGGGAAGTCAGTAAGATTTTGTTTTGTAGATTTCACTTTATTATGGTGATCTAGGAGGTTGAATCATATCATAATAACTTCGCGTCACATATTTACCCTGGTGGAACAGTGATCTTGGGTAAGTGTGGGTGGATGGTGGTTACACATATTAGTTTTTATAATTAGAACTCATAATTATATAGAATAATAGAAATGAAATATGTAACTTTACAACATTCATGCATGATGGGATAAATTACACATCAATAAAAACCTCCCTTTAAGGGCTTATAGAAAAATGGAAAATAATTATAAAGCATGCAATAGAATACAACATAATACATATTCATGGCATCAAACCCTAACTAGGGTTTAAGAAAAAAACACTACATAGGAAAAAATTAGCATAACAAAGAAATAGGAAAAATTATTCGAGTCAAATAATAGACTGGATACAAGTTCTCCATATTCTGTCGCATTGTAGACCATGTAGTTCATGAATTTCAATGATGGGTCACCCCTTTTTGGGGATGAAACTCCACAAGAAATGATAACAAAAAATAACTAACCATCCCCCAGCAAGGTGCCAATCCAATACTCATGAATCCAACCATATCACGATACATACCCATACATACACCCTAGTGGCACACCCTTCTTTGGGACATACTAGTCCATCTATGATTTCCATCTTATGGGGCTTCTTGTAGAAAGAAAGAAACATAAAATATAGGGCTCAAGGAGCTCTTGTTGCTTCTCGGGCTTCTAGGAATCCTTCCAGGTTGTATCTGATTCAACTTTAGGTCACTTCTAGAACCTAAGTAGCACAATCTTCTTAGGGATCTGCTACTCCCTCTCTGATTTCCACATTCCAAGGCTCACCAACTAGCCACTTGAACTTTGTTTGATTCTAGAACCCTTCACTGGTTTCATCGATTATTCCATCAAACCCATCACTAATCAACCCAATCCATACATAAAATGTATCCATAACTCCCCACATGTGCCTTAGGAATAAAATAATATTCCAAATACACAATCTTTATATATATCTAACCTTTCCTTTTCATGCGCCACTTACTGAAACCTTATGGGCCTCAAGTGCACATTTTCACCCAACATCAAACACGTCCACCCATTTCATGTTGCTATAGAGTATCACTTCCCCCCATAGTCTTTACTATGGAATGGGATCTACAACCAATCTATATTATTATTATTATATGTACATCAATTAAATTATATTTACAATATTGGCCCTATGGAAATGTAACCACAACTAGCATATATTCTTGGGTACACTGGCCCTAATATATATATATATATATATATATATATATATATATATATATATATATATATATATATATATATATATATTGGCATGCAATTCATGTAACTTAACTCATCTCACCAACCTAATACCTTTCACATATAATTACAACATTATAAGTAGGAGATGGTATTACAACCAAATAACTCTTGAATTCTCTACCATATTGAATTGGAGAAATGACATTTTTTAAGGAGGTGTTCCAAAGTTTCTTGTTTTTGTCCACAAATAATGCTATAAGAAGGACCCTAAACTCCATGAAGTTGTATATGATCCCATGTTAGTATTCTCTTGCATCCCACAAAACACAAAAACTCTATTACCTTCAACCAAAAGTGATATATCCAAATCTTCCTCCATATTTGTTCATGGTCAAATTTATTATGTTCAACTAATAATGAATAAGCCTCTTTTAAGGATAACATCACTTTCATTTGGTATCCCCATCTCAAAGTATCTAGCTCACTATCCAAATGTATTTTCTAGGTCTGAATTTATTTATCCAACATGTCCCATTGAGCCACATTGGGATGGTTATTCCAATCCTCTTTCTTCTTCAACATTTTTCATTTATTAGTATTCATATAATAAATGAATTTTGGTGGAACGTGGGGTTCTTAAAAACTTGGAATTTTGTGCATAATTCCGCCAACAAGCTAGCTCAACACCATCCCTTTCGTCATCACCCATAAAGGGGATGAAGTATCACCCAAGGTCCTATGGGGGACTGTTAGAACCGTGTTTTTGCAATCATATGTGATTACTACATTTCTATGACACTTGGATTTCAACTTAGCACACGAGCTACTAGACACCTAACATATAGAACCATAACAACCATTATTAGATAAAGTGTGGTGTGAGACTTCATGGGTTATTAAATTAACTATTTATCTTGTTTTTTACTACCCACAAAATTATTAAAACCAAGGTATCTAATTTCTCACAACAACACTACAACTCTATCAAAGAAACTCCCCATTCAACTTGCATAAGATTATTATTTAAAAAGTATAAAAATGTTATCAACTACCATTGCTATGCATGATATTTATAAATACTGAATCAACATTGTAAAACCATACAACCAATAACAAAATTGTAATAATAACCACACAACATATTCATTCATCAACATATATGGGGAAATATGATGATATTTTCATTACTTCAAAAGTAAGGGAACATATGTCGCGTTCTATAATAGAAGTCACTAAATTTGGCTCAATGACCTTACTATATCCATGCATTGCATAATACATAAAAAATTAAAATGTAAATACATTATAAACTCTAACATAGATCATTTCATCTACACATATGTTGTAAAATACCTACATACACACACAAAACCAACTACGATTGATGGGCTAACAACTTCACCAATAACACAACATCAACAATTCGTCATTGATATGGATGGATGAGCCTTCTTACTAGTATTTAGTCGCTTCTTGGTCCTCATTTACCTATTTTTCCTCCCTTCTAACTATCCTCCACATTGGCTAAAGGTTTAATTATTCTCTTGTAGGTTCCCTCCAACTGTCCCATGTTGTTCAACCGCCTAATAGTACCCACTAAAAATATCTATTATCAACTCACTGCCACTCCACCAAATTCTTTCCCTCCAAAAATATATTCAAATTATTCTTCCAACATGACCTTTCTCTCACTTGGTAATCATCCTGAAATGTAGCTACCAATATTGACTCGCACACATCATCGCCTGCTTCATGTTGTGGTTTTTGTCACGTGCTGCCTCCTTGCACTACATTGAATTTTCCTATCCTATCCTTTCTGCTGCGTGATGGGAACTCTTATTTCCTGCCACTCACCTATGTGTGATCCCCTACACTAATACCAACAAAATTTCAAAAACATTCGGCCTCCAAATGGACCCCAACAAAAAATTGTGGCTTGTCTTGAGCTACTTAGTCCTCTTGAAAAGAACACTTTAATTTTGTGACCTTCTTAAAATCCTATAAGGCCTTGTCGTATGCCTCTACCTTGTCACTAAGATCATCTCCTTCGTTGATTAAGTCTGGTGTTATTTTGGAAGTCAAATCCTCAATGACAACACTAATGTCCTTGCCTCTTGCTTGCCAAACTATTATCAAAAATTCATTACACTTGTATATAACTTTCAATTCCTCATCTTGGAGTTTTTTCTACTGCTTCAAATATTATCGAAGATATTCAATATATTGATTAAGTTTTAATGTTTCTTAGGTAGCATTTCTATTTATCCATGAAACTCATCCCACCCATACTCAGCTCAATTTTCTAGAATTTTTCGTCAGTGCTCTGTATCTCACCAGTGACATCTAAATTTCCTAGAGCCTATAATAAATTACTTCGTAGCCAATATTAATGGTCGAAGATACTTTGACAGTGTTTTTCATATTCAACCAATTAGAGGTATTTCTCTTTGGAATTATAAATAAATGCTTTGTATTCACACTCTTCTAGTGGAGTTGGCCACTTCTATTATGTTTCCAATTCTACCACTTATGCCTTGAGGCCATGAATAGTTTTTTTGATATTGCCTACCAAAACTTTAGTTGTGGTGGTGTCTTTGACATGATCACTCATGGGCTCTTCATTAACTTTCTGTAGTGTTTCATTCATTTTGTTTCACCTTCAATTGTTAGATTCTTTTCTAGTTTTAGTTGTTCCCGAGCTACCTTTTTCTGATCGAACTCTTCCTTGGTAAATGTTTCCCAGTCATGAAACTCCTACACAACGTTGTACCACAACTGATAATAGATTCAACTAGAAAAGTACCAAGTTTATATGCATGGTAGTTTTTATTTTCTACTACACCCCTTCAACAAAAGTTTGAAGAGATCTGGTGGAAAGTCTGAATACCCACATAGGTTGCTCCAGTAAAGAAGGATCTTACATAGATTTAAAATATCATGGTTGGATTTGAATGGTGGGTTTACTCCCAGTTTTTTATGAAATCTCTTATAATTACGACCTTTCACGTAATTCACCCAATGTTTATTGAAATTTATCTAATCTTTGGTGACATCATCCATCTACTCAAAAATCCTCTCAGAATCATTTTCTGATAATACTATGTGAACCAAGGAATCATGTGTTTCATTATGCTACTTTCTTTGATGAGTCATATATGCACTACCTGTACTATTCTTCAATATTCTCTTCCTTCCTAGTGTCGCTTCCCTTTTATGCACTAGTTCCTATTCCTACGTTCCTGTTATGGAATAATAGGTAAATGAACCCCTATTGTTGTTTCTCTAACTATGACCCTTTGGTCTCCTCACAACTTGATATTTACTCAAATTCTAGTGTAGTGTCCATGGGTACCTTCTAAGCTTCGTCCCACATACTCAAAATTTATTTAACTTCATGCGTAGTAAGTTTGTAGCTCGTTCACATCCAACATTGGTGCACATATCTACATGGAAAACCCAAATGTAATGTGGGATGGCCTTGAATATAACAATTACTTTTAATTCCTCGATGACTTCCTTAGGAAATCATGTGGTCTTCTGAATTGAAGTACACAACAAATTTCCATATGGATAGAACATAATCATGTTGTCCTTATTCTTTTCTAAATCATTGGTGGTTGATAGATGTTATAGCATCATTCAACACTCATGTAGACCTTGTGTTGTTTTATGGCCTTGTGCAGTCTCTTTTTCCCATGCAAACTGGAATTTATACTGAAAAATAGTATTTCAAAATCGTTACGTGAATCTAACCATACAAAAACATGTACATATGCAGGTCCCATAATGCTATACATGGGTATACATTTTAAAATATGAAAAAGCAAAATAAAATGCTATTTTTCGGGTGGGGTTTATTGGTTTAATTGAAAGCCCACCTACACGAGACTGTGTCCTAACTGAAATAACCAATTTGAGTTGGTATATATACCCCCATTGGGTAGGCATAAATATAACAAGAGAAGAAGGATATCGACATTACACTTAATTTTTTTTAGATCAAGCCTGCTTTTCCAGTGCATCTTGCACTCCCAGCCTATAGGAAACCTCAATTTCCTTTGCAAAGATGCTCATCATCCTTATCTAGCATCTTCTTTCACTTATTAGAGAGGTTTTATTCATGGATCGGGATGGATGTATCTAGAGGAAGGATTCATCGATGCCTTTGTCCTAGATGAGGGTGTATCTTTCCTGCACTTATTGTTGTTAATAAATAAATAAGCTCATGTCTTGTTCTTGATATTTTTTTATCTCAAGAACAATAATTTGAATGTTTATAGATGATGATCTAACGTATTATTAAGTATACACATTGAATTATCGAATAATTATATGCTTTTGTGATTGATTTTCAATTTTGGACATTTTGGAGGAAGGAGAGGGTTTGGACACTTCAGGAAAATATTCAAACATAGGACCTCCACGTATGTCTCCAAATCCAAGTTTGATAATTCATTTGTTTGGAATGATTGATTTAATTTAATTTGTTTATTATCTTATCCTACTTTGTTGGGTATTTCAACCCTTGTCTTAGGTAAATTTCCCCGCCAATAAAAAATTCTAAAAGAAAAAGTGTCTTATATGGGCCACAACAAATTTTCTATTGGTTGGAACTCCTACGACCTTTCCCATCCAACCAAAGAAATCAATATTAACGACGAAGGATAGTGGAAATTTGCATTATTTTCCTAGGTATCTAAGTAGCCTTGCTAAAATTATTTTAGCAATTATGGTGCCCAACCCAAGTTCTCTCCCTTTGTGCATCAATTGGCTATGACGATGGAAGTTGCCAACACTTCATATTTTCTACATTTTTACATCACTTTACAAGGTAGGTCCTATGTATTGAAACTAGTGGTGTATTTTTTAATGTGAGGAATCTTATAGGCATGACATCCCTTAGTTATCCCATGTTCTTGGTCACCTTCATAGAAATATTTTTATCTGCATGTAATATTCCAAAAATTTAGCCTCCATCTAAATGGACTATTATAGTTTGTTTTATCACTAGGTAGGTGAATAAGTATGTGGGGAGACTCATAATACCCCTTTAGAAGGAATAATAACGCTCCTAATGTGAAAGGAGGAAGAATAAGCAACTGTATTAAGCACCTTTGGGTGTGAATAGGGGTTGGATCATGTTGATTTAGTCAACTTTGACCAAATCAATAGCATTGTCATGGAGGAGTGACTTTTATGATGAGACAACGCAGTTTTAGTGGAGCACAACTTGCATGAGCTTGGTGGTAAGTATGGATGGGACCCAATGTGAGGAGGTTCACTTGCTATAGATGGAGAGGATGTCAGCCTTTGTTATGCATGTTTTTAGATTATCATTTTGATGTTGGTCTATTTATACTTTGCATCCTTTTGCTATTTAGCAGGGTTGTTGTGCTGTTTAGCACAAGGGTGTTCCTGATCGGGAATCCCTACCTCATCCTCAGGCAAGGAGAGGGTCTTTGGGCTCCACTTCCTCATTCTGGCATTTTTTCCAAGCTACATCCTTCAACTACAACACAGTTTCTATTTAGAGATGGGTTGTGTTGCAGGGTGCAGCAAAGGAGGATCACATAGAGCCAATTCTGGGCTTGTTTTTCAGTGGAGAGGTAGCCTATCCATTGGAGGATCAGCAAGGAGAGCTCCTATGCATATTTCTATAATTTTGGCATCAATACAACCATCTACTATCCCTCACAACGCAGTTCTAGTCCATTACTACGTTATTTTAGTGAGTTGTTACAGTGGGTAACCCAAAAATGGCCGAAAATCCAAATTTAAGCTCTCACCAAACCATTTCTGGGTTTTTATGGGTTTTTTGAGTAGAAACGGTGGTTAAACTACTAGAGCATTCTGAGCACGCTAACAGCCTTCCGCACATGGTTCTTTGCTTCAGAAGCAGTAGTTTCCAGTAGTAGCAGCAGTAGCAGTACACATTTCCAGTGCTTGGTTCTTTGGTGTATTTCAGCCATCTTGTGGCTTGAGTGCATTCCTTTTGAAGCATTGTATTTTCTTCTTTTCTGGGCATTTCTTTTGTATCTATCAGTCATATTACATTTATGTATGATTATAGCAGTAGCTACACTAATATAGACGGCGCTGTCACTGCTTTCCAACATTCTATACAGTAGCACCAACTCATGTGTTTATTGATCTGATCATTGGAGGCTTGTTCTTATTGCTTGAGTGGCTTGAACCCCAAGATATTTTGTATATTGTTGCTGATATATTAATAACATGATGGCTGCATATTGATCCCTCTTATGTCATGCTCAAATTTGTTGTGTTTTACATTATGATGTCTTGTATTGTTGCTATCTTCCTTTTGGGATATTACATTGGTATCATAGCATAATTTGGCTTAGCCTATGCATTCAAGACATTATGCCATTAGAAGGATAAGCTTCTTCTCACAGAAAAGAGAAGTTGTATAGAAGAAACAAAGGCATGACTCCATTATTTGGAGAAATGAAGGAAGAGAGGATCTCCCAGCTTCTTTTCCAAGATATGAAGAAAATCAAGGAAGATCTAAATGAGATAAAATGGGAGAAGAGTAGAAAATTTCCAAGAGGGTTTGAAAGTGAAGCAAGCCCTAGATATTCACATGATGGGTGTAAGCATTTAGCCACACATGCAGATCCACAGTGCATTCTATTGCCCACATTCACTGCAAGAAGGATGGAGGAAGAAGATGCACCAAGGGAGGAGACCTTGAGTGACTATCTTCAGGAGTATGAGTCTCAATCAAGGAGATTCAAAAAGCACTTGGGATTCCAAGAGTTTTTCCAACTCAAGGAAGATAGAAGATCTTGCAACCATAATAGAAGAAAGAGAGGTAGAATATTTCTATCTAACTTCGATGGATCAGCAAGTTGCACAACCAAAGCTTGGGTGGAGGAGCTAGATTCCTATTTCCAGCTACACCATGTTTCAGAAAAGGAGGCCATCAGAGTAGCAGCGCTGCACCTCAAAGGTAAGGCTCGCGATTGGTGGTTTAATAGTTCTGCTTCATTTTATCATCCAAATGTAAACACTTATGTTGGGTTCACTAAGGAATTAGTCAGAATATTTGACATTAAACATTGCACAACATCTCTTGTTGAACCCAAAAACTCAAAACCTTTGCATGAGTTGCAAAGATCTATTCTGCCAACTCCACTCCTTATTTATATTGAAGGGGATAAAAATATGCATGATGCCTTGCCAAGGGCAAGATCCCCACTTCTTGAAGAGCCCTCTTCTATATATGAAGACATGGAGGTTCCTCCTTCAAGGGAAGACCAATATCAAGGGTCTCTCATTGATGATGAGGCATTCTCACAATTTGATGAAAAGGATGAGCAGAGAAGATCTAACAACGTTGTATCATTAGGATGATATCCATAACTACATGGAGATGGGAAGGGAGCCATTTCTTCTATTAGAGGAGCCCTTGTGTCTTTACAAGGAGTTCCAAATGATCCAACATGTGGGAACCAAAGCACAATTCCGGAGCAGCATGCATCAGTTATTTTGGGTTGTGAATCTTGGTAGATGGAAGGAGAAGAGAGGGAGGATCAGCATCAAGAGATGATGAGCATTCACCCCTATCTATTTCGGGAGATTTCTACACAAAAGAAGCTAACTGTATTGCATAGTGAAGAGAGGGACAAATCAGTCCACTCATATATATAGTCCACTTTAGATTTTGATGTCTCACTACATAGGGGAATTCCACCTGGGAGGCCACCAGATTTAGATATGGTGAGAGACATCTTATCATTTGGGAGAGGTGGTGGAGAGGTTGTCACAGTCACTTCCCTGCTAATGGAGAGTGAGGGAGAATTTTCAGTTGAGCCATTTCAACTCAAGGACTGAAGTACATAGTAGAAGAGATACATTTTCACACTTATTTACTTTATATGAGAAGCATGTTTTATTAAGGAGGGCCATTCCTTCTTATACATTATATTATGATGTACTTGAGGCCAAATGTAGCATTGAGACTGGCTATCCTATTGGTGGTTTGTGGGGGAAGCCACATGATTCTTGGTGTGCACCATTGACACCACATTTTACCTTCATGATCCTATCTTATAGGATGATTGTGGCAACAAACAAGTGGCTAGAAATGCAGTTGTTATTCTTTGATTTGAGGTAGGCAAGGGATGCACTGCGCTGGTTCCATGTGTGGAACTATGATCCATTTTCTGGTTGTCATATGGAAACTTGTTTTCATTGTTTTTTGCTTCCATATATTGCTGGTGTCCTTATGTTCATGGGAAGCTTTGTTTGAAGAGTGGGACAGGAGTTGGAGGTGCCCATTGGAGGTATGATTCTCCCTACTTTGCATGTTGCATGTTTCAAGAGAAACAATGGGCAAACCATGATTGCCACACTACATCTCTTTTCTTCGTGTGGGAGTAGCCATTTGGAGAACTTGAGTTCTTGGAGGAGGCACTTCATGGCTGATTTGTTTGGTGGGGTAACTTGGGACATTCTTGGAGGCCATTTCATTTCAGCCCAAGATCAAAAGAAACCCCATACTTACCATAAATGGAGAGAGAAATAACTTGGGTTGAAAAATCTAATCTCTCCATGTAGCCCCAATACATTGCATAAAACCGGGGTTGAGGATTTCTTGGATGAGCTACCTAGAATGGTTCATTTAATTTGGATGATAGCATGGGTATGGGAGACTGTCATTGGGGATGAGATTCCCTATGTTTATCATCACTCTTACCTTGAGGAGGCCATTGGACAAAAATAAGGTTTCCACTTCCACCTTCCACTTTCTCATGATCTACACCATTTGGTTTTGCATAATTGGGAGGAACCATTGGAGGGCAGATTTATTGCAGATTATGTTGAGCTATGGTGGGAAATTTTGATGAGAAGGCCACAAGAAGAGGAAGAGAAGAATTTTTCTCCACCTTTACAGTTTCTTGAGGACAAGCAACATTTTGGAGGGGAGGACTGTAATATTCCGAAAATTTAGCCTTCATCTAAATGGAATATTATAGTTTGTTTTATCACTAGGTAGGTGAATAAGTGGGTGGGGAGACTCATAAAACCCCTTTAGAAGGAATAATAAAACTCCTAATGTGAAAGGAGGAAGAATAAGCAGCTGGATTAATCAACTTTGGGTGTTAACAGGGATTCAATCATGTTGATTCAGTCAACTTTGACCAAATCAACGACGATGTCATGGAGGAGTGGCTTTTATGATGAGACATCGTAGTTTTAGTGGAGGAAAACTTGCATGAGCTTGGTGGAAAGTATGGATGGGACCCAATGTGAGGAGGTTGAATTGCTATATATGGAGAGGATGGAAGCCTTTGTTATGCATGTTTTTATATTATCATTTTGATGTTGGTCTGTTTAGACTTTGCATCATTTTGTTGTTTAGCAGGGTTGCTGTGTTGTTTAGCAGAAGGGTGTTCCTGATCGGGAATCCCTACCTCATCCTCAGGGAAGGAGAGGGTATTTGGCCTGAATTTCCCAATTTTGGTATTTTGGCCGAGCTACCTCCTTCAGCTACAATGCAGTTTCTATTTAAAGCTGGGTTGTGTTGCAGGGTGCAGCAAAGGAGGATCACATAGAGCCAATTCTGGGCTTGTTTTTTAGTGGAGAGGTAGCCTATCCATTGGAGGGTCAGTAAGGAGGGCTCCTGGGCATATTTCTATAATTTTGGCATCAGGCCAACCATCTACCATCCCTCACAATGAATTTCCATTCCATGACTGGGTTATTTTAGTGATTTGTTGTAGTGGGTAACCCAAAAATAGCCGAAAATCCAAAGTTAATATCGGGCCAAACTATTTCTGGGTTTTTCTGGGTTTTTCGAGTAGAAACCGTGGTTAAAATACTAGAGCATTCTAAGCACGCTAATATCCTTCCGCACATGGTTCTTTGCTTCAGAAGTAGTAGTTTCCAATAGTAGCAGCAGTAGCAGTACACATTTCCAGTGCTTGGTTCTTTGGTGTATTTCAGCCATCTTGTGGCTTGAGTGCATTCCTTTTGGAGAACTGTATTTTATTCTTTTCTGGGAATTAATTTTGTAGCTATTAGCCATATTACATTTATGTATGATCACAATAATAGCTAAACTGATATAAACAGCGCTGTCACTGCTTTTCGACATTCTATACAGTAGCAGCAACTCATGTGTTTATTGATCTAATCATTGAAGGCTTGTTCTTATTGCTTGAGTGACTTGACCCTTAAGATATTTTGTATATTTTTGCTGATATATTAATAACATGATGGCTGCATATTGATCCCTCTTATGTCATCTTCATTTTTGTTGTGTTTTACATTATGATGACTTGTATTGCTACTATCTTCCTTTTGGGATATTACACTGCAGTTATTAGCTCTAGATTATATCCTTCTCCAGGTAAACTTGTAATGTCATGAACCAGAACAAGAGTCAACTCTGTTGATGTTTCCAAGCAAAGGTAGCCTATGTGAATACATACCAGTAAGAATTTGATGACCCAATTTACCTTGGACCCTCTTGCACAATTAGGAATAAAAACATCATTGTTCTCTAAGTTGTGAACCCAGTCCTACGGCTCCACTGTAGTCACACCCGGATTAGATATCTTCATACACAACATATACTCTTATAAATTTGGGAGCATATTGGAATCATGTTTATCATGATCAAAATACTTAAGTCTCTTATTATAACATCGCCTCTTTCCTTTTCTTTTAACACAAGGTAGAAAAGGAAGTATCTCCACTAAGTCTTTTTCCTCGCAAGTGACTGGACTAGGGGGGTCTGTTTTCTTCCATAGTGGCACATAATGGGGATCTTCCATGTAGTGAAATTCCATCGATGTCTTTATGGTATCGAACCTCAAAATCACACTAACATCCTCCTGGCCCATCCCTGAGTCTTATATCCTTGGAGACCTGGTTTCCTCCTATAGTTCTTCAGCTTCATCCTTTCGATGGAATATATTAACACTTAATACATGGTTTATGTTCCCCTAGCGACCTTATTTCTTTCCCCATCACTCTACAATGGTCGTTCTGAGATATGATACCATGATTCTTAGTTTTTTATTTTGGCCTATATCAACTCTTTCAACTGTTAGCTCTAACTCATGCTTTTCTCTCTTATCCTTTTTCTACCAACCCTTTTAATTGAAAAAATGAGTTGCATGCACACACTTTTGATTCTTATTCTTGCCTTCAAAATTATCCCACTCTCAAGCCATCATTTTGTTTCAATAACACAATCTTAGGTAACATACCACTTAACTTGATGTCCTTGCATCATAGGTGGGCTACACTAACACTATTTCCAACTACAATCACACCATGATAATAATGGTTTCCATGGTGATTACCCACCCTTATTAGTAATTACGGAATGGTAATCTCATTTAGTCTTGACACCTATCTAATGAGGCTCCTACCAATAATATTCCATGTCGTTAGTTTCTATATGGTTCATTGGTTTTCCAACTATCATACATTTTCCATATGTGTGATTTTGTATTTATCCTACAACTAAAGTACTTCTACTAAATTTTGTGCCATAGATTAAAAAAACCTTCCCTATCTTCCATCGTCATACAATCACCTAACTTCTATGCATAAAATGTCTTTGATTAGGATCCCCCTAACACTATTTGTAGTCTATTCAGACTCTAATACTATGTGGAATTCCATTTGGTGCACACTATTCCAAATTTTCATGCACGAAACTTATTTTGTAGCTATCTAACATCTCCCACTCCAAAAACCAAGAATAACCATGTTATGCAACCAACTCACAAAACAATAGAAATAATAGATCAAGGACTTAAAGAATATCCTCTTTGAGGGGGAGTTCTTCTTTACATTTCATAAATGAACAATTATCAGATTATTCAAATGAAATAACCTCCTTTCTATATATATGAGTGTAAGGGGTCATAATATGATTAGAGCTAACATAACAATAATAATTTAAGGGAACAATAATGGGCTTATATGGGGCACAATAATAATAATATGTGGACTACATGGGCACAAAAATAACAACAACAAGACGAGGATACACTATTATTATAGGGACCTAACATTCCCCTCTCCTCTGAAAGAGTTTTGTAATTAGCACTTGAGTATTTTTGGATGATTCTGTATAAACGTCTCATCCTCCAATGTCGAATATTCAAGGGGTAAGTTCTTCAACGTTTTGGATGATTTTGTAGATGTCTATTAATTGTTTCTATCACTACTTCAGGTTCCAATATGATTTTTCCTTCCTCGTCAAGTTCTGGAAATATAGTTTGAACTAGAAGGTTGTCATCTATAACCTTTTTTAAGCATGAAACATGGAAAATGGGGTGCACTTGCAAAGATGCAGGAAGCTCCAATTTGTATGCCATAGTACCAATATTTTGCAACACATTGTAAGGGCCATAGTACTTTGGTGATAATTTATTATCCTTCTTAGCTTTCTTGAGAGACATTTTTTTGTATGGTTGTAGTCGTAAAAATACCTAGTCGCCTACATCAAAACTTATTTCAATGTGATGTTGATATGCTTGTTGTTTCATTCGATTTTATGCCAAAGTGATTTTATCGTTTAAGAGTGAGACAAATTATTGTTGATGCACTACTTGACTCTTAGAATTTTCTCTTAAATATGATGTGATGGATGGTGGATGATATCTGTAAAGTGCCATAAATGGGGTCATTTTTGCTGAAGTATGGAAGGAAGTGTTATACCACCATTCAGCGAGAGGTAACCACTTTACCTATTATGTTTGATTATCAGATAAATATAAATGAATATATCCTTCCAAACATTTGTTCAATGTCTCAGCTCCCATCAGATTGAGGATGATAAGGTGAGTTATGAGCTAATTTAGTACCTAGATAAGAAAATAATTTTGTCCAAAAATTTATAGTGAAAATGGGATGTCCTTCACTTACAATAATCTTTGGGTTTCCATGTAGTTTTTGAATTGTTTCCATAAATTAAGTAGCAATTGTACTTGCTCTAAATGGATGGAATAATGCACAAAAGTGTGGCAAGTCTATCAACTACCACCATGATGACACTCTTTCCTTTGAACTTGGGTAAACCTGTGATAAAATCCATTAAAACATCCTCCCAACATTTACCTAGAATATATAAAGGTTATAAAACACGGGGTCTTAATTGCCTCAAATTTGTTTTGTTAGAAAACCAAACATTCCGCCACAAACTTTTGAATATTGTATTTAAGGACATCACAAAAAAAATTCTTCTTGGCCCTGTGGTGAGTTTTTAAAAATCCTGAGTGCCCTCCTATGGTAGAGGTCTGAAATTCCAAAATAATATTTTTTTTGAGTTGGGAATTACTACAAAGATATAAGCGATATTTGTACCATAATGAAGCATTTTTCCATCAAAATGTAGCTGATGTACTAGGAT
The DNA here is from genome assembly GCA_034641835.2 of Pinus albicaulis. Classification (NCBI taxonomy): domain Eukaryota; kingdom Viridiplantae; phylum Streptophyta; class Pinopsida; order Pinales; family Pinaceae; genus Pinus; species Pinus albicaulis. Next base: position 257,392,273 of record CM076582.1, read on the forward strand.
ATTGCTGCAAATTTTGAATGAATGTCCACGCTTCTTTGTCATTCTTCCATTCACCCATTTCTTCTGTTATCCAATCTATTTGGATAACAAAAATGGAACAAAGCAATGCTTTCACATCCTCATCCTTTCTAGAGAATGCATATGCATTAAAAATTTGCATCCCTTCTTTGTATATGATTTCAAAGTCATAACCCAACATTTTTGTGACCCATTTTTGCTAATTTTATGAAGATAATACTTGTTCTAAAAAGTATTTAGAGGACTATCATGATCTGTCTTTACCTTAAAGTGCCTTCCCATTAGGTAAGATCGCCATTTATTTAGTGCATGTAGTATTGCAAAAATTTCCTTCTCTTAAATAGGTTTGTGTAAATACTTTCCTTTGATTGGACGACTTTAAAAATAAATGGGTCTTCCTTCTTGCATTAAAACATGACCAATTCCATTTCCTAACTCATAACATTCGACAATAAATGGTTTTGTGAATTTTGGCATAGCTAAGACCAGTTTTTGCCACATTGCCTCTTTAATATGCTCAAAGTACCCAGTTGCTTATACAGTCCAAGAAAATAAATCTTTCTTCAATAATGTTGTTAGAGGTGTTCCTATTCTCCAATAATTCTTAACAAACTTGCAATAATACCCTGTAAACCAGAGAAATCCTCATAGATGCTTTACGTTTGTTGGGATTTTCCATTTCTTAATGAATTTAATTTTTTTAGGGTCTACCTTAACACCCTCTTGAGATACAATGTGACCTAGATATTCAACCTCATCTACTCCAAAGAAATATTTGGAGGTTCTTGCCTATAATTGTTCCTTGACGGGGCCCAACCCTCAAGGCCAAACTGTGCTTACGGTAACTAAGAGAAATCTGGCAATTATATGATTTTATTTGATTGACTTAACGCATGTCAAACATTAAAAAGTGGATATAATTATATTTAATTAAATGTTTTATCATTACCAATGAATCAATGTGGATTTTCGTTCTTTGTGTTGGATATGCTCCATATGATTTGGTAGCTGTTGGTTTCAATATGTAATTAAATCCTGATTTATTAGCCTGTATTGTTGATCAGTGGTTTGACACCTGTCTGTGTTCCTTGAACTTAACCCTTCCCGTGCGGTAGCAACCCTATACTCGTCGACTGGCATTCATTTTCATAGCTCCTGCTCTTTGGTGAGGGTTTTTGGCTCCGCTTGTCATTTTTAGGGTTTCATACTGGTTTTTACTCCACAAAATCGATCTCCTGTCCGACTTCCTTTGTCTTGGGACTGTGGTAGCTTATGGCTGCTTCTTCAATGGTATTTGGTGTGCTTTCGATGTTGTTGGTCTTTGTTTGCGGCATTTATTTGTCTTCGTCGCTCGTTTCTAGTTCACTTTGGTGTTATGCTTCGTCTTTATGCCAATACAATTCGTGACTGACCTTTACTTTTGTTCACAGGTCGTTTGTTCCCCCATGGGTTTCTTTCGGCTCGTCAACTTCAACTCGGCATGAAAGGTAAGCTACCTTTCTTTGATTTAAAATTCTCTGTGTTTTGTTCTTGACTCTTACGCATCGGCTCCTTGTGAGCAGGCTCTGGGGTATTCGACCAATGCTTTCGTTTCTGTTTCGTTCCTTTTCCCAGGTAACAATCTTTCAACCCTTCTTGTCTGCCTTATTCTGAAAGTCAATTTTTTTATGTATCTGGTAAAAAAAAACCACATTGATGTCCTTTGTCTGTTCTTCTTGCAGGCACCCCAGGTTCCAAACGCTCCAACCTCTGGTTCAAACATTTTCCGACCCCCAACTTAAGATGGGTAGGGTTGATTCCATTTATTTATCTTTGAGTTAACTTCTGGGTCTTGTAAAAAAAAAACTGAATTGAGGTTCTCGGCTTACTGTTGTAGTCCATGGAGATGTAAAAGTTTCTCTAGTTCTTCTCTATTTGTAATATCTAGGCTTGTGGGGATTTTTTTTTTACCCAGCCACTCCTGTTTGCTTGTCGATGGACTTGCTGTAGGTTTTGCTACAGGTTTTTGTTGTAGGTTTTGGGTCTCAAAACCCTAACCCTGTAACTCATCCTTTTTGTGTACAATGTATGATTCAATCATTGTTTTGTATTCCCACAAGAATTACTTAACAGTAACTTTTATAATCGTTAAGCAATGAATGAAACGTTTTATGAAATCTTCAATCTATTTGGAAAGGAAATAACAGTTATTATACTTGGGACCAGAAGTATAACTGATGGTTTTTAATTGCTCGTGGAAGTCTTGCATTCGTATGAGTTTGTCCAAATTTTGTAATTCGAATTTCTGGTTACTAGTTGTGCACTGTACTATAAGACCTTTGATCTACATTCTTGTTTGTCTACTACCAACACCCGCGTTCAATTCTCCTTTCTCATTCTTGTTTCAGCTTGAAAATTAAATGCACTCGATTGTATATAACAAATGTAATTAAACAGTGGAACAAATTCAGTAGTAAATGGTTACAGTATTCTTCTGATACAATAGATGGTTCCTGAAATAACAATTCTATTTCTGTATTGTTAAATCTTCTCTTTTTATGATGGAAAAGAAATCGAACCTTACAACATGTTCTTCCCTTCCTTATGTACTACTGTAGGTAATAGTTATTTTTTTTTGGTTGAAACTAACAACCGTTCTACTTCAACTACATTTTTGGATTAAAAGAAGAAAGAACTTTTAAATAAGTCTCTACATAAATTAATTAACTTCCCTAAAACTAATGTCCTTTTCCTAAATAAATAAAAAAAAACAATTCACAAGTCCAATAACCTATCAGTAAACAAGTGTAACAGTGAGACAAAAGACCTGTCTTTTTGTCTACTCCGAGTTAGATGCTCCTACATCAGACTCCTGGGGTAAAAAAAAATTCATGGCTCTGTTCCATGAAATCTTCCACTGAGTAGCCTGCCTTCTATATTTGCGCTGCGTCAAGCCACGAACTATCCTCAGTGGGATGGTCCTTCCACTTGACTAAGTATCACAAATAATATTTTCTACACGTGCGCTTGGATACATGTGTGTCGAGGATTCCCTTGATCTCAAGGGGTTGCGTCGTAGGCATTTTCCTCATCCAAGAACCATTGTCAATTTGGGTGTCCTGTTCTGGCCAAGCTGCCCTGTCGTCTTCAAGACTGGTAGTATATGGAAACAGATCTGCCACATTAAATATGGGTGAAATGCCTATCCCTGGTGGTAGTTGTCATTCATAGGAATTGGCAGAAAATTTATGTAGAATTTTGTAGGGGCCAATCTTCTTAAGCTTCAGTTTGTTATATTCTCCCTTAGGAAAACGTTCCTTGCGTAAGTGTGCAAGAATTTCGTCCCCCACATTAAATTGAACCTCCCGCCTTTTCAAATCTGCCTGCTGCTTGTACTTTTGACTACTGTCCTACAATTTTGACTTCACCTGCTCATGTAAATCACTCATTTCTTGGGTGAAATCTTCCCCATCAGCACTTCTTCTTTCAAGCTTCCCAAAATCCCACAGATCATGCATTCTGCGAGGATGCATTCCATACAGAACCTGAAAAGGACTGTAGCCCGTGCTGCGATTTGGTGAATCGTTATAAGAAAATTCCACTTGAGCAAGTACACGATCCCACATTCGTGAATTTTCACCAATCAAACTTCGTAGCAGGTTTCCTAAGCTCATGTTCACCACCTACATTTTCCCATCAGTCTGTGGGTGATAAGCGGAGCTGAAATTCAACTGAGTGTCCAACTTTTTCCACAGGGTACACCAAAAATTTCCTGTGAACTTCACATCCCTGTCAAAAATAATGGACCTCGGCAAGCCATGCAATCGAACGATCTCTGTGAAAAACAAGTGTGCGACGTGAGTGGCATCACCGGATTTTCGGCATGGTATAAAATGTGCCATTTTCGAGAATCTATCCACTACCACCATCACTGAATCAAAAACCCATTGTGTTCTAGGTAGACCCAAGACAAATTCCAAACTGACTGAGTCCCACGGTCTACTCGGAATAGGCAGTGGTGTATAAAGTCTTGCATTCTGACTGTAACCTGTCACCAATTGACACATTTTACATCTTCTTACATATCTCTGCACGTCCCATCATATCTTCAGCCAGTAATAAAAATGTCCAATCTGTGACAATGTTTTTTCTATGCCGAAATGTCTGGCTAGACCTCCACTGTGCTTTTTCCGAATAATGTTCTCTCTCATTGAACATTAGGGAATGCATAACTGTCCTCCCCTAAATAAAAATCCTTCCTGCAAATTATAGTCCAACCATGGACTATTGTTTTTCAACAAACGGTTTTGACAGGCTTCATAAGCCTCCTTAAAATTTGCATCTGTCTGATACAAGTCCTTCAAATGCTCAAAACCCAGCACTTGTACTGTGCTTTCCTATAAGAGCAAAGCTCTTCTGCTCAACGCATCTGCCACCTTGTTGGCTTGCCCGCTAATGTGTTTCAGCACAAATGTAAAACTCTGTAGATACTCAACCCATTCTACATGCTTATGGTTCAACTTATGCTGCTGCATAATATAATGTAATGTAGAATTATCATAAAATAAAACAAATTCATTACCTAACAGATAATGTCTCCAATGTTTCAATTATTGGACGATCGCATAAAATTCCTTTTCATAGGATGAGTATTTCTGCCTACTTTCATTCATCTTCTCACTGAAATAAGTGACCGGCCTGTCCTCCTGGCTAAGTACTTTCCCAATGGCTGTACCACTATCATCACAACGAACTTGAAAATTTTTGTTGAAATCAAGCAACCTTAGAACTGGTCTCTCAGTGATCTTCTTCTTCAAAGTATGAGAACTTCTTTCTGCTGCTTCTGTCCAACAAAAAGGCTGATTTGCCTTTTTTATTGTGTCCAACATAGGTGTGCAGATCCCACTGAAATCTCTGATAAATTTCCTGTAAAAACTTGCCAATCCATGAAAACTTCTAACTTCAAACAGATTCTTCGAGGATGGCTAGCTAACTATAGCTGCAAATTTTTCTGGGTCCATCTTCAACTCATTTTTTGCAACCACAAAACCCAAATAAACTAATTCCTGTTGAGAAAAGGTACATTTCTTCAGATTTATCAGCAGCTTATTCTTCTGTAGTTTCTTCAATACACTTCGAACATGTCGAAAGTGTTCTTCTTTCGTCTCGCTGAAAATCAAAATATCATCCAAATAAAAAATCACAAACTTCCCAATGAACTCTTTCAGCACTTTGTTCATTAGGTGCATAAATGTACTAGGGGAATTACTCAAATCGAATGGCATTACCAACCATTCATACAACCCTTCATTTGTCTTGAAAGTTGTTTTCCATTCATCCCCTTCCCGAATTCGGATCTGGTGGTAACCACTCTTAAGATCGATCTTCATGAAATACGATGCTCCACTCAAGCAGTCCATCATGTCATCCATTCGTGGCAATGGGAACCTGTATCTGATAGTAATTTTATTGATAGCTCTTGAATCCGTACACATCCGCCATTCTCCACCCTTTTTAGGAGCTAAAACTATTGGAACAACACAGGGGCTCATACTTTCCGTGATCAGCCCTTTGTCTAGCAATTCTTACACCTAATTCCTAATCTCTTCGTTGTCCTTAGGACTCATATGGTACGCTGCTTTGTTTGGTAGACTAGCTCCTGGTATAAAATCTATGCAATGACTGATGCTTCTCTTAGGAGGAAACTCATCTGGTAAATCATCCACTATGATATCACCAAAGTCTTGCAAAATATCCTAGATTTCCCTTGGTAAATTTGTGATCTTTTTATGAAATATCACCATCCTGGGCCTCCTTACAACAACAAAATTAATTTCATTATCTTCGATCTGTTTTAAGAATTCTTTTCCTCCCACCAACAACGCCTTGACTCCACTGGTTTCTGTTGTGTCTTCCTCCTTGATGGGTACAAGCGTATGCTTAATCCCATCTTTGACAAACTTATAACAGTTTGTCTTTCCATCGTGTACCACTAACCTGTCATACGGCCAAGGTATCCCTAACAGTATATGACACACATCCATGGGCATAATATCGCAAATAATATTGTCCTTATACCTTCCAATATGGAACTCCACTTCGCACTGTTCATCAACTAACAGCTGATGTCCCTTTTGTAACCATGATACTTTGTAAGGAGTGGGGTGTCTCAGCCTTTTCAGCCCCAACTTCTCCACCATTTCTGTGGCTACCAAATTTTCCGTACTTCCACTGTCAATTATCAGTTTGCAGCACTTACCATGTGATTTGCAAACTGTCCAGAATAAGGCCTTTCTTTGGTCTGGTTCAACAACTTCTTTCGCCGGTTTCAGCAACACCTTATGCAGCACCAGAGCTTCCCCTATTTCAGGTGCATTTTCTACCTCTTGGGGTGGGTTTTCTGCTTCCTCAGTTTGGGCAACATATGTTCCTCTACCTCCTGCTGTTTCACCCTCAGGACATTCAAAAAACTTGTGCCCCCACTTATGGCACATATAACATTGGACAGCTCCTCTGCCCCTACCATTACCTCTTCCATGCTGGTATGGTCTTCCCCCTCTAGTGTTATTGTCTTTTTCTGTGGTTCCTGGAGTTTTGGAACTGCTGCCTTCATCACTAGGATTTGTACCTCTACCTCAGCCAAAAGCCTTTCCTTTCCCTCTGCCAGATCCTCCTCCTCTTCTGGAATTCTGCTTCCTGTTTATTTTTTCTTCAGCCTTTAAGGCACACTAATATGCCTCATCTATAGTTATGGGTGATAGAATACTAATTTCATCCAGTATTTCCTCTCTCAAGCCATTTACAAACCTCGCTGTCTTTTTGGGGGTGTCTTCTACATACCGAGCTCTTAAATTCACTTTGTAGAATTCTTCCGTATACTCTTTAACAGTTAACCCCCTTTGTCTCAAATTTTGTACCTCCCTATACAACATAATCTAGTAATCCTTGGGTAGGAATTTACTTTTTAGTTTGGCCTCCATCCTGGCCCACTGCTTTATATGTTGTTTATTCAACCTCTTCCTCTCCACCTGAACAATATCCCACCATAAGGATGCATGTCCCTTCAACTTGGTGGCAGCGAATTTTACTCTCTTATCTTCATTGATTTCCTCATAATCAAAATACTTGTTCAGCTCACTGAGCCAATCTAGCAACACATCTACTGATAAATTTCCATCATAAGTAGAAATCTCATGCTTCGTCTTACTACTCGATAAAAAAACTGACCTTAATAACCTGATTTCAGGTCCTTCTCCTTCTGAACCATCTGTCGCTTCAGCAACCTCTTTGTCACTTTCATCTCCTCCTTCAGGATCTCTTCTCCTTCTAGCCTCTACTACTTCTAATCATGCATTCAAAATTCGAATCTCCTCCCTCAAACCTTCATCTGCTACTCTGCGAATAGCTCTTCCTCGTCCTCGTCCTCGTTTACCAACCTCCATTTTTTGTTTTTTTTTTTTTTTTTATCACAACCTTTTGCTCTGATACCAAATTTGATGGGGCCCAACCCTCAAGCTCAAACTGTGCTTACGGTAACTAAGAGAAATCTGGAAATTATATGATTTTATTTAATTGACTTAACGCATGTCAAACATTACAAAGTGGATATAATTATATTTGATTAAATGTTTTATCATTACCAATTAATCAATGTGGCTTTTCATTCTTTGTGTTGGATTATGCTCCGTATGATTGGGTAGCTGTTGGTTTCAATCTGTAATTAAGTCCCGGTTGATTAGCCTGTATTGTTGATCGGTTGTCTGACACTTGTCTGCGTTCCTCGAACTTAACCCTTCCCGCACGGTAGCAACCCTATACTTGTCGACTGGCATTAATTTTCACAGCTCCTGCTCTTTGGTGAGGGTTTTTGGCTCCGCTTGTCATTATGAGGGTTTCATACTGGTTTTTACTCCACAAAATCGATCTCTTGTCCGACTTCCTTTGTCTTGGGACTGTGGTAGCTTATGGCTGCTTCTTCAATGGTATTTGGTGTGCTTTCGACGTTGTTGGTCTTTGTTTGCGGTGCTTATTTGTCTCTGCCACTCATTTCTAGTTCACTTTGGTGTTATGCTTCGTCCTTATGCCAATACAGTTCGTGACTGACCTTTACTTCTTTTCACAGGTCGTTTGTTCCCCCATGGGTTGCTTTCGGCTCGTCAAATTCAACTCGGCACGAAAGGTAAGCTACCTTTATTTGATTTAAACTTCTTCATGTTTTCTTCTCTACTCTTACACATCGGCTCCTTGTGAGCAGGCTTTGGGGTATTCGACCAATGATTTCATTTCTGTTTCATTCCTTTTCCCAGGTAACAATATTTCAACCCTTCTTGTCTGCCTTATTCTGAAAGTCAATTTTTTTTATGTATTTGGTAAAAAAAAATGACACTAATGTCCTCTGTCTATTCTTCTTGCAGGTACCCCAGGTTCCAAACGCTCCAACCTCCGGTTCAAACGTTTGCCAACCCCCAACTTAAGATGGGTAGGGTTGATTCCATTTATTTATCTCTAACTTAACTTTTGGGTCTTTTAAAAAAAAACTAAATTAAGGTTCTCGGCTTACTGTTGTATTCTGTGGAGATGTAAAAGTTTCTCTAGTTCTTCTCTATTTGTAATATCTGGGCTTGTGGGATTTTTTTTTCTTTTTTACCCAACCACTCCTGTTTTCTTGTCGATGGACTCACTGTAGGTTTTTCTACAGGTTTTTGCTGTATTTTTTGGGTCTCAAAAATCTAACCCTGTAACTCGTCCTTCTTGCATCGAATGTATATTTCAATCGTTGTTTTGTAATACCATAGGACTTACTCAATAGTAACTTTTATAATCGTTAAGCAATGAATGAAACATTTTATGAAATCTTTAGTCTATTTGGAAAGGAAACAATAGTTATTATACCTGGGACCAAAAGTATAACTGATGGTTTTTGATTTCTTGTGGAAGTCTTGCATTCGTATGAGTTTGTCCAAAATCTGTAATTCGAATTTCTGGTTACTAGTTTTTCACAGTACTGTAAGACCTTCAATCTGTGTTCTTCTTTGTCTTCTACCAACACCCACATTCAGTTCTACTTTCTCGTTCTTGTTTCAAATTGAAAATTAAATGCACGTGATTGGATATAACAAATGTAATTAAACAATGGAACAAATTCAGTAGTAAATGGTTACAGTGTTCTTTTGATACAACAGATGGTTCCTAAAATAACAATTCTATTTCTGTATTGTTAAATCTTCTCTTTTTATGATGGAAAAGAAATCGAACCTTTATAGCATGTTCTTCCCTTCCTTATGTACTACTGTAGGTAATAGTTCTTTGTTTTCGGTTGAAACTAACAACCGTTCTACTTCAACTACATTTCTGGATTAAAAGAAGAAAGAAATTTTAAATAAGTCTACAGAAATTAATTAACTTCCCTAATCATAATGTCCTTTTCCTAAATAAATAAATAAAAAAATTCACAGGTCCAATAACTTGTCAGTAAACAAGTGTAACAGTGAGACAAAAGACCTATCTTTTTGTCTACTCCAAGTTAGATGCTCCTGCATCATTCCTTCTCCAATAGTTTGAGTACCCTGTCAACATTTTGAGCATAATCCTTCCAATAATTGTTTTTTTTTTACTGTAACGGTTAATGAGATTAATGAGTGGCAAAACAACTGCCGCAGGCTTTACAGCAGAGTCTGAAACTGAGATTCTTATTACATAGTGAAGGGTCTCGTTCTTTGATACATCTGAAGAGGTCTCGGAGGAAATCGAGCCTCATAATGTCTGAGAGCTTAATTGAGTTAACACAACGCTTGCTGTGGTGTTCTTGATCGTCCAGCATAGCCTTTGCATTGTCCTTATTGCAGATTTGGAAGCTGGGGTTGGAGTTTTTAATCGATCCAAGGAGGTTTTGCAGTGGCATGTTAGAACGGCATTGATCGCCCTTAGCTTGAATGAACCAGCCGGTAACACTGACAGGTCCTAGCCCGAAGCCAGAGGGCTGCTTCTTAACTTTGTCGAACCTCCATTTTAGAGTAACATCGCCCTTTGAGCCAGATGACAGTGTCCGCCTGTTGCTTGCCCAGCTGCTGAGACAGCAGAGGTCGTGAAAAATCGGGAGAGATGCTGGCGTGTCAATCCAGAAAAAGACCGAAATCAATACCTTTGACTGCATGAAATGGATCGAATTTACAGGACTAGGTTTCGGAAGAAAATTTCTGAACAGGTCGACCAAAGGGAGTTTAAGGGATGATGCAATTGGACTCATTAGAATTGACTAACAGGGATCTTCTGCAACAGGTAGAGCCCAGATTGGCTTCAATGTCAGCTTGAGTGTTCAGGTGCCTCAGAATATGGAAAAGGGATATTTTTCGGAACTGGGCCAGAGTAAACTTGATTTTCTTGAAAATGGAGACTAAGTGAATCTGTGAAGGGTTTGAATTAAGGTTCAACGCTTGGATGATTAGCCTGGAGTCTCCAAAGACCGACAGAGTCAGAAAGTTACTTTTGATAGCCAAATTAAGCCCTTGCCACAGAGCCAGAGCTTCAGCTCTGTTATTAGATTCGATGCCCAGCCGCCATTGGAATCGAAACTCAGTTGATCTATCCGGATTCAGAAGAACCCCACCCCCACCCGCAGCTCCGGGATTGCCTTTAGAGGCCCCGTCGAAGAAGAGGCAGTGTTCATCCAATGCAGAGCGCCATTTGATAAACTCTTGTTCTTCCAGGCATATTTCCCAATTAGCATGGGAAATTGCAGGGGGCAAGGGCTTGAGAACATGCTTTGGAACAAGATATTTGAGCCAAAGCTCCTCTTCGCTGTCCAATGCTGCTTCATTCCTTAGTGCAGGTTTGGAATCCAAAGTCTCTCCCAGTAAAGCTTGGATTTTAGTGATAATTTTGCCAGGAGTACATTTTTCATCCCTGAACAGTCTATTGTTCCTCTCCAACCACAGCTTCCAGCAGGTGAATTTTGGGATCCACATCCAGGTTGTCTTGAGAAGGCATTTTTTAGAGAGATAGAACGGAGATAAATTGGCCCAGTTGTGAAGCAGGTTTGGAATGTTACCAGGAAGCTCAACTTTGTCAACCCCTGACCTCAGGACCCCCCTCCAGACATCTCGGGAAAAAGGGCAAAGAAACAACAGATGGTTAGCAGACTCTTCCTCTGACACACACAGAGGGCATCTGGAAGGCCCTTCCATACCACGTTTTCTTAGAATATCTCTAGTGAGGATGCTGTTATGAGCTAACGTCCAGCAGAAGAAGTCAATTTTGGGAAGCGAAGGAAAGGCCCAAATAAATCTCCATTGAGTAGGGTCAGGAGGGACATTTGGAATCGCTGTCATACTTTTGTAACCTTCAGAGACTGAGAAATTGCCAGTGAGGGAGCCCCACCCTCTTTTGTCCTTAGCTGTTGCTTTGGTCGGAGATTTTCCTTGGAGCTTATCTAAAAGTAACGATGCTTCAACCTGCAGCCTTTGGGAAATCTCTCCCAGGTATCAACTTTCCCATCGTCTTCCAGTATCATCCGTCCAAGTTGAGATGTCCCACAGGGTATTTATATTGTTGGACTGGAGCCAGAATTTAATGTTTGCCAGGCCTTCAACATGGTTTAGAGGCTGTTCACCAAGGATCAGATCCTCCCAAATTCTGATTTTTTTTCCATTACCTGGAATCCAGTAAAGGTTGTGACTGAAATGCTCCATAGAAGAAAGACAGAGTTTGAAGATCAGAGAACCTTTAATGGTTTTTGGGGGCTGGTCCAAACACCTCAGTCACTATCCATTGAAGTATTTCTTCCACAATACTCTCTTACTCCAGCTAGTCTTTCCAGCAACAATATTCCACAGAATTTTGGAGCCCAGGGGGAGATTCTGGGCACCCAGATCTCTTAATTGAAGACCTCCTTCCAGTGTTGGCTTTTTAATAGTGTCCCATTTAACTAAATGAAGTCTTTTTTCATTATTTTTCCCCCCTTCCCAGAGGAATCTTCTTAGCAGGCTGTCCATTTTACTGAGGAAGGTTTTGGGAGCAAGCAGAATGGAATGTTGATAAAGAGGTATACTTATGAGAACAGATTTCAGCAGGATAACCTTCCCAGCATTGTTCAGCCAAGAGGCTCCCCAAGCTTGAATTCTAAGTTTTAGTTTGTCAAGCAAGGGCATCCAGTGGGCAACTTTAGGAATGGATTTGAAGATTGGAATCCCCAGATATTTAAAAAACTCCCAGGTCTGAATTCCTTTCATCTCTAAGAGCCTGGCAATATCAGCCAGTTCCTTGACCGAGCAGTTCCAGCCGAATATGGTGCTTTTTAAATAGTTTATCTTGCTTCCCGAGACCTCCTTGTAGATGTCCAACTCCTTCTTAAAAGATCTTGCAGAATTTATGCTCGCTCCTCCAAGCAACAGAGTATCATCGGCAAATTGGGCATGGTTAATGTCTTTAACATTGGGGACCATTATGAGGCCAGGCAGAGATTGGATATGTTGACAACATTCAAGTTGGAAGCTAAGCACAGAGGCTTGAATAGCGTAGAGGAGCGGGGATAGCGGGCAACCTTGTCTTAAGCCCCTTGAGGCAATGAAGAACTTTGTTGATCGGCCATTAACCAGTGGCGCAATCCAAGGGGAGGCAGGCTTTCACCCAATTTATGAAGGTTATAGAGAAGCCCAGTTTCTTCATAGCAGCAAAGAGGAACTCATGTCTCACACTGTCAAAGGAATTTTCCAAATCAAGCTTTATCACCATTCCTTTCTCTTTTCAGTGGCAACTTGAATGAACTGCTTCTTGCACCAGCACAATATTGTCCAGAATCTTTCTCCCTTTGATGAAGCCTCCTTGGTTTTCCAGAATGATGTCCGGCAAAACATTCTTGAGACGGTTGGCTATTGTTTTGGTGATCAGTTTATAACTTGTATTACATAGTGAAATGGGCCGAAATCGACCAAAATCAGAAGCTCCTTTCTCTTTCGGAATCAGGGCAAGGAAGGCCGAGTTAGTGCTGCCTCCGATCTTGGAACATGATTGAGACTTCCTGACCATTCTCAGAAGGTATTTATTAATTATAGACCAGCAAGTCTGAAAAAACCTGGCACTGAACCCATCAGGCCCAGGAGCTTTATCCGGCTCCATGCAGTCCAAAGCCTTCTTGAGCTCATCCATGCTGATCAGAGCAGTCAGCATAGAATTAACAGAATCATGAACACAATGAGGAATAAGATCAAAAGGGTAGACTTGGGAGTCTATAGGAGGATTTTCAGGAGCCGTATAAAGCTCTTTGAAAAAGGTGAAAGCAACTCTTTTGATGCCTTCAGAATCTTTGACCACAGCATCATGGGAGCGAATTTCTAAAATAGATTTGAATTTCTTGCGAGCTTTGGCTTGCTTGCGGAAGAAACTGGTATTCTTGTCGCCGGCCTGTAACCATAAGTTTCGGGATTTTTGTCTCCAGTACTCCTCTTCTTCCCTACTAGCTCTATGGAGAGTTTTTTGAAACTCAACTTCTCTTTGAAGCAAACTTTGAGAAATAACAGAATTCTCCATTGCAGATTGATGGGCAGCAAGGTTTTCTAAGGATTCTTTTCTCTTGGTAGTGGGTGTTTTCAGAGTTTTAGCCCACTCCTTGAGTCTTCTTTTAAGGCCCCTCAACTTTTCTTCCCACACATAGAATGGGGATCCCAGAATCTGTCGATTCCAGGCATCAGAAACCACTTCATGGAAACCATCTTGCTGAATCCACAAAGGACTGAATCTAAAAGGAATTGGACCAAGGTTTCCATCAAGGGAGAGCTCGAGGCTAATAGGTTTATGATCAGAAGTGCAGTTTAATCCTTCCAATAATTGTTGTAGATTAGTATATCATTAGAAAATACTAACAAAATTTTTCTAAGGGTTTAAAAATTGAATTCATCAAACCTTCAAATGTATAAGGTGCATTTGTAAGGCCAAAAGGCATGACCAAAAATTCATAATGACCCTCATGAGTTCTAAATGATATTTTTGGAATGTATTCAATGTTCATTCTAATTTGATGATATCTTGAACTGAGATCCCACTTGGTGAAGTAAATTACTCCATGTAATTCATACAATAATTCATCAATGAAGGGAATTTGAAATTTATCTTTAATAGCGAATTTGTTGATGTCCCTATAATCTAGAGACATGCACCATGATCCATCCTTCTTACGCATCAATACAACTAGAGCTAAAAAAGAAAATTGACTAGGTTGAATTATGCCAGCCTCTAGAATTTCTACAATCATACGTTCAATTTCACTCTTTTGGGCATAGCGATATCTGTAAAGTGTGATATATGGAGGAACACTTCCTAGAATCAAATGAATAACATTATGGTGATAAAAAATAGGTGGGAGGCCTTTGGGAGTCTCAAATACCTTGGAATGTTTGTCCAAGAGTTTTTGGAGATATGAATAAATATATGATTTCGATGTTTGAACCTATAGTGAGCATAATTGTGCAATTATTCCACATTTTTCTTTCTTTAGAGGCTTTTTCATGGCAGTAGGAATAATTATATTTTGTTATTTCCCTATAATATCCCTTAATTCAACTTCCTTTACTTCCAAAAACAGTTTCAAGAAAATTTCTTGAAAATCAAAATCTATCGTACATAAATATTGTAACCATTGGACTCCTAATACAACATCAACACCACCCATTGGAATTGAGAGAATTTCACTATTCAATACATATTCCCCCATGGTTATCTTTATATTACAAAAATCTCTAGAGAAATTTATTGTTCCTCCATTTGCAACCATCAATTGACACTCTAGTGCTGGCTATAGGAAGAAATTAAATTCCTTGGGTACCTTACAATGAATAAAATTATGGGTACTACCCAAATCAATCAGCACTATTACCTTTTTCTTCTTGATATTTCCTTCTATGTTGAGGGTTTGATGAGTGGTAACTCTCGCCAAGATATGGTAGGATTCATTTCTTATTTCTCTAGGATTAGCTCATGGTGTATATCCTCTTATTTTGAAGTTTCTTGTTCCTTTTCTTCCTCCTCTTCACAATCTATGTAAACTAATTTCTTCTCTGCACACTTATGACCCTTAGTGTATTTCTATCAAAACTGTAGCAAATCCTTTATTCTCTTTTTTCTTCCAATTTTTGCGGTGTCAGCCTTATAGGTTTTGGAAGGCTAGGAGTGAAAACAACTCCATATTTATAGTTCTGAGTGGTAGGCTTCCTTTCTGCCATAATTTTGATTTCAATGTTTCTGGCCAACCTGATTGCCTTCTCCAATGAATCAGGTTCCCAAAGGAAAACCTTATGATTGATGTTATCCTTTAAATTCCCTATGAATACATCAATCCTATTCTCTTGTGGAATATCATTTACCCTTATATTCATTTTTTGGAAGTCCTCAATGTGTTATCATTTCCTCCATAAAAAATGACCAAGTGACAAGGGATTTACTATAATATTCCAAATTAGGAAAAATAGGAATATAGAACATAAAAATGGAAAATGAAGTGAATTATCAACACATAAAATAAGAGAATATCATAGAGCCATTTTATTAGAAATTATAGCAGAAAATGTGTACAAGATATTGAGGAAAAATACCCTCAAGCTAGGCAAAACAAGCCACTAAGGACCCAGTACATAAAATATGAAGAACAATTGCTACACAAAATGCCAGAGGCTATGACAACATAGTTTTTCTTGGGACTGACTACTGTTTTATGTGATAATACATGGATCTGCTAATATAGTGCTATAAAATTTCGGGATTAGAGATTTAGGCTTTCTAGCACAATTCCAAGACAACCCAGAAAGGGTTTCTGAAATACACAAAAAGAAAAATTCATCCCTAGGGCTGAATAATGGTCTGTAGCTGGATAAATTCTAGGAGGTGGCTGATATGATGTGTATATGGCTGATATCCATCCTCACTGAATTTCCAGATGAAGATCTGCTCCCCTCACTAGAAAACAAGGTCAAGAACTTGGGCACATGACCCTCCACTGCAACTACCCTGCAAAATAAAGTAGTTTCTGAAGGAGACTACGCTGTAAATGATGGATGTTGCCTGGAATAATTCTAGATGGTGGAATAATTCTCAAGTAACTTCCTTGATAGCCTCCCGGATGAAGGCCTGCTCCCCTCACTAGAAAACAAGCTCAGAAATTGGGTCTATCAACCCTCCACTTCTACTTCCCTGCAAAAAAACACAATCCTGAGGGAGACTACTTTGTGGATGATGGCTGAAGCTTGGCCTAATGTCAGATAGTGGAAATGAAGCTCAATTAACCTCTCCTGAGTGGGCACTCAAAGTCCTCGAAGGATGACGTTGGGATTCCCACTCGGAAACACCCTTGTGATAAACAACACAACAGACTCCGCTAAACAGCTGAAGCATGCTGAAAGTCATAAAATACCTATTATGGCCTAAATTTACCTCAGGCTGAAGAAAGGCAGAGTTTAGGGTAACATCAAACCATGCTCAGTTTGGTAGCTAGCCCTACCAGATCAGGAGAGGGCTCTCTCCGGGTCAATCTCAGCAAAGATAGTCAATAAGGCTTGAGATGACTCTGAAAAAGGAGGATTTTAGGC
The DNA here is from genome assembly GCA_034641835.2 of Pinus albicaulis. Taxonomy (NCBI): domain Eukaryota; kingdom Viridiplantae; phylum Streptophyta; class Pinopsida; order Pinales; family Pinaceae; genus Pinus; species Pinus albicaulis. The sequence continues at coordinate 257,408,841 of CM076582.1, forward strand.
TAGGTATATAAGTAAAAGAGTTTGCATTGATTTTGGGGGTTTTTGTTGGAATCAAAGGGAAAGGCAGTTTTGGGTCCGGGGATAAGGCCTAGTTTTTGCAGAGTTCTGAATGGGGAAAGGAAGACAATTGTTTTGATGCTTTGGATTAAATGAATGGATGGCTCAGACTGGTGAGGAGCTGAAGAGGGCAAGAGGCTCTCAATAATCCTCTTCAAACAGATGAAAACATGAAAAATTAAACAAAACTCAAGGCAGAGCAAAGCAATCTAATGAATTCCACCTTTATCACTCATTTGTTTAATTTAAGAATATAAGAGAAGGGAAATGATACACATAAAACATCATTGAACTTAAAATCACATAAAGAAACACGCCATCAAAACATAGAGCCACATGGATCCCAAAGAGTGCTGCAAACCCTGGTCTATTCCTTTGCCCAAAATTGCAGAGATGAAATGTACAATGAAATGCAAAGCAATCCCAAGTGTCCAACCCTGAAAATGACTGATGAATTACATGATATAGACAAGCCTAACTCATTCCCATGCCTCTAGGGGTCAAGATAACCATTCTAGGAGCTGTTTCAACCATATCTAAACTAAGAACTGGAAAATAGGCAATGAAACAACTTGCCTCTATATGATAGGAAACTGATTCATTCACTCACATTTCACTTTTTGGTGAATGAATCTACTTAGATGAGTAAAAATGTGCCAAAATTAAATTACATCAATTTACATCAAGAGTTACATGAGAAAATCAAACTAGCCAAAACTAGGCAAAAATCTGAGCTGTTGAGTGAAAATGAGGCCAAATTTCCCAATGCACCGCGCCTGAAATCTCTATGCATCGCGCCACTTTGAGGCTGATTTTGAGGGCCTTACCAAAGTCCAAATTGAGAACAGGATAGCTTGTTGGAAAGCCCTACCTGTCTACTTTCCAACCCAAGTGTAATGTCTAGATTTGGTTGCAATTTTTCCCTCCAAAAATCAAATCTCCCAACACTGCTTCTTGTGTGTGCAAAAAGTGGCAGAAAGGCCATTCTTAGGGTGTTTTTGACCCTTCAGGCAACCCAAAACTTGTCAAAATCCTTAGGTAATTTATAGGCATGCATAAATTTTGATGAAAAATCCAAAAATACAAAGTTTTCCTCCAGAAGAGCTGCCAATTGTAAGCGTGCGCCAAGTAGCGCGACGCGTCGGGCAGGAAAATCTGTTTTGAGGCCAAAAAAATCAAAATTGACAAAATTTTTCCCAAATTTCTTGAAATTTGGGCTGAAGGTCCCTCATCAAGCACTATGTTGGGCCAAAGAAGCTTCGGTCAAAATTTTGAGTCTATCATGCCTTTTGTGACGCTTTAGTGCCCTCTTTAGTTTTGCCTTTAGAATTTTGATTCGCGCCTTGCAGACATGATTTCGCACGCAATAATGGTTCTTCATGTGCCACAACATGTTATTTTCCCTGTTTTCGTTCACCAACAACTTCTCCAAATGAATATTGACTCTTTTTAGCCAAGTCTCTCGATCACCCTCAATCTCCCGCTCAATGGGTGTCATCTCGGTTTGGCTTCTTTGGGCAGCCTGCCGGTTCTCACAGATGTTTTGCAACTCCATGACTGTATGTTGATCCTCCAACTATTTGTTTCACTTCTCCAAGTAGTTTATCACCCATTAGGCCCTCTGTAACTTGACTTTCAAGGCATCTATCTCCGCCTTCTTCTCCTGAATAGTCTCTCTCAACTTTGAGCTTGGAGAGCTCAAATCCTCATCAATAAGTATGAAATCAGTGTCTTGGCCTCCTAAAGGCCCCTCATCCTGCATGGGCTTCTTCCCTCTGTCCTGTACCTATACCTGTGCTACTGACGATGGAGATGAGACCCCTTCCACCCCAGGTGGAGATAGTACTCGCTAAGCCGCTGCAAATAATGCTCTAGTGCCTCTCTGATAAGTAACGAAAATTGGCACACTGATAGGCTCTGTCTCATGACCTTCAGGCTGATGTGAAGGTTCACCTGGCTCATGAAAAACCTCTGGAGGAACCTGATGAGTCATGAAGAAATCATTAGCAATGAAATCTTCCCATGTAATACCCTGCAAGCCAAGCTAATGCAACACTATAATTTTAATGAGTGCATAGTGGTAAATATTGTTGTACTGCTGCTCGGGAGTCTTCTTCTGCACAAGAGTGGTCATTCTCTCGATGTTCCGGCACATGAAGTAAGGAATTTTCATCATCCTCACTCTGGTGAAATGCATCAATAACCTGATATGATAAGCATAGAGGCGCGAGAACCGGTCCTCACAACTGAAATTTCTGATAATGAGTTTCATCAATGGCACATAGGACTCCTTCAAGAATCTGAAAGGGAACACTCGGCTGAGTTGCCCCACATAGGTAGGCCTAATATATGGTTCATAATGCACTTTTTCCACCTGCTGTCTTTTGTTCCACTGTTCACGCACATTCGGCATTCCAGTTGCTTGAGATATGGTTTCCGGTGTCAGAGTGAAAGTTACACCAACAAGAGTCACCTGACCATCATGTAAATGCAATACAAACAAACGAGCCAACTCCTGATGATAATGAGTCCTAGCAATCATTTCACAATACTGAAAACATGACTATTGTTGAAAACATGCTATGGCAAGTGGACAAGCCTACAATTGAGCCAATGAGGTGGGTTCTTCTCTCACATGTTTGCCACTTTTATGAGACCTCCTAGGTGCATGTAACTCGGTGGTAGAATCACTATCTCTGTCATATGGTGTATCAGTGTCTGTCTCCATGGTGTTGAAAGTATATGATGATTTGTATGAAAACGAGAATTTGGTGCCCTTGTCTTGATTTCCAAATGTGTCAAATGAGGGACTGTGGGAAATAGGGCAGTGAGGATAATGGGGTTTAATCAAGTGAGATTTGATAATGTAGGGATAACGGACAGTCACTTGATTGTTTGGGAAAGATGAGGTTTGGGAATTTTTACAAATGAAATGGGAAAGGGAAAATGATGGGAAATGAAATGACTTGGGATATAAGGGAATAGGGGAGGACTGTAATCATAATATTAACAGTGAGAGGGAGGAATAACCAAGAGGGGAATGAAATATGTGGCACAAAACTATTTTAAAACACCAAATTTAAAACCCTAAGGAACAAATTTTTAACAAGGTGATAGGGTTTAAGTTTTTGGCATTCCAATTCTCATAATCCATTTCAATCAACACCAAACATTGATTAACAGAAATTGCAAGATGACTTGAACTTACTTGGAGCAGTGGAGACTGTTTCGTTTTGAAATTTGAGAGAAATGGCAACAAATTTTGTGTTTCGGCCCTGTGCGCCGTGACAGTGGCCTAGTGCACCACGCCCATTGTGTGCTCTGCGCCAGTTCAAAATTTCACAGTGGTGAGCGGCCCTATGCACCGTGCTCAACCAGTGCGCCACGTCCAACGCCTAGTGCGCCGCGACAATCAATCTCACCATAGTTTCGCTTTCCAACACTGTTTCACTCTTCCACAATTTGACTTGGCTCAATGCTAACTCTTGGTATGCAAATGACTTATTGAAACACAAAAATATCTTTTATGCCATAGACTTTGATTTTTAATTTTAAAAAACCCACTTTCTAAAGTCTGAAAACTTTGGCACTTTTCACATAAAATCTGTTTTTGTTTCCTTTGTGATTTTTGAACTGAATGATGAATCTCTTGTCTGTCTTTGCAGGGATAGCTGGCATGGAATTTGGCAAGCGTGACCAGGGATGCGCCTGAAGAACTTTGCAACTGAAAAAATTTGAGAATTACACTGCATTTATTACAAAAAGATGAAATAGACAATTTTTCTTCAAAACAAAGTTTGGAAGAAAAATCATTATCAAGAATTATGATGATGATAATTTTCGTATTGAATGCTTATTTGAAGCTTCCTCATGTGTTTGCTGACATTATTAAGCATTTTGAAGACCAAATTAACGAAACCCTAGACCTAATGAAACCTAAAACCCTAAAATGACTCTTTTCCAAGGAAGAGACCAAAAATGATTGTAAATGACTGAAAATGATTTTGATGAATAGAATTGGACCAGCAGGTACAAGACATGAGGAACATGAGTAAAAATCCCCCCTACCGTCAGAAGATCCATGCCCTTAAACGGAATGTAGCTGACTGAACTGAATGAGACACCTAGAATGAAATGCAACAAAAGAGATTTGATCTCTGACGGAGGGATGAAGATACCGAATCTAACATTGGCTCCAATGGGGATGGTAGCTCCTTGGAGGTGCCAAGAACAGCAGAGCTTTGGGAGAGTAGGTAGTTCCTTCGTCCATTGGGCTATGGAGTCCATAACTTCGACAAAATAACACAAGACTCTTGACTCAATTTATTGAATGAAAATCAACTCAAACTGACTCCATTTCGAAACCAAAAATGACTGATAGACTTGACTCGACAAACTCAAACCAAAGCTGAAATCATTCTTCAGAATTATAGCCTTCACTTCAGGCCCCAAATTGAAGAAAAGACGACAACGCACACTTGCAATGAAACTGAAATAAAATGGTATGTACAGTGAGAATGTAAAATAGCAGAAAACATTTCAGAAATGATATTGCTTGAGCAGCCGACCATTGACCGACACTCTTGGACAATCTTCCCCATTCATCTCCTTCAGAAGAAAAGCATTTTGACCCCGATATGCAGCAATTTTAAAGGGTCCTTTCGAGAGATTTTCGAACTTACCATGCTTACCCTTTTCCCCGTTTCTTGCATCCCATTTCAGCACCACTTCTTCCAATTGAAACTTGTCCGCTTTGGCTTTTCTTTCATATATTTTCTTAATTCTCTCTTGCAACTTGAACGTGTTTTGGAAAAATTCTTCTCTAGTTTGCTACAGATGGATCATTTGATTTATTCTCTGTTTCATATGATCATCTTCACTGCCAGCTTCCTGCAGAAGTTTAACTACTGGAACTGTGAGAGAGGTAGGAAACACTGTGTCAATTCCATATACTAACTCAAAAGGGGACATACCAATGGATTTTTTCTGACTCACTCGATCTACCCAAAGTGCATTGACCAATTCTTATGCCAACCTTTCTTGTTTATTTCCAGCAACTTTTTGATGATGTTGACCAAAGATTTGTTGGAAGACTCCGCCAATCCATTGCCTTGTGGATGATAAGCGGTTGAGTGTCCCAAAATGATATGATACTTGTCACAAAATTCAACCATCCTTTTTGATTTGAAAGCTGCTGCATTATCAGTAATTAACTTATTCGGGCAACCAAAACGAGACAAAATATTATTCTCAAGGAATGAAATTACTACCGAATCCGTGGCCTACCTGGTGGGAATTGCTTCAATCCATTTCGTGAAATAATCCGTCGCTGTGAGGATCCACCTATGCTGAGCTGAAGAGGCAGGATGAATTTCACCAATGAAATCTAAACTCCACTGCTGAAAAGGTGCACTTACTTCGACGGGCTTAAGTGGCAAAGGCTGCAATTTCTTCCTTCCTTCAAAAATCTGACATTCATGACAGCTTTTAACAATTTTATATACATCAGCAAAAAGAGTCGGCCAATAATATCCCGCTCTCAAAATCTTGTTGGCCGTTGTTTTCCAAAAAAGGTGTCCCCTGCAATCTCCTTTATGAAAATCCTCCATAACATGCTTTGCTTCTTCTTCCACCAAAAAATTCAACAAAACACCACCAGGATCTTTCCAATAAAGAGCATCATTCAAAATGCAAAATTTAGCAGCTTTCAATTTCAGAGTTCTACCTTTGTTTCTAGTCATGCCGGGCAATGGTGACAAATTTTGAAGCACATATACAATATCCGAATACCAAGGAGAATGAACAAAGATTTCTGATACTTGAATTAGCGAACTTTCCTCATTTTCTTCGGACATAGCAGCAATGAGATTTATGTCCAAGGCATGCAAATTCGATTCAGCCATTAGCTTAGCCAGCCCCTGTCCTTTGATAAGCTTTGTGGGATTGATTTCCACATCATACTCCAACAAGGAAGCAATCCATTTGCCTCATCTCCCTTCTGGATCTGTTTGCACGAAGACATCCTTCACAGCAGCATTAGGAACATAAGCAAGAATATGGGAATGCAGAATATATACTCGAAAATATTTCAGCGCTTTCACTGAAGCAAGAGCTTGCTTTTCAATAATGTTGTATTTCAGGGCTGCATCTCTTATGGTTCAGCTGAAAAAAGAAATTGGTTTTTCATTCTCATCTCTCTTCTGCATCGATACTGTTGCCATAGTATGCTCAGAGGCAAACGAAAACAAAATAAAATCCTGGGTATAATCTGGGCTGATCAAAACCAGAGCTGAAGAAAGAGCCAATTTTACTAAATTGAAAGACTTTACAGCCTCCTCAGTCCACTTCACTAGGCTGTCCTTCTTAAGCATGTTTGTAATCTCCCTTAGATGTTCTGCAAGATTAGGCACAAAGCGACGCAAGAAATTCATCTTACCATTAAAAGACTGGATCTCCTTCTTGTTTCAGGGAGGGTCAATTTGCTGAATAGCTTCTACTGATGCTGGATCAATGCAAATGCCATCCTTTGAGATAATATGACCAAGTATTTTTCCCTCATTCGTGGCAAACAATCTCTTCTTCGGATTGAGTGACACACCATATTTTCTACACTTTTGAAAGACAATTTTCAAATGATACATGTGCTCTTCATCAGAATTGGACAAGACTGTCAAATCATCAAGATACACCACTAGAAAAACATCCTTCTCATTTGCAAATTCCATATCCATTGCTCGCTGAAATGTCGCACCAGCATTCTTCAAACCAAAAGGCATTTTGGCATAATGGAAAGTCCCCCACGGAGTGCTGAACGCTGTTTTGTCTCTATCATCCTCATGGACCAGAATTTGGTTATACTCAGAATAACCATCGAGTGGTGACATACGAGATGCTCCAACTACTCACTGAAGTATGTGATCCATTTTGGGCAACGAATAATTATCTTTCAAAGAAACTTTATTCAGATTCCTAAAATCAATGCATAAGCGAATCTCACCTGTCTTCTTGCGCACGAGCACCAAATTAGAAATCCAATCTAAAAATATTATAGGAACAATGATACCAGCCTTGTACAATCGATTGACTTCCTTTTCTATCGAAGGAAACAACTTTGGGTTTATTCTTCTCAACTTCTGCTGAAAGGGCTTTTGATTTGGCTTAATCAGAATGGTGTGCTGAATTATATTGGTATCGTATGTTTTCAAGTCTGAATAGTCCCAAGCAAATACATCAGCAAAAGAAGACAACAAACTGATATACTTTGCTTTTACCTGTGGTGGCAATGCTTTTTACAATTTCACCATTTTTGGATTTTCAGCTGATCCAATATTGACATATTCAACTCCCTTTTTGGTTGGCCGCAAGGTTGGTTTTCGAGCAACGTCATCCTGATCAAAAAGCTCTTCTAAAGGTATCAAACATTTAGGAATGACATTATCCTTCAGCTGCAAAAATTCCATCTGATTTACTTGCACATCAGCCCCACCATCATCATGCTCTACATCGATTGAAGTGTCTTTGAATTTGCCTTCATTTTGCAGAAATTCATCAATTTCTTCGTCATCTTGAAACACTTGCCAATACCTTTGATTGTCCGGGACGGTAGGACGATGCTTCACATGAATTTCAAATTTGTTACTTGAGTTCATTGGGATCTTCAAATTACTTTTTTCCTTTGCAAGTGCATCTGCAATACCATTCTGAATACGAGGGACACAAGTCAAGGTATAGTCTGAAAAAAATTTCAAGATATCAAGAACTGCATTTCGGTAAGCCCGCATTCGAGGATGCTTGGCTTGGTATTCACCCTTCACGTGCTTAATAACCAATTCGGAGTCGCCATATACTACAATCCTCTTAGCATTCAATTTTCTAAGGATTTTTATACCAGCAATCAAAGCTTCGTATTCCACCTCATTATTTGAACAATCAAAAGCCAACTTGTAAGAACATACCTATACATTACTTCGTACCTTGTTTGGGGCAGAAAAAGGATTGCGTACCCAAATACCAATTCCAGCACCATCATTTCCCACTGCACCATCAAAATCCATGGTCTAAAAACCATCTTCATCTTCTTCCAAGTGCTGAAATTCAGTTTGTTATGTTATTTCTGCTTGTTGTCGATCAATTTTCTGCTGCTGTCGGAAGGCTGATTGCTCAGCGGAACTTTCAAGTTCTTGTCTCTCTTTCTTCAAAACTTCTCTAAAATTTTATGTGATCTCCGAAATGTTCTCTACTTAAAATAACTGACTATTTACATCATTGAAACTATCTAAATACAAAACAAAAGATTCTAAATCTGTATGTACATAATTAATCGGATGATTTATCGGTTTCTCCTTGCTGGTAATCATATACTTTATCTTTTTCTCCCGATATAATTTTCTCTTTTGACTGAACACAGGAATAGTAGCGTAGGAGAAATCAAGCTACAATGTTCCCTTTAGTTTCACTCCCCAAGATCTGGAAAGGAGCATGCCAAATCTAGGGGGAATATCCACCACAACCACATCCATCAAAACATTCTTAGTAGGGATCTGATCTAAACTGACCACCAAATATTTGATGAGCCCAATGCATCTTACCCTACTGGAATCAAAAGAATACAGATAATGATACTTCCTAGTGATGTCCAATCCCAATTTCTCCATAATTTCCCTTGGCATGAGATTATGAGAAGCTCCGGAATCAAACATGGCCTTATGCATCACATACTCATGCAATCTAAGGCTGATATAAAAAGGAGGCACATCACTATCTAGAGACTCGCCATCCAAAGCTGGACCAAATATCAACTCAGGTTGATCATATTCAACATTCACCATATCAGACATTCGATCGAAATTCAAAACTTTAGATACCTGACCCTTATAACTGTTGGTCTTCATCAATTTAGTCAAAGGAATGGAAACCTTTAGCTTAGAAATTTCATTCTCTAAGCTAAAAGCTGAAGTCTTCTCTACCTCTTTGGCTGGAACATATTTTTTCTCAGCTTTCTCCCTTGATACAATTGGCTGATTAGATCTTTCATTTTCTGCTGGTAATTTTCTAGTAGTGGGATCAACTATCTCTTTTCCCTTCTTCTGTGCAATAGGTGAATCATTCTTTGGTGCTGAAACTTCCTTTCTCTTTTGGATTGGGTTAATAGGCACATCTCTATTTCTAAGTGAATATTGTCTCTTCTGGGTGGACAAAGCATTCATATAACCTCTCTGATACTCATCCGACTCTTCTTCAAGAGCTGTCTCATTTGCCAAGATGAGATCCTCGTCTTTTTATACAGCTGAACTTTCTGAATATTCCTCATTTTCAGTGATATAAATTGGCAAATCATCAGGAGTAAAGAAGTGATTCTCTTCTCCTATTACATCCTCTTCATCATCTAAATCCTCACCAACAAAATTCTGTTGTAAAGGTGTCTTTACCTACTGCTGTACTGCTAGTTCTTGTGCTCGCTGCTCTCGTTGTTTGATCCTGAATTGTGGTTGCTGTTAGCCACGGAAGTTAGGATTTCGAATCTGTGGTTCAGGCTTATCAAGTGTTAATATTTCAATCATCTTTTCCACCTTACAAAGTACTTGATCTGAAGTAGAAGCTTCTTCCTTTATTGCGACTTTCTTTCAGCTCTCAATCTAGCTCTCTTGTCATTCAAATTAGCTTCAACACTCACTACAATTTTCTGCATGTCTTCTAAAGTGGTAGGATTTCTTTCTCTTAGCTGATAGGCCATGTCCGAATCGAAACCATACAGAAACTTAAGCAAATATGATCTTCTAGATGGCCTTAAATCATCAAGAATTGCATTGTAAACCACATTGAATCTTATACAATAATCTTGGACAGACCCACCAATGTTTCGTTCAATCTTGGTATATTCAGAAGTGATCTGAAGAGGACCTTTCTTTACTTCCCATCGATCCAAGAACTGTCTCTGAAGTTCAGCCAACGTAGGAATACTTCTAGCCGGAAAAGCTCTGAACCATTTTCTCACTTCTCCTCCAAAGGTTTGAACAAACAATCTCATGGTCACATTTTCTGCGTCAATCTCATGAAGATCGAAGAAGTCTGACATCCTATCAACGTGTTGCTGGGTAGGAAAAATTTGAGGTGTGCCATCAAACAATGGGATTTTTCTCTGATAGTCTGCGAACATGTCATCCAAGTTCTGAGGTAATACAAGAGGTGAAAATCGAGCAACCATTGGTCTAGGTGGATTCACAATCGGATTTGGGGATATAGGTGGAGTCGGGGCAGTAGATGTATGAGGTGTATGTGGTGTGGATGGAGGAATTACTATTGCAGATTGTCGATCAGAAATAGATGGTTGCACCAGAATGGTAGGAATGAAAGGAGGCTCGGTCGGAATGTGTGAACCAGATGTAACTGCTGATGGCCCAAGAGTTTCAGATGCGGACTCTATGAATTCAGGGATGTTTGTTGCCACAATTGAACTCTGAATATTAAAAATGTAACTGTCAATAGATCTATTAACCTATTCAATTTCAAGATATTTGATAAACTCGGGATTTATGACAGTAGAAGCGATAGCACTTTCAGACTTAGTCTCAAACAACGACAACTCAAATTGTTCATCAAAATCGAGATCTTCAAGATACTCGAAAACAACGGGACATGAATGAGATTTAAACAAAGGAATCAAAGGACTTTCTCGATGATGGATTCTTGAAATCAGATTGGGATTTTCATACACGGGAGGTGGATCGGGATCTGGATTTGCTCTGGTATGTCGTCTGGAAGCCAGTGTGTTGACTTATGTTCAAAATCAAAGGGACAAAACCAACTTGTTCAGCCGATCAAATTCTAGAATCATCATCGAAAAGTACAGAATGATCTAATGTACTGGGGAAATTCACAAGTTAAATGTTACGTTTACAAACAAGACTGGAGATTGACTGAAGCAGCATTCATCTACTTTCGTTGATGCAAAGCAAGAGCGTTTCGAAGGCTACCTGGCTAACTTCAGGCTCCGTCTGTAGCTTATGAAAAAAATAACACTTACAAGAAAATCATTTCATCCCCAGTATGGTGGCCACTATGTTATGGCCTAAATCTACCTCAGGCTGAAGAAAGCCAGAGTTCAGGGTAACATCAAACCACGCTCAGTCTGGTAGCTAGCCCTACCAGATCAGGAGAGGGCTCTCTCTAGGTCAATCTCAGCAAAGATAGTCAATAAGGCTTGAGATGACTCTGAAAAAGGCTAATTTTAGGCTAGGTATATAAGTAAAAGAGTTTGAATTTATTTTGGGGGTTTTTGTTGGAATCAAAGGGAAAGGCAGTTTTGGGTCCGGGGATAAGGCCTAGTTTTTGCAAAGTTCTGAATGGGGCAAGGAAGGAAATTTTTTCGATGCTTTGGATTAAATTAATGGATGGCTCAGATTGGTGAGGAGCTAAAGAGGGCAAGAGGCTCTCAAGAATCCTCTTCAAATAGATGAAAACATTAAAAATTAAACAAAACTCAAGGCAGAGCAAAGCAATCTAATGAATTCCACCTTTATCACTCATTTGTTTAATTTAAGAAGATAAGAGAAGGGAAATGATACACATAAAAAATCAGTGAAATTAAAATCACATAGAGAAACACACCATCAAAACATAGAGCCACATGGATCCCAAAGAGTGCTGCAAACCCTGGTCTATTCCTTTGCCCAAAATTGCAGAGATGAAATGTACAATGAAATGCCAAGCAATCCCAAGTGTCCAACCCTGAAAATGACTGATGAATTACATGATATAGACAAGCCTAACTCATTCCCATGCCTCTAGGGGTAGATCTCACCATTCTAGGAGATGTTTCAACCATATCTAAACTAAGAACTGGAAAATAGGCAATGAAACAACTTGCCTCTATATGATAAGAAACTGATTCATTCACTCACATTTCACTTTTTGGTGAATGAATCTACTTAGATGAGTAAAAATGTGCCAAAATTACATCAAAGTCATGAAATCACATCAAGTTACATCAATAGTTACATGAAAAATCAATTTGGCCAAAACTAGGCGAAAATCTGAGCTATTGAATGAAAATGAGGCCAAATTTCCCAATGCGCCGCGCCTGAAATCTCTATGCGTCATGCCACTTTGAGGCTAACTGTGAGGGCCTTCCCGAAGTCCAAATTGAGAAAAGGATAGCTCGTTGGAAATCCTTGCTTGTCTACTTTTCAACCCAAGTGGAATTTTTAGCTTTGGTTTCCATTTGCCCCTCCAAAAATCAAATCTCCCAACACTGGTTCCTGTGTGTGCAAAAAGTGGCAGAAAGGCCATTTTTAGGGTGTTTTTGACCCTTCAGGCAACCCAAAACTTGTCAAAATACTTAGGTAATTTATAGGCATGCATAAATTTTGATGAAAAATCCAAAAATACAAATTTTTCCTCCAGAAGAGCTGCCAATTGTAAGCGCGCGCCAAGTGGCGCGACGCGTCGGGTAGGAAAATATGTTTTGAGGCCAAAAAATTCAAAATTGACAAAAATTTTCCCAAATTTCCTGAAATTTGGGTTGAAGGTCCCTCATCAAGCACTATGCTGGGCAAAAGAAGATTCGGCCAAAATTTGGTGTCTATCATGCCTTTTGCGACGCTTTAGTGCCCTCTTTAGTTTTGCCTTCAGAATTTTGATTTGTGCCTTGCAGACATGATTTCGCACCCAATAATGGTTCTTCATGCGTGACAACATGTTCTTTTCCCTGTTTGCCTTTTCCAACAGCTTCTCCAAATGGATATTGACTCTTTCAAGCCAAGTCTCCCGATCAACCTCAATCTCCCGCTCAATGGGTGTCATCTCAGTTTGGCTTCTTTGGGCAGCCTGCTGGTTCTCACGGATGTTTTCAACTCCATGACTGTATGTTGATCCTCTAACTATTTTTTTCGTTGCTCCAAGTAGTTTATCACCCATTGGGCCCTCTGTAACTTGACTGTCAAGGCATCTATCTCTGCCTTCTGCTCCTGAATAGTCTCTCTCTACTTTGAGCTTGGAGAGCTCAAATCCTCATCAATAAGTATGAAATCAGTGTCTTGGCCTCCTGAAGGCCCCTCATCCTACATGGGATTCTTCCCTCTATCATGTACCTGTACCTGTGCTGCTGATGACGGAGGCGAGACCCCTTCCACCCAAGGTGGAGATAGTACTCGCCGAGCTGCTGCAAATAATGCTCGGGTGCCTCTCTGATAAGTAACGAACACTGGCACACTGATAGGCTCTATCTCGTGACCTTCAGGCTGATGTGAAGGTTCACCTGGCTCATGAAAAACCTTCGGAGGAACCTGATGAGTCGTGAAGAAATCATTAGCAATGATGTCTTCCCATGTAATACCCTACAAGCCAAGCTGATGCAACACTATAATTTTAATGAGTGCATAGTGGTAAATACTGTTGTACTGTTGCTCGGGAGTTTCCTTCTGCACAAGAGTGGTCATTCTCTCGATGTTCCGGCACATGAAATAAGGAATGTTCATCATCCTCTCTCTAGTGAAATGCATCAATAACCTAATATGATAAGCATAGAGGCGCGAGAACCGGCCCTCACAACTGAAATATCTGATAATGAGCTTCATCAATGGCACATAGGACTCCTTCAAGAATCTGAAAGGGAACACTCGGCTGAGTTTCCTCACATAGCTAGTTCTGATATATGGTTCATAAGGCACTCTGTCCACCTGCTGTATTTTGTTCCACTGTTCACCCACATTCGGTATTCCAGTTGCTTGAGATATGGTTTCCGGTGTCAGAGTGAAAGTTACACCAGCAAGAGTCACCTGGCCATCATGTAAATGCAATACAACAAACGAGCCAACTCCTGATGATAATGAGTCCTAGAAATCATTTCACAATACTGAAAACATGACTGTTGTTGAAAACATGCTATGGAAAGTGGACAAGCCTACAATTGAGCCAATGAGGTGGGTTGTTCTCTCACATGTTTGCCACTTTTATGAGACCTCCTAGGTGCATGTAACTCGGTGGTAGAATCACTATCTCTGTCATATGATGTATCAATGTCTGTCTCCATGGTGTTTAAAGTCTATGCCGAGTATATGCTGATTTGTATGAAAATGAGAATTTGGTGCCTTTGTCTTGATTTCCAAATGTGTCAAATGAGGGACTGTGGGAAATAGGGAAGTGAGGATAATGGGGTTTAATCAAGTGAGATTTGATAATGTAGGGATAATGGACAGTCACTTGATTGTTTGGGAAAGCTGGGGTTTGGGAATTTTTACAAATGAAATGGGAAAGGGAAAATGATGGGAAATGAAATGACTTGGGATATACGGGAATAGGGGAGGACTGTAATCATAATATTAACAGTGAGAGGGAGGAATAACCAAGAGGGGAATGAAGTATGTGGCACAAAACTATTTTAAAACACCAAATTTAAAACCCTAAGGAAATTTTTTTTAACAAGGTGATAGGGTTTAAGTTTTTGGCATTCCAATTCTCATAATCCATTTCAATCAACACCAAACATTGATTAACGACAATTGCAAGATGACTTGAACTTACTTGGAGCAGTGGAGACTGTTTCGTTTTGAAATTTGAGAGAAATGGCAACAAATTTTCTGTTTCGGCCCTGTGCGTCGCGAAAGTGGCCCAATGCGCCGCGCCCGTTCTGTGTGCTGCGCCAGTTCAAAATTGCACAATGGTGAGCGGCCCTATGCGCCGCGCTCAACCAGTGCGCCGCGTCCAATGCCCAGTGCGCCGCGACAGTCAATCTCACCACAGTTTCGCTTTCCAACACTGTTTCGCTCTTCCATAATTTGACTTGGCTCAATGCTAACTATTGGTATGAAAATGACTTATTGAAACACAAAAATATCTTTTATGCCATAGATTTTGATTTTTAATTTGAAAAAGCCCACTTTCTAAATTCTAAAAACTTTGTCACTTTTCACATAAACTCTGCTTTTGTTTCCTTTGTGATTTTTGAACTGAATGATGAATATCTTGTCTGTCTTTGCAGGGATAGCTGGCATGGAATTTGGCAAGGGTGACCAGGGCTGCGCCTGAAGAACTTTGCAACTGAAAAACTTTGAGAATTACACCGCATTTATTACAAAAAGACGAAATAGATAATTTTTCTTCAAAACAGAGTTTTGAAGAAAAATCATTATCAAGCATTATGATGATGAAAATTTTCATACTAAAAGCTTATTTGAAGCTTCCTCATGTGTCTTCTGACATTATTAAGCATTTTTAAGACCAAATTAATGAAACCCTAAACCTAATGAAACCTAAAACCCTAAAATGACTCTTTGCCAAGCAAGAGACCAAACATGACTATAAATGACTGAAAATGATTTTTATGAATAGAATTGGACCAGCAGGTACAAGACATGAGGAACATGAGGAAAAATCCCCCCCTACCATCAGAATATCCATGCCCCTAAATGGAATGCAGCTGACTGAACGGAATGAGACACCTAGAATGAAATGCAACAAAAGAGATTTGATCTCTGACGGAGGGATGAAGATACCGACTCTAACAATACCAAGACATAAATAATCATCATAATTCCTTCTATGATTTCCCTCACCTTCCTTATATGCTTGGTGAGCTTCCTCACCCTTGGTCCCATTCATTAAATATTCTACTCTCATTCATACACTCCTCCATCATAATTGGGTTGTCCTACAATAACTCTCCACTACCTCCATGACACTATCCACATGTTTTAGTGCCTATTCACACCAAAAAGTACTTTATTTTAGCTGATACAATGATCCACATTCGAATTAGAAGTGGTTTTATTCCTATTAAAGATATTTATGGGTCTCTCTACCCTCTTATTCATTTATTTTATTAACAAAAGAAAAAATTAATATTCCAACTAGCTGAAAGCTAATTAGGAAGATTATTGTCGTCCCCTCCCAAATGTTGCTTGTCCTCAAGCAACTGCAAGGATGGAAACTGAAAAATATCCTCTCCTTCCCTTGTATCATTCTCATTCGATAATATACTCCACTGAACCATATTATCTCCAATCAATCTGTCCCTTAGCTGCCCCTCCCAAGTGTCTGAGTTAGCCTTTGGTGATAAAACCAAATGGCTCGCATCATAAGGAAGTGGGAGGTCCATGGAGGTAACTACATGCTATCTAATGGCCTTCTTGAGGCACGAGATATGAAAAATGTAGGGGATCTTAATCCTAATGAGAAGCTCCAACCTATATTCCACTCTTCCAATAATATGGATCACCATGTGTGGCCCATAGAAAATCTCCTCGATCCCCTGCTTCTGCAATCTAGACGGGATATATGGCTGAAAATTACAGACCAAATTTTCCACCCCACGTTGTCTCTGTCCCCATCTATGATATGTGTATAATTGCTGCTGATCTTGAGTTGTAGAAATGTTGTCCTTAAGAGGTCGGGTTACACCCCGACTCTCTAGAATACAATTTTTGGTTCTAGGAGCCTTTCTTTCCCAAACCATTCCACCAATAGTGAATAGAACATCATCACCATATGGAACCAAAAATAGAGATACATTGAGTTCCATATGAAATTTTAGATGGTGACAATATTTCCTCAAGTGAGACCAACGCTGCTATGCTCCTATCTACCTCAAAACATAATGTAGTAAGTGGCTTCCCAACCACATGCTTGTTGCCTTTGTCTGCTCACCTACATGGAAGTAGTAAAGGGCATTTTGTGTCAACTAAGTATGCCCCAAATAGAACAACACTTTCCCAAAGCCCTCTAGGAAGTGGCCATCCCCATCTTATTATGGTCCCAAGAAGACCATGCAGTCCAAAGAGAGGCTTGCCCTCTTGTGGAGAAATGCACTGTATATAAATGGAAAATGAATGAAAATACTTTGTTATTTGATCAATAAGCACAAAGACACAACCATTACCATGTATTGTTGGTAAGCTGGTAATGGGATCCCTAGATGAGCTCTCCCATCTCTTTCCCAGAAAAGTAAGTGGTTGTAACAACCTTGTAGGATGGTTGCCTCCCTCCCTCCTCAATAAAACTACACATCTCCTCATATGTGAGAGAAAATCTCCCTTGAGACCCTCCCATGAGAATCTCTCCCAAATGGATTAATATGTCGTGATGAAATCCTAGTGACCAGAAAGGATTGAATCATGTGATGCATGTAGAACCTTCTCCTTGAGCTTAGAATCTCTAGTCAAGAAGATCTGATCCTGGTAATAGATGACTCCATCCATCACTATATACCTCTCATCATTCACCTGCCCTTCAAGCACTTCACATGTGAAGTGGTTCCTAGAATACTCCACCAATAGTTGGGACTCCCAATCTGGATCGATCCTTAACAATCACAACGTTGTTGGCTTTTGTGATAAGGAACTTGTTACCTCCTCTCCTACCTCTTTCACATGCCCAATTCCATAGCCACATGCCGGAATTGTACTTTCCCACTTTTTTTTCCTCTCTTGCAGTTGTTTCTGCTCAAGAAAATATTGATGTTCATGGTGGTCAATCTTCACTTGGAAGCTATTTCCCATCCAAAACCTCCTGAGTTTGGTCAATGCATGTAAGAAGGCTAGCAATGCTCTAACATATATGGAAGAATCCTTCTAGTGTGGAAGTATCTTCTAACTCTTAAAGGCTCTGGAGTAGCCCTCTTGCACCCTACTTCTGCCATAATCTACTCACGAAGAATCACCTTTTAGTGCAAAAGGGTTGGTGAAAGTTGGCAATACCGATACCAAAAAATTAATCATCTACTCCTTGAGCCAATCAAAGGCCCTCTGCATGATGCTAGTCCCATACAAGGCTCTCCTCTTAGCTAGATATGTGAGTGGTATCACTTTTTGTGAGAACTCTTTAACCAACTTCCAATCCAGGGGCCTCCCTGGTGGAATGCCTCCAAATAATAAAAAATCATGATCTAGAGGAAACTGCATATCTGAGTGGACAGACTTATCCTGTCTTCCTCTGTGCAAATCAGTCTCCATATTATGTTTACAGGCTTCCTGAGGTGGATATTTATGCATGCCCCTGATCGTTTGATGATTATCGCTCTTCTTATCTATCCATGCCATCTCAAAGCCTCCCAATTTGTAGTGACCTTCCCTACTGTAATTAGCTGTTGCACACCCAATATCACATTGGTGTCAAGGGTCTTGGCCACAAAGAAGTGATCTATCATGGTGTGTGTGCCCAAATTTATAGTCAATTCCAGAACACACTTTCCCCACTTCTTAGTCCCGAGGACCACAACTGAGAATCCTTCAGAATGACTAGTGGGTATGTCTCCCCTCTGCACTAGTTGGGCATCAATAAAATTGTGGGCAGTCCCACTGTCTATCAATATTGGCACATGGTGCTCTTGGATTGTGCCTTAGTCTCCCAATGTTATATTATTTGGAACTCCTCGTAAGGATGCAAGCGCTCCCCTAGTTGGAGGAATTGCTTCATTTCCACCTCCAGGTGTTGGTGGATCTCCTCCTGGTGCTACATCGCTGGTATCTCCTTCCAGATCTTCTTCTTCCTCCCCATCATTATCGAAGAATACCTCATCATGACTAATATATCCTTTGTCTTGGTTCTCTCTTGAGGAAGGAACCTTCATAGCTTCCCCTTTCGACTGAGAGGATAAATCTTGCTGAAGGGAGGCTCTTGTCCTTGGCAAAGTATTTTGTAAGTCTCTAGCCCTTTCAATAGAATCCTAGAGCATATTTGGTCTAGTGGATTCTACCAACTTATGCTAAGGCTCTTCTAGTCCATCAATAAACATATGTACTCTTCTAAATGCATATAGATCTGGCACCATGACTGAAATTTTTAAAAATTTAGAGATATAAGTCTCTAGATCTTCTGACTGCTTAAGCTTAGCTAGCTCAAAAAAATGATCTTCTGGTCTGTTCGATCAATATTACCACCACCCTTTGGGTAAATTTTGCATAAGTAGTTATATTGGCATGCCCAAATGTAGATAAGCCATGAAACCACCACTCATGTGATTCATCTTCAAGGTGCAGTGCTGCTATCTTAATGGCCTCCATCTCTAAAACTCGGTTCATCGAAAAATAGATGCCTAATTTTCTTACCCAAGCCTTGGCTGTGCACTTGGGTGACCTATCAAAAGCAGGAAGAAAGAATCTACCCAAATTATGTTGAAGACCATTGTTCTGCATGTACCCTCTACCTCTATTGTGATTACTGGGTCTTCTATTATCCTTGATCTGACAAAACCCTTGGATATTTAGATGCTCTTTGAACCTCTGAGATTGAGATTCATATTCTATGAGATAATCACCAATATTCCCCTCCTTCTTTGTTCCTCCTACCTCATTTCCTATTGCTAGGAATGTAGGCATGGTGGACCGTTGTGGAATTGGCTATAATGTAGATTGCTCACACCAATAATGTGAGGTGCCAGAACTCTCTCCATGTTGAGACCTTCTTGGGGTATCTTTATGTATTTCCATCCTCATCTCCTTGATTTCTCTAGCAATATCCTACATAGTTTGGAGAATAAGTTTTGGAAACTCTCTTCCATCCATTGCTCTAGATTTATACACGTAGTGCCGCAAAGGCTGAGCCAAGATTATGCTCTGATACCACTGTAATATTTGAAATGAGGAAAAATAGGAATATAGAACATAAAACTAGAAAATGCAGTGAAATATCAACACATAACATAAGATAGATCATAGAGCCATTTTATTAGACATTATAGAAGAAAATGTGTATAAGATCATGAGGAAAAAGACCCTCAAGCTAGGAAAAACCAGCCACTAAGGATCCAGTACATAAAATATCAAGAACAATTGTTACACAAAATGTTGGAGGCTATGAAAAAAAAAAAATTCTAGGACTGAATTTTGTTTTAGATGAGAATACATGGATTTTATAATATAGTGATAGAAAATGTTGGGATCAGAGATTTAGGCTTTCTAGCACAATTCCAAGACAACCCAGAAAGGGTTTTTAGAAATAAACAAAATGAAAAATGTAGCCCTAGGGATGGATACTGCTCTATAGCTGGATAAATAATTAGAGGTGGCTGATATGATGTGAAAATGGGTGATACCCCTCCTCACTAATTTTCTGTATGAAGAGTTGCTCCCCTCACTGAAAAATAAGGTCAATAACTTGGGTACTTGACCCTCCACTGCAACTTCCCTGTAAAATAACATAGTTTCTAAAGGAGAGTGCATTGTAGATGATGGCTTCTACTTGGCCTGATTTCGGATACTGGAATATTTCTCAAGGAACTTACTTGCTAGCCTCACGGATGAAGGGTTTCTCCCCTCACTGGAAAACAAGCTCAGAAACTTGGTCTATCAACCCTCCATTGCTACTACCCTGCAAAAAACCACAATCTTGAAGGAGACTACACTATGGATGATGGCTGAAGCTTTCATTAATGCCAAATAATGGAAATTAAGCTCAATGAACCTCTCCTAAGTGGGCACTCGAAGTTCCCCGAGGATGAGGGTGGGATTTCTGCTTGGAAATACCCTTGTGCTAAACAGCACAACAGACTCTGTTGAATAGATGAAGCATGCTGAATGTCATAAAATACCAATACATAAACAAGAATTAAAATGCCTTCTATTATTTCCATACCCTTCCTTATATTCTTAGTGAGATTCCTCATTCTTGATCCCACTCATTAACGATGCTACTCTCATGCATACACTCCTCCATCATAACTGTGTTGTCCTCCAATAAATATCCACTACCTCCATGACAGAGCTATTGATTTGGTCAACCTTGGCCCTATCCACATGCTTTACCTCCTATTTACACCAAAAAGTGCTTTATTTCAACTGATACAATGATCCACATTTAGATTAGAAGTGGTTTTATTCCTACTAAAGAGATTTACGGGTCTCTCTACCCTCTTATTCATCTATTTTATTAACAAAAGAAAAAATTAATATTCCAACTAGCTGAAAGCTAATTAGGAATATTACATTTATGACAACAAAGCCATCAGTACCATAAAAACTGATTGGGTTCTAAATATAAAGTTTCAATGAGTACCTTTGTGTGTGTTGCACATTATGGAGATCAAAATATTGCTCTAGATGTAGTATCCATGTTACTAGATCCTTTCCATCAAAGATCGTCATATCAATCTTTGGAATATGGTGGTTCTTCTATACAACATTAGATTCTATGAAAACATGACTAAAATCTGTTTTTTTCTCATCATGAGCTTCATCTAATTCATTTTCGCCACTAGGAATCATTTCATATAGCAACTTTGTCAAATCTGCTTTTAAACCATTCTTAAAATCCTCCATGTTTCCTTTTATTTTTGCTTCTATACCATCCATGTTAGCTTTAATGTTGTCGTTCAAGCCTTACATGTCTAATTTTAAACTATTCATGTCACCTTTTAAACCATACATGTTCCCTTTTATTTCATCTTTTGTTGTTCTTTGTGAGAGAAATTTTTTTTGCACTTGGTCCCATAATTTTGAGATATCATGCTGCAATTATTCCTCTTCGTGCATCATAGTAGAGATATATTAGGGCTTAATGGGTGTGGAATTATTTTTTTTGGGAGGAATTTTGTAGCCCAATATTAATATTTATGCTTCAATATTCCTTTGGAATCACTTCAAACTAACTTTTCAAAGAAAAGTTATGCAATTAAAAAAAAAATACGCACGTTTTTCTTGATTTTAGGAGCTCAATCTTGAAACAGTTGTAACTCTGTAATTTTGGATCTCCAAGGATTATATGGGGCATAATAATAACAATATGGGGACTGCATGGGCACAAAAATAACAATAAGGGGGCTACAATAAAAATAACAATAAGGGGCTACATTAGAATTATAGGGACCTAACAAACCAGTATTTAACAATTCTAACAAAAAAAACAAATTTGACTCTAACTCACAAAGGAAACCATTTATTTATGTAAAAATTTCACCTTGCACCTACTTCATAGGAGCTTGGTTGTCGATGTACAATTTGAACAAAATCCCATTACCAGAACCTTCTCCCAGGGTCCCATCCAAATCCTTTAGTTGTGTCGCTCTTGTATCTGTCACATACTCAATAATGCATGGTCCCAACAAATGTATATAAAATTATCCCAATTATTTTTCCTATTCTTCTATCATGCCACGCCTTCTCTCTTGTTTTTTTTCTCTTCTAGGTTAAATATGCCTACTTCACAATCTTATTCTAGTTGCAGTATCTCTTGTAACCTCTGCTCCACTGTTCTAGGTTCCCTTAGCTTCTTTGGCACCAAAATTTCCATTGGTATTACTACCTCGTGTCCATCCACTAACTTAAAAGGGGTTTTTTTAATCAACCTCTTGTATGTGGTCCTATATTCCCACAAAATTTCTAGTATCGTCAAATACCAATCATAATGTTGTACATTACCTTCCTTAGTAAGTTATGTCTCCAATATTTTATTAAAGGCCTCCATCATATCATTAGCTTATGGATGGTGGGGAGTGCTCTACTAATGATAAATATGAAACTCCTCTATAAGTGTGGAAATGGTCTTGTTCAAAAATTGAGTTCCTTAATCGCTCATAAAATTCCTCACACACCCAAACCTAGATACTACATTTCCAAACAAAAAAAATGCAACGATATTTGCACCTTAGTCTTTGACTAGCACGAATTCCACTAATTTAGTCAGGTGGTCAATGGCAGCGATTATGTACTGTGCACTAGTTCTTCTTGTTGGTGGGATAATTACACCCACAAAGTCAATTTCCCATGTATCTAATAATTATAAGGTAAGTTGGGGAAGCAAGGGAATGTCTTCTATTTTGGAAGGCTTCCCAAATTACATCGTAGGTTTTGCAAACGTCCTTGGCATCACCATGTAGGATTGGCCACCATAGCCTTTTGCGCAAGATCTTTTTCACCATGGATTGTCTTGCATAATGTCCTCCAATGACGCTTATGTACACTACTATTAGGATCGTGGGCCATTCATGTTCCAAAAAGAACCTGCGTATAATTCCATATGCACCTAACATGTATATGAAACTTGTGATGAGCTGATAATGTATGATTTTCACTACTAATTATTTTCTCTGCGTGATGTTATACCTTTCTGGAATCGTCCCTATGCTAAATAATATTCCAATCTCCACAAAATGTTCACCCACTATAGTCACCATAAAGAGCTACAAATCCATCATATTATCCTCCAAATTTTGTGCATCTTCAACTGTTGTTAGGCACGACAAATGATCAATTCATGTGTTTAGTCGACTAGACTTGACCACCACCTGAAAATTATATTCTTGAAAATACAAAAACTATCTGCAAATCATCCCCCCAAACATGGGCATTTTCATGATTTACTTCACCATATAATTATTTTTTTATAGTTTGAACGTATTACCTAAATGGTAATGTCTAAACCTTGAAGTTCATAAACCATTGCAAGTCTCTCTCTCTCTCCATTGTGGTGTAGTTTTTCTGAGCTATGGATAACTTCCTGCTAGAAAAAGAAATTGGATGATCGCTCTCTTGTTCCCCTGGCTATGGTAAGACCATGCCTGGCCCATTGCAATACATGAAGCATCAACATGCATGTGGAACTCCTTCTGTCAGCTTGGGAACCCCAAAATTATCGCATTCACCAGTTTCTCCTTTAAAGTGTAAAAATATTGTTGACACCCCTATTCCTAGTGACACATGTTTTCTTTCTTCAACAACTTCTCCATATGTAAGTAATATGAGCATACCCTTGGATAAAATTATGATAATACCATGTATTATGTAAGATAGAATGCAACTTCATGATTGATATAAGTGGTAGTAGATCCATTATCACCATGATTTGGGTAGGATCCACCAAGAAACCTTGCTTGTATAATATGTGCCTCAATAGAATACCAAAAGGTGAAAAAAATATACATTTCTTTATATTTAATGAGATTTTCAATTGTCTGCACCTGTCTAGTATAACATGAAGAACTTCAATCTTCTTCTTTAACAAATTAAACATGATCCATCAATCAAAATATAATTCTAAAATCTTGTGGATGAATTCCTTAAAATCTGCAAACAATATGCACAAGAAAATAGTTGATGCGTTCTTCAACCCAAATGGCATGACTATGTATAGACAACACCACCATTCCATTGTGAACTTGGTCTTGTGTCAATATTCCTTTGCAATATTCAGTTGGTGATAACTAGAGAATGCATCGGTAAATGAATATGCTTCCTCTCCAATCATGTTCTCTAGTATCTCATTTAATCCATCATTTAACTTTCGATGGTCTACATAGATTCTAATTTCTTTTGTCTTCTTATTCTGGACCACCATAGGGCTAATCTAATCTAAATCTTCCATATCCTCAATGATTCCTTATTCTAAAAATTTATCCAATTCTCATTGGAACTTCTATTTATATATTCTATTCAACTGATTGGGCCATCGCTTTATAGACTTAGCCTATCCAAAGCGTCAACTCATTGACTACAGTGGGAATCCATCAGATTTATAAAATCCATTATAGTAGGAAAATTAAATCCCATATTCAAATGGATCTGAAACTTTTGAAATTCTAGATGAAATACAAAAGAACCGAAATTCAAAAAATTGTAATAATGGGGATCTATGGAAAATCGTAGATCAAGGTATGAGTGGGATGTTAACATGTCAGGTGCAATGGTGACACTTGGGTAGAGACTACCACATGTTAGGCACATGTTATATGATGTGGCTTTGTATGGTATATACACATGGGCATAAAGTGTTAATTATATTCTCATATCATCCAATTCTCTTATTGTTTCCTTAATTTCCTCAAATGTGTTCGAGAAAAAATCCTAGTACTCATGTAGTAGATCAACAAACTTATCTAAGATTTTATTATCCCAGTAATCCCCTATAATCGCCATTTTAGTATTTTCCTTTGTCCTGATATTTACTTTCCTAGTTTTAATAAGATGCACATACTCATTTGATTGGAACTCTAGTTCACATAGTAGACACTCCCCTTCTATTTATGGAATAATTATATTTATGGGACCATCATCATCCTATCCCATATCTAGTACATTGTAACATTCCATGAACTCTTCTATATTCTACGAATGCTAGTGCACATTGTTATCGCTCCTCATTTTCCGAAGGCTCAGAAAGGAGACTGAAGGAGGTAACCTCAGAACAACTTTGGATTTGGTAGCAAGGCCTACCAAATCAGAGAGGTCTCTCTCTAAAATCTTAGAGCCAATGAAATGACTGGAGAGAAAAATAGATAATATGGTAGATATTCAACTCACTAGGGTTTGATTTTAAGGTTTTGTTTGTTGGGAAAAATACTCAGAGGGGGGGGGGGGGGGGTTGAATCAGTATTTAGGGAAAACTCAAAACTTTTTACTTTTTCTTACTTCAAAACCCATACGCTACTTTTCTGAACCAGACTCGTGTATATACGCAAATATTCTTCATAAAACTTGTGTATACACAGAGATCTTATTATGCAGATTATTCTTCACTTATATCTTTCATCATTCATTCATTAGATGTTCAATAAACAGTAAACATGTGCAGTAAGAACAGAATAAATCATCACACATAAGTAACAGACATGAACACCAAGATTTTAGGTGGAAACCCAAGTCGGGAGAAAACCACCCCTGCCGTTGTCTCAGCCTTCAATATTTTATTATAGAGAAAACATCTTACAACTTATGTGCTGGCGCAGACTCCTACCAGCACGCAGGCACCCACCTGCGCTCGTTTACCAGCCTCTCCTGGAAGGGAGCTACAACCCCCTGACTGAAGGCTACAACCCTCAGCACCTCTTTGGGCCACGTTTCATCAATTTTCACACTGGATCCAACCCACACAATTAAGCTCAAGAAACATTCATAAAACCAACAACATTCTCTATAGTAGCATAATCAATATTCGAACAACCCAGATCGTCATTGACAAATAGCAGTAAGACAGCAGAACAGATCAGACATTTGATACTTCATACTTCAGCAAACCCTAATCTTCATACGCGCTTTCCTTTCACTGATCCTGCGTATATACGTGCCTTCGACCATACAAACCCACGTATACTTCTTTACATATTACAGAGCTAATTTTACTTCCCATACGCGCTTTCTCTTCAGCAAACCCGCGTATATACGCGATTACTCTGCGGCGAACTAGCGTATAGTTCTTCAGACATTTAGGTCATTGCAATTCTTCAGAACAGATACATCACTCATATTTTACCCTTTACTTCAAACAAATGTTCACCTCATCTCAGATCTAATCATTCCATAAACAGATCTAGTAGATACATTCCAGATCTAGATTCCCTTCTTCATCATTTCTTCATTGGTGCATCATACATTCAGATATTTCATTCAACTGTAACCCTTTCCATTCAGATATGCTTCAGAGAGAAGTATTCATTCAAGCTCAAACTTCTTGCCCACACCTTTTGCACAATGAATTTCTTCTCCTTATATAGGTTTACCCTTTATCAATACCATGAGCCAAAACCACATTACTTTCGATGGTATTCCTGGACGGGGTCATATAGACGAATCATTACTCAATACAATGGGTCAATACCATGGTGTTCACCCCTGGTTTTACATATTTAGAGCACTTTTTCCCATACGTGATTTGGCACGTTATTTCCTGCGTGCATACGCTACTTTGTCTAGAAAAATCTGCGTATGCCATAAGACATCATTGTTTCAACACATGCTGAAATTCCTTTCATCATTACCTTCTGTACTCATCAGATTTACATTATTTAACAAGTTCATCAAGACATATTCCAACAAGGACAACTTCATCAAGTAGGTTGCCATCATATTTATCAAGTGGGTTGCCATCAAGGACAACACTCAGCATCATATTGCCAAAAATCTCCCCCTTTGGACTTGATGGCAACCACGATGGTGTTTGATCACTACAACAGATAGATATATTAAGAATACATTGACACCATGTCACTCTCCCATTCTTTGACATTCATTCCCTTTATTCAAACACCATGTCACTCTCCCCCTTTGACATCAAGGGCAAAGGGCGGACCAAAACCAACACAAGGTTTTTCTCCTCATGTAGAAGAAGCGCTCTGCAGATCTGTTGTGCACTGAAGTAACCAAGCTCCCCCTGAGTTCATGCTAAACCTTCAAACATATTTTTAATGAAGTATGTGGAGTACTGAAAAGGTATGTTTTTGATGATTATTTCAGTGGCTTTTTAGTAGAATTTGTAAACCTTTTTGTCTCATGAATTTGGAAAGTAATAAGGAATTATAATAAAACATGTGGAAATTGATATGCAAGACTTAACCACTAATAATGGTTATTTTCTGTACAAGAAAAGGAAAAAACGAGGAATTGCCGCTCCAAAGGAAGAGACAAAGTCGAGATAACTGCTGTCCCTCTGAAGGTGAACCGAATGCAAACAAGGCTAAATAGATTACAGCAAATCGGCTCGGAAAAGAAGGAGAAGACACCAGCTCGACGCCAAAGAAAGGAAAGGATGAAGAATTAACAGTTTGGCGAATCCCTCAGGATCTTCGATCCTGAGGGATCGCTGCTTTATTTATCTTGTTACTTGGACATCTCCGCCGTCGCCTTTATATAAAGGGACAACACTGTTAGCTTAGGAATATATAGAGATCAAGATAGGATACGCTTTTATGTAATTTTCTGTAAAACATCAGCTTTGATTATTAAGTTTCGTTGAGAACTGGTTCAATGTATTTTTGACCGATGCATTAATAAAAGCTTGGTGATTATTTCATCTCTGCGTCTGGAGTAACTTAAAGCGGTGTATCCTTGGAGGCTAAGGGCCCGGACCCGAAGGACACTTGCTTCTGTACCATTACGACTTTACTTCTGTGTGGTTTGTTTATCAGTATTATTTGGTGATTTGATATGCTTTATAAGTTCATATTACATGCTCTGTTAAAGATTGAATCATTGAGGTTTTTACAGACAGAATCGTGTGTTGACTCCGCATCAAGTTATTAATCCTTTTAAGAGTTAATTGCATGTTCTTACTGTTTTGTTACAGAGCTGTTATACTAAACGTTCGTGTTGTGTGCGTTTCTGATTTATCAGTACTGTTCCATAATTCATTAATAGTTATTGCTGTTCCATTGGTGTGATTTGTGTGAATTGCCTTTAGAGTGAAAGAATGTTATTTGATTGCAAAGAGTGCATTTGAGTTAATAGATTAAGTTTGGTTACAACCCGCGGGACTTAGTTATTCAATTGCTGTTCCATTTCAGATTTGCTGTTCCATTTTAGATTTGCTGTTATATTCCAGAATTGCTGTTCAATCCTTTATTTGCTTTGCTGTTCCATTTACTTGCATTTGTTGTTTTGGCGTGAGAGATGATCTAGGGCTGTAGTGAGCATTGGCAGTCACTGTCTAGCTCCCAGGCTCGTGGTCTATACTCTAATTTCCTTTCCATCAGTTTCCGAAGGGATGGGTTATCACTGTCGAACCCTTGACTGATAAGCTGTTGAGTTTTCTGAGTGTGTGATCTATTCTTTGAAGTAATTTAGTTTCAGACAAGCATCCGTTTACTCTTGTATTTCTTAAGCACTGTACTACTAGCATTACTCTGACAAATGATAGCCTCAGATTGAGTCACTCTTTGTAATAACAAAACGCTCCCGGATTGACATATTAATGTGAGGTAATTAGAGGTGAAAGAGACCCTTTTTATAGCTCCACAAAGTACATGACTCTATGACCTTCCTATCACCAAGGACTCATACTTACATCAAGATCCAACCAAGTGGATTTTCTTATGAGACTCAAATACCCAACCAAGTGGGTTTACACATTTCAACTCAACTACCCAACCAAGTGGGTTTACAAATTTGACTCAACTACCCAACCAAGTGGGTTTACAAATTGAAAAAGTCCTTACATGACTGAATATTACATTTTACATCAACATCATAGGTCTCAGCATGACCTTTTCATCAAATTACAAGTATGACTTTTTGTACCAAATACCAAAATACCTCAAGTGAGAGATCATATTTCAGAATCATCATAATGCCAACAATGCATTATATTCAGCAAGACTAATGCTCCCCATGAAAATTTATATCCAAGCATCCTTTCCATATGAGAAAGGCTCCTCCTTAGCTTGTGCAACCTGAAGTTCTTTCAACAACAAGTTATCAGCAACAATTTCTGCATAATCTGTCCTTATCTCTGAATCATAAGACTTCCATCTCATCCATGTGTGAAAGAAGCAAAAAAAATAAACAGGGCTCATCCACAATCATAAGAAACCATGTAACATGCCATCATCATTTAGAACTAAGAAATAAATAGATACAGTGCCAATAATACAATCATTAACAGTCATACTGATGCTCCCCCTAAACTGGTACTCTTGATCTTCAGCTACCATATTAATTCTCTTATCATCAATGCATACGCGACTGTGTCTGATGTAACTCGCATGTATACGCAGCTTTAGTTCACTGAACCCGCGTATGGAAAGTGAATTATAGAAAATTTCACATTCCTCCATCTCCCCCTGAATTTTTCCTTCCTGTACCTGTATTCTTCATGTCAGATGCTCTGTCAGCAATAATCATAACCAGATTTTCCAAATCAACCATGAGAATCATCATACATCGCTCCCCCTGTGACGATACATTACTAAGCTTCATAATGTATCTCACATCACTTCTACAATCATTAAGATAAGTAAGCTTTTAGAAGCGGATTACTGCAGTAGGGTCATTATTCCCTACGTTTCTGACCAGTCCTCCTTCTTTTTCCAGCTTTGCTTGAAGTTTCTTGTTGTGTGTTAGAAATTCTCCAATTTCTCATATCTGTTCATCCTGCATTCTTTTTCCACATGTCCATACTTGTTACAAGTATAGCATCTACGTGACCAGAAAAATAAGCATAAGGATCATAATGTGTTGTTATATTCTTCCTTCTATTGCAATCAGCTGCTTTATGACCATACTTGTTACATGAAAAAAAATATCCTTTGAAGAAACCAGAGCACCTTTCTGAGTAGAATATGTTTGTATGTGACTAAAACATTCTGCTTCTGCAATTTGCTGCAACATGCCCATAATTATGACACTTAAAGCATTCAACATTATTGAATGATTTCCTTTGGGAGTTCATTATTTTCGGTTGATATTTTGTTTCTTTCAGCACTTTAGGTTTTGCATTGATGTCCTTTGAATCTTCAGCACTTCCTTGTGAACTAGATTCTCCTTTAACAGTTTCATGAAAACCAAGACCAAGTTTAATAGCAAGAGACCTTTGATTACTAAGAATATTGTCCAGAATCTTAGTACTATCTTGAAACCTCAAGAATTTATCCTTTTCTTCTAATTTACCTTTGAGAATGTTTACCTCAACCTCCAATTTTTGGCATTGCTTCTTCATGCTTTCTTCGACCCTTTTTCCTTCTTCTATTTGATCATTCAATTTTAAAATTTCTTCCTTCAACCAATTTTCGTTTTCTTCACATGTTTGTAGCAGCTCTTCATTCTTATTTGATTTTTCTAGATCTTCTTTGAGAGAGATGATTTCTGCTTCAAGTCCTTCCTTTTCAAATGGTAGGGGTCCTTCATTCTTCTTATTTGATTTTTCCAGATCTTCTTTGAGAGAGATGATTTCTACTTCAAGTTTTTCACTTCGATTGGTTGCATAAACATACAACTTTTGATACTTGCCTATCTGTTCATTCAGCATTTCCTTCTGATCATTCATTTTAGAGATCATATCTTTGTAGATAGATTCTCTCTTATGAAATTGATTCCAATCATTGCTTTCATCATTGATCTTGAGATTTGCATCTAGACTTATATTGTTACTTTCACTATCTTCACCATTGCATGTACAAGAAAGTGAGTCACAAGAACAAAAATAAATACCTATTTCATCTTCTCCATTTCCTGCTGCACGTGTTTCCTGAGGTATCTTCTTTCTTTGAGTAGCCTTCTTCTTTTGCTTCTTTGCCATGAGTACTAGCAGATCGTTGTCAGAATCTTCTTCATCCTCATTAGATACTTCATCATTATCTTCATTTGCATAATAACTCTTTCCCTTTTCATATTGTTTCCCTTTATCATGATTTTCTCTATAAGGACATTTAGCACCATAATGACCAACTCTTCCACAATCAAAACACTTGAAGGGGAGCTTACCTTTGAATCTTCCAGTTCCTAGTTGGAGTTGTCTCACAAAATTTGCTTCTTCTTCTTCTTCTGATATATAATATGATTCCTTGACATCTTCCTTGTCTTTTCTTTTTGCACATGCCTTAAAAGCAGCTTCTTTGGTTTGAGAGAGGCCTCCTTGTCTCATTTCATAAGCAGTCAGAATACCATGTAGTTGAACAATAGTAAGAGTTTGTAGATCTTGCCTTTCTTCAATAGTTGATACTTTTGACTCAAATTTTGAAGTCAAAGATCTTAAGACTTTTTCCACCAGAGTAGTATCGGTTATGGTTTCACCCAAACTTCTCATATGATTTACAATATCATCTAGACGTAAAAAGAAACTGGCAATACTCTCATCACTATGCATCTTTAAATTTTCATATTCAATTCTGAGGGTTTGGAGTTTTGAACTTTTTACCTTTATATCTCCTTCATAGCTCAGAATGATTTTGTCCCATATTTCTTTTGTTGAATTTAGCTGCATCACTTTAGCAAATTCAGGTTCAGACATGCTTCCTAATAAGACATTGATGGCTTTGGCATTGATTTCATATTTCTTCCTTTCTGTTGCATCAGTAGGAATACTTGCCAGATACTGATAACCTCCTTCCATGATTGCCCATACTTCTGCACCAAGACTTTGCAGATATGCTTTTTTTCATATCTTCCAGAATAACAGATTATTTCCATTGAATAGAGGTGGGCTCGATGGACATTATCATGATTTCCATTGCGATGACTTCTTGCTGCATCAGTTTCTGCTGTGGCGACTCCGTCTGATACTCAATTATTGGGAAAAAATAATAAAAGGGGGGGGGGGGGGGAATCGCATTTAGGAAAACTCAAAATTTTTTACTTTTTCTTACTTCAAAACCCATACGCTACTTTTCTGAACCAGACTCGCGTATATACGCGGATATCCTTCATAAAACTCGCATATACACAGAGATCTTATTATGCATATTATTCTTCACTTATATCTTTCATCATTCATTCATTAGATGTTCAATAAACAGTAAACATGTGCAGTAAGAACAGAATAAATCATCACACATAAGTAACACACATGAACACTAGGATTTTAGGTGGAAACCCAAGTTGGGAGAAAACCACCGCTGCCGTTGTCTCAGCCTTCAATATTTTATTATAGAGAAAACATCTTACAACTTATGTGCTGGCGCAGACTCCTACCAGCACGCAGGCACCCACCTGCACTCGTTTACCAGCCTCTCCTGGAAGGAAGCTACGACCCCCTGCTCTCGTTTACCAGCCTCTCCTGGAAGGGAGCTACGACCCCCTGATCTCGCCTGGAAGGGAGCTACAACCCCCTGACTGAAGGCTACAACCGTCAACACCTCTTTGGACCACGTTTCATCAATTTTCACACTGGATCCAACCCACACAATTAAGCTCAAGAAACATTCATCAAACCAACAACATGCTTTATAGCAGCATAATCAATATTCGAACAAGCCACATCATCATTGACATATAACAGTAAGATAGCAGAACAGATCAGACATTTGATACTTCATACTTCAGCAAACCCTAATCTTCATACGCGCTTTCATTTCACTAATCCTCCGTATATACGTGCCTTCAACCATACAAACCCATGTATACTTATGTACATATTACAGAGATAATTTTACTTCCCATACGTTCTTTCTCTTCATCAAACCCGCGTATATACGCGCTTACTCTGCGGCGAACTAGCGTATAGTTCTTCAGACATTTAGGTCATTTCAATTCTTCAGAACAGATACAACACTCAGATTTTACCCTTTACTTCAAACAAATGTTCGCCTCATCTCAGATCTAATCATTCCATAAACAGATCTAGCAGATACATTCCAGATCTAGATTCCCTTCTTCATCATTTCTTCATTGGTGCATCATACATTCAGATCTTTCATTCAACTGTAACCCTTTCCATTCAGATATGCTTCAGAGAGAAGTATTCATTCAAGCTCAGACTTCTTGCCCACACCTTTTGCACAATGAATTTATTCTCCTTATATAGGTTTACCCTTTATCAATACCATGAGCCAAAACCACATTACTTTCGATGGTATTCCTGGACGGGGTCACATAGACGAATCATTACTCAATAAAATGTGTCAATACCATGGTGGTTACCCCTGGTTTTACATATTTAGAGCACTTTTTCCCATACGCGACTTGGCACGTTATTTCCCGCGTGCATACGCTACTTTGTCTAGACAAATCCGCGTATGCCATGAGACATCATTGTTTCAACACATGCTGAAATTCCTTTCATCATTACCTTCTGTACTCATCAGATTTACATTATTTAACAAGTTCATCAAGACATATTCCAACAAGGACAACTTCATCAAGTAGGTTGCCATCATCTTTATCAAGTGGGTTTCCATCAAGGACAACACTCAGCATCATATTGCCAACATTGTTGGATCACGATCATAGATCAACGAACTAGGCCAAGTTTTCAAATGATTAGTGACAGGGATAAGATGGGGCAAGGTGGGTATGATTAGTGACACAATTGGGTTGTCATTGTGGTATAGGGTTGAGTAATAAAGACCAAAATGAGCATAATACTATGAATTAATGTTACAGGATAAATGACCTCCTCATCAGATCATAGGAGAAGGTAACATGGAAGGAAGAAAATGACCTAGACAAAAACCCATTTCTGCCAAGGTAACCCACCCCAGAAATAGCTAGGCAGATTTATAACACACCTAATACATGCAAAGGGAGCATTAATGCCTAGGGTAATGCTCTTTCTTACCCAAGGGGCAATGTTATCCATGTTTGAATGTGAAAAGGGAAATATCTTGTGGAAAACTGTCTGGAATTTCCAGCTTTCTCTCAAAAGGGAATCCATTCAAAATAGAAACTAAATGGAAAAAACCTTTTGTTAGGCATTGCCAAACACAACTAAAATCCAATGGAAGGAAAAATCAAGGAAAATCAAGGACACATCTAGATCTTTCACGATTTTAACAGATTGAAAGAGTTGGCAAGGTTTTCTCTCTCCATCTACTATAAATTGGAGCTTTGGGATATTTCTCTAAGGTCGAAGGTTTGATTATATGGGAGTAGAATTTCATTGTTGTAGTGTGAGGCTTGAAAACCGATGAAGTTCATTGAGAGGTTTCTGCCTTGAGCATCATCACACTCGGAGATAGAGAAAGAGAGAGAGAAATTGGAATATTGAGGAGGGCTTGGTGCAACTAATGGTTGTAATCCTCCTTTTCATAAATCAATAGAACTGTATATGTTTTCTCCATTCGATGCATCAGTGTCACAATTGTCATTCAATCCTCTATGTAGGATGATATGAATGGCTTAGATCTGCATTGTTTTATGTTTCTTATATGCTAGTTTAATTGATAGAAATCTATACTGTTGTAGAGATTACACAGGTGCTTTGATTGGTTGCAGGATCTAGACTTGGAGCTGGTGAAGAAGGATCTCTACTTCGCTGCTTGGTGTTATCCAAGGATCTATTGTCCACAAAGAGGTAATTTTTTCCATCTCACTTTTTCAATTATATTTATTAACATGAAAATATATGCGGTACCTTTGGAACTTTACAGCTAATTTGACAGTCTGCCTCGGGCACCGGAAAGCCCTCATAAGGATGCCCATAACCACCACCTTAGCATATTACCCTATAGTAGAAATGGTGACTCCACTGGGGTGTAAACCCAAAGTTTTTGGGTTGTTCTTATGACTTTACCTCTTTTCCTCTATTCACATATCCTTCCAATCAGTTTATATGCTTAGTAATCATTTCAAAAGCTCACAAAGTCTAGATTAGACCCTACTTAGCCATATGTGCAACTTTACCCTGAGTAACGCTTCCCCTATAAGTGTTTAATTGCATTATAATGCTGCTTATGCTTAGATACAGTGCATTCGTCTCAATATTAACACTATGTAACCTCTCCTTGCCTACGTTACCCAGCCAAAATCTATTGTTTACACCTATGTTGTGTTTCCCTTTGGTTGTGGAGTTATTGGCCATCAGATTAGTTTTTTATTCAATCCCTGTGCTTGGTTACCAGTTAGAATTTTTGTCTTTAGTTCTTGTTTAAAAATTTAATATTAGTCGCGTATAATTTTTGAAGAAGAAATTGTTTTTTAAAGTTTTCTGAACTTAGCTGAATTAATTCTATTTTTTTTTTGGTTAAAAATTTGTTACGAGACAATAGATAGATGTTTGAATATTTAAAGTTGAATATTGTTATTTGAATGTTTGGTGCATGGATGTTTAAAGAATCTCTCCTTGTAGAATAAAATCTTCATTGAATTGAATATTTAGAGCATGTTTCTTTATGGTTTTTGAGTCAGGGTCTCATCACATTTCATACATCCACTCCCCCTCGGCAAGACTAATAATCAAGTACACTAAGAATCAAGCGATAATAAAATTAATCATATAACATTTTCTAAGCTCACAGCAACAGTAGTTCAGGCTAGGATCTTAGGGTAGGAGAAGTGAGAAAATCACCCAAGATCTGCACTCATATTATTGGGACCACTCCACTACCACCGGAGTTAAGTGCGAGACAACACCAGGGTGCATGAGAAGGTAGCCTACCTTCGAGTGCATTCAGTGGGCATGCTATATATTAGGGTTCCCTTTGGGGATGTCGAAACTAGATCGGGGATCTAGGTGTTCTGCCCATATAGTGTATTGTCTATGACCGTGACCCCCCTGATCATGTCTATGATTTGAGGTATCTTTAGTTGCTAGAATTTTTAGGGACTTACACGAGGTGACTAGGATGGGCTATCCTGGTACCTAAAACAGGCAGACCTACTCTACCTTTGGTCTTTGGGAGGCTACTAATCTTTGCGAGAGTGATTACACTTATTGTATGAGGTTCGGGCGAAGCTCTAGAGTAACCATAACTGTGTTTACGACCAACCCTCTCTATATGCTATTGTGATACTGGGTTTCATCTCCAGAAAATGATAGTACTCAGGCAGGGCCACCGTGTTCTGGCTTCTTGTTGATTGATTTTAGAAAGTCCTTTTTTGTTTTTTCTTTTTTAGGTGTGTAGTTACTATCACTGAGAATTTATAGTACATCACAAATAAATAAAATTTTCAAAAAATAAACAGGTCACCGTGGCATCCTTTGACCCTCGTCGTTTATCTCGATGACATCAAGGTCTCCCTCCATTAATACCAGAGGAAGAGTCGAGTCTCGGTGAGCCCGTTCCTTCTTCGAAAGAGCAGTCTCTAGTGACTACCCCTGATTTTCACATAGCCCCGTATCATATGGAATTTCTAGAGGATCCTTTTACCAAAAGAGTCATACATCCTTCCAATCCTCTTGTCATTGACCCGTCGACACCAGTGTTAGTTCAGGTTACACCAAACCAAGATATGTCTTCGGCTGCACCAACATCCGTTTCACAACCGACACCCATGGGGTTGATGCCAATGGTAACCAACTCTAGTTCGCCACCATCTTCCTCGTCGGTAGTTAGTTCTATTCCAATGATCGGCAACCCCAGTAGCTAGGCTATACCCAATCCCAGCAATCTGGTCACAACAACTGTCAGCGGACCTCTGAACCCTTTGGGATCTGCTCCTATTGTAACTATGTTGGGACCCACGGTTTCTTCTCCTGCTAGCGGGGCTACTTCCTTTCATTTTAGCAACCATTTCGGCTGGAACCCTTTGCTGAGTTCAAACCCCTTGGCCACCATGCCAAGGGGAAGTGTCATCAACACATATATGATGGGGGGCACTTCAATACCCCTGTAGTCATTGGGACAAACAGGACAACCTATTGTTAATGTTGTTCCTTTAAGTGGTCAAACTTCAGGTGTAGGGTCTATGTCATTGCTTAACTATGTGAATAGAAGTGTGTCTTTGGCTATCTCTATCGCGTCCATATGGGCGAACCAACCCCAAAATCAATTTGGACAAGTGGGTAACTTTTACACTGGGGGAAACCAACAGTTCGCCCCCAGTACAACATACCCTACGAATAGCAATCATACACCCCTACACCCCCACCCATAGGGAACTTTTATCAAAAAATTCCTACTTATCCCATTGGTAACACATTGATGGATGAACCCTACGATCCTAATGTTCAGCTAATACTTCCTTGGCTAGATTCAGGGGCAAACATGCAATTGCCATTTTTGGCAGCTCTGGACATCCTTGACATCTACAAAATGTCCAATGATCCCATCAACCACAACCCACTTTGGCCTCCGGTACTGCACAAGATTCTGTCTGACATCCCTAAATTCGATGGGAAACAAGGGGACGATCCGGCTACGCACGCCACTACCTTTGATCTATTGTCTATTTCTAACTCCATGGTGGATGATAGTATCCGACTTCAACTTCTCCCCCGCACTCTCACAGGAAATGCTGCCAAATGGTACATTGAGTTACCACGTGGGGCCGTCAACACTTTTGGCACCTTAGTTACAAAATTTCTTAAGAACTTCCAAGTACCTAGTAGATACAAAACCAGCATGGAACTCTTAACCTCGTTGTGCCTATACACTGCCACCCACATCTACGATCACATTCATGAATGGAGACGTAGGCTGAGGCTCATCAAAGAGCCAATCCTAGATCATCTCTTATCCAACTGGTTTTGTAAGTCACTCTTACCCTCTCCACCTAAGGATGTTTGTTTGTATGGTGCGGTCACAGAAGACCAATCCATTCTTCATGCATAGCATTTAGATATGTTCTATTTGCAATCTGGCACGCTATATGATTTACTCCCCCATGCCCCTGGTAATCTGAATCCTCTCACTACTGAAAAACCCTGAGCACACATAGACGGCCTCGTTGGTGAAATCTCTGTCATAGCGATAAAATAGGCTAGTGCGTAAACCTCCCAACCATCTTCGGCTTCCACTGCCACTAACCAATCGACTACTCTTCCTACTATTGAGGTAAATTTTATGCAATTTTCACAAAAACCTAGTGGCAAGAACAAGAAGAACAAGAAAAATACCTCTTCTTCTGAAGAGAAGTCAGATACTCAGAATAATCCCAATCAGAAAAACGCTGCTAAGAACGAAGAATGAAAGGAGAAACCCATGAAATTTCCTTGCAGAATCTGTGCAGAGGACCACTGGCATACAAATGTCCTCGGTTGCAGTAATGCATAGATTTTATCACAAACAAGGACTCTAGGAGGACACCTTCAATTCTTTATAATCCCTTCCCTAATCCACAGAAGTAACAACAACACATGGTTTCAAACCCATCACAACCCTAAAAAAGGGGAAATGGTGGTACACATCCTTTCGGTGAAGGATCATCCACCATTTATGGCGTTGAAAGTGTTGAACTCCAAACATGAGCCAAACTCTATGGAAATCTTGTCATTGATGCTCAGGAACTTGGTACCAGTTCAAATCCACTTTCACCCAACGATTTGCATATCGAAAGGCCTGATTCTAACCCTACGGTTCATCCCCCCAAAGGGACACTTCGACGCACGAATCATAACACCTCTGCGTGTGCTGCCCAAAACTACAATATTGCAGAAGATTTGGAGCAAGCACTGTGAGCCATGTCTGCAGTCAAAGTATTGTAAACTTTCCCAGCACAAAGGAAAGCTCTGCTATCAGCCATTGGTGGAATCGACCCCCACGATTATACGCTAGCCATCTTTGACATGGAGAAATTTAAACCTCGCCTCTCACACCAACTTGCATTCCAGGTGCAAGTTGTGTGGAAAGGGAGACCAATCCATCGCACTATAATAGATGAAGGTGCTTCAACTTGCATTATTTCAACTATATGTTGGCTCACTTTGGGTTCTCCTACTTTGTCTCTACCGTCGAATTCCCTTAAATCTTTTTATGGCCACACTTTCCTCCCAAAAGGCTACCTTGCTAGCTTTCCCATTTCTCTTAGTGGGAAAATGATAACAGTGGACATAGAAGTCGTAGATCGTCATCTCAACTATAATCTATTGTTGGGTCGCAGTTTGTCTTATGCCATAACTGCCATTGTCTCTTCGGTCTTCCGACTCATCCTATTTCCATTGGGTGGGAAAATAGTCATAGTGGATCAGTTATCCTTTTGCAACCCTGATTATTCCACGTTACCAAGTAGCATTGTGCCCCTAGTAGGAGGCGTTCCTGACTCGTACATCAGCTTTGGTACTGGTCTTCTGAAGGCATCTTCCCTGATGGGTTTCTTTTCTCTCCCGGCATCCGAGGTTCCACATACGATTTCAATGATATACACCATTTTAGATGGCTCTATCGATCCATGGATCCTACCGGTGCCTTCAGACATTGATTCCTACAGAGATCAGATGTCGCTATCACCAGCAGAGTTGGCTTATCAAGCCATCGAAATAGCATCTAAACCCTACACTGCTTTGGTTTAGACCAATGGTACCACCCACTCGCGCATCATGGTTCATTCTAGGGATGTCCTTGATGAAGTCCTGCATACAGATGAAGCTATTTGAGAGATCATGTCGCTAGAAGAACAACCTTGGAAAGAGTTCCATCATCGTGCTTCGATGTTTGATTCAAACACGATCACTACTCAAATCACATCTTTTGACCCACCTGAGATCATTCCCTCCACTTACACGACTGTTTGAACTATCGATTCAGAAGGGAACATGGGCAATATTTCCAAGATTATGCTCATAGATATCTCGGTCAAAATGGGTATCATGGAAAACATTCAGATTGGAGCTTATTGCAATCCATAGGAAATTGCACACTTCACATCCCTTTTTAAGGAATTCCACAATGTTTTTGCTTGGTCTTACTAGAAAATTCTTGGCATAGATCCTTCTATTGACGAGAAAGAGATCAAGAAATTTTGACCATTCTTTTTATGGTATTTTTCTCGCTCATTAATCCAAAAAACCTTTAGCTCTCTTCTTCGGGCTCGTTAAACTTACATGCAGAAGCTCTGAGTGTTCTTTTTATGGTATTTTTCTCACTCGTTCATCCAAAAAACCTCGAGTTATCTTCTTCAGGCTCGTTAAACTTACACAAAGAAGCTCCGAGTGTTCTTTTTAGGGTATTTTTCTCACTCGTTAATCCGAAAAACCTTGAGTTCTCTTCTTCAGACTCATTAAAATTAGACGAAGAAGCTCTGAACATTCTTTTTATGGTATTTTTTATCGCTCGTTAATCCGAAAAAACTCGAGTTCTCTTCTTCGGGCTCGTTAAACGTATGCAAAGAAGCAACGAGCTTTATTTTTAGGGACTTTTTCTAGCTCATAAAACTGAAAAAAACTCAAGTTGCCTTCACCACACTCATTAAACTACTATGACGAAGAAATATGAGCCATTATTTTCCATCTTTTTCAATGCTCATTAAACTGAAAAAGTAACCGAGTTTTTATCCGTGGGACTCGTTAAAAATTCACGGAGAGCATCGAGTTTTTCTTCATTAGACTCGTTAAAATTTCACAAAGAACATTGATTTTACTTCGTCTCCTCGTACTCATAACAAAATGAGGCAGATGTCCATTGAACATAGGTTTCTCACTTTTCTGGATTCAGTGGACTAACTCATGGAAAATGAACTGTTTCGGGCTTACTATTCTCCCTTCATCGTGCCTGGTTATCAAACATGACAAGGGTACCCCCTATATTTTTCTTTTATGATGCTTTTCAGAATCTCTAAATATGAAAAATCACCAAGTTTACTCATTTGGACTCATTAAACTTAATCAGATGGGGAAAAAATTTGGACGAAATGGATACCTATTCTGTTACATTTTAAAGGTCGATTTGGCAGCACAATATCTTGAACATGGCACTTCCCAGAAAAATATGTAGCATTTAATAAACCCTACTGTTAAGCAAGTAAATCCTCTCTACGGATAAAGATGATCCCTCTAGCCCTAGAGTTGGTCTAGAAACAAAGGGACCTGCTAGAGTGTAGGTTCCTAATTATTGAATGAAAAGAGGAAATGGTAGATCGACCTACCTAGAATCCAATGTTGTTGTCGTGGCTATAGTGGCGGTCGCCTCTCGCTCCTGCCTCAGGAAGTCACAATCCTTCTACAGTCATGCTCGGATACCTGCACACAGATCAGCAAAGAAGAACAACATAC
The DNA here is from genome assembly GCA_034641835.2 of Pinus albicaulis. Classification (NCBI taxonomy): domain Eukaryota; kingdom Viridiplantae; phylum Streptophyta; class Pinopsida; order Pinales; family Pinaceae; genus Pinus; species Pinus albicaulis. Next base: position 257,450,109 of record CM076582.1, read on the forward strand.
AACATAATAAATTCTTTCATAACTACTAGCTAGTCAAAGAGGGTTAAGCATATTGCATTAAACAAATGAAATAACACAAAATGGGAACCAAACAATGGTCATGTGTATGTATTGATAGAAGGAAGAGTTACAACCAAATCTTTGACATCGTAGTCTCCTCCAATAGGGTTCAGCCGAAGCGCGTCTCAGATGCTCGTCAGGGGATTCAGACAGGATGAGGGCATGGGCTTAAGCTTTCTTAACGAATTTCCTTCTTGTTCTATCTCTTCAACAATTCAGTTATAGTATACTCAATTCTCCATGTTCAGCTAGCTTATGCAAGGATAGTCATGTTTTTCCTGTCCAATATCATGAAGAATCCTCATCTAGTAGACAACCTATTTCTGAAGTCTTTCCTGAAGATAATGAAAAAGGTTCTACAGAATTGTATATACCTGAGAAGAAACCCTTCTTACCTAGACAAAAGATGCATCGTGTTTCATATATTACAGCTCAACCACAAGAAGAATGGACATATGCAAACCATAGGTTTGTTCGAGGAGGAAAATGGCCGCCCAAAACAAAATTTTGTACTACATCCTCAATGTCTAAGCAGCCTACTACTAGAGCAGACTGTGCCCCGTTGATTAAGAAAAATGTAAATAATCCAAAAGACCTTGATGAAGTATATCAAATAGGAAACTATTTGGCTACTTGGTGCTCTCATGCAGAAGATGTCTTAGATGACCTTGGTTCTCAATCTGTAGAAATCCTAGCTAACCTTAGATTGCTTCAAGAAGAACAAGCAGCTGAAAAACAAAGAAGAGAAGAAAAGGTTAGGAGAAAGAAAGATAAAGAAAGAAGAAAGAGAGGGATGAGAACACCGCGTTTTTCTATGACTATGGAAGAACCAAGTAATTGGGAATTTGAAGAAGAAGAATAAGAAGAAAGTGGGATAGAAACCAGTACCCAAGCTCAACCATCAGATAAATCAGTTTCAAAGGGTAAAACAAAGGTGGAAGGGAGGCCTATCCTTTAGGAGGTTACCACAAGAGGTGGAAACCATAAACTAAAGGAGGGAGTCCATGGATATTAAATCCAACCAATCCCATTGATTCATCCTGGGACATAGCACCAACTGGCATGGGGCCCAGTGTTAATATTCCTCATTGGCGCGAGGGCAGAACTGACTACTCGCACCAAGGCAAAAATAGGGGTTTCTGAAGCTCTTCTCAGGGAATTTTCAATAGAAGGAATATTACTCTCATGTAAAGGGATGTAATGATGGTATTTGCAAGGCATGACACTTCTTATTAGTCACATAATGACCCTCCAATGTGTGGGATGGGGATTTTAGGGACAATGAAAAAATTTTGTAACATATGCCCCTAAAGCATGAGGTCCGAGGGAGAGGGAGGGGCGAAATGATTTACGAGAACACGTTCGAGCTAAAAACTGCTTTCGGAAAACATGGAATTACAAATACAACTGATATCTCTGATACACAAACACATGGTATGGATGCAAACATCCATAATAGAGCACATAAAAACTGAGATCTGAGGTTTGGACACAGCCATCTAGTAGTAAGGATCAACAAATAGACTCAAGTATGGTCACAACCATCCAAAAAAGAGTCATGAAATAAGTCATAATAATCCACAAGAACCCGCGACCTAGATTTTATTAGACAAAAACCCAGGGTCTTGCACTCCATCTCGACCCGAACAAGTACAAATTCAAGAATGCAAATATATGAGCTGAAGTCGAACATGCAAGAAAATCTTCTGATTACCAGCCAATGATGAAAGTTGTTAACATACATGAGAGAAACCACCAATAATGACAATGGCCCTCAAGGTACGAGAGGTACAATCCACAGAATGTGAATAGTGATCTGACATCAACACCCACAGAATTACTGGATCGAAGGCCAATGATGTGAACCTTGTGCAAAATGTGAAGAACCTACCATTGAGGCATGCAGGATCCAAGGCACTGGAAGGGAGTCTCTAGATCATATTCCTAGATAATGCGCTGAATTCAATGGGAAGTGACCTGGTTGAAGGACGGCCATAATGTTTTCCACATCATCGACATGAGACAGAGGAACAAGATGATGGTGAATCAAGAACAACAGAGAATCAAAGGGAGGTTGAAAAATGCAGAGGCAAACTTCTCTTGAACATATCAGCGACATGACATTGGATTTGGCAGTATTTTACATTAAGGGATTTGAGGTCATGGTGATGTGGCAAAGAGAAAATGAGAGGTCAAAAGGGATTACCCAAACCCATGGAGGAAAAAATTATGAAATGAGATGTGCCCAACTTGACACAAATGCAAACAAGTGCCATGTTTAAGAGTGACATACTTCCAACATAACTAAAAACTGGTTCCATTTTCCCCCACCATTTCTGGCGAGTACCCCAATTATTCTTTAAAACAAGCTTGAAGGGGATAGCATGTTCTTTCAATGTAAGTTTTTCCTTTGGAAAAATCCAACCTAGCACATTTTACGAGCCCTAGGAAGGAGGAACTCGAGTAACATCATAGTGATGAAGTCCGATTTCATCAGGTTTAATGAGTCTAACAAAGGGAAAAATCGACATATTTTTATGTTTAGAGAGTTTGAAAAGAAGGTAGAAAAGAAAAATCCAGCATGACCCTTTTTGAAAATAGTCTCTCAGATCCAAAAAGGTAGAAAGCAATATCTACAAGAACCTCTTAGTCATGATAGGATAAGGTATTCCTTTTTTGTAAATAATCCATCCCAACCCGAAAAAGGGGTAAACATATACTGGGTAGATATCGTTTCTCAGCCATTTAACGAGTTCAAAAAGACAAGAATCTCGACAATATTTTCAATTTTAGAGAGTCAAAAAAGAGCTAAAAGATTACTCCAGTAGTGATTTTTTCGTGTTTTTACCGAGTTCGAAAAAGTATAAAATACAAATCATTACTTCATCACTATCACGTGAAAACCTGTCGCTATGCAAGAGATATGTGTAAAGCCCATTTCTCGAAATAATATAATAAAATAATCAAAAAATATGTCTTAAAACCTAATTAGGGTTGTGAAAAGTTTTAAATGCCAAAAATGGTAAAAATAATTATTTTTCATTTTTTACCTCTTATGGAGAAATTGTTACCCATTTTACACTGTGATTTTGTAACGACGATAGCAGATGATCCAGCATGCCAATCTCGAATCTGTCAATTCCAGGTAAGAGCCGACATCTTTCCCTTCATTTTAAGTCCTCTTTTATTTCCTGCAACTCTCATTTTTTATTTCTGAGGAGGAAAATGCAAATTTTAGGGCACAACGGTTGGCGCAAGTTTCAGGCACAGAATCGCTCCAATCGCCCATTTTTCTGAATTGGGGCATGCCCATTGGCACGAATATTTTAGAAAAAGTCGCACCAACCACACAGAACATGTTTTCTTTTGAAAATGCAAGTTAAGGGCCTAATTTTTCACAAATTCAAGCTTCTAAATCAGCTAATACCGTCCATATGAACATGTTTGTAGGTATAAAGCATGGGAATGGTGATCGAATGGAAAGAATGGGAACACAGTGAATAAAATGAGCTTTCCATGGAAAATGAGAGATGCATGGAAGCTCTCAGAGACTGTGGACTGAAGAAGTTCTTCTTAACACCATGTCTCTGAGCTCAACTGAAGCTACTATAGTATTTGATCAGCATATGGGATGAGGATCAGGAAAAGTTCATCCTTCGAGATCAGGAACTCGAGGTTGATGTTTCTGATGTCTACTTCATAACAGGACTATCGTGGAGGGGAGCAGCACCAATCCTAACCAACACCCGAACTTGCATGGAGAACATATCCATGGTGATTGACAGGGTATGTACAGGGGCACGAAAGGGATCAGGAAGTGGGAAAGTTGATATCCAGACTATCCCAAACTTGGCACTAAAAATTGTGCTACACACCATAACATGAGCTATGAGATCACAAGCACTACATGAAGCAATAAAGACACATATACTTCTTGTCGTAGATAGCTTGACACCGACCATCTACAAATGGGTAGAGGCCATGACAATCAACATGAAACACCAGTTGAAAAAGTGCAGGAAGACCAAATTGAAGCAATTTGGTTACGGGTCTATCTTGGTATCGTTCTTCCTAGAATGACTACGAATCTTTCAGCATCAGGAGGTCATAGTCCCGACACTACAAGCAAGGGAACCACGGATGGCCTGATGGGCAACTCTAATGCCAAGGGCAAGGGGCAGTAAATAGATTTCCTAGAGACTGTAGTTCTTTGATTGGCTTCGCCGATAGTTGATTGTCGTGGAGGACTAGCCCTACCCTGGTACAAATTTTATTGGTGATCCAAACCTCCCACTCCCAGAGGAAGAGGATTGGGATGAAGATTTGGGTAAGACTCATTTTTAATTTTCATGAGTGTTATGATTTTTTTTTAATTATGTATCTTCTGACGTTAAACCCATGCACTTGAAGATGTTGGCCCAGAGAGACCCACAGGCATGTCTCTGATAGTGAGGCAAATCCCTCACGATTTTTACCCTCATGGTGAGGGAGGAGAGGAGGAAGAGAATGTGTGCAACTTGGAGGGAATCACACATGGAGTCTCGGACTATGCGCGATTCGATGATGTTCCTCATGCCTACCAGAGACATACTGTAGGAGTGCCAAACTGAATTCACTTCTTGCTGAGGTGGCTCATGTTATTTCCTAAATCTACCTCAGGCTGAAGGAAGGAAGAGTTTAGGGTAACATCAAACCACGCTTAGTCTTGTAGCTAGCCCTACCAGATCAGGAGAGGGCTCTCTCCGGGTCAATCTCAGCAAAAGATAATCAAAGGGGCTTGAGATGACTGAAATAAAAACTAATTTTAGGCTAGGTATATAGATGAAAATATTGATTTGATTTTGGGGGTTTTTGTTGGTGAAAAGGAAAAGGCAGATTTGGGTGCAGGGATAAGGCCCGGTTTTTACAGAGTTCTGATTGGGGCAAGGTAAGCAATGATTTTGATACTTTGAAATGAAAGGATGGATGGTTTAGAATACTGAGGAGCTGAAGAGGGCAATATATCTCAAGGATCCTCTCCAAACAGATGAAAACATGTAAAATTAAACAAATTCCAAGGCAGAGCAAAGAAAGCTACTGAATTCCACCTTTAACACTGTTTTGTTTAATCTAAGAAGAACAGAGAAAGGAAATGGTACACATAAAAATCAGTGAACTTAAAAATACATAGAGAAGAAACACCATCAAAACAAAGAGCCACAAGGATCCCAAAAAGTACTGCAAAACCCTGGTCTTTCCTTAGCCAAAAATGCATAAGTGATGTACAATGGAGTGCCAAACAATTCCCAAGTATCCAACCCTAAAAATGACTAAGAAATTACATCATATAGACAAGCCTAACACCATCCCATGCCTCTAGGGGTCGAGCTCATCATTCTAGGAGCTGTTTCAACCAATTCTAAACCAGGAACTGAAATCTAGGCAATCAAACAACTTGCCTCTATATGGTAGGAAACTGATTCATTCATTTAATTTTCACTTTTTAGTGAATGAATCCTCTAGAACAAGTAAATATGTGCCAAAATTACATCATAGTAATCAAATTACATCAAGATAGATCAATAGTTACATCAAAAATTAAAACTAGTCAAAACTGGGCGAATTCCTGAGCTAAAGAGTGAAAATGAGGCCAAATTTCTCTATGCACCGCGCTCAAAAACTCTCTGCGTTGTGCCACTTTGAGCCTATTTTTGAGGCACTTCAAGAAGTCTAAATTGATCTCATGATAGCTCGTTGGAAAGCCCTACTTATCTACTATCCAACCCAAGTGCAATTTTTGGAGTTAGATGTCATTTTCCCCTCCAAAACTGCAATCTCTCAAGGCTGGTTCCTGCTGGTGCAAAAAGAGGCAAAAAGGCCATTTTCAAGGTGTTTTTCGCCCTTTAAGCAACCCAGAACTTGATGAAATTCTTTGGCCATTCTTGAACATGGAGAAATTTCCATAACAAACCCAAAAATGTAAATTTTTCCTCAATAAGATCTCTCAATCGTAAGCGCACGCAAGGTGGTGCTATGCGTCGGGCGGGAAAACCTGTTTTTGTGACCAAAAATTCAAAATTGACAAAATTTTCTTCAAATTCTTTGAAATATGGAGTGAAGGTCCCCCATCAAGTGCCATGCTTAGCCAAATAAGATTCGGCCAAAATCCAGAGTCTATCCTCCCTTTGACGATGCTTCAGTGCCCTCCTGGTGCATGCAGTTCAGTGGTGAAATCACTATCTTGGTTGTATGATGTGTCGGTGTCTGTCTCCATGGTGTTGAAAGTATATGTCAAGTGAATGTTTGGCTTGTATGAGATGGAAAACAAAAATTTGGTGCATTTGCCTCCGATTTCCAAATGTGTGCCAAAGGGAAGGGACTGTGGAGATAAGGCGGTGAGAATGAAGGAGTTTTGTCAAGTGAATTTAGAATGTGAGGACAGTCACTTGACTGTGTTTGGGAATTTGGGGTTTGGGGATTTAGGAATTTTGTAAATGATATGGGAAAGGGAGAGTAATAGGGAATGGTAGGGTTTAGGGATAGGAAAATAGGACTTTAGAAATAAGTGATTTGGGATGTAGAGGAATAGGAGATTAATAGGGATGATGGGTTTAAGGTGAGGGAAGGAATCAACAAGGTGAAGGGGAAAAGGAGTCTTTGGCACCAAAACAAAACCCTAAGGATAAGCTTTAAACAAAGTAATAGGGTTTTCAATTTGACATCACAAACTCTCATAATCCACTTCAATGAGCACCAAACATGTTAATGGCAATTTCATAAACTTCTTGGAGCAAGAAGAACCAAGCGGATTGGAGTTTTTTGAAACAAATGACACAAATTTGAGTTCTGTCTCTGTGCGCAACGCAACAGCCCAACGCGCTGCACATGCCATGTGCACCACGCCAGTGTATTTTTACACTCTGGAAAACTGCCCAATGCACCGCGCGCGCCATGTGCGTCGCGACACTCAGCCTATGTGCTGCGCTCTGCAACTGCAACACATTTTCAGCCTTCAACGTGATTTCTTAACTCCTCCATGATTTGTCTTGGTTTCACTGATGTATCTTGTCATGTAATTGGATTATTGGAACACAAACATATCTCTTATGATAGGGATTTTGATTTTTGATTTGGGCACACCCACTTTTGCAATGTTTGAAACCTTTGACACTTCACTCTAACTCTGTTTTGCTTGTTTCCACTTATTTTTGGCTGAATGATGAATCTTGTCGATTTTTTACAGGGATGGTTGGCATTGGATCTCGGAAAAGGATGACCAGGGCTGCATCTAAAGCACTTCATGACTGAAAAACTTTAAAAAGTACATATTTATTACAAACAATAAATTTGACGATTTCTTCCTCAAAACAGAGTTTTGAAGAAGAATCATTCTCAAGCATTATTGATGATGAGAAATTTGAAATAGAAACTTTTTTTGAACTTCCCTCTAGCCTACTAGTGTTATTGGACACTTTTAAACACCAAGTTTGGAAAACCCTAGACCTAATGACTAAAATGACTCTTTGTTGACCAAAAGACTAAACAGGACTGTAAATGGCTTTAAAATTGATGTTGATGAACTTTGATGAACAGACCTGAGCCAGCAGGTACAAGGCATGAGGGGTATGAGTGGTAAGAGCCTTCCGTCAGATTATGGCATGCCCCTAACGGAATGCATATGAATGAACTGGATGAGACACCTAAAAATGAAATGCAATAAGAGAAATGATCTCTGACGGAGGGATGTAAAGACCAACTCTAACATTGGCTCCAATGGGGATGGTAGCTCCTGTTCCTTGGAGGTGCCAAGAACAGTAGAGCTTTGCGAGAGAAGGCAGTTCCTTCGTCCATTGGGCTATGGAATCAAAACAGTACAACTGACATTATACAGACTGACTCTGACTCAAGGCTAAAACTAAAAACCCTAATAAAACCAAACTGACTAAAACATAACTAACAAACTAGAAAGATGCTCATAATCGAGCTTATTCATCAAACGTACTCTAATTGTTCTTTCACCACCTAATCAAGTGTAATGGAACAGCTAATGCAACCATGTAAGCATCATGGCTGTTATTTTATTTCTTCCCAAATGCTTTCTGATACGCCGGAAAAGGGAAGGATCGAAAGGCAACTCCCATGGAAACTTGGAATCAAGTGGACTGCTGATAAACTTGCAAAGCATGAATTGACTGGATGAATTCAAGAATACCGCGAAAGGATCTTCATAAAAATAGCTATTGATTTCCATTAACACATTACTGCTCTGGTCCAAGTAATCTTCATAGTTGGATATTAAGATTTTCCTCACATCTGTGCTGTCTTTCTTTGGTGACAGCAGCAGGCTGTCAAAAGAATCCTGAATTTTCTGAATAACCAAACTCTGTTGCTGATTCCAAATAGAACAAAAGTCTCCTTTATCAATCTCCTCATATGACTGCAAACCTTGAAATGAGCTTTGTAATGAAAAATATGTTAAACAAGACAATGAAGTCGACTTTTGAACAAGATTATTATCAACATTCTTATCTGACACATGGTTAGCCAATGGAGAAGAAATTTTACAGCAAACATCATACAACACACGAGCAATAGGATCATCCAAAACTTGAGAAGACTGCTACGATGTATCCATTGAAACTATATGGCATCCTACTAGTTGTTCACCTTTTCCTTTAGAGATATTATGAAGATTCTGCTTTATAAACTGAGATGCTTCAAAATAAAAGGGTATAGAATCCTCTTGCATCATTAAATCATGTATTTCGGCTTCCACGCCTTCATCTGTAATCTGACCTTCAATTGCGTTTGGTGGCTGCAAATCCGGAGCTAGGGAGAGTTTTTTATCAGAAATGATTTCATCAGTCGTTTCAGGAGAAGATTTCTCATTAACAATCAGCTCAACAATTTCGCTATCTGTCTCATCCTCAACTTTAAAACTGAGAGATTGTTGATTTCCTATAGGCTGCTCATTGGAATATTTACTATGCAATTTACCCTTCAAAAACTGAAATGATTCAAAACAAAATGGTACGGAGTCATACTGTATCATTTGATCATATGTGCTAGCTTCCAAGTCTTCATCTGAAACTTGACAATCAATGGCATTCGGGGGCTGCAAATCTGAATATGAGAAGTCTTGAACAAGGCTTTCATTGCCTTCAAGATGGTCCAAATCAAGATTTGTTGACAGTTGATTTCTGATAGCATGGAAGTTGTCTCTGATGAACTGAAACGAATATAAAAAAAAAGGAAAAGATCCTTCACTTACTTCAAAATTTGCTGCACTTTCCTCGCCATTGTCATAACTGACATGCATCGGTTGATCACTTTTCTCAAGCTTCTGAACGTGAACTTCCTCCTTCCACAGACTAGCCGCTGATTTGTCTGCAAGCTTAGCTTCTGTTTGGAGAACATAATCATCATCATACTGATCAAACTGAAGCAAATCATCAGTATAGAACACATCATCAAGCATACATGTCAAATCAACAGACATCTCTTCCCCAAGATGGTCTACAAAACAATCATTATCAGATCTATGATAGTTGGGATAAGAAACAAAATGTTTTGGGTCAGCCACTTGTTCATGAACGTCATTTTCATTTTTTGCAGTCATTTTCCGCGCAATCTCTTCTACTGCATTTACCAAAAGGTCAAGCTTTTCCTCTAAAGGTGTCAGGTCAACATTCTTCTTTTCTTCTTCCTTCAACCTTGCTCTTTTGATTAGTAAATGAGCCTCTACATTTACTGCTTTGTTCTGCATCTCATGGAGTGTTGCAAAGTTCCTTTCTCTCAGCTGAAACTCAATTTCAGGATCAATGGCACACGGATAGTGCAAGAGATCAGATCTAGGAGGAGGTCTAATATCGACAGGTATCAAACAATAGACTTGATTGAATCTAGAAAAAAAATGTTGTACTCTCTCCCCTGACTGTCTCTTCAGCGGGGCATACTCATCTAAAATAAGGAAAAGGTTCTATCCGATCACCCACCTGTCAAGGAAAACTTTGACGAAATGCTGGAAATCTGAGATGCTCGCATCGGGAAGAGATTTGAACTAACTCTTTACTTGGCCTTGAAAAGAAAGAGAAAAAAGCCTAATACTAACATCCTGTTCATCAACTTCAAAAAGGTCTAGAAAAGTCTCAACATTCTGCACATGTTTCTCAGTGTTGAAGTTTTTACATTCACCGTCAAATCTCGGCAAATATAGGTAAGAATTTGTAGGGAAAGCATGTAGAACAGAAGGTAAAACAAGCGGTTTGTACCTATCTGGGACTATAAAAGGTGTAGGAGTATATACAAGAGCTACGGGATCAGTTTTGTTGTCTTTAGGCTCATCACTCTGAAGAGAGTCATCATAAGATGTGGGAAAAGTAAGGAGGCCAGGATCAAAGGGAAACTCAATATTTACACTTTTTGAATAGGTTGAGTGAAGATTTTGATCACCTTTATCATACAAAAAATTCTGCAAAACTTTCAGGATAGCTTCAAGAATAGCAAAGAAGTAATTTACAAGGAAGTATACTAGATATTGAATACCATTCCACTTTAGATAACTGAACTTTGTGTAATATACTTCCATTTTCTTAGAGAAAAAGTTAGTCCTCCAGAGGAGTCTCTACATTGAGTTGGAGTCACCAGGTGAATGATTTCAGCCTTGCGATGTCTGATCGTTGTCCACCATCAACCATGAAATCTGAACTTGATACAAGTACTGGGGAAATTCACAAGTCAAGTGTCACGTTCACAAGCTAGACCGGAGATTAACTGAAGCATCGTTTATCTACTTTCGCTAATGCAAAGCAAGAGCGTTTCGAAGGCTACCTGGCTAACTTCAGGCTCCCTCTGTAGCTTATGAAACAAATAACACTAACGAGTAAACCATTTGAATCCCCAGTATGGTCGCCACTATGTTATTGCCTAAATCTACCTCACGTTGAAGGAAGGCAGAGTTTAGGGTAACATCAAACCACGCTCAGTCTGGTAGCTAGCCCTACCAGATCAGGAGAGGGATCTCTCCGGGTCAATCTCAGCAAAAGATAATCAAAGGGGCTCGAGATGAATGAAATAAAAAATAATTTTAGGCTAGGTATATAGATGAAAATATTGATTTGATTTTGGGGGTTTTTGTTGGAGAAAAGGAAAAGGCAGATTTGGGTGCGGGGATAAGGCCCTGTTTTTACAGAGTTCTGATTGGGGTAGGGTAAGCAATGATTTTGATGCTTTGAAATGAAAGGATGGATGGTTTAGACTTCTGAGGAGCTGAAGAGGGCAAGAGATCTCAAGGATCCTCTCCAAACAGATGAAAACATGTAAAATTAAACAAATTCCAAGGCAGAGCGAAGCAAGCTACTGAATTCCACCTTTAACACTGTTTTGTTTAATCTAAGAAGAACAGAGAAAGGAAATGGTACACATAAAAATCAGTGAACTTACAAATACATAGAGAAGAAACACCATCAAAACACAGAGCCATACGGATCCCAAAAAGTACTGCAAAACCCTGGTCTTTCCTTAGCCAAAAATACAGAAGTGATGTACAATGGAGTGCCAAACAATTCCCAAGTATCCAACCCTGAAAATGACTAAGAAATTACATCATATAGACAAGCTTAACACCATCCCATGCCTCTAGGGGTTGAGCTCATCATTCTAGGAGCTGTTTCAACCAATTCTAAACTAGGAACTGAAATCTAGGCAATCAAACAACTTGCCTCTATATGGTAGGAAACTGATTCATTCATTTAATTTTCATTTTTTAGTGAATGAATCTTCTAGATCAAGAAAATATGTGCCAAAATTACATCATAGTCATCAAATTACATCAAGATAGATCAATAGTTACATAAAAAAGTAAAACTAGTCAAAATTGGGCGAATTCCTAAGCTGAAGAGTGAAAATGAGGCCAAATTTCTCTATGCGCCGCGCTCAACAACTCTGTGCGTCGCGCCAATTTGAGCCTATTTTTGAGGCACTTCCCGAAGTCCAAATTGAGCTCATGATAGGTCGTTGGAAATACCTACCTCTCTACTATCCAACCCAAGTGGAAGTTTTGGATTTGGATGTCATTTTCCCCTCCAAAGCTGCAATCTCCCAAGACTGGTTCCTGCTGGTGCAAAAAGTGGCAAAACGGCCATTTTCAAGGTGTTTTTGGCCCTATAAGCAACCCGAAACTTGATGAAATTCTTTGGTCATTCTTGAACATGGATAAATTTCCATAAAAAACCCAAAAATGTAAAGTTTTCCTCCAAAATATCTCTCAATCGTAAGCGCGCGCAAGGTGGCGCTACGCGTCGAGCGGGAAAACCTGTTTTTGTGACCAAAAGTTCAAAATTGACAAAAGTTTCTCCAAATTCCTTGAAATTTGGAGTGAAGGTCCCCCATCAAGTGCCATGCTCAGCCAAAGAAGCTTCGGCCAAGATCCGGAGTCTATCCTCCCTTTTACGATGCTTCAGTGCCCTCTTGGTGCATGCAGTTCAGTGGTGAAATCACTATCTCGGTTGTATGATGTGTCGGTGTCCATCTCCATGGTGCTGAAAGTCCATGTCAAGTGATTTTTTGACCTGTATGAGATGGAGAACAACAATTTGGTGTATTTGCCTCCGATTTCCAAATGTGTGCCAAAGGGAAGGGACTGTGGAGATAAGGCAGTGAGAATGAAGGAGTTTTGTCAAGTGAATTTAGAATGTGAGGACAGTCACTTGACTGTGTTTGGGAATTTGGGGTTTGGGGATTTAGGAATTTTTCAAATGATATGGGAAAGGGAGAGTAATAGGGAATGGTAGTGTTTAGGGATAGGAAAATAGGACTTTAGAAATAAGTGATTTGGGATGTAGAGGAACAGGAGATTAATAGGGATGATGGGTTTAAGGTGAGGGAAGGAATCAACAAGGTGAAGGGGAAAAGGAGTCTTTGGCACCAAAACACCAAAACACAACCCGAAGAAGAAGCGTTAAACAAAGTAATAGGGTTTGCAATTTGACATCACAAACTCTCATAATCCACTTCAATGAGCACCAAACATGTTAATGGCAATTTCATAAACTTCTTGGAGCGAGAAGAACCAAGCGGATTGGAGTTTTTTGAAACAAATGACACAAATTCGAGTTCTGGCTCTATGCGCCGCACAACAGCCCAACACGTCGCGCATGGCATGTGCGCCACGCTAGTGTATTTTTACACTGCGGAAAACTGCCCAATGCGCCGTGTGCGCCATGTGCGCCGCGACACTCAGCCTATGCACCGCGCTCTCCAACTACAACACATTTTCAGACTTCAACGTGATTTCTTCACTCCTCCATGATTTGTCTTGGTTTCACTGATGTATCGTTTCATGTAATTGGATTATTGGAACACAAACATAACTCTTATGACAGGGATTTTGATTTTTTATTTGGGCACACCAACTTTCGCAATGTTTGAAACCTTTGACACTTCACTCTAACTCTGTTTTGCTTGTTTCCACTTATTTTTGGCTGAATGATGAATCTTGTCAATTTTTTGCAGGGATGGTTGGCGTTGGATCTCGGCAAAGGATGACCAGGGCTACATCTGAAGCACTTCATGACTAAAAAACTTTAAAAAGAACATATTTATTACAAACAATAAATTTGACTATTTCTTCCTCAAAACAGAGTTTTGAAGAAGAATCGTTCTCAAGCATTATTGATGATGAGAAATTTGAAATAGAAACTTGTTTTGAACTTCCCTCTGGCCTACTGGCATTATTGGACACTTTGAAACACCAAGTTTGCAAAACCCTAGAACTAATGACTAAAATGACTTTTGTTGACCAAAGGACTAAACAGGACTATAAGTGGCTTTAAAATTGATGTTGATGAACTTTGATGAACAGACCTGAGCCAGCAGGTACAAGGCATGAGGGGTATGAGTGACAAGACCCTTCCGTCAGATTATGGCATGCCCCTAATGGAATGCAGATGAATGAACTGGATGAGACACCTAGAAATGAAATGCAATAAGAGAAATGAGCTATGACGGAGGGATGTAAAGACCGACTCTAACATTGGCTCCAATGGGGATGGTAGCTCCTGTTCCTTGGAGGTGCCAAGAACAGCAGAGCTTTGGGAGAGCAGACAGTGCCTTCGTCCATTGGGCTATGGAATCAAAATAGTACAACTGACATTATACAGACTGACTCTGACTCAATTCTAAAACTAAAAACCCTAATAAAACCAAACTGACCAAAACATTACTAAAAAACTGGAAAGATGCTCATAATCGAGCTTATTCATCAAACCTACTCTAATTGTTCTTTCACCACCTGATCAAGTGTAATGGAATAGCCAATACAACCATGTAAGCATCATGGCTGTTATTTGATTTCTTCCCAAATGCTTTCTGATACGCCAGAAAAGGGAAGGACCGAAAGGCAACTCCCATGGAAACTTGGAATCAAGTGGACTGTTGATAAACTTGCAAAGCATGAATTGACCGGATGACTTCAAGAATACCACGAAAGGATCTTCATAAACATAGCTATTGATTTCCATTAACACATTACTGCTCTGGTCCAAGTAATCTTCATAGTTGGATATTAAGATTTTCCTCACATCTGTGCTGTCTTTCTTTGGCAACAGCAGCAGGCGGTCAAAAGGATCCTGAATTTCGTGAATAACCAAACTCTGTTGCTGATTCCAAATAGACCAAAAGTCTCCTTTATCAATCTCCTCATATGACTGCAAACCTTGAAATGAGATTTGTAATGAAAAATATGTTAAACAAGACAATGAAGTCGACTTTTGAACAAGATTATTATCAACATTCTTATCTAACACATGGTTAGCCAATGGAGAAGAACTTTTACAGCAAACATCATCCAACACACAAGCAATAAGATCATCCAAAACTTGAGAAGACCGTTGCGATGTATCCATTGAAACTGTATGAAATCCTACTAGCTATTCACCTTTTCCTTTAGAGATATTACGAATATTCTGCTTTATAAAATGAAATTCTTCGAAATAAAAGGGTATAGAATCCTCTTGCATCATTAAATCATGTATTTCGGCTCCCACGCCTTCATCTGTAATCTGACCTTCAATTGCGTTTGGTGGCTGCAAATCCGGAGCTAGGGAGAGTTTTGTATCAGAAATGATTTCATCAGTCGTTTCAGGAGAAGATTTCTCATTAACAATCAGCTCAAGAATTTCGCTATCTGTCTCATCCTCAACTTTAAAACTGAGAGATTGCTGATTTCCTACAGGCTGCTCATTGGAAGATTTACTATGCAATTTACCCTTCAAAAACTGAAATGATTCAAAAAAAAATGGTACAGAGTCATATTGTATCTTTTGATCATATGTGCCAGCTTCCAAGTCTTCATCTGAAACTTGACAATCAATGGCATTCGAGGGCTACAATTCTGAATATGAGAAGTCTTAAACAAGGTTTTCATTGCCTTCAAGATGGTCCAAATCGAGACTTGTTGACAGTTGATTTCTGATAGCATGGAAGTTGTCTCTGATGAACTGAAATGAATCAAAACAAAAAGGCAAAGATCCTTCACTTACTTCAAAATTTGCTACACTTTCCTTGCCATTGTCATAGCTGACATGCATCGGTTGATCACTATTCTCAAGATGCTGAAAGTGAACTTCCTCCTTCCACAGACTAGCTGTTGATTTGTCTGCAAGATTAGCTTCTGTTTGGAGAACATAATCATCATCATACTGATCAAACTGAAGCAAATCATCAGTATAAAACACATCATCAAGCATACATGTCAAATCAACAGACCTCTCTTCCCCAAGATGGTCTACAAAACAATCATTATCAGATCTATGACAGCTGGGATAAGAAACAAAATGTTTTGGGTCATCCACTTGTTCATCAACGTCATTTTCATTTTTTGCAGTCATTTTCCGTGCCATCTCTTCTACTGCGTTTACCAAAAGGTCAAGCTTTTCCTCTGAAGGTGTCAGGTCAACATTCTTCTTTTCTTCTTCCTTCAACCTTGCTCTTTTGATCAGCAAATGAGCCTCTACATTTACTGCTTTGTTCTGCATCTCATGGAGTGTTGCAAAGTTCCTTTCTCTCAGCTGAAACTCCATTTCAGGATCAAAGGCACTCGGATAGTGCAAGAGAGTAGATCTAGGAGGAGGTATAATATCGACAGGTATCGAATAATAGACTTGATTGAATCTAGCAGAAAATTGTTGTATTGTCTCCCCTAACTGTCTCTTCAACTGGGCATACTCATCTAAAATAAGGAAAATGTTTTGTCCGATCACCCACCTGTCAAGGAAAAATTTGACGAAATGCTGGAAATCTGAGATGCTCGCATCAGGCAGAGCTTTGAACCAACTCTTTACTTGGCCTTGAAAAGAAAGAGAAAAAATCCTAATACTAACATCCTCTTCATCAACTTCAAAAAGGTCTAGAAAAGTCTCAACATTCTGCACATGTTGCTCAGCACTGACGTTTTTACATTCACCATCAAATCTCGGCAAATATAGGTAAGAATTTGTAGGGAAAGCATGTAGAATAGAAGGTAAAACAAGCGGTTTGTACCTATCTGGGACTATAAAAGGTGTAGGAGTATATACAAGAGCTACGGGATCAGTTTTTTTGTCTTTAGGCTCATCACTCTGAAGAGAGTCATCATAAGATGTGGGAAAAGTAAGGAGGCCAGGATCAAAGGGAAACTCAGTATTTACACCTTTTGAATAGGTTGAGTGAAGATTTTGATCACCTTTATCATACAACAAATTCCGCAAAACTTTCAGGATAGCTTCAAGAATAGCAAAGAAGTAATTTACAAGGAAGTAGACTAGATCTTGAATACCATTCCACTTTAGATACCTGAACTTTGTGTAAGATCCTTCCATTTTCTCAGAGAAAAAGTTAGTCCTCCAGAGGAGTCTCTACATTGAGTTGGAGTCACCAGGTGAATGATTTCAGCCTTTCGATGTCTGATCGTTGTCCACCATCAACCATGAAATCTGAACTTGATACAAGTACTGGGTAAATTCACAAGTCAAGTGTCACGTTCACAAGCTAGACCGGAGATTGACTGAAGCAGCGTTTATCTACTTTCGCTAATGCAAAGCACGATCATTTCGAAGGCTACCTGGCTAACTTCAGGCTCCGTCTGTAGCTTATGAAACAAATAACACTAACGAGTAAACCATTTGAATCCCCAGCATGGTCGCCACTATGTTATTGCCTAAATCTACCTCAGGCTGAAGGAAGGCAGAGTTCAGGGTAACATCAAACCACGCTCAGTCTGGTAGCTAGCCCTACCAGATTAGGAGAGGGCTCTCTTCGGGTCAATCTCAGCAAAAGATAATCCAAGGGGCTTGAGATGACTGAAATAAAAAATAATTTTAGGCTAGGTATATATATGAAAAGATTGATTTGATTTTGGGGGTTTTTGTTGGAGAAAAGGAAAAGGCAGATTTGGGTGCGGGGATAAGGCCCAGTTTTTTCAAAGTTCTGATTGGGGCAGGGTAAGCAATGATTTTGATGCTTTGAAATGAAAGGATGGATGGTTTAGACTACTGAGGAGCTGAGGAGGGCAATAGATCTCAAGGATCCTCTCCAAACAGATGAAAACATGTAAAATTAAACAAATTCCAAGGCAGAGCAAAGCAAGCTACTGAACTCCACCTTTAACACTGTTTTGTTTAATATAAGAAGAACAGAGAAAGGAAATGGCACACATAAAAATTACTGAACTTACAAATACATAGAGAAGAAACACCATAAAAAAACAGAGCCACAAGGATCCCAAAAAGTACTGCAAAACCCTGGTCTTTCCTTAGCCAAAAATGCAGAAGTGATGTACAATGGAGTGCCAAACAATTCCCAAGTATCCAACCCTAAAAATGACTAGAACACATCTGTATAGACAAGCCTAACACCATCCCATGCCACCTAAGAGATCAAACTCATCATTCTGAACTCATTTCAACAAAGTCTAAACTAAGGAAGATGGCTCTGAACAATCAAGAACAACACTGCTGTGGTAGGAAACAGATTCATTCATTTAATTTTCACTTTCTAGTGAATGAATCCTCTAGAACAAGTAAATATGTGCCAAAATTACATCATATTCATCAAATTACATCAAGATATATCAATAGTTACATCAAAAATTAAAACTAGTCAAAACTGGGCGAATTCCTGAGCTGAAGAGTGAAAATGAGGCCAAATTTCTCTATGCGCCGCGCTCAAAAAATCTATGCGCCACGCCACTTTGAGCCTGTTTTTGAGGCACTTCCTGAAGTCCAAATTGAGCTCATGATAGCTCGTTGTAAATCCATGCCTGTCGACTATCCAACCCAAGTGGAAATTTTTGATTTGGATGTCATTTTCCCCTCCAAAACTGCAATCTCCCAAGACTGATTCCTGCTGGTGCAAAAAGTGGCAGAAAGGCCATTTTCAAGGTGTTTTTGGCCCTTTAAGCAACCCAGAACTTGATGAAATTATTTGGCCATTCCTAAACATGGATAAATTTCCATAAAAAACCAAAAAATGTAAAGTTTCTCTCCAGAATATCTCTCAATCGTAAGTGTGCGCAAGGTGGTGCTATGCGTCGGGCGGGAAAACCTGTTTTTGTGACCAAAAATTCAAAATTGACAAAATTTTCTCCAAATTCCTTGAAATTTGGAGTGAAGTTCCCCCATCAAGTTCCATTCTCAGCCAAATAAGCTTCCGCCAAGATCCGGAGTCTATCCTCCCTTTTACGACGCTTCAGTGCCCTCCTGGTGCATGCAGTTCAGTGGTGAAATCACTATCTCGGTTGTATGATGTGTCGGTGTTCGTCTCCATGGTGTTGAAAGTCTATGTCAAGTGAATTTTTGACCTGTATGAGATGGAAAACAAAAATTTGGTGTATTTGCCTCCGATTTCCAAATGTGTGCCAAAGGGAAGGGACTGTGGAGATAAGGCAGTGAGAATGAAGGAGTTTTGTCAAGTGAATTTAGAATGTGAGGACAGTCACTTGACTGTGTTTGGGAATTTGGGGTTTGGGGATTTAGGAATTTTTCAAATGATATGGGAAAGGGAGAGTAATAGGGAATGGTAGGGTTTAGGGATAGGAAAATAGGACTTTAGAAATAAGTGAATTGGGATGTAGAGCAATAGGAGATTAATAGGGATGATGGGTTTAAGGTGAGGGAAGGAATCAACAAGGTGAAGGGGAAAAGGATTCTTTGGCATCAAAACACCAAAACACAACCCTAAGGAGAAGCTTTAAACAAAGTAATAGGGTTTGCAATTTGACATCACAAACTCTTATAATCCACTTCAATGAGCACCAAACATGTTAATGGCAATTTCATAAACTTCTTGGAGCGAGAAGAACCAAGCGGATTGGAGTTTTTTGAAACAAATGACACAAATTTGAGTTCTGGCTTTGTGCGCCACGCAACATCCCAACAGTGTATTTTTACACTCCAGAAAACTGCCCAATGCGCCGCGCGCGCCATGTGCGCCGCGACACTCAGGCTATGCGCCACGCTCTGCAACCGCAACACGTTTTCGGCCTTCAACGTGATTTCTTCACACCTCCATGATTTGTCTTGGTTTCACTGATGTATCTTGGTGTGTAATTGGATTATTGGAACACAAACATATCTCTTATGACAAGGATTTTGATTTTTGATTTGGGCACACCCACTTTTGCAATGTTTGAAACCTTTGACACTTCACTCTAACTCGGTTTTGCTTGTTTCCACTTATTTTTGGCTGAATGGTGAATCTTGTCGATTTTTTGAAGGGATGGTTGACATTGGATCTCGGAAAAAGATGACCAAGGCTGCATCTGAAGCACTTCATGACTGAAAATTTTTAAAAAGTACATATTTATTACAAACAATAAATTTTATGATTTCTTCCTCAAAACAGAGTTTTGAAGAAGAATCTTTCTCAAGCATTATTGATGATGAGAAATTTGAAATAGAAACTTGTTTTGAACTTCCCTCTAGCCTGCTGGCATTATTGGACACTTTCAAACACCAAGTTTGAAAAACCCTAGACCTAATGACTAAAATGACTCTTTGTTGACCAAAAGACTAAATAGGACTGTAAATGGCTTTAAAATTGATGTTGATGAACTTTGATGAATAGAAATGAGCCAGCAGGTACAAGGAATGAGGGGTATGAGTGACAAGACCCTTCCGTCAGATTATGGCATGCCCCTAACGGAATGCAGATGAATGAACTCTGGCGGAGGGATGTAAAGACCGACTCTAACATTGGCTCCAATGGGGATGGTAGCTCCTGTTCCTTGGAGGTGACAAGAACAACAGAGCTTTGGGAGAGCAAACAGTGCCTTCGTCCATTGGGCTATGGAATCAAAACAGTACAACTGACATTATACAGACTGACTCTGACTCAAGGCTAAAACTAAAAACCCTAATAAAACCAAACTGACTAAAACATAACTAACAAACTGGAAAGATGCTCATAATTGAGCTTATTCATCAAACCTACTCTAATTGTTCTTTCACCACCTGATCAAGTGTAATGGAACAACCAATGCAACCATGTAAGCATCAAGGCTGTTATTTGATTTCTTCCCAAATGCTTTCTAATACGCCGAAAAAGGGAAGGATCGAAAGGAAACTCCCATGGAAACTTGGAATCAGGTGGACTGCTGATAAACTTGCAAAGCATGAATTGACTGGATGACTTCAAGAATACTGCGAAAGGATCTTCATAAACATAGTTATTGATTTCCATTAACACATCACTTCTCTGGTACAAGTAATCTTCATAGTTGGATATTAAGATTTTCCTCACATCTGTGCTATATTTCTTTGGTGACAGCAGCAGGCTGTCAAAAGGATCCTGAATTTTGTGAATAACCAAACTGTGTTGTTGATTCCAAATAGAACAAAAGTCTCCTTTATCAGTCTCCTCATATGACTGCAAACCTTGAAATGACCTTTGTAATGAAAAATTTATTAAACAAGACAATGAAGTCGACTTTTGAACAAGATTATTATCAACATTCTAATCTGACACATGGTTAGCCAATGGAGGAGAACTTTTACAGCAAACATCATCCAACACACGAGCAATAGGATCATCCAAAACTTGAGAAGACTGCTGCGATGTATCCATTGAAACTGTATGAAATCCTTCTAGTTGTTCACCTTTTCCTTTAGAGATATTATGAAGATTCTTCTTTATAAACTGAAATGCTTCGAAACAAAAGGGAACAGAATCCTCTTGCATCATTAAATCATGTATTTCAGCTTCCACGCCTTCATCTGTAATCTGACCTTCAATTGTGTTTGGTGGCTGCAAATCCGGAGCTACGGAGAGTTTTGTATCAGAAATTATTTCATCAGTCGTTTTAGGAGAAGATTTCTCATTAACAATCAGCTCAAGAATTTCGCTATCTGTCTCATCCTCAACTTCAAAACTGAGATATTTTTGATTTCCTACAGGCTACTCATTGGAAGATTTACTATGAAATTTACCCTTCAAAAATTGAAATGATTCAAAACAAAATGGTACGAAGTCATATTGTATCATTTGATCATATGTGCCAGCTTCCAAGTCTTCATTTGAAGCATGACAATCAATGGCATTCGGGGGCTGCAAATCTGAATATGAGAATTCTTGAACAAGGTTTTCATTGCCTTCAGGATGGTCCAAATCGAGACTTGTTGACAGTTGATTTCTGATAGCATGGAAGTTGTCTTTGATGAACTGAAATGAATCAAAACAAAAAGGGAAAGATCCTTCAATTACTTCAACATTTGCTGCACTTTCCTCGCCATTGTCATAGCTGACATGCATCGGTTGATCACTGTTCTCAAGCTGCTGAAAGTGAACTTCCTCCTTCCATAGACTAGCTGTTGATTTGTCTGCAAGATTAGCTTCTGTTTGGAGAACATAATCATCATCATAATGATCAAACTAAAGAAAATCATCAATATAAAACACATCATCAAGTGTACATGTCAAATCAATAGACCTCTCTTCCCCAAGATGGTCTACAAAACAATCATTATCAGATCTATGACAGCTGGGATAAGAAAAAAAAAAATTTGGGTCAGCCACTTGTTCATGAACATCATTTTCATTTTTTGCAATCATTTTCCACGCTATCTCTTCTACTGTGTTTACCAAAAGGTCAAGCTTCTCCTCTGAAGGTGTCAGGTCAACATTCTTCTTTTCTTCTTCCTTCAACCTTGCTCTTTTGATTAGCAAATGAGCGTCTACATTTACTGTTTTGTTTTGCATCTCATGGACTGTTGCAAAGTTCCTTTCTCTCAGCTGAAACTCCATTTCAGGATCAAAGGTACCCGGATAGTGCAAGAGAGAAGATCTAGGAGGAGGTCTAATATCGACAGGTATTGAATAATAGACTTGATTGAATCTAGCATAAAACTATTGTACTGCCTCCCCTGACTGTCTCTTCAGCTGGGCATACTCATCTAAAATATGGAAAAGGTTCTGTCCGATCACCCATCTGTCAAGGAAAAATTTGAGGAAATGTTGGAAATATGAAATGCTCGCATCACGCAGAGCTTTGAACCAACTCTTTACTTGGCCTTGAAAAGAAAGAGCAAAAAGCCTAATACTAACATCTTCTTCATCAACTTCAAAAAGGTCTAGAAAAGTCTCAACATTCTGCACATGTTGCTCAGCATTGACGTTTTTACATTCACCGTCAAATCTCGGCAAATATAGGTAATAATTTGCAGGGAAAGCATGTAGAACAGAAGGTAAAACAAGCGGTTTGTACCTATTTGGGACTAGAAAATGTGTAGGAGTATATACAACAGCTACGGGATCAGTTTTTTTTTCTTTAGGCTCATCACTCTGAAAAGAGTCATCATAAGATGTGGGAAAAGTAAGGAGGCCAGGATCAAAGGGAAACTTAGTATTTACACTTTTTGAATAGGTTGAGTGAAGATTTTGATCACCTTTATCATACAAAAAATTCTGAAAAACTTTCAGAATAGCTTCAAGAATAGCAAAGAAGTAATTTATAAGGAAGTAGACTAGATCTTGAATACCATTCCACTTTAGATACCTGAAATTTGTGTAAGATCCTTCCATTTTCTCAGAGAAAAAGTTAGTCCTCTAGTGGAGTCTCTACAATGAGTTGGAGTCACCAGGTGAATGATTTTAGCCTTGCGATGTCTGATCATTGTCTACCATCAACCATCAGATCTGAACTTGATAAAAGTACTAGGGAAATTCACAAGTCAAGTGTCACGTTCACAAGCTAGACTGAAGATTGACTGAAGCAGTGTTTATCTACTTTCGCTAATGCAAAGCAAGAGCATTTCGAAGGCTACCTGGCTAACTTCAGGCTCCGTATATAGCTTATGAAAAAAATAACACTAACGAGTAAACCATTTGAATCCCCAGTATGGTCGCCACTATGTTATTTCCTAAATCTACCTCAGGCTGAAGGAAGGCAAAGTTCAGGGTAACATCAAACCATGCTCAGTCTGGTAGCTAGCCCTACCAGATCAGGAGATGGCTCTCTCTGGGTCAATCTCAGCAAAAGATAATCAAAGGGGCTTGAGATGAATGAAATAAAAACTAATTTTAGGCTAGGTATATAGATGAAAATATTGATTTGATTTTGGGGGTTTTTGTTGGAGAAAAGGAAAAGGCAGATTTGGGTGCGGGGATAAGGCCCTGTTTTTACAGAGTTCTGATTGGGGCAGGGTAAGCAATGATTTTGATGCTTTGAAATGAAAGGATGGATGGTTTAGACTGCTGAGGAGATGAAGAGGGCAAGAGATCTCAAGGATCCTCTCCAAGCAGATGAAAACATGTAAAATTAAACAAATTCCAAGGCAGAGCAAACCAAGCTACTGAATTCCACCTTTAACACTGTTTTGTTTAATCTAAGAAGAACAGAGAAAGGAAATGGTACACATAAAAATCAGTGAAATTACAAATACATAGAGAATAAACACCATCAAAACACAGAGCCACAAGGATCCCAAAAAAAACTGCAAAACCCTGGTCTTTCCTTAGCCAAAAATGTAGAAGTGATGTACAATGGAGTGCCAAACAATTCCCAAGTATCCAACCCTGAAAATGACTAAGAAATTACATTATATAGACAATCCTAACACCATCCCATGCCTCTAGGGGTCGAGCTCATCATTCTAGGAGTTGTTTCAACCAATTCTAAACTAGGAACTGAAATCTAGGCAATCAAACAACTTGGCTGTATATGGTAGGAAACTGATTCATTCATTTAATTTTCATTTTTTAGTGAATGAATCCTCTAGAACAGGTAAATATGTGCCAAAATTACATCATGTTCATAAAATTACATCAAGATAGATCAATAGTTACATCAAAAAGTAAAACTAGTCAAAACTGGGCGAATTCCTGAGCTGAAGTGTGAAAATGAGGCCAAATTTCTCTATGCGCCGTGCTCAGAAACGCTATGCGTCGCACCACTTTGAGCCTGTTTTGGAGGCACTTCCCGAAGTCCAAATTGAGCTCATGATAGCTCGTTGGAAAGCGCTGCCTGTCTACTATCCAACGCAAGTAGAGGCTTTGGATTTGGATGTCATTTTCCCCTCCAAAACTGCAATCTCCCAATATTGGTTCCTGCTAGTACAAAAAGTGGCAGAAAGGCCATTTTCAAGGTGTTTTTGGCCCTTTAAGCAACCCAGAACTTGATGAAATTCTTTGGCCATTTCTGAACATGGATAAATTTCCATAAAAAATCCAAAAATGTTAATTTTTCCTCCAGAATATCTCTCAATCGTAAGCGCGCGCAAGGTGGCGCTACGCGTAGGGCGGGAAAACCTGTTTTTGTGACCAAAAATTCAAAATTGACAAAATTTTCTCCAAATTCCTTGAAATTTGGAGTGAAGGTCCCCCATCAAGTGCCATGCTCAGCCAAAGAAGCTTTGGGAAATATCCAGAGTCTATCCTCCCTTTTATGACGCTTCAGTGCCCTCCTGGTGCATGCAGTTCAATGGTGAAATCACTATCTCGGTTGTATGATGTGTCGGTGTCCGTCTCCATGGTGTTGAAAGTCTATGTAAAGTGAATGTTTGACTTGTATGAGATGGAAAACAACAATTTGGTGCATTTGCCTCTGATTTCCAAATGTGTGCCAAAGGGAAGGGACTGTGGAGATAAGGTAGTGAGAATGAAGGAGTTTTTTCAAGTGAATTTAGAATGTGAGGACAGTCACTTGACGGTGTTTGGGAATTTGGGGTTTGGGGATTTAGGAATTTTGCAAATGATATGGGAAAGGGAGAGTAATAGGGAATGGTAGGGTTTAGGGATAGGAAAATAGGACTTTAGAAATAAGTGATTTGGGATGTAGAGGAACAAGAGATTAATAGGGATGATGGGTTTAAGGTGAGGGAAGGAATCAACAAGGTGAAGGGGAAAAGGAGACTTTGGCACCAAAACACCAAAACACAACCCTAAGGAGCAGCTTTAAAAAAAGTAATAGGGTTTGCAATTTGACATCACAAACTCTCATAATCCACTTCAATGAGCACCAAACATGTTAGTGGCAATTTCATAAACTTCTTGGAGTGAGGAGAACTAAGCGGATTGGAGTTTTTTGAAACAAATGACACAAATTTGAGTTCTGGCTCTGTACGCCGCGCAACATCCCAACGCGCCACGCATGCCATGTGCACCGCGCAATAGCCCAACGCACCACACATGTCATGTGCGCCTCACCAGTGTATTTTTACACTGCGGAAAACTGCCCAATGCGCCGCGCGCGCCATGTGCGCCGCGACACTCAGCGTATATGCCGCGCTCTGCAACTGCAACACATTTTCGGCCTTCAATGTGATTTCTTCACTCCTCCATGATTTTTCTTGGTTTCACTGATGTATCTTGGCGTGTAATTGGATTATTGGAACACAAACATATCTCTTATGACAGGGATTTTGATTTTTGATTTGGGCACACCCACTTTTGCAATGTTTGAAACATTTGACACTTCACTCTAACTCTGTTTTGCTTGTTTCCACTTATTTTTGGCTGAATGCTGAATCTTGTCGATTTTTTGCAGGGATGGTTGGCATTGGATCTCGGAAAAGGATGACCAGGGCTGCATCTGAAGCACTTCATGACTGAAAAACTTTAAAAAGTACATATTTATTACAAAAAATAAATTTGACGATTTCTTCCTCAAAACAGAGTTTTGAAGAAGAATCGTTCTCAAGCATTATTGATGATGAGAAATTTGAAATAGAAACTTGTTTTGAACTTCCCTCTGGCCTGCTGGCATTATTGGACACTTTGAAACACCAAGTTTGCAAAACCCTAGACCTAATGACTAAAATGACTCTTTGTTGACCAAAAGACTAAACATGACTGTAAATGGCTTTAAAATTGATGTTGATGAACTTTGATGAACAGACCTGAGCCAGCAGGTACAAGGCATGAGGGGTATGAGTGACAAGACCCTTCCGTCAGATTATGGCATGCCCCTAACGGAATGCAGATGAATGAACTGGATGAGACACCTAAAAATGAAATGCAAAAAGAGAAATGATCTCTGACGGAGGGATGTAAAGACCGACTCTAACAGCTCATACGGGCAGTGACATGCTACCATGAGAATCACACTGATTAGACACCTAGGTTTTATGTCTGCATATTTTGAGAGACATGATGTCTCAGGATGTAACAGAAACACACATGTTTTTTGAATTTATGATGCACACTGATGCAAACATTCGATATATATATATATCTTTATATATATATATATATATATATATATATATATATATATATATATATATATATATATATATATATATATATATATATAGATCGTTACACTATTTTTTGGTCATCTAACCCATTATCGTGCATGAACCCAAGCATTACTATAAGACCACTACCCTGGCAAAATTGCTTTCACCACAATATTTTCGTCCCTTGGTCATATTTAACTCCAAAAATACAGTAATAAATTAAATAAATCATTATTTATTTAATTATTTCTTAAGAATGCTATTTAAATCACTATTTAAATAATTAAATAAACCATTATTTATTTAATTATTCCCCCTCTATTTCTTAAATAATAATAAATAAATCATTTATTTATTTGTTATTGAACCTTCTCATCAGGACCCAAGTCGTTTCTCCTTTTCTCCAACAAATAAGTACCAAAATATTTTCAAAGGGTGATTCTAGAATTTGATTAATAATATTTTATTCATGCACCGAGTTCTAGAACACCCCAATATTTTGTTTTAAATAGGAGGGTTTTTCCCATTCATTAGTCACCTCCATTGCATTAGATCACACTAGATCTACTCTCGGTCACCATTCTCCATTTGTTTGCATTTTGAACTCCCATTGAGTTCCATGTTTGTTAGAGTTTTCCATATTAACCAAAGAGAGGAATCATAGATCTGAAACACTGAGGACTTCCAAGGACCCATCCCACTGAGGAGAACTAGAAAACACCTTTCTTGTTTTCCTCTCAGGTGCCCCATTCTTTAATATAATATAAGATTCTTTTTAAATAAATTGTCTTGTCCATTGGATGCATGGAGCCATTGTATATTTTATCTGCTTAATGTCTTTTATGCTTAAATCTAATTATATGCAGCAAACCTAAAGATATTTTTCATCCATATTTGATGTTAGGGCTACTTGATATGCATAGCTAAAGTGATCTTTTACGACGAAGGAATCATACTAACAATTGGCGACTCCACACGGGTTTTCTTTTGCGACCACTGTTGTTTTCTATTCTCCTGCATATCTAGCTATTTCAGACCCTAGGGTTTCTCTTCAATTTTCTGTTTGTCCTATTTTTATGCTAGATTTTTCCTCCAAAACCCTCAAACATTCAAATTTCTCACTTTCATGTGTTTCTGGCCTTATTGCGCAGGTGACCGACATCAGCCGCAGCTGAGATGATATTTTTTTTTGAAATTTGCCGCAACCAGCCCTGGATCTGCAGGTCACACTTATCTACCCAAAAAGTGTGACCTGGCCTTGAGGTCGCACTTTTCTGCCCAAAATTTGCAACCTGGCCTGAAAACAGGCCCAAACCTGCGACCTGCAATTTTTTTTCTGCAATCTGCCAGCGCTTTTTTTGGGTTTCACTGAGGCTTCTGTCAGGGTTTTCCAGCCTCTGTCTCTACCTGTTCAGACCTGTTGCTGATCTATTTCACTCACCTAAGTGGGACTCTTGCCCCTTAGAGCTTTAGTTCCCTCCACTTTTTGTGGGGGAGTTTGCTGCTGTTTTCAAACGTCTGAATTTCCAGAAGTTTCAGCCTTGTTTCAGATCTGATACCTCCTGTTCAGATCCTCACAGGTCATCTTTTCTTCCCTTTATATACACTGCCTTTCGCTTTTTTTGGGTTCATCTCTAGGGTCACCTCTTTGACCCCCCTCTTTTTAGCTGATCTCCTATTTTCTAGTAGCAACCTTGCCCCTGCCTCTTTGCTGCTTTCTGCACCATTTTCCAGCAGATCTCTCCATTAGATCCCAGTCCCTCCGGACCTTAGATCTATTGATCTCTTGTTAGCGTGCTCTGCCCCTTCTAGACTAGTTTTGAGAGACCCACCTTCTTGGGTTCGATTGCTGCCTTTTTAATTGCTAATTTTATGTTCTTTCAGTCTTATTTATTGCATATTTCTTTTCAATTACGCATCACACTTTTTCTTTCACTCTCAAAACGTCTGGGTTTAATCAATTAAAATTAATGCACGCCACACACTGACCCTAAGTTAAGAAGAGCCTAGTTAACACCACCTGGAAAAGACTCTAAAATTAATCGACACTGTACCTCCTTGCCATTGTCCTGTCTTGCTTCTGCAACTGGCTTCCCTTGTCGGTCTTTCTTCTTCCCGTCATCATTGCGCCTCCAAGGCGTTTATCCCAGCGACTTCTTGGCCTTCACCCTCAGTTTCTGGTTGATTGACTTACTCCTTCTCGTTGTCCTCGAGTAAGTCCTCCCCCAAGTCGGCACTCCGACTCTTCCTCTGCTTGTTCGGGATCTCCACTTGTTACTTTTGCCATGTATACCTCTGCTCAACCTCTTCTGGGCTACAATTTCCCTTTAGGCGTGACCTACCCCTCCGGCACTTTTGCCTCTCCAGGTAGCATGTATCCAGGATTTGGCATGCCTCCTCCTTTTTCCTATCCTACACCTTACCCCTACCCGCATCCTCCCGTCCCAGCACCTTCAGCATTTGGACCACACTTACTCCCCCCTTCAGGGCCAACATTTGCACATCCAGGTACCACTCCTCCTCTTCCTTCTCAACTCAAGAGGAAAGGCCATCCCTAAACTTCCGTTAATCATGGACCCAACTATTCCTGCATTGATTCCCCCACTATCAGCCCATCCCCAGGCTCTCAGCCCAAGCCGGATAGGCCTCTTCACACTCACAAGCCTTTTTCGTGTTGTGATGTTTACGGTCATCCCACTCATGCTTGTCCTCGATTACCACCAATGAAGCAGCTATGGGAGTCTCAGACCACTATGCAGACACAACCATCTTCTCTTACTCTCCCTCCCCATACGGACACCTCTCAACCCATTGTATCTACTGATCCTTGCCCTCAACAAAGACTTGTGGCTACCTAATCACCTCATGACTCGGTACCCACTCAACCTTCTCTTTCTGGTTTCTCTGATCACCAGATTCTCATGATGGCCTCTGCCCAACCCCTCACCACTGATCTTCACCTTCACACTCGGTCTAGTCAGTACGCCAATCGTCCCATTCCTTCTACCCTCGAGTTTCCATCATCAGGTCCTACAAAGCTCCTACTACCTGCCATGGGAGATGTCGACCCCGCTGATGACCAGTTAATCATTATCGATGCCCGCCAACTAGACCACCCCCCTCTTCCTGTGTCTGTTCCTTTCCAAATCTCGGTCAACATCCGAACTGCCACTATCGACCGATGCGTTCTTGATGAGGGGGCATCTACCTGTGTAATATCCGCTTCGGTTTGGCAACAACTCGGATCTCCCGAGCTGGCCCCCTCCACAATCACCCTTCATGCATGGGATGGCCATGCCTCCCAGCACATTGGTCTTTTTCCCAACTGTCCTATTACCCTTGCCGGCAAGACTGTTTGCATCGACGTCGAAGTTATCGATGCCCCTCTTGACTACAACATCCTTTTGGGGCGTAGTTACACCTATGCCATGTCTGTCGTCCCATCCGTAGTCCACCGCAAGCTGTTTTTCCCCCATAACGAAAAAATCATCACCATCGCCCAGTTAACATGGCATGAACCCCAATCTCAGACCTCCCCTCAGTCGTCTACTTCTACGATCCCTAATTCTTTGCACAGTATTTCTCCCAGCGTCCATAGCGACTCCTCCTTGCTTCGAACCTATCTAGCCCCCCGTACCTTATCTGATCCTAGCCTGGCGCACGTTTGCATGATTCAATCATCTTGGGCTAGCCTTACACAGCCCACTTTGGCTAGTCAGCAATCTCAACCTTCTCCCATTCCACCCGCTCCTAGCCCTTCGTTCCCGCTAGCCAACCTTTTCCCTTCGGAATCTCCTTTCCCAAATAATCCTCACATACCCCTCTACCCTACCGAGTCAATCCCGCCCGATTTTAACCCCCTCGGCCCTGTTCCTCTTGGCCATTTTCCTGTCGGTCAGATTCTGTTTCTCGCTCCACCTCCCGGAGCTTCTTCTATCCCTATCTTGGCTACCCTCTCCCTACCCAATTTGACCCTGGGTATACCCGTCTGGTATCTAAACCCCCCTACCCCCACCCTGCCTGGTCAACCCAAGCCATATCTTACCTTGACCCTAGTTCAACCCATACCCATGACCTCTACCGCTACTCCGACACCTCAGTCACCCCATCCATTGCCTCATCCTATTACAACCGTGTCAGGACACAATAGCAAACCTCGCAGGGGGGCACCAAAGGACACGGTTGCTCTACCAAATTCTACCCCTCCTCGCATTCCAAAGCATCCCATCCAGTGTGCCTTATGCGATGTTGTTGGCCACGCCACCCATACTTGTCCCAAATTGCCATCCCTCAAAACCATGGTCAATGAAACGTTTCTCGAATCTGATATTCCCGTGGTATCCGTCCCCCTCGCTACTTCCCTTCCAAAACTTAAAAACTTGTGCGCAAATCACTCTTGCTCTTTATGCGATTTCCATGGGCATTATACCCACCTTTGTCCCCGCCTAGGTGAATATCGTGCTTCCTTGGCTGCATATCGCCAATTCGAAGCCCAGCTTACCCATCCTCCTTTTTTAACCCCCGACCACACGTCTACCCCTATTACCATTCCTCAGTCTGATACTAACATGACTAAACCTTCAGCCACTATTTCCTACCTTTCCTCCTCACCTCGTTTCCCAGCAACTGACCCCTTAGTCTCTTACCCTGCTGTTTCTCCTACCCACTCATCTGTTGACCCTGCTGTCACCCCTCATAATTACACCAATATAACCCTCTCCCCTCAAAATCAGGTGTTTCATACTTCCACCTCCTCAGGACATTCTTTACCACCCACTCTTCCCATCTTCTAGTCCGACGAAGACATCATGGAAGCCATGACTGAACCTGACTTTCCATGGGACGATATGCACCATCATGCATACTTCCTACCACATCAATCGCATGACTAATATGCTATCGAAACCAAATACTTCATCCCCAATAAAGTTGATTGGTTCAAAAACCTCATCCTTGCCCCTGACGCTTTCGAGGAAGGCAACATGGCCAATATCTCTCCTACCATCAAAATCAACATTTCTGTCAAACCGGGTATCGCAGAACACATCACTCTGGGCGCCCAATGCACTCCGGATGAAATTGAAGCCTACACCAAAATTTTCAAAGAATTCTGTGATGTTTTTTCCTGGTCCTACTCAGAAATGCCCGGACTCAATCCAGCCATTGTCGAACATCACATCGACACGTGGCCAGACGCCACTCTGGTCTGTCAAAAAATTGCGACCCATTCATCCATCCTGACGCGAAGCCATCAAAGCTGAAATCGATAAGCTCCGGCAGGATGGTTTCATTTACCCCATTGAATACACCACTTGGGTGTCCAATCCCATCCCCATCCTCAAAAAACAAGGCACCATTCGTGTTTGCACCGACTTTCACGATTTGAACAAAGCTTGTCCCAAAGACAACTTCCCCACACTATTTATCGACCAAATCATTGATGAGTGTGTCAGGAACGAAGTTTTATCCTTCATGGATGGCTTCTCAGGGTACAACCAAATTGTTATCTGTCGTGCTGATCAACTTAAAACCGCATTCATTAGTCCCTGGGGCACTTTTGCCTACCGAGTTATGCCATTTGGTCTTAAAAACGCTGGCGCCACTTTTCAACGAGCCATGTCTTATTGTTTCCACGACCTAGCTCATATTATCCTTGCCTATTTAGATGACCTTACTGCACATTCTAAACATCGGTCCCAACACCTGCATGATCTGCATACCATTTTCCTCTACTGTCGCAAGTATAACATCCATCTTAACCCTTTAAAATGTGTCTTTTGTGTTCCCGCAGGCCGTCTCCTTGGCTTCATCCTATCTAAAACGGGGATAAAGCTTGACCCTTTGAAAGTTCAAGCCATTCTTGAGCTTCTTATCCCTCGTACCTTACGACAGCTGCAAAGTCTCCAAGGCAAAGCTAATTTTCTTTGCTGCTTCGTTCCTAACTATGCTACTACCGCCCATGGTTTCCTTCGCCTTCTTCGCTCTCACACCCCTTTTGTCTGGGATACCTTTGCTCAACAATATTTTGACGCCCTCAAGCATGCTCTCACTTATACCGCTTTTATCCGTCATCCTGACTTTAACCGATATTTCATCCTTTACATCTCTGCTTCCACCCATTCGGTCGCTGGTGTCCTTATTCAAGCAGATGATAACGGCACCGAACATGTCATTTATTATGTCAGTAAAAACCTTGCTGGTCCACCGGTATCCTACTCACATGAAGAAAAATTAGCACTGGCTATTGTGTTCTCGGTCCAAAAGCTACGTCATTATATCCTCTTGCGTTCCACCAAGGTGCTGACTGATTCCAACCCAATGGCTTTCCTATTGAGCTGACGCATCCTCAGTGGGAAATATGCTCATTGGGTCGTCATCCTCCAAGAATTCGACCTTGAATTTGTCACCCCAAAAATTAAGAAAGGTTTATCCCTCACTGAACTCATTTCTGACCTCCCTACTGGGACGCAAGACACTCCAATCAATGAAGCTCTCCCCGATGAACATTTATTTGCCATCACCACTGACGACCCATGGTATGGTGATATCCTTACTTACTTGTGAACCCAAACGTTCGCCCTTCACCTTGATCATGATGATCGCCGATGGATCCGACACCAAGCCTCTCGTTACCTTCTAATCGGCGACGATCTTTATCATCGTGGAATAGATACTGTCCTTCGTCGTTGCCTCACACACGCTGAAGCCGAACAAGTCCTCAACGCCTGTCATAGCGGTGCTTGCGGTGGCCACCTCTCTGGCCTTGCCACTGCCCAGAAAATCATGTGCACTAGGTATTTTTGGCCTTCTCTCTTTAGTGATTGCATTGAAGCAGTCAAACACTGTTCCAATTACCAACATTTTTCCCCCAAGGCGCGAAGTCCACCCGATCCCCTCCATCCTGTCATCATAGCTAGCCCTTTTTGCAAATGGGCCATTGACTTTATGGAATGTCGACCCCCATCCGCCAGTAACCACAAATATATCATTGTGGTGGTTGAATATTTCACTAAATGGGCCGAAGCTATGCCCACATTCATCAATACGGTAGCCACATCCGCCCTCTTTTTATTCAACCATGTCATCGCTCGTTTCGGAGTTCCCAAACAATTAGTCTCTGATCATGGCCGAAATTTTGAAGATGAGATCTGGCATGAGCTATCCTCACTCTTGGGTTTTGAACACCAATATTCATCTTCCTATTACCCCCAAGGTAATGGCGAAGTTGAAGCCGTCAACAAAGTCCTTAAGACCATGCTTCAAAGAACGGTTAATAATCACAAAAATAATCGGCACCTCATGCTCTTCCCTGCTTTTTGGGCCTATCGCACTTCTGTTAAAATCGCCACTGGTTGCACTCCTTTCCACCTTGTCTTTGGTGAGGAGGCAGTCTTACCAATCGAGTGTGAAATCCCTTCCCTTCACTTGGCCGTCAAACTTCTCCCTGATACCCAACCTCTAGAACAACGACTTATCATGCTGGAGCGCGCCTCCAAAGATCGCCGCATTGCATTACAAACCCTTGAAGCGACCAAAAAGCGTACCAAAGCTCAGTATGACCGCAAATTCCACCCTCGCACCTTTCATGAAGGTGACCTTGTTCTAGTATACGACCAGGCCCACGATACCCTCGGTCGTGGGAAGTTTGACTCATTATGGCTAGGTCCTTACATCATCAGTAAAGATCTCGGGAAGGGGGCATATCTTTTAGAGGACTTTGAAGACCACCCCCTTCCTAATCCTCGCAATGCACTCTATCTTAAGAAATATTACCCTTAGCATCTCCCACTCGAAATTCGTTTTCTTGTAGATAGCCAGCATATGTTTGTTTTTGCATTTCCCTACTTCAATAGGACACCCGTCGTCCACAAAGCCTTACTTCACCTCTCCTTAAAATCAGACTTTCTCACTTACATCACCTTTCAGTGGGGGGCATCACTTTGCCCCCACACTCATGTCTGTTATTGAGGATTTCCGTCATGAGATACCCTCTTGTACTCATGTTTTTATGGTTCCCCATTGGACCTTTACTGTGTGGCAGCACCATCAAGTCGCCCTTGTTTAGAGCTTCCGAGTTGAGTCATCATCAGTCATGAAGTCTATCTCACGTCCCTTTTTACCCCGCTATAGTCCTCCATCCTTCATTTTCTTGGTCCCTCCCTCATGTTGCACAGTATGGCCCTCAGTCCCATTGTTCCCTCTCCCTCCTGATCTTGTCTCAGTGGCTGCCAATCCATCCCTGCTTTTTATGCTCTAACAAGGGAAGTCGTCCATCCGCCACTTAGTATCCCTCATTTTCATCATCATTAGTGTCTGTCTGTTCGTCGCTCCACTATTTTCTTCCATGCCTTCGTTGGGGTTCCCTTCTTGCCTCACCCATGGTGGACCTACTTCTGTCGAGATCAGCTCATTTAATCCAGAAGTCTGGTCTTGGGGGCAATGTACCTTGGTTCGAGCCCTTTTTCAGCCGATCGTGATCCATACACTTGATATTTCAGTGATGTAGCAGCATCTATTGGTGATACCCGGGTGTGTGTGAGATATCTCAGCCCTCATGAGGGGGTGGCCCTGCAGGTAGCCCCCCACATACTTGGATGACTTCTTCATTCCAGCCCTTGATGCAACTCCTTTCCTTTGATGATATCGGCCTCAGTTGCTTGCAGCACTTCTTCGATTTGCCCGTGGCGGTCCGATTTCACGAGCCCTTCCCCGTGTGTAAGGGGCATTTGGGTGTATTTATATCTCATGTACTACAAAACTATTGTATAAGTCCTGACGATTATTCCAGGCATAGCATGTATGTGGGGTTCATCATTCTTGATTTCTGGCTCATGTTTAGGCCAGCACTAGTTTTTACTATTGCGTTCCGTGGTTTTCCGGGCGCCTTATTATTTGTACTCTTGTTTCAGCGGGCATAGGTATGCCTCCCCCACCACCTTACACATTGGTACCACATCATACACTTGAGTCTTGTTGCACCTGTAAGTCTCGTCTCCTCAAGGCCTAGTCCTCCACAACTTTAGATTACCTTACATTCCTCTCTTTCAGTTCTACCTTACTGTCTCATTCTTGAGTTCTTACAACGTACTTCGGTCATACGATTTTCTCCTAACACTCGTACGTTGGGGGGCAATCTATTACACCATTTTTTGGTCATCTAACCCATTATCGTTAGATGAACCCAAGTACACCATGTAAGACCAATTTTACCCCAAGTAAAATTGCTTTCACCACAATTGTTTCTGTCCCTTGGTCATATTTAACCCAAAACAAGGTAATTAATTAAATAAATCATTATTTATTTAATTATTTCCTAAGAATAAGTTATTTAAATCATTATTTAAATATTATTCCTAGTTAAATTTGACTAAATCATTTTTAAATAATTAAATAAACCATTATTTATTTAATTATATTCCCCTCATTTCCCTTAAATAATAAATAAATCATTTATTTATTTGTTATTTATAAATAAAGGAATTGACCCAAGTCAAAAGCCCTTTTCACTCCAACAAATATAATAAAATATTCCTAAAGGGTGATTCTAGAAATTGATTAATAATGTTTTATTCATGCACCGAGTTCTAGAACACCCCAATATTTTGTTATAAATAGGAGGGCTTTTACCATTCATTAGTCACCTCCATTGCGTTAGATCACACTAGATCTACTCTTGGTCACCATTTTCATTTGTTTGCATTTTGAACTCCCATTGAGTTCCATGTTTGTTAGGGTTTTCCATATTAACCAAAGAGAGGAATTTTAGATCTAAAACACTGAGGACTTCCAAGGACCCATCCCACTGAGGAGAACTGGAAAACACCTTTCTTGTTTTCCTCTCAGGTGCCCCATTCTTTAATATAATATAAGATTCTTTTTAAATACATTGTCTTGTCCATTGGATGCATGAAGCCATTGTATATTTTATCTGCTTAATGTCTTTTATGCTTAAATCTAATTATATGCAACAAACCTAAAGATATTTTGCAGCCATATTTGATGTTAGGGCTACTTGATATGCATAGCTAAAGTGATCTTTTACGACGAAAGAATCATACTAACATATATACACATCTATTTTCCTACATGGATATTTTACATATGATGATGATTTTATAGATTACGCAAATTTCTATCTAATACAATGTTAGCCACTGTATCAGTTAATGCATTCATTCGCCTGGGAATATGTTGATATGTAATAAAATTAAAATTTCTTTCCAGCAAAAGAACACGTAAATAAAATCTAAGAATGTATGGGTTTCTGACTGAATAATGACCATTGAGTTGAAGAACGACAAGCTGCGAGTCTAGATTTAGAAGCAATGCGCATATGCCGAGGTTGATTTCCTCGGTTAATAGTTCAAGGATAGCACTATACTCAACAACATTATTTTTAGTTCATCCTAGACAAATACCTTGCAGACCTATCTACTCACCAGCAAGATCATAAATTACCTAGGCTGTTGAAGGAAAATTCTTGGTACTTCGGGAAGCACCATCTGCGAAACTGACATAGGGGTTAATAGACATCTGCACAATAAGAAAGACCCAATAATCAGGAAAAATTCTCGCAAAGCACACCAAACCAAAACATGTACAAAAATGAAAACAACACCTATGTACAGAAATCATGCATAAATGACTCATGCATAATATTTTTTTTGATACAACCCATTTTTGGGTTGTTCTAGAGGATGACCTTCGTAATCATTGAGCTCATAGGCCCCATTCTGCAACACACGTTTAATAATGTAGGGCCCATTCCACATGGGTTGAAATTTTCCTGCCCCCAACTTATCATGAGCTTGGTTGTACAGGAGGACGAGGTCTCCTTCAATGAAGGAATGAGGGGAAACTGATTGATCAAAATGAGCTTTGACCCGCTTATTTTATGCTTCAATAACTAGAGCAGCAAAGCAGCGAGTTTCATCTAGCCTTTCTAAGTAGAAGAGATTATCTTCTTTTGGTGAAGTGTTCGGTAGTAATTCAACAACCAACTTGAGCGAAGGTATTTCACACTCAATCAGAAGAGTAGCTTCCAATCCGTAAACCAACTAAAAAGGAGTGAATCCGATCTCATTCTTAACTGAAGTTTGGTATGTGCAAAGAGCCGAAAATAACATGAGATGCCAATTGGATTTGTGGATCTTAATTTTATGTTGAAGCATGGTGACGAGAACTTTGTTCACGACTTCAACCTGGCCATTTGCCTGAGGATAGGATGGCGTTGAGTTGTCGTGATGCAGACCCAACTTAGAATTCAACTCCGCCACCATATAATGCCGAAAATAGGAACCATGATCGGTAACGATGGCTTGAGGGATGCCAAACCTTACAATGATGTGATTGAATATGAACTGAGCAACTGTCTTACCATCAGTGGTAAGTGTAGGCATTGCTTTTGCCCATTTGGTGAAGTAGTCAACAACTACGATAATATAAGCATGCCCCCTGGCCAAATGAGGGTTACACGTCATAAAATCAATGCCCCACTTCACAAAGGGACCAACGGTAATGACAAGATGAAGAGGTATAGGTGGCGCACACATCTTGTGCTGATAGATCTTGAAATCATGACATTTTTGAACCGTGACAATGCAGTCCTTGAAGATAGAAGGCCAGAAATAAACAACACAAAAAATATTCTGTGTAGTGGCATAACTCGACATGTGACTTCCACAGGTGCCACTGTGACAATCATTCAGGGCTTTCTTAGCTTCCTCGAGAGTCAAACATCTGTGGAGTATGGAATCCACTCCGACACGATAGAGCGTATCTATGACTATATGATAAGGTTGTGATTGGTGCCGGATGAGTCGGCGGGCATCCTTCGTCAACGCAGATCTGAAAGTAGAAGTCTGGAGATAAATGATGATATCACCATACCAAGGATCAAGGGTTCTAATCAATAAAAGCGTATCGTCTGGAATGTATTCCTCAAAACAAGATGGAGCAAATTTTGAAGGGAGGGAACAGATCAAATCAGCAAAGACTAATGATTTCTTCGACTTGGCAGTAGTGAATTCCTAATCGAACTCTTGGAGGATGACAATCCACTTTCAGTATTTCCCCTCCAGCAATTTTCGAGACAATATATAGGTCATAGGGTTACAATCAGAAATCACAGTCACAGTATGAAAAAGAATATAATGACGAAAACGTTGAACTGTCTGAACCGAAGTTAATGCTAACTTCTCGATATGCGCATAATGTGTCTCAGGATCGATAAGGTTATGAGATAAGTAATAGTTAACATGCTCGTCACTGTCATCATCGTCTTGTACCAGAACCATGGAAATCGTGCTGAAAGCAATGATTGAATAGAGGGAGAAATCACGATGATAGTTTGGAGGATGCAACAGAGGAGCATTGACAAGCAACGTCTTCAGTGAATGAAAGGAATTTTGAGAAATCTCATCCCAACAGAATGGGGTGCCCTAGTTA
Source organism: Pinus albicaulis (assembly GCA_034641835.2). Lineage (NCBI taxonomy): Eukaryota > Viridiplantae > Streptophyta > Pinopsida > Pinales > Pinaceae > Pinus > Pinus albicaulis. The sequence goes on from CM076582.1 coordinate 257,489,303, forward strand.
AATAATTGTGTGAATCCTTTAGCCACTTCTGCATAGTTAGGTATGAAATGACGTAAAAAATTAGCATTCCCTTCAAATTCTGCAACTGATGCAATGAGGAGGGAGAGGGGAGATTCATAATAGCCACAACCTTGAGCAGATCGAGGAAAATTTTGTCTTTGGACCCGATAAACCCTAAGAGTCGACCAGAATCAACGCAGAAGACACACTTGTGCGGAATAAGCTGAATGTTGTTGTGTTGACAACAAAGAAAAATATGACGAAGATGGTCAGGATGGTCCATACGCTTAGCTGAATGAGCTGGAAGGTCATCCAGATAAGGCTAAATGACGTGACGAATATTGTGAAAAGCATACGACATCATTCGCTGAAATGTGGCCCCAACATTCTTTAAGCCAAAAGAGAGATTCTTATATGCGAAAGTATCCCTAGGATAGATGAAGGAAGTATTATGTTGATCAGTCGGGAGAATGTTAATATGATTATAAATAGACTAACTGTCCATGAGGGAAAAAATCTCACTCCTGGCACAGTTTTCAATGATTTGATCAATAAAGGGAGTACGATAAATATCCTTGGGACAAGCCCGATTGGTATCACGATAATCAACGCAAACTTGGATGGTCCCCTGCTTCTTATCTATAGGGACAATATTAGAGACCCATTCTGTCAAGGGAATCAGATAAATGAAACCAGCTCTGAGAAGCTTTTCGACTTCACCTTTAATGGCAGCATCTTTTCTAGGGTGCACAAGGACGAAGACATTGGCGAACAGGTTTCAAACCAGGGTAAGTAGGAATTTCATGCACCACTATACTAGGATTGATGCTAGGAATTTCTTTGTAGGACCATGAAAATACATCATGGAACTCACGGAAAAGTCTAGTGTAAACCTGTACTTCATCTGAAGAACAAGTGAACCCAATATGGATGTTCTCGATGATTCCCAGTTTCATGGAAATGTCAATAGGCATCGTCTGTGTAATATTACTCAAGTTACCTTCGGTAAAATAGCCATGTGCCAAAATAGGCATTTGAAGTGGAGGAGAAGGAACCTGAGATGAAAATCGCTCAAGACACATAGACATGACCCTGAGGTTAGGCATGAATGAGAAACAATGATGACCATCATCCCATGGCAGATCTTCGAGGGACATAGTTTCCATGATGGCTTCGTCTGAGGGAAACATTTATTTCAAAGGATCAGGTGAATCTTAATCACCAAGCCAGGGGGATTGAGAATAAATTTCAAGAGACATGCTCAAAGAAGAATGATCAGAGGACGGAGTCTCCGAAGATGCAACGAGTTCATAATATTCAATATAAATTGGACTCAACAACATCGAATCTCTGAAAGAATCGATCTGTTCAGGTGAAGGGATATTCCAAGAGATCATATTGATCTGAACAGTGTTTGGTGGAGGAAGGGGAAAAATACCCATGAGGGTAGGATCCTTGAAAAGGCCCAGCCCTACGCTCTCATAGGGAATAGGAATCTGATCCACATATGGAACGTTGTTCTCAGAAGAAGAGGCAAAGAATGACAATTGATCCATAGTAACAATCTTTCCTTCGTGTGGAAATTTCAGAACACAAAAGAGAGTGGATGGAATGAATAGCATGGCATGAGTCCAACTGCGACCGAGGAGAAGATTATAATTGAGTTTGGAATCAACTACCTCTACCTCGACATTGACTCTCTTGCCTTTCAAAGTAATTGGTAAACTAGCAAGAACACCTAAAGGCTTTGATTCCCTTCCATCAAATGCTTCAGGGGAATTTGGCAATGAATTCAGGGTTGGGGAACCAATAGCTTTCCAGCAAAAATATGAGATGATACAGGTTGATGCACCCTCGTCCACAACTACTCGATGGATGTCGAGACCATTAATAGCAACTTGGATAATAAGCGCAATATGATGTCAAAGTCATGGAATGAAATTCTCTAAATGGAAAGCGAGAAAGCTAGTATCAGCATGATCAACCCCGCCAATCAAAGACAACAAAGCCTTCCGTTGAGACATACAACTCTGAAGTACTTCTAATGCAGACATCGCAGATGATGCCTGAGCCAAATCATCAACAATACTATAATGGTGAGAGGTATGGGTGTTGGGATTGTAAGATGACTTACATAGTACACCTTTATAAGGTGGCCAAACAACAGATTCAACACTAGTCCTTTCAATCTCAAGAGGGCCAGAAACACGCAGAGGAGGAGGACCATCAGCGATCTCCTTCCCTGCTGCCTAACACGATCCAGAATAATATTTCGATCGAGTAGAAATAGAAATGGTTGTGGAACCGTTCATCATCAACACCTGAGAGCCAGATGGGGCAAAGGATTGAGGTTTCTCTACCATCTAGGTCTGCTAAGATGGGAAAGGTTCTTTTAAGAATGACCATAGTTTCGTGGGTTCCTTTGAGAAACTGGCTCACTTCGGACCATCGAGGATAGTCCTTGGTGAAGTGCTCCTCATCACAAATCAAACAAGGGCACTTCATCTTATGTTGAGAAGCATCACTAGCACGAGGTTTCTGAGAATCCTATTTCAGGGTATCGTATTTGGCCTTACCTTTACCCTTCTTTTTACCTTTAAAAGCATTATTTTCTAGATTGGCCTGAACGGCGTTAACTTCTGCAAGCTTACTAGAATTTGAGATGGACTGAGAAGCAACATTGTTCGAAGAAGTAGACTTCATCTTCCTAGAGTTTGAAGAAGAAGACTTCTGAGAGGTCTGAGATACAGAACCAATAATACCATTGATGGATGGAGTTGTAGGTGGTTTATAAGTTCCAGTTCGGGGAGCATCAGGAAAGATATCATACAAAGCGCCAGACTGACAGTACACAATATCAAGGTACTGGGCGTAAGCAATGGCTTGTTCCTTGGTTACACATGCCCCCATAGCTATGTCTTTCGCAATCTGATTGACAAAGGAGGTGGTGAACCAATGAGTCAGAAGCTGATCAGGAATCTCAAATTTGATCATGCAACAACGACGTTGCCACTCATGAATATGATCAGAGATATGATTAGCTCAGTCTTGTTTCAATGAAGTGAGGAGCTATGTCCCAATCTTATAGTGGATCAGTAACTAAAAATGTGTAACGAATGCCATGGCTAAAGAATTGGAGTCTTGGAAGATGCCACGAGACAACTCAATGTACCACTTGGCAGTGGTGCCAGTAAGAGTTCACTTGAAAAGACAGAGCCGGATAGAGTCGTCAACCCAAGAGTTAGAGGAACACCATAAGTGGTAAGTCATAACATGCGCTTGGGGGTCTTCACCAGACTTTCCCTCAAACTTAGGACAATCACCAGGAATCTTGGTCGAAACTAGAGGCCAATATGGGTTATGAAGAATGGCATCGTTCGTTAACTTTGATACATCCGATAACTCCAACGTAGCAAGAAATGGTAATTGAGGATTAAAAGTCATTGGAGGTCTCCAATAAGGATCCGTGTTCACATTCCATCCAGTTAGAGAGAAATTCTGCCCCCATAGATTTTTTCCCAGAGGATTCTGACCATAGGGATTCGAAGCAGGATAATTATGTTGATACTGGGGTTGAGGAGCAAGATGCTGAGTCTGAATAGACCATTGAGGTCCTTGCTAAACAACGTATGGAGTCTATTGTGGAATGTAAGCATGGATTTGAGGTTGATGATACACCAACGAAGGTTGATTTTGAGGATAAAAACCTTGGGCCACACTACATATCGACTGATATTGACCTTGTGGGTAATAAGCACCTTGTGGTTGAGCAGGTGGACCCTGTTGAGCAGGTTGAGTGAGCTGTTGAGCAGTTGGACCTGGATGAGTTGGATAAACAAGTAGAACCATCTGTTGAACCGATTGAACCGACTGGGGAGCAGGTTGAACCAGCTGCTGAGCTGGTTGAACTGAATACTAAGGGCCACCGGGTTGCCCTTGTGGGAGAAGTTGGCCCGATGGTTTTGATGGACTAGGTTGTCCCTGATAACCAGGTTGACCCAGACGAGGACTGTAGGGTTGACCTTGTTGCACAAAGTCTTGGACATACTGAATGTGTGGTGGTGATTGTGGTGCAAAATATTGTCCCTGTGGCAGATATGTTTTCCCCCTAAGAGCATAAGATGATCTTGGTTGATTCTGAGGTTGAACGGATGGAGCGTAGGGTTGGCCTTGTTGGACCAAAGGTTGACCTTGTGAAGGTTGGCCTTATAAACCAAAAGGTTGTCCCTGTGGACTAGAGGCAGATCCCTGCTAAGCTAAAGGTTGTCTTGATGAGGGTTGTGCTTCCAAGCCAGAGGGTTGCATAGGTAAGGTGGGTCCAATATGAGAAATGGTTTGATAAGGATAAAAAATAGCCTGATGAGGATTAATAGGAGGCAAATAGACAGGATTACCATAGACATCATAATGATGTAGAAATGAATAAACGGGGTTATCAACAACATCATAGTGATGGAAACGAGGATTGCCATGAGCTTGGGACTACTGAGAGCTTTGAGAGCTCTGTTGCTGAACAACCAATAGATACTCTTCAAAATTAAGGCCTTCAGAAATCATAGGGGAAATGGAAAATTCACTAGAAGCACGGAGGGCCTCCGCGGCATGAGATTGTGATCTACCCAGACCAGGATTGACAAGCCACATAGGATTGAGAAAAATAGACCTGCGAGTGTGAAAATATTTTGACGACTGAGTCGTAACAATTGGTATGGATGAAGCCACACAGAAATTAGGTTGGACTAGGACAGATGTAATAGTAACCAATGAATCAGGTGTCGAAGTTGATAGTCCTAACGAAGGGAGCACCGAACTTCGAGGAGGAGTAGATGTACTGGATTGTGCTATGGATGTGACACCAAACATAATTTGACTCAAGGACCTATATCCAACTGGAAGTGACATCGATGGTGGAGAAGAATGAGTAGAAACATGAGGGAGATATTCAAGAAAAAGTTGATATTCTTCTATAGAAACAAGCATCCCTTCACTGCCAACAAGACTGGATGAATCCAAGTCGATCTCTGCTATAAGATATTCGAAAAGGATATGGGGACTAGGAGGTACAACAACAGCTAAAAATGGTGATCCCGATGTAAGAGGAGGAAATTCTCCTTCTTCCCCAAAACCAGACTAAGCACCTGAAGGAGGCCAATTGAACTCAACTAACTCTTCAGGGGGAGATCGGGTAGCAAGAGGCAGGGCAGATGGGAGAATAGGCTGTGAAAACTTAGCATACCTAGTGGACTAAGGGGTTTCAAAAGAAACATTCGGAAAAGAACCAACACTAGGAGGCAGTGAGGATGATGAAACGAGTCGTTCCGCCACTGTGATTTTATTTCAAAACAGGAAGGAAAAAAGATAACCAATCGAAGGCTCCAAGATAAAAAACTAAGGAAAACAAAAACAGGCCAAGTAATAAAACTTTTAAAGGGAATGTGATCGTGGGTAATTAATTTTATGACACTGAAACCAGATTTCGTTGTTTCATATTTTAAGAGTTGAGAAATAGGAAAAATATCACTCTAGGCACTTTCAATTTCAAACAAGCGTGAAACGACAACTGCTTAATGATCTCTTATATTTTTAAGGAGTCATGAAAAGATCAAAATGACTACTCAAGTACTCTAAGAAATAGGGTGTACCAATTTTCCGTGAACTGCCATATACACCTTGGTGATCAAATGAAAGAAAAATGATCAAAGATTTAACGTACATGCAGGTAGTCTCCCTTAATGCTATGTTCGGTGTATCGGGGTTACAAGGCGGAAAACTCTGCTTCCTTATAGGGATAAAGGATTGCAACCTAGGGGGGTCTCCATTTATATACTCAACAGTACGGGGAGCACAAGTCCATACTAGTGTTGTTTAAATCCAAGTGGCGAATGACAGCTGCTAGGTTTTAAAACACCGGAACACGTCTCTAGCCTAGACCACTAAAGATGTTACATTAGGTTCCAATGCTTCCTTAGGTTAATTGAAATGAATTTTAAAGTTTATCTTGGATTATGTTTCAGTTTCAAGGCCCTACTGACTTTGGATCTCAAATTTCATAAATGCAAGCTATATGCAAAAGAACACCATCTTCCATTCAATGAATGCTAATTACAAGAAGGATAAAGATCTTTCAAACAATATCAAACAATGAGAATATGTGAAGAAATCCACTAATGCATCTAATGCAATCAAATGAAAATGAAAAACTCTTTCCTAGACTATCAAATGCTAGTTATGCAAAAGAAATTTTCACTTTCGATGCAAAGGAAAGAATGCAATTTTTTTTTATTTTCCAATGAAATGCAGCACACAATGCACTAATTACATGAAAAAGAAATTGAACACTAGCCTGAGTATTGTGAATGTAGGAATCGAAATTGAATGACTCAATCAATGCAAAAAAAATGTAAGAAAGCACTCAAACTAATGCTGCAATACTCCAAACCAAAAGAAAGTTGTCAAAGCGACCCAAACAAGGAATGTAATCTATGCTCGGAGCAACAAGGAGAAGAATCAAAAAAATAAAATGAAATGATCATCCAACCAAATCAAACATTTAAAAGGATCAAGAAAACTTAGCACAATCAACCTGGGAATGAGACTGACAATAATATAAAAGACTTGATTTCCAAATAGGGGTTGGTGCAACTACAACAAAAGAAAATTGCGCCAATCGGCATGACCGTTCAAGAGAAAAGTGCACTAAGTTGGATATATATGGGAAAAGGGGAAAAAAATGAGAAGAGGTCAATCTTGACACTCTGGAGCTGAACAGGGGATTTAAAAGAAGCATGCAAACTAGAAAAATATAGACAAGCAAGTCAACAACCAAAGCCGACCCAACAAGCTGAAACGAAAAACTCACACTGATCCCTAGTGGAGTCGCCAATTTGTTAAGCAGGTAAATCCTCGCTGCGGACAAAGACGATCCCTCTGGCCCTAGAGTGGGTCTAGAAACAAAGAGACATGCTAGATTGTAGGTTCCTAATTAATGAATGAAAAGAGGACATGGTAGATCGAACTACCTGGAATCCAATGCTATCGTTGCGGCTGTAGTGGTGGTGGCCTCTCGCTCCTACCTCCCCAAGTCACAATCCTTCTACATTCATGCTTAGATACCTGCACACAAATAAACAAACAAGAACAACATACGACATAATAACTTCATTCATAACTACTAGCCAATCAAAGAGGGCTAAGCATATTGCATTAAGCAAATGACATAACGCAAAATGGAAACCAAACAATAGCCACATGTATGTATTGATAGAAGGAAGAGTTACAACCAAATCTTTGACATCGCAGTCTCCTCCAACGGGGTTCAGACAAAGCGCATTTCAAATGCTCGTCAAGGGATTTGGACAAGATGAGGGCATGGGCTTAAGATTTCTCAAGGAAGTTCTTTCTTGTTCTATCTCTTCAACAAGTCAGATATAGTATACTCAATTCTCCATGTTCAGCTAGCTTATGCAAGGAGAGATAGCTTCTTTTTATAGAGGAGAAGGAGGAGGTTGGGATCCCTACAAAGGTGGAAGGGAGGCCTATCCTTTAGGAGGTTCCCACAAGAGGTGGAAACCATAAACTAAAGGAGGGAGTCTGTGGTTATTTAGTCCAACCACTCCCAATGACTCATCCTCGAAGTTGTTAGAGTGGAATCTCTGCCTCTATTTTTTTAAAAACATTCCATAAACATCTCAACATGGGTGGCTAACTGGGACAGAGCACCAACTGGTGTGGGGCCCAGTGTTAATATTCCTCATTGGCGTGAGGGCCGAACTAACTACTCGCGCCAAGGAAGAAACAATGGTTTCTGAAGCTCTGCTCAGGGAATTATCAACAGAAGGAATATTTATCTCATGTAAAGGGATGAAATGATGGTCTTTTCAAGGCATGACACTTCTTATTAGTCACATAAATGACCCCCCAATGTGTGAGATGGGGATTGCAGGGATAGTGACAAAATGATGTGTAACACTTATAATCTATGAGTTTAGCCTTCACATGCCAATGTTCCTGCATTGGTGAATCTTGATACTCTTTGGTGTTCATTAAGCCTAAGCTTCTTGGTACCCTATTAGAGTGCCTTATATTTTTCAAGAGGATCCCGCTATCTACTGCTCCTTGTATAAACCAATCCATCATATACTAGAACTTATTTGTCATCATTTATTCCCACTTCCTCTTGATTATTTCAATAAACAAAATCATCTTTTCCCATTTCGTGTTGACTGATGTAGGATGCCTCAATGCCTACCTTTGGAAAGATCTCTTCCTATCGACTTCAACATCTTATCTAGGAAGTTGATCTAGAAACACATCAGTACCCGGGTACTTGGAGACATCAGTGGCAGGTCACCTTGTGTTTAGTTGGGGGTTCTCATGATTGGCTCTCGATCGAATGATTCTACGAGTGTTCAACATCAAATCATTTTTATTCACACCCGCTAGATTGTACTGTGCATCTTGGGGAACATCATCCTTATCAGTGGCCACCCTTGCGTCTGTTAACAATTTTTTTTATTTACTAGTGATCAGGTGATTTCCCGCATGTTTGACCACAACTCATTTATTCACATGTGTGGAAATATGCAGTTTAGTGAAGTGAAAACCAAGACCTTGGGTTGAGGTTTACACCATTACAACTGTGTTTTCTCTCCGAAGTTGCGATATTGTTTTTTGGCGACAGCTTATCAATTTGATCCTGTTATGACAGACAGTTCCATGTTATACTTATCGGTGGACACATTGTTAATATCTCTTCTCTAGAGAAATCACTTTGATTAGCTACTGAGCATTGGAATGCCCGACTCAAGAGATGTTGTTATGATATCCCACACCAAGATGGGAAGTCTAATGATAAGGAGATTCATTCTGCAAATCAAATACAACAAGAACTGTATAGACTTTCACAATCCATTTTTCACCTATCGGAACCCTTGAAAATGATAAAATCGACCTTTTGGCTTTAAAAGCGCTCATTTTTAACATATTAGGCCTCTAAGCACTTTTCGACTTAAACCCTTACCCCTCATTTCTCATATGACCCCGCTTTATGTCTGACGGATAAAATTCCATAAGTCTTCTTCGGCCATCGGACTTCGTTCATTACCAAATCCACTCAGTTTCTCTTTTGTTTCACCGCCGAGGTTCATCTTTGCCGAATAGATCCTGACTGTTCATCTCCGTAGATCCAACTGCCATCACGCTTCACCTATGCATCGCACATCACACATCGCTCTTCCTCATTTCCACTCGCCTTTTATATTTTTCCGCTGATGTGTGAAATCCCGATGCGATCCTAGCTGTTGATCTCCTCCCAGATCCAACGGTCATCGCTCCATCGCGCTGCGCCCAACCATCACACATCGCACATCGCAGTACTCCATTTTCCTTTTACATTTTTCCACTGATGTGATAAACGTCGATACACTCCCGACCGTTGATCTCCTCCCGGATCCAATGGTCATCGCTCCATCGTGCTATGCCCATCCATCACACATCACTGCACTCTCTTGTCACTCTATTTTTCATCACTGATGTTCTCTCCCCACCGATATAATCTGAGCCGTTGATCGAAATCAACCCTACGGTCAGTGATGTCTTGCTGTATCACTATCCTCCACCTCATTTATCCATTTTTCGTCCCCCGTGATATGATCTGGAACATTGATCCTCCTGATCGGACGGTCATCGGTTCATCATCACATCGCGGCTCACCCCTCGCCTCGCACCATTCAGGCCCTTGTGTGATTCCGCGATGCACTCTGGACCGTTCATCATCCTGATCCGATGGCCAACGCACCTTTTCCTTTCACCCCGCTCACTTTTCCCCAAGTTATCTCTGCCATTGATCGAGCATGATCCAATGGTCACCGCCAGTCTTCCTCTTTACCCGGAAGCACTTTCAGCACATGGGTTAGCACTTTGAGTGCATCCGCAGTTGACCTCTTTGACTACAAAAGATCTTAGATCAACGACTGGGATTTACTGTGGAGGAACAAGCCAAGAAATTGATCCATACGCCCAAGCGCTCCCATAGTTGATCTCCACCATTGAGGTCCTCATGATCCAATCATCCTTGCTCCATCGCTCCTTCACAAATTTCTCGATCACCCATCCATTATTGCATTCCCTACTCTGATCTGGACCATCGATCTTTCTCATCCAATGGCCCACATCCCTCTCGCTTCTATAATCTCGCAACTGATCATCCCGCTACAAGACAAAATTGCTGACGTTATTGCCAGTCCCACCCGACTGCGCAAGTACGTCCATCGTGTTCATTTGTAGCCATTGATCTGGATTGCCCAGATCGGATGGATCCCGTTCATTTTCACATCTATTTCATAGCATCTCCCCAACTCGTAACTCTGATGTGAAATGGGCAGTTTTTGTGAGGACACGCATCGCTCCCTAACATGTATCGTGTGCCTCTAGCTCGATATCGCTTACCACTTAGCCCCCACGCGAAAACCACTCGCGGTTTTCCGCGAAACCTCCCATCATATTTCCACGCCATATTTTGATTTAAACCCTGGTTTTTTCCTCCAACATGGTTTTACCTTTCATCGCTGCATTCGCACTTCCTCCACATCACTCCATAACCACTCGTTGAGCCATCTGAAGCAATCTACCCCTCATCACAGTATTTATTTAATTTGTTTACTGTATGTGTAGGTTTTCATGGCCTTTTAATGTACAGAGGCCATCTCATATCCTATCACAGTGGCTCAAGGCTAAGGATGATGATCCTCCACGGCCAAGGAAGCAAATAAAAGCGATGACAAGGGTCAGTTTCAAGTCTTATTCAATGGATCATGACCATTGGCCATTTTATAAGACCCTCCAACACAGAAGGCAAACTTTTCCACTACTAGCAGTACCGCATTCTCCAGCGCAGAAGGCCAATCCTTCCCACGACTAACGGTATTGCCTTTTCCAGTAGTAGCAGGGACTTTGCCTCATAAAATAGCTATGATCATTCATGACTGGGCCTATTTGGCCTTTTTACCTCATGTTCTTTTCGCCTTGTCATTTCGGGTGAAATCCTTATTTCACTCCTGCAGTTTTTACTTTCAGTTTAGTCAATTGTTACATTTCAGTTAGAAATGGCTTTTAGGCCTGCGTTGTAAGATGATGAGAGGTAGTTCTACCTCATCATCATTTATGTTTTTGATTTATACATGCAACAACATACAAGCACGCGGGGAAGATATTTTCCCAAAATATCTTCTCACGCATAGGAATCAGAAGTTATAAAAACGGGAAGAAAACACTGAGAAAAGGTTCGAGATTTTCCAAAGGACTTACTAGTTTGAGTGTTCTGTATGTATGTTGTATGAACTTGGATAGTATATGTTTTAATTTCACGCAGGGATTTAGTAATAAGAAGTTTTGCTAGAATTGGGGATTCCGCTCTGGGTGATTCATAGTTTGTAACCCTTCTTTATGTTTTTAATACAAATGTTCATTTCGTATCTCTCCACATTTCTTGTATCTAATTCTCTGGAATGCGAGTGATCCCATTTGTAAATGTGAATTTATCATAGCAGATACTCATATTTACTCATCTACAACACTTTAAATATGGCTCAGGAAGGATACTTTGTTTCATTTTCTATTTCTTCCATTGTTCTTCCGATACTAACTACAATAGATTCCTATCATTGAACAAGCCCAGATATATGGATTCTTAACTTTGAATAAGCCCAGTATATATGGACTCTTATCCTTGGATAAGCCCAGTTATAGTTGATCTCTCATTCCATATTCTGCCATAATCAATCGCTCACATTTAACTTGATAGCTGTGTGTTCATTTTAGAAGTCGGCCCCCTTTACAGCATTCTATTTTAAAGCTATCTGATGCATTTACTTATTGCAGTTTGTACTCAGTTTTTGCAGTTTTCCTAGTTGTTGTGTTTAACTTTGGGGTCTTGGTTCCACCTTGATTAAAACCATTCATATGAGTGATAATAGCATGAGAGCCTAACATTGTCAACTGCAATCAGTTGAGGTATATTCTCCTTGCATTTAAGATGTCCTAGGCACTGGTCTTTATACAACTCAAGGCTGTCTCTAGGAGCTACAACATCTTTCTGGCACCATTGCCGGGGAAATAATTTGAAGATCTAAATCCTTGGGCCTCAACAAATATTCATCCACCCTTCATAATAGGTGAGCAGGAAAGGTTTGGAGTTGTAGATCCCTCACCTTGGTGACTCCACTGTCATTCAAAGGATAAATCTATTTGCAGTCCTGACTTCCCAAAAGCCACACCTAAGGTCAGATACATCCCAGTTGAGAACACCTTCAGTGTTTGATCCAGAGAATATTTTACATGAGAGAAGTTGGAGAGAAAGACAATTAGCTTATACAGATATTCCAAGATTCTCCCTGGAAGACTCTCCATCCTCCTCTCAATTAGCTCAAGATCAAGGTCCTGATTCTATTGCAATAACCCTTGATTATACTTCTAATAGCTCCTCCCTGGAAAATATTGAAGTCAAAGATGAGGTTGAATCTGTAGATACCACAAGTTTCTTTCTGCATCCCACTCCCGAAGCCTAATAAGTTAAATAAGCTATAGAGGTTTCCATTTCTCATATTCCCGCAGTTCAATCAGCTCCTCAAGCCTATGTTCAATATATCCCCATTGTCATACATACTTCTCTTCCACCACCCCCTATTAGACATCAGACTCTCCCGCCACCTCCACAACCTCCGAAGGTTGTTCCTGGCTTCCTACTGAACAAATATGCCCCCTTAGCATTGCCTCAGATCTTGAACGACATGCCTCAGGATTATTTAAATATCCTACCTCGTTTCAATGGAGAAAATGATACTGAAGCTCAGAAACACCTGGAATTTTTCTGCACCTTCACAAAAAATTTCAACGTTGAACATCTGGATGTGGTCTTGAGATTGTTTGTCCATTCTCTAGATGGAGGGGCCAGAAAATGGTTCAAGACCTTGGGGGACCGCTCCATTAATAACTGGGAGGATATGGAAAATGCCTTCATCAAGAAGTGGGGAGAGAAAAAGGACCACGAATACTGTCTTACAGAACTCAACACACTTAGAAGAGACATAATGAAGATGTGTCCAAATTCATTAAGAGATTTTAATAAATTATATACAAGTCTCCCAGCCGAAATGAAGCCTCACCAGACTGCTGCTAAAGTGGTGTTTGTAGCAGCCTTTGAGTTAGAATTTGGATTCTCTTTAAGATAAAATAAGTCTTCTACTCTGGATGAAACCCAGACTGATGCATTGGAAGTGGAAGTGAACTTCTCTTATACTGGTAAATCAAAAGGGAGGTCAGACCATGATGCTAGACGGAGAGGGAAAGAAGAAGCATCTACCTCCGGTCAAGATAGAAAGGTAGCAGATTAAAAAATAGAGGATATGAGCAAAATGATCAACAACCTTTTGAGAAAGCTGGTGAAGCTTGAGCTTGAGGCAAAGAAATCATCCTCCAAGCCATTCCAAACTGCTCCAAACAAAGGATTTAACCCACAATATAGAAAGCGTCCTCTTCAAATATTGCAAAGATATCGGAAGGAGCAACAAGATCACATACAAACTCCGCTATATCTGGAAGGGAATATGGATGGCCCTGCCGAAGACATCCCCGATGGGAAATATGATCAATATCTTGCTTACTAAAATGGCTATGAAGTTGAGTCTTCTTTGCAAGAAAGTGAAGGAGTGGAGCTTTCCTTGCAAGAAGAAGAAGAAAAAACAAGCGTTGTTAAAGATCCAGAGATTGATGATTATTGTAAACAATTTGTAGATTTCATGCAAGCATGGTTTCATACAAAATATGATCTTAGGTCCTCTAGAAAGAGAACCCACACACAAGAATAATAAGAATATATGCCTCAGAAGGAGACAGTTGTTCAGAAAGTCAGAGATAAAGGTAAGAGACCTATAACTGAACCTTTACATTATAATGACTCCATTCCTTCCTCCACTAAGTTGGCATCTAATCCAAATGTAAATGTTAAACCTATTCTGAGGGAAGAAAAACCTTCATCCATCATAAATGAACGAAAGGAAAATAACATAGAGAAGTGTCCCTCTACTTTTAATCTTCAAAAAGAACTTGAAAAGGTTAAAATCCCAGTCCCCCTAACTGAACTCGTGAAACAACCAGTCTACCAGTCTTAGTTGTCTTCTTTATGCTTCCTCAGGGAGCAGCCCCAATCCTAGATATTTTAAACCTCCAAGAAGAAAGGCCCATGGTTTTGTTCGGTCCCGATGTTGAGGAACTAGATTCTTCAACTCCCCCTTTCTATGTCTCCTTAGTAATTCATGACATGTTATTGCATAACTGTATGCTGGATTCTGGAGCGTCTCATAACCTCCTACTCCTGTTAGTGATGGAACAATTGGGGCTGTAGATCACTCGCCCATATAAATATCTCTACTCTTTTGATTCAAAAAGAGTCAAATGTTTGGGGATTACTTAGGATTTGGTGGTAAATCTAGCCGAAATCCCAGCTAAGAGCGTGGTAATGGACATAGTAGTGGCTGATATCTGAACTCGGTTTGGGATGTTGTTATCTAGATCATGGGGTATAAAAATTGGAGGATCTATAAAGCTGGACCTAACCTATGCGACCATCCCTGTGTTTGGAGGCCAAGAAAGGAGATTATACCGGGAAACAAGGTTTGTGAAGATGGTCACTAAAGCTGATAATTCAGTGAATTCACAGGTGTATAGCAAAGAGGGTGAGTTTTCTTGTCTAATTCTTCAAGAAGATGAAGATTATTTGTAGGGGCCATCTTTTTGTCAAGTAAATAATGAGCAGTCTTCAAGTAATGAAGAAAGTGGGGTTTAGACCTTGCACTTTCATGGAGCCAACTCAAAGGAAGGGAATGGAGCTGGGATTCTCCTTATCTCCCCTACTGGATAACGCATCCCATTATCTTTCAAATTTGAGTATGAAGCCATGAACAATGTGGCTGACTATGAAGCATTGCTCCTGGGTCTACAAACAGTGAAGAATATGAATATTCAGAGCTTGAAGGTTCCTGGGGATTCAAAACTGGTGGTGAGACAAGTAAGAAATCAATGTCAAGTTAAGCACCCAAGACTGAGGGCTTATAGAAATGAGGTATGGGACTTGTTAGAGAATTTATTCTTAGCATTTAATATTAAATTCATGCCAAGAGCCCAGAACAGAATGGAAGACTCTCTTGCAGTAACTACAAGTACTTTTCGACCACCTCAGAACCCCCTCCTGAGGTATGAAATAGAGGTTTGCTACCGTCCTTCCATCCCTGACAATGTCAAACATTGGCAGGTGTTTGAAGACGAAGATAAAGTGAAAATATTCATGGAGACTATTGGGAATTCTCCAATATGGACATAGATGTCGACGAGGAAGAGACTATGGACCTTCCTCAAAATAAATGGCGGGATACCGTAGCTGGGCACAAGGTGTTGCAACTCAAAGGGAATGTAATACCTAGAGGACTAGTCCCTCTAGAGAGAATATTTGATAAGAATGATGTCCCAATATGGCCATGTAAGGTTGTTGAAGAAAATCAAGTAGATGACCTGAACCTCGGCACGGAGGCTAATCCCAAGCTTGTGAATTTGTCTAATAAGGTACCCGAAGAATACAAAGATCAATATCGGAAGCTCTTTCAGACATATAAATATGTCTTTGACTAGTCCTATCAAGATTTGAAGACCTTTGATATTAGCATTATCCAGCACAAGATTCCATTAAAAGGAGATGCTAAGCCACACAAACAGAAATAAAGATACATTAATCCTTTACTCTTTCCTTCCATAGAAAAGGAAATCAAGGAACTATTGAAGGCTAAGATTATTGTGCCATTAAGATATTCTGAATGGGTGGCCAACTTGGTCCCAGTCCGAAAGAAGAACAGGGAATAAGATTGTGTGTGGAGTTTTAAAACTTGAACAGAGCATCTCTGAAAGACAATTATCCGCTACCCAAGATGGACCATATATTCTAGAAGGTGGTAGGATATTCACGAATTTCTATGATGGATGGCTTTTCTGGGTACAATCAAGTAGTAGTGCTTCCGGAGGACCAAAATAAACCGCATTCACCACTCCTTGGGGAACATTTATGTATGCTTGAATGCCATTTGGATTGATCAATGCAAGGCATACATTTGAAAGGGCCATGGACATTGCTTTTGTGGGGCAACAAGACAAATTCGTGGTGGTGTACCTGGACAGCATCACAGTCTTCTCAAAGGACAATGCTGAACATATGGAACATTTGCACAGAACCTTTGACAAGTGTCGCAGTTATGGATTTTCTTTAAACCCTCAAAAATTTATGTTTTCTTTAGAAGAGGGTAAAATGTTGGGGCATATTGTAACAAAGGCAGGGGTAAAAATTGACCCAAAAAGGGTAGAAGGCATAAATGGTATATCCTTGTCCAAAAACAAGAAAGAGGTCCAAGTTTTTATGGGAAATATCAACTTCTTGAGAAGATTCACACTGAACTATGCAGAGATAGTTCGGCACATAAATGAGATGCTAAAGAAGGATAATGAAGTAAAATGGACTCCTGAGTCACAAGAAGCTTTTAACATAATAAAAAATGCTTTCGCAGAAGCCCCAGTATTGGCAGGACCTGATTATGCAAAACCTTTCATGATATTTTCGTTTCCATCTCCCCACACAGTCGCGGCTGTATTATTGCAGAAAAATGAGGAAGGTCATGGGCAACCTATCACCTTCTTCAGTCAAGTGCTCCGCGACAGAGAGCTAAAATATAAAATACTAGAGAAACAGGCTTATGCCTTGGTCAAATCCCTGAAGGCCTTTCTGATCTATGTATTGTAGTCAGCTATAACTGCATTCGTACCCATAGCGGCTATAAAAGACCTCTTGATTCAGGGGGATAGTGAACAAAAGAGAGACAAATGGATAGCCAAGATACAGGAGTATGTGTTGGAGATACGCCCCACTAAGCTAATAAAGGGACAAGGATTAGCCAAGATCCTTTCCGAATCAAACTGTCAGGCTTTGGGGATAAATTTTTCTATGGTGGCCAATGAAGATTCTAGGAGAGCAGATGAGCAGTGCGGGATAGAAACCACTACACAAAAGACCCATATGAAGTACCTTCTCAGTCAATGGTAAAAAGAAATTGTAGAATACCTCTTAACTCTTAGATGCCCTCCAAGTTGTGACAAGACAAAGTATAGAACGCTGAAGCTAAAATCTCAGAAGTTCATCGTATAAAATGGCCATTTGTACTGGAGAGACCCATCAGGCATGCTACTTTTATGTCTCATGGAAAATTAAGTAGAAGAAGTGATGGCAAAATTCCACGAGGGCATCTGTGGTGGCCATTATAGATGGAGGGCTACGACACACAAAATTCTGAAAGAAAGCTTTTTCTGGCCCAAACTTTTCGTAGTTTTTTATGCTCAAGTAAGGGCCTATGAAAAATGTCAAAAATTTGCTGAAAGGTAGAAGTTCGCACCTTTTTCTATGACCCCGGTACACATAGAAGAACCTTTCCAGCAGTGGGGAATTGATTTCATCAGCAAAATTCATCCTGCCTCAAGCAGGAAACACAAGTGGATACTAACAGCCACCGATTACTTCACTAAATGGGTAGAGGCCGTGCCAGAAAGGAATGTTGTAGACACAGTGGTGATCAAGTTTCTAGAAGATAACATTATCTCAAGGTTTCGATGCCCTGCTAAGATTGTCACAGATAATGCTCAGGCTTTTAAGTCTGCCAAATTTATTAGTTTTTTCCAACAGTATAATATTGTATTAGGGCACTCTACTGCATATTATCCACAGGGAAATGGATTGGCATAATCCTCAAACAAAACTTTGGTGAGGGCACTGAAAAAGGCCATAAATGAAAACCAGAAGAACTTGGATTCCCAGCTCAAGTTCACGTTATGGGCAAAAAGAATCACTAGTAAGAGGTCAATAGGAAAATCCCCATATGAATTAGTCTATGGTAGAGTAGCGGTTTTCCCGATGCAATTGGTCTTACCTATGGCTAGGTTCAATGCAGGATTGTCAAGAGGAACCAAACGATCTTACCAGAAGGATGAATCAGTTAGTAGAGCTGGAGGAGATTCGAAGTCAAGTAAATCAGAGGTTGACTGAGTACCAAGAGAAAATGAAAATACTGTTCGATCAACATGTTAAAGGTAAAGAGATGCAGGTCAGAGATTTGGTGCTAAGATGGGATATAAGAAGGGCTGAAAAAGGAAAGCACGAAAAGTTCAATCCGCTATGGTTTGGACCTGTCAAAATTGCTGAAGAAGGAGGAAACAACACTTTTAGACTGGAAAATTTGCAGGGTGATGTGCTCGAAGCCCCTGTGAATGGGAAATTCTTAAAACTCTTTTTCCAGTATTGATTCAGGCTGAAAGGTCTGCTGTATGATATTGTACATTATTCAGTTGCTTGTATTATGATGTTTTATATTTTGATTTTTCATGATGAAAGAAGAGAAGGAATCAACAGATTGTGTTCGCAAGAAGAAGGCTAACAGATGGTCTGCGGAGTTCTCAATGCGTTCGAGGAAAAATGGGTTGTCCCCAAGTGGAGCCAATGTTGTTATGATATCCCTCACTAAGCTCGGAAGTATGATGATAAGGAGCTTCATTCTGCAAAGCAAATAAAACAAGGACTGTATAGACTGTCACAACACCTTTTTCAACTATCGGAACCCTTAAAAAGGCTAAAATCCACCTTTTGGCTGTAAAAATGTTCATTTTCAACATATCAGGCCTCTAAGCGCTTTTCGGCTTAAACCCTTAGCCCTAATTTCTCATATGACCCCGCTATATGTCCGACGGATAAAAGTCCTTAAGTCTTCTTCGACCATTGGACTTCATTGGTTACCAAATCCACTCAGTTTCTCTTTTTTTTTTTGTTTCACTACCGAGGTTCATCTTTGCTGAAGAGATCCTGACTATTGATCTCAGCAGATCCAACGACCATCGCGCTTCACCTATGCATCGCACATGAGACATCACTCTTCCCCATTTCCACCCGCCTTTTATATTTTCCGCCGATGTGCGAAATGATGACGTGATCCTGACCGCTGATCTCCTCCTAGATCCAATAGTCATCGCTCCATCGTGCTGCGCCCATCCATCGCACATCACACATCGTAGTGCTCCATGTTCCTTTTACATTTTTCTGCCGATGTGCGAAATGCTGATACACTCCTGACCGTTGATCTCCACCCGGATCCAACGGTCATCGCTCCATCGCGCTACACCCATCCATCGCACATCGCTCCACTCCATTGTCACTCTATTTTTCATCGCCGATGTTCTCTCCCCGCCGATATAATCTGATCCGTTGATCGTAATTGACCCAAAAATCAGCGCTATCTCGCTGTATCACTGTCCTCCGCCTCATTTATCCATTTTTCGTTCCCCAAAATATGATCTAGACCGTTGATCCTCCTGATTGGATGGTCATCGCTTCATCTCCAAATCGTGGCTCACCCCTCCCCTCGCACCATTCAGGCCCTTGTGAAATTCTGTGATGCATTCTAGACCGTTGATCATCCCGATCCGATGGTGAGCGCACATTTTCCTTTCACCCCGCTCACTTTTCCCCAAGTTTTCTCTGCCATTGATTGGGCCTGATCCAATGGTCACCGCCAGTCTTCCTCTTTACCCGGAAGTACTTTTAGCGCATGGGTTAGCACTTTGAGTGTCTCCGCAGTTGACCTGTTTAACTGCAGAAGATCTCAGATCAACGGCTGAGATTTACTGTGGAGGCACAAGCCAAGAAATTGATCCATACCCCCAAGCGCCCCCATAGTTGATCTCCATCGTTGAAGTCCTCATGATCCAACGGTCCTCGCTCCATCGCTCCTTCACAGATTTCTCGATCACCCATCCAATATTGCATTCCCCACTCTGATCTAGACCGTTGATCCTTCTCATCCAACGGCCCACATCACTCTCACTTCTATAACCCCACAACTGATCATCCCCCGACATGAAAAAATTACTGACGTCATTACCGGTCCCACCTAACTGCGCAAGTACGTCCATCGTGTTCATTTGCAGCTGTTGATCTGGATTACCCAAATTGGACGACTCCCATTCATTTTCGCATCCATTTCACAGCATCTCCCCAACTCGCAACTCCAACGCGAAATGGGCAGTTTTTGTGAGGACATGCATCGCTCCCTAACACGCATCACGTGCCTCTAGCTCGATACCGCTTACCACTCAACCCCCACGCAAAAACCACTCACGGTTTTCCACGAAACTATCCATCATATTTCCACGCCATATTTTGATTTAAACCTTGGTTTTCACCTCCGCCATGGTTTTATCTTTTATCAATGCATTCACACTTCCTCTGCATTATTCCATAACCCCTCACTGAGCCATCTAAAGGAGTCTACCCCTCATCGTAGGATTTATTTAATTTGTTTGCTATCTGTGCAAGTTTTCATGGCCTTTTAATGTACACAGGCCATCTCATAGCCAATCAAAGTGGCTCGAGGCCAAGGATGACGATCCTCCACGCCCAAGGAAGGAAATAAAAGAGATGATAAGGTTTAGTTTCAAGTCTTAGTCAATGGATCATGACCATTGGCCATTCTATAAGACCCTCCAGCACAGAAGGCCAGCTTTTCCACTACTAGCAGTACCACATTCTCCAGCGCAGAAGGCCAGTCCTTCCCACGACTAACGGTATTTCCTTTGCCAGCAGTAGTAGGGAATTTGCCTCATAAAACAACTATGATGAATCATGACTGGGCCTATTTGACCTTTTTACCTCATGCACGTTTCGCCTTGTCATTTCAGGTGAAATCCTTATTTCACTTCTGTAGTTTTTACTTTCAGTTTAGTCAATTGTTACATTTAAGTTAGAAATGGATTTTAGGCATGTGTTGTAAGATGATGAGAGGTAGTTCTACCTCATCATCATTTATGTTTTTGATTTATACCTACAAAAACATACAAGCTCGCGGGGAAGATATTTTCCTAAAATATCTTCTCACGCATAGGAATCAGAAGTTATAAAAACAGGAAGAAAAAACTAACAAAAGGTTCGATATTTTCCAAAGGACTCACTAATTCGAGTGTTCTGTATGTATGTTGTATGAACTTGGATAGTATATGTTTGAAGTTCCCATAGGGATTTAGTAATTAGAAGTTTTGCTGGAATTGGGGATTCCACTTTGGGTGATTCATAGTTTGTAACCCTTCTCTATGTTTTTAATACAAATGTTCATTTCGTATCTCTCCACATTTCTTGTATCTAATGCTCTGGAATGCGAGTGCTCCCATGTGTAAATGTGAATTTATCATATCAGATACTCATATTTACGCATCTAAAATGCTTTAAATATGGCTCAGGCAGGATACTTTGTTTTATTTTCTATTTCTTCCGTTGTTCTTCCGATACTAACTACAATGGATTCTTATCTTTGAACGAGCCCAGATATATGGATTCTTAACTTTGAATAATCCCAGTATATATGGAATCTTATCCTTGGATAAGCCCGGTTATAGTTGATATCTCACTCCATCTTCTGCCATAATCAATTGCTCACATTTAACTTGATAGCTGTGTGTTCATTTTAGAAGTCGGCCCCCTTTACAGCATTTTGTTTTAAAGCTGTCTGATGCATTTACTTATTGCAGTTTGTACTCAGTTTCTACAGTTTTCCTAGTTGTTGTGTTTAACTTTGGGAAAACCATTCATTTGAGTGATAATATCATGAGAGCCTAACATTGTCAACTGCAATCAGTTGAGTCATATGATCTTTTCATTTAAGATGTCCTAGGCACTAGTCTTTATACAACTCAAGGCTGTCTCTAGAAGCTACAATAAGACATATACTATATTTTATGACATATGTTGTTGTTTTAGGTTTTCCTCAGTCCTCCAATTCCTCTCATTCTACTACACTTATTATCAATTATTTCGACCATCATCTTCATCTTTGAGCTCACACTTTAGGGGGCATCTGTTACAGGAAAAATGACCTCCTCATTAGCTCAGAGGAGAAGGTAACATGGAAGGAAGAAAATGACCTAGAAAAAACCCATTTTTTCCAAGGTAACACACCCTAGAAACAAGTAGGCAGAGTTATAACGCACATGAGACATGCAAAGGGAGTGTTAATTGCTAGGGTAACTCTCTATCTTTCCCAGTGGGCAGCGTTACCTGTGTTTGAATGTGAAAAGGGAAATATCTTGTAGAAAACTGACTGGAATTTACAACTTTATCTCAAAATGGAATCAGTTCAAAATAGAAAATAAATGGCACAAACCTTTTATTAGGCATTTCCAAACACAACTCAACTCCTATGAAAGGAAAACACAAGGAAAAGTGAGGACACATGTAGATCTTTCCCGATTTGAACAGGTTGAAAGAGTTGGCAAGGTTTGCTCTCTCCATCTCCTATAAACTGGAGCTATGGACTCTTGGTCTAAGGTCAAAGGTTTGATTATATGTGGAGCAAAATTTCATTGTTGTAGTGTGAGGCTTAAAGATTGACGAAGTTCATTGAGAGCTTTCTGCCTTGAGCATCATCACACTCGGAGATAGAGAAAGAGAGAGAGGAATTGGAAGATTGAGGAGGGCTTGGTGCAACTGGCAGTTGTAATCCTCTTCATAAATAAATAGAACTGTATCTATTTTATCCATTTGATGCATCAATGTCACAATTTTTGTTCAATCGTCTATGTAGCATGATATGAATGGCTTAGATCTGCATTGTTTTATGTTTCTTATATGCTAGTTTAATTGATAGAAAGCTATAGTATTGTAGAGATTACACGGGTGCGTTGATTGGTTGCAGGATATGGACTTGGAGCTGGTGAAGAAGGATCTCTACTTCGCTGGTTGGTGTTTTCCATAGGATCTATTTTCCACAAAGAGGTAATCTTTTCCATCTCGCTTTGTCAGTTATATATATTAGCATGAACATGTATGCGGTACATTTGGAACTTTACAGCTAATATGACTGTCTGCCTCGGGCACCAGAAATCCCTGATAGGAATACCCATAACCACCACCCAATCATATTACCCTATAGAAATTAATTTATCAGAATATATGGAACACAAACATGAAAATATCATCTAAATAGAGCATAAAACTATGAATTCTACTTAAAAACTAATGAGATGATCATAGAAAATCATGATAATCATATTTAGAAGAATTAAATATTAAATTTTATAATAAAAATGAGGAAAAACATTATCAATAAGCATACCACAGGAATCCCAAGATACCACAGGAATCCCAAGGTAATAGTTGAAACTACCAATTATATTACTGCAAAAATGGTGTCTACTAGCTCCAAACCTCTGACTCTCAAGTATCCAACCTTTAATTTTAATTAGATAAGGCTACATATATATATATGAAAAAATAAATTCCCCCTCTCAGGTGTCGCATCCATCATCATATGAACTATTTACATCAAAATCTCTAACCATACCTAAAACTAGGGAGGTTAGAAACCAACTCCCTGTTTAGACTTAACTGACTTAGTTGAATCTATAAGCATTGATTCCTGTAGAATTGACATGAAATTGAACTTTACCATCACTATGACACTTAATTACATCAAGTAAAATCCTTGGAAGAAAAATTACATGAATATAATTTGACTTTGACCAAGAAAAACTCGAAATCTAGCTTTCCCACAGAAGTGCAACATGGTCTAGGAGAAACACAACATGGTCTTTGTGGAGCCTTTTGGTGATTTTTATTGATGTTTGAGATGAAGTCATGGTTGGTGAAGATAGATGAGGATGTTTAGAAGACTAGTGAAACTTCAATCCTACAAAAATCCACCTCCAAAACACCTAAAATCCAATCTCCCAAGACTACTCCAGAAGTGCTGTGTGGGGTCCAGAATAGTGGCAGAAACAAGATAGATTGCTAGTATTTTTCCTTTTTATTCAAAATTGAGAGCTGACATGAAATAAAAAACACATATATGTAATGTAAAGGTCAAAATAAACTTATATATTTATGTCATTTTTCATTTTAAGGCTCTGATAATAATCGTAGCATGGCCACGTTGTGCTTTAGCGCAACAAATTTGCCTGTATTAGCACAAAAATTCAAAACTGACCAAAACTTGTCAAAATTTTCTACTTCTTCATTTTTTAGTCATGGCCTAGAAAACGAGAGATGCATCAACAAAAAAATTATGAATATATCTCTTTTGAAGCCTCATTAGGGTTTTCTTAAGCCTTATTTTCATGTTCCCAACCCTAATTTTGCAAATTAAGTTCCTAGTGTAATAATTTATTTCCATGTGTCTCTGAAGGTTTGTATCTCTATTGGCCTTCTTTAGTAGCTTCTCCAGGTGTTCATTGATTATCCCAAGCCAAAAATACATGTCTTTCTCAATCTCAGTTGTTATTGTGTCATTTAGGTTTTGGTGTACATGAGGAGGAGATGATTGATTTTCTTGTGCTTCCTTTCCTGCTACGGCGCTTCTCTTTGGGCTCCTTGGATGCACCTGAACATTATTTTCCTTAAGATTCTCCACATATATGATAGCCTTGACCTTATTCTTCTCATTCACATAATCTTCCTTGATGGATGAGGGATAATATTCTTTAGGTTTTCTTTGCAATAATAGATTCACTTTGAGCTTCCTTTTCTCTTGTTGCAAGAAGGATACTATGAAGTTTTCCTTGGAAAAAACATATCTAAGCTCTCTGATCTCTGCCTCTTTTTCTTTGATTATTTCTGCAGCTGATATTTTTTCATTATGCTCTTCTAGGTCAGCCATGTCAAAATCAGTGGGTCCCTGCTCCTCATTATGCAATGGTTCATCATCTTCACCTCCTGATATATCTTGTCTCATAGTGCTAGGTTGAACTCTTTCTTCACTAATAGTCTTCCTGGGAACCATCTTATCTTGAGCCCTAGTTCAAGGTGTAGGCATATTAGCTATCTCAGGGGAAAAGACAACTATTTTACCTCTGATATGAGTCTTTGTAATCTCTGCCCTAGGTGTCTTTGTCATTGATGGTTTACTTGATGAGCCAACCTCCTATGGCCTAGATGGTGCTAATGGAATGCTTTGAATGTTAGGTTGACTAATGGTAGGCATAAGAGCAACAACCTGCATGAATTTCTCCCATGTTATGATATTTTGTGAAAGTTGATGAATAACTATAACTTTGACCAAACCATGATGAAATAAACTATCCTGATGATCTCTCCCTTTGATTTGAACTTTCTCAGTCATCTTGAATAAGCTCCTAAATAAGTAATGGGGTAGGTTTAAAGGTTTTATGGTAGTAAAATGCATCAGAAACCTGATGTGATACTGATACAACTTAGAAAACCTCCATTCGGAAGTAAAATACTTCATTATCACCTTAATCAAAGGAGCATATCTATCTAACAATTCACTGGAAGGAAAGATATGAGTGGGAGCATCTTTGTAGTGTGGTTTGAGGAAGACTTTGTAATTTCCAATATCCAAATCCATCCCCTTAAACAGAATTTATCCTTGGTTAGGGATACCTATAGTTGAAGCCGTGACATCTGGTGATATTATGAAGTCCATTTTTACTATGGCGGTCTAATCCCTCTTGAAATTGGTGAAAAAAAGACTGTTCAATTTAGCATGGTATCCCACCTCTTGTATCTTCTAACAAAACCCTAGGCAACCCACACCTTCAAATTACTTCTTGATGAATGATGAGGCATTGATATCCTACATATGGGTTGGCTCATATATGGATATATGCACTCCTTTATTATAATTTTTGTTTTCATTGGCCATGGTGCTAGTTTGCATGATAAAAACCCTATTTTTATAGGAGGGAAGGGTAGGGTAGGATTGGGAAAACAGATGAAAAATGGCATCTAGTTAAGGGAAGGGAATGGAGGGGATAGGGATTAGGGAAATTTTCCAGGAAATTCCAGGGCGAAGGGGTAGATTTTAGGTACACATGGGAAGTGGAATCTCTTGAAATGAGTGAGGGAAAGAGGTGAAAAACAAAAAAAAAGCTCGTAACCCAAAAATTTAGCAAAAGCGCAACGTGGGCTACGGTTTTTCGGGAAAATGATGGAAATAAAGAAGATGAGTATGGGAAATGGTTAGTGGAGGTGTATGAAGTGTGTACAAGGGTGTTAGGGTAGGAAAACTAGGATATTTTTCTCTAAACTAAAGAAAACACCAAGAACACCAAAGCGCAGTGAAAAACCCTAGGTGACAGATTTAATCATTTGCTGAAGGAAAATCACTGCATGAGGATTTATGAGAGGCTATACTTACATTCTGAGAGTCTATAGAACATGTATATTGTTGAATGAACCTTGTTGTCGCTTCCTCTAAGATCCAAACTCAAAAACACAGTATGCTAGCCATAAGTGCATCGTGCTTGCTGGCAAGGGATTGATGATGGACAAATCAGAGTTTCGAAGACTGAGGTGAAACTAAATGCTAAAGGAGAGGTCTAGGAAGATTAAATGAAGCTTTTAAATGCTTGGATGGTTTCTTTATTACTTTAAAGTCGACTTTTTATTTTAATGATGGTGTGAAATCACATGTCCTTCTTGAGAAATAATGTGATGAGGTAGTGTACTGTAGCTTTATAAATTTATTTTGCAAGGTTACATTTCCATGAAGGGTAAATGTACCTTTGGAATATTTTTAAACACTTTTTACATAATTACTAACTCCCATGATGGTGACTGTTACACCATTTTTTTGGTCATCTAACCTATTATCATTAGATGAACCCAAGTACACCATGTAAGATCAATTTTACCCTAAGTAAAATTGTAAGTTGATGGCATCAATCCCTACATGACTTATGATGACCTCACCTAATGATGACACCAAATGCATATGTGAAACCATGATTTGGAACTTTGAACGTTTGCAATATGCATGATTATAATTTCATGAAAATATTGATGACCAAGGCACTCTTTTGATGCCTTCTCACAAGGAATGATGACATGATCATGAAGACATTTTATGACCTTGAAAATGGAGGGAGTAGTTATAATGCCTAGATATTGACCAATGATAAAATTTTATTTGAAACTATAACAATTTGACCTAAGACCCTATCAATCATATGAAAAGAGTACATCTCATCATTGGTGACTCATAGACACTAACACACATGACACACTGGTATATTATTTAGAATTTTTGACTCTCTTATGGTAAAAATATTTCATTGTAGTACTTTAAGAGCCTCATCAAGTGTTGGTTCCTTTGCTTCAAAACAACAGGTAGCCTTGAATATTTTTTCCATCTAATTTCATTCCACTATTCCTCTGTGAACCTCTAATTCAATGTACCAGCTCATAGGGACAATGTATAACATATGTAAAAATTGGTGTATCCACTCCTATTGTGGTACATTTCCTCTAGTCCATGTTGCAAAAAACTTATTTTTGCTATTCCTTGGGAATTCCATGCCTAAGCATTCAACTCAAAAAACTATAGAACTGGTCCCAAGCCTTATGTACAAAAGCTATTTACATTGATTGCATCCTACATTCTGAATTTTGTATGTAGTACACCACCTAGTTGGGGGTGTGTGCAACACAACATCCAATGCAGCAATCCTCACATAATCTGCTTTCTCATCTTTGAATTCCTGCACAAAAATGGTTACTTTGAATTTCCATCAAATCGGGGTGGGTTATGCACCCTGATTCCTATCTAATGTAGTACTTCATTGAGGTGTGCACACCTTTGAGTGCTTATCTCATGCAATTTACTTTTCCATTTTTCTAGAATCTCCTTTGATTTAAATATGCAATACCCCATAGTGTTACACTCATTAATCCATTAGTAAGAGGGTTCAAGGAATACTCCTAACGACTTGTCACATTGTAATTTACTGCTTAAATCCCCTCTAATAGGCTCAACGTACTGGTAAGTTTATCACAAGTCTAAAGGTATTATAGCTCAAGCGTTCCCTATTTCAAATATCATTTGTCTCTTTTTTAGGTTAATTATTACCTAATTATAAAAATCCAAATCAATCCTCAATAGAGTAGGGTATGGATTAGTGTCATCGAAAATATCTATGATTTCAAAATTAGTTGTAGTTGTAGCTCCATAAATATCTAATGGTACACTCTTCAATCTATGGATTGGGAAGATGAGATGTTCATTAGCTAGTATTAGGTAAATAGGATACCATGTTAGCTTTGGATTCCCTATCATCTTCCATGTAATCTTTGGAAGAATATTTACATCAAAAATTAAGCGGAATATGATGTTATCCATTTCATAATATCCCACTTGTGTGCTAAAACGAAATTCCATGTTGGTACTCTTCCTCTATGATACCTGGTTTAATATGTGTAGTGATTCATTCATGGTAGCTACTTCAGTCTCTTTAGTTCATTTCTTCACTGCTAACCTAAATTTCAAAAACACATGTTGTTTTCTTGCTAGCGCAAGAAACATATGCAGTAAATTCTAAACTGGATATTCCTCTGTCACAAATTCTCAGCGAGTGGTATCATAATAGAAAATTTTCATTACAACCTTCTGGATTATGTTTGGTCTATCCTATTCTGGGATGAAAATATTCATTCAGAATTCCTGGTAAGTTTCCTTTCACTTGGGTTGGCTAAAAATTGGAGGAGGTTTGGGTGCATTTATAACTTTGTTTAGTTGTTGATCCCCTAGTTTCGCAACATATCCTCTGGTCGTGACACCTCCATGTGTGACCACAATAGATAAAGGATGGGTCCTATGGGCTAAACCACAATCATATGTACATTTGGATCCTTCTTCTCCTGTGATTTAAACATTATCTTAGGAAAATTCTTAGTTGCATGGTCATGTGCTCTACAATAGGTATATGCATAACGTGGATTAACGCAATCCCCTAGAAAGGCATCCATGCTATAAAAATTTGTAACAAATGATAGGTCCCCGACTATTAGGTCCCTATATTATTAGTGTAGTCCATTATTGTTGTAGTGTAGCCCCCTTGTTTTTATTTTTGTACCCTTGTAGTCCCCATATTGTTATTATTGTGCCCCATAAAACCCCATTATTTCTATTGTTGGCCCTTATATTATTATTGTTAGGTCGGCTAGGATTATATTGTGACCCCATCGACTCCTATATATAGAAAGGAGGTTATGTCATTTGAATCATTCAATAGTTATTCATTAATATAATGTAAAGGAGGTTGCCCACTCGAAGTGGCTGATTTCTAAGGCGTTGATCTCTCTTTTCTTCTATTTTTGGTTCTGGTTTCATAACATTTTGAATCAGAGCTTTCAATTCTAAGGTTTCACTACCTCAAACAAGTAATAATGGTATTTTCTCTATAAAGTTTTTCTATGAAGGTTAAGATGCTAAAAAAAAACCCCATTTTTGACGAAATCCTAAGGAAGTTCATGTAAAAATTGCATATCTTGGTTCTCATTATTTTCGGAGATATAATCTATGGAAGTTAGGATTTTTTTAGGATCCTGAATTTCAAATAAAAGAGGTGACCTTAGGAAAATCATCATAACTCTCTCTCTTTGAGCATCGGAATGGAATTCTGTAAAAATCAACCAAAATTACATAGACTGTAGTTTTATGTGTATCAATTTTAGAGACGAAGGAGGAAAAAATGACATGTGGAACGCTGTACAAGTTCACTCTACTGAACCTGTCCATAAATAGGTGATCATGGGATATTGGCAATAACTTTGACTTGAAGAACCCAAATCAAGTCAAACCTATGGCATTGGAAAGAAGACTCAGAGGGCTATTACAAGACAGAAACTTAGATCTCAGGGATTCGAAATTACAAAGATGCATAAGTTTCTATATATAGCTCCTCAAAAGAAAGAAAAATACATGTATTTCTTTTCAAATTTCATAAGTTTGGTTTGAAAAATCATTTTGAAGTGATTCCAAGGGCATATTGAAGCATAGATATCAACATCGGGTTCTATATTGACCCTAAAAAGAATTCTACACCCATTAATCCCTCAAAAGGCTCTACTATGAGTCATGAAGAGGAAGAAGTGCAACATGATATATAAATTACAAGAGCAAGTGCACCAAATTTCGCTCTCGCAAAGAGAAAAAAAAATGAAATTGAAGTTTTGAAGAAAGGTGTGGAAGCCAATATCGATGGTTTGAAGAGGGGTGTGGAAGCTAAGATGGATAGCATGGAAGCTAAGATGGATGGCATGGAATACAACATGGAAGACATGAAGAATGATATAAAATTAGAGATGGAAGGTTTGAAGGAAGGTTTGACAAAGTTGATACAAGAAATGATTCCTAATGGCGAAAAGGTAGTACAAGAAACTCATGATGAGAACAAAATAAATGTTAATCGTGATTTCATAAACTCTAATGTTTGATTGAGGACCCACCATATTCCAAATATGGATATGAGGAATTTTGATGGAAAGGATCCCATTACATGGATACTATAGATGGAGCAATATTTTGATCTCGATAACGTTAAAAACACACAAAATGTACGCATTGTAACTTTACATTTAGAAGAAAATACATTTGTATGGTATCGATGGCTCTTCTCTCGTAAAAAAAGTGTCACTTGGTCAATTTTATGGAGGGAATGATAACACATTATGAGGATACAAAGAGAAACACCTTCTTTATCCAATTAATAAATCTCAAACAAAAGGGTTAAATGGTGGAGCACATCGAGGACATCTAAAAATTGAATATAAGGGTAACTGATATTCTAGAGGAACAAATGATTTATGTCTTCATAGGGACTTTAAAGGATAACATCCAACATGAGGTTCACCTTCGGGAACCTGATTCATCGGAGAAGGAATTCAGGTTGGCAAGAAAAATTGAAAGTAAATTTATGGTGACAAGGAATCCTACCACTAACATCTACAAAGATGGAAGTGTTTCTACTCCTAAACTTCCAAAACATACAAGGTTGACACAACAAAAATTGGTATAAAAAAGAGAAAAAAGGCTTTGCTACACTTGTGATAACAAATACACTAAAGGTCATAAGTGTGCCGAGAAGAAATTATTTTACATACATTGTGAAGAGGAGGAAGTAAATGAACCATAAATTTCAAAAGAAGATGATATACAACAGGAACCAACCCTAGAGAAATAATAAATGAGTTCAACCATATCCTGTAATGCATTGGCAGGAATTATCACTCCTCAAAATCTCAAGATAGAAGAAGATATCAAGAAAAAAAAGGTGATAGTGTTGATTGATTCAAGTAGTACCCATAATTTTATTCATTGTAAGGTAGCCAAAGAATTGAATTTCTTGCTATACTCAACACAAGAGTTTGAAGTGATCGTTGCAAATGGAGGGACTATAAATTGCTCTGGAAAATTCCATAATATCATGCTAACCATGGGGGAATATTTATTGAATAGTCCAATTCTTTCCATTCCAATCGAAGGCACTGATGTTGTACTGGGAGTACAATGGTTACAATCTTTGGGGATGTAGCTTTTAATTTTCAAGATTTTTTCTTGAATTTTTTTCAGAAGGAAAGTAAATTGAATTAAGGGGTATCGCAGGGAAGCTGAAAAAGATAATAAGAGATAATTTGATGACAAATCTTATGAAGAAAGAAAAATAATGTGCAATTGCATAATTATGCTCACTATAAGTTCTAACATCAAAATCATCTATTTCCCCAAATATCCAAAAAGTATTAGAAAATTATTCCAAGGTGTTTGAAACTACCAAAGGACTCCAACCTATATGTGATCATGATCATGCTATTCATTTGATTTCTGGAATTTTTCCTCTGAACATCAGGCCTTACAGATATCCTTATGTCCAAAAGAGGGAAATTGAACGTACGATTGCAGAAACGTTAGAGGCTGGTATAATTCAACCTAGTCAAATTTCTTTCTCTTCTCCAGTAGTATTGGTTCACAAGAAGGATGGATCATGGTGCATGTGTCTGGATTATAGGGAGCTTAATAAGCTCACTATTAAAGATAAATTCCCCATTTATGTGATTCATGAATTATTGGATGAATTACATGGAGCAATTTATTTTACCAAGTTGGATCTTCGTTTAGGATATCATCAAATTATAATGAAGATTGAAGGGATTACAAAAAAAACATTTTGAACTCATGAAGATCATTATGAATTTTTTTTCATGCCTCTGGCCTTACCAATGCACCTTCTACATTTCAAGGGTTGATGAATTCCATTTTTAGACCCTTCCATAGAAAATTTGTGTTAGTATTTTTTGTTGATATACTAATCGCAGTCCTTTGGACGGATTATGTTAAACATCGACGAGGTGGTAAAACTATTGGAGGAGAAGAAAATAGCAACAAAAACCTCCGGATATTCTTTCGTTACAAGGTGGAGTAGGCGGGTCATGTTATCTGGGGTGTAGGTGGGCATAACAAAGTGCAAATGATTAAGGAATGGAAAGTCCCCAGAGATGTTAAGTCCTATATTAATAGTAGTCCTTATTATCTTAATGCTTATTTACTTACTGTTATTATTGTACCCTTGTAACCCCCATTTTTTTATTATTATTGTTCCCTTAAATTATTATTGTTAGGTCGGCTAGGATTACATTGTGGCCCACCGGGATTACATTATGGCCCCATGGACTCCTATATATAGAAAGGAGGTTTTGTAAATTGTATCATCCAAGAATTGTTCATTTATGTAATGTATTGGAGGTTTTCCCCTCAAAGTGGCTTATTTCTAAGGCGTTGATATCTCTTTTCTTCTATTTTTGGAGCTGGTTACACAACATTTGGTATCAGAGCTTTGGATTCTAAGAGGTTTATTTGCTCCAAGCTGATAAATAGATGGAATTTTTGCTATAATATTTTTACATGTGAGAGGTTAGGAAGCTGAAATTTTTTTTTAGGTATATTTGAAATCTGAGGAAGAGTTTTAAAAAAATTCAATTGGTTCGTTGTATGTTCGGAGATATGATGCGTAATCTGGGCTTTTGGGGCTCTGATTGCTTATAAAGGTTATCATAGATTTGCACTATAAATATTTTTAAGTTTTGGGAAGCTAAAATTTTCATGGCTTGAAATGAAATCTTGAGGAACCTCGTAAAACTTTCAGATCTTGCTTCGCAACATTTTTGGAGATATGATTTGTGGAAGTTAGGATTGTTTTAGGCTCCTAAATTTCATCTCAAAGAGGTGACCGTGGGAAAAACGTCATAACTCTCTCTCTGAGCATCGGATTTCGGTCGTAAGTACATACAAGTACATGGGGTAACAGTTTCTTCAATATCGAATTTAGAGCTGAAAGAGAAAAAATGACACTTGGAAATTTGTACAAGTTTTCTCTCTTGAGCCGGTCATAATTGGATATGGAGATTGGACATAACTTTGCCTTGAAGAATCCAAATCAAGTAAGACCTGTGAAATTCGAAAGAGGATTCAGAGGGCTACCTCAGGGCCAAATTTCAGATATTGAAGATCCGAAATCACAGAGATAATTCAGTTTCAATATTGAGCTCCTCAAAAGCAAGAAAAAGGTGTGTATTTGTTTTTTAAAATTGTATAAAGTTTGTTTGAAAAAGCAGTTTGAAGTGATTCCAAGGGCATATTTTAGAATCTTTATCAGTATATTTTTATCAGTATTGGGTTCTATAATGCCTCCAAAAAATAATTCCATACCCCTTAAGCCCTAAAAAAGCTATACTATGATGCATGAAGAGGAAGAATTGCAGTATGAGATATCAAAATTACGGTACCAAGTGCAACAAATTTTGATCTTACAAAGAGAAACCGAAGATGACATAGATGGTTTAAAATAAGAAATGAAGGGTAATTTTTATGGTTTGAAGGATCAAATAATAGCTAATATGGATGATAAATTAGTGGAAGATCACATCGAGCATCAACAACAAGTTCTCCAACTCTCAAAGGATAACCTAACTTTGCTGCAGAATCTAATGAAACAACAGGAAGATCAACATCACATTGAAAGAATTTCTAAATCAGTCACAGAAACAAGAACTCGACAAGTATGATCAATTTCAGAGTATCTAAGCAAGTGGAAGAACTTTCCTGTAGAATATTCCACATGGGAGAATGAGAATTTTATACAGAAGCATCAAGAAATAATCAAGCGTTGAGGACAAAACTTGTTTGAAGGAGAGGGGCATGTTAAGTCCCTATATTTATAGTGTAGTCCCATATTATGTTAGTGTAGCCCCCCTTATTGTTATTTTTGTACCCCTGTAACCCCCATATTTTTATTATTGTGCCCTTACATTATTATTGTTAGGTCGGCTAGGATTACATTATGGCCCCACTAGGATTACATGGTGGCCCCATGGACTCCCATATATAGAAAGGAGGTTTTCTCCATTTTATCATCCAAGAATTGTTCATTTATGTAATGTATTGGAGATTTCCCCCTTGAAGTGGCTGATTTATAAGGCGTTGATCTCTCTTTTCTTCTATTTTTGGAGCTGGTTTCACAACAACAACCATAAATAGATTACAAGGATTTCTCGAGTTAACAGAGTATTATCGCAAGTTTGTTAATACTTATGGGATAATAGTAGCACCTCTAACAACATTATTGAATAAAGATGAATTTTCATGGACTCCTAAAGAAACTAAGGACTTTGAACATATTAAAGAGGCAATGTGCCTAGCACCAGTCTTAGCTACACCAAACTTAACAAAAACCTCAATTGTGGAATGTGATGCCTTGGGAAATGGAATTGGTGTTGTTTTAATGCAAGAAGGAAGACCCATTACTTTTGAAAGTTGTCGAATCAAAGGAAAGTATTTACAGAAAGGTATTTATGAGAAGGAAATGATGGCAATACTACATGCAGTAAAACAATGGCGAACTTACCTATTGGGAAGACATTTCAAGGTAAAAACTGATCATGATAGTCTTAAATAAATTTTGGAACAAAGACTATCTCTAGAAGAGAAACAAAAATGGGTCACAAAAATGTTGGGTTATGACTTTAAAATAATCTACAAAAAAGGGAAGCTAAATGTTGTTGCAAATGCACTCTCAAGAAAGGATGAGGAGGTGGAAGCATTGCTTTGTGCCATTTATATTATCCAACCATATTGGATAACTGAAACAAGGGAGGAATGGAAGAATGTTGAGGAATTGTGGACGCTCATTAAAAAGTTGTAGAAAGATCCCAGTACATCTGATACATTTATTTGGAAAAATGATTCCTTATGGTACAAATATTGCTTATATCTTTGTAAGAATTCCCAACTAAAACAAAACATTATTTTGGAATTGCACACCTCTCCCTTTGGAGGAAAGTCAAGATTTTTAAAAGCTTACCACAGGGTGAAGAATATTTTTTTTGGGATGTCCTTAAATTTGATATTCAAAATTTTGTGGTAGAATGTTTGGTTTTCCAGAAAAATAAAGTCAAGACAATTAAGACCTCAGGTCTACCACAGCCTTTACCCATTCCAAGTCAACATTGGGAGGATGTTTCACTGGATTTTATCACAGGTTTACCTAAGTCTGAAGGAAAGAGTGTCATCATGTTGGTAGTTGATAAAATTACCAAGTATGCACACTTTTGTGCATTACCTCATCCATTTAAAGCAAGCACAATTGCTACTTCATTTATGGAAACAATTCAAACGCTACATGGAAACCCAAAGATTATTGTAGGTGACAAAGATTCTATTTTCACTGGAACTATTTAGATGGAATTATTTTCTTGTTTGGGTACTCAAATAGCCCATAACTCATCTTATCATCCTCAATCCGATGGGAGAACTGAGATAGTGAACAAATGTTTGGAAGGATATCCCTTTTTTTTTTGTATCTGATAAAAAAAAACAATGGGTCAAGTGGTTACCTCTGGCTAAATAGTGGTATAACACTTCCTTCCATACTATAGAAAAAATGACCCCATTTATGGCACCTTATGGATATCATCCACCGTACATCACATCATATTTAAGAGGAAATTATAAGGTTCAAGTAGTGGAAGATCACATCGAGAATCAACAACAAATTCTCCAACTCTTAAAGGATAACCTAAACTTGGCATGAAATCGAATAAAACAACTGGTAGATCAACATCATAGCAAGAGAAGGTTTGATGTAGGATAATGGGTATTTTTACGGTTACAACAATAAAATCAAATGTCACTCAATCATGGTAAGAAGGATAATAAATTATCACCAAAGTACTCTGGTCCCTACAAGGCGTTGCAAAATACTATGGCATACAAATTGGAGCTTCCTTCTTCTTCTCAAGTGCAACCATTTTTCCATGTTTCATGCTTAAACAAGGTTATAGGTGACAAAATTCCATTTCAAACAATATTTCCATAACTTGATGAGGAAGGAAACATTATATTGGAACCTGAAGCAGTCACGAAAACAAGAACTCGACAACTATGAGTCGATAAATTTCAGAGTATCTCATCATGTGGAAGAACTTAACCACTAAATATTCCACATGGGAGGATGAGAATTTTATACAAAATCATCTAGAGCTACTCAAGCATTGAGGACAACACTTTTTTGAAGGATAGGGGCATGTTATGTCCCTATATTACTATGGTATTCCCTTATTGTTGTAGTGTAGCCCCCTTATTGTTATTGTTGTAAGCTTGATATTTGTTTTATTCTATTTTTGGAGTTGGTTTCATAACACCAACCTCTTCTAATTCCACCCATTCCTATTACTAGTCATCCTAGACCTCTAGCTGCCATACCTTTTCCTTGGCTAGACTATTTGTATTATCCAGTATGATTACATCCTATTTGATTAAAGCCTATTATCAAAACTTTCTTTCCTTTGGGTCCCTGTATTCGAAATGAATCCAATTTTAATTTATGCATCAACTCTATGGCACATGAGTCATACATATCATGCCCCACTGATTTTTGGAAATCATAAATCAAAGTGTGTGCAGTTTCCTCATACTTCTATATCATTAGACAATTTTGTGGGGTGTGGCCCCATACCTGAAAAAATTCACATGAAAAATCTCTACCTTATGTAAGAATATTAGTTGCGTTTGTTGCCATGTAGTCTGTTAGCAACTTGCACTCATTTTCGTGGTGGCCTTCTATCCTACAAATATTACACCACACCTCCTTATTGATCAGTGGTTTTCATTGATGTCAACCCAAACAGCACCGGGGGCTACCTTGATCTTGCATGGGAATTTTTACCTAATAAATTACTATAATCAAAGCCAAGGATATTTTTATGGTTTCTACTTATTGATATGTCTCCATTCATATATGGCACGCCACATAATTCTTCACGGTTTGAGAGATATTTATGTTTTAAGTGAGTAATCCTAGTTAGTGGGCTAAAACTGCATGGGGTTGTGGCATGACACTAATCATTGGCTGTGGTCATTGAATAGTCATTAACTAATAGTTTTTAAGCTCCTAAAATCCCTCGCATGGTCACTTGTTGAATACCCTCTCAACCTAAGAATTTATATAAATTGTGATCCTCATATCCTACTCATGTAGGGATTTCGCTACTTGAAACAGGTCATCATGGAATTTTCACTATAAATTATTTTGTACGAAGGTTCAAAAGCTGAAATTTTTATGAAGCAAAGCCAAAATCCTTACGTAGCTCATGTAAAAATTTCAAATAATGGTTCACAATATTTTCGGAGATATGAGCTATGGAATTTAGGGTTTTTGCAGGCTCCTAAACTTCATCTCAAAGAGGTGACCTTGGGAAAATCATCATAAATCTCTCTCTAAGTATCATATTGGATTTATGTAAAAATTGGTGGATATTGCATGGACTGAAGTTTTTTGTATATCAATTTCAGAGCCCAATGAGGATACAATGACACGTGGCATGCCATACAAGTTTGCTCTACTGAACTAGTCCATAATTAGGTCATTGTGAGAGACTGGGCATAAATTTGTCTTGAAGAATCCAAATTGGTTCAGACCTATGGCATTGGAAAGAAGACTCAGAGGAATACTAGAGGATCGTGAATCACACATTGGGGATATGAAATAATAGAGATACACGAGATTCAATATCGAGCTCCTAGAAGGAAAGAAAGATATAGATCATGTGTTGACAAGGGTGTTAGGACCTCATAATGTATCATTTTGACTACATATTTTTGCCACCTCTTTACTCTTTTTAGTCCATATCTAAAGTTTACATTATCATTCCTATCCATTTTCCCCAAAGGTATACAAAGTTCTTCTCTTTACTCTATGTTTAATTTGTTTTGCATATAATTCCACATTACTTTTATATTTAATCATTAATATAAGATATACAGTTGTTGAAGATATCGCAGATAATCTATGATAAAGAACGTGTTGTTGAAACAGTCGACCTCGTTGCTAAAACAATCGACCCCATTGCTGAAACAGTCGACCCCGTTGCTGAAACTACTCGTGATTTGCGATTTCGGAAGTGTATTTAAGGAATGATGGAAACAAGACAAAGATAAGCAAGGAATGTTGTTACACGGATTGTTCTGAAGCCAGTATTTTTATCTATTGTAACAGAATCTTGTTATGGAAGAATAGAAAGACCCCATTTTAAAATAAAAGATCAGATTTGGATAAAAATAGGATTTCTTTGATGTAACTACAATAGATGTCTCCTCTTTAAAAAGAGGAGACATCATCATTAGAGGGAGAGTTAGAGACTGTGGGACATACATTTTTCTGAGTGGAACGGAGCAAGGCTCCATTGTAATGTATCATTTCTTTTGACAGATGAATAAAGGTTTCTTTTGAGCGCTTCCATTTAACTTCCTTCTCTGGGGAATCTTGTGAGAGGGAAAGGGCCTGCCTTCCTCACAAGATTCACTCGATTTCTCCTGTAGTATGTTAACTTCTTTATGATTTCACACCTTAGTTAAACAATGTTTTTTGAAGATTATTTACACAGTTCTGTGTTCCTTATTAAACACTCTGTTTTCTTTAATTACTGCATATCATTCAGTCTTGCGAAGCTGTGAGTTACTCTATTTTCAGTTATTTATTTGTGGGATGAATGTATGCCAGTTTGACTTCGGGAAACAGGTGCTGAAGATTCTTGTTTAGAGGAATAGGGTCCTGTTCCCCATTTTGGCTGAGTGATTTTCTTTTCCACAGTGTGATTGAAATAAGGAAACAGGTGCTAAAGATTCCCGTTTGGAGGAATAGGGACCTATTCTCCAATGAACGATCTTTCTCTTTGGCAGTGTGACTGATAATAGGAAACAGGTACTGAAGATTCCTGCTTGGAGGAATAGGGTCCTGTTCTCCGTTATGGTTGATTGATCTTCTTTTCAGCAGAGTGATTTCCTTTCATTATTTTTCCTAGGATTCTTTTAATGAAAGTCTACAACAGAGGATTGTTTCTGTTGTAACACAAGTAGGCTTCAGCTTTGTTAAAAGTAAAGTGTGAACAGTGTGATTAATATAACTTATGTGATTAATACTACAACATTTCTTTGCTTCTGGAATTGAGCATATATAGTGTGTGATTGTCTTTGGAATAAACAGACCTTCCTGGGTTGACAATTTATGTGGCACTTGAATTGTTAGAACAATTAAAGTGACCAACATTTTGGCGCCGTTTCTGGGGAAGGCAATTATAGATTTCAAAGGCATTGATGTCTTCTTTCTAGATGTGTAAACTGTATGAGAGGATGCGGAACCTAGAATAAAAAAAACCCTACAGGTGGCAAGGGCAAAGGAAGGGGAGGAAGAAAGACTTTCATTGACGAAATTGTATCAAAGGCTGAATCTTCACAGAGATTAAGCTCTCGAAGACCAAAGCCTCAACGCTCCCCTCAATCAGATTACAAAACAGAAGAAGTTGTGGGCCCTGAATACGTTGAGGAACCAGCAATAGACAGTGTTGAAAAACTAGAAGAAGACACTGAGGAATTAGCAGAAAACGCAGTAGGAGACATCGGACAATCAGTGGAGAACATTGAGGAACCAGTAGAAGATTTTGAGGACCGAGAAAATGCAGTGGGAGAACAAACAATGGAGGGAAACAACGAAGAATTCTTTGGAGGACGAGTAGATCCTGAAGGAGAAGGAGAAGATGAAAATTCCCTCTCTACTCTGGAATTTCCTATTAGTGATCTTCCTAGAGGATCAACTCCTATGAAAAATATCCCACTGTCTGCTTTACCAAAATTTCATGGTTTATCCTTTGAAGATCTTGACGAATTTCTCTTTGAATTTAATATATTATGCAGAAGTTATGATTATGTTACTAATGCTCAGAAGCTGAAACTATTTCCAGCAAAATTAAAAGGAAATGCATTAAGGTGGTTCATGAGCCTCGGAAGCCAGGTAATCACAACATGGGAACAGATGAAGCAGAATTTTTTTCTTAAATATCAAGATTATTGTCGGACAAGAGAAAAGAGGGAGTAATTATTCAATATGGCACAAAAGGCAGACGATAATTTGGAGGACTATGTGGAAAGACTGCAGTACAATCTACAGAGATCTGATCATCTGAATGCACGTAAAGAAATTCGTAAAACAATATTACTGAAAGGAGTAAGGGACGATTGTTTAGACATGCTAAACATGGTTGGTAAAGGAGATATATCTAAAGAATCATATGATGAGATTGTTGAACTCTGTAAAAGATGTTCAAGAGGAGCTGCAAGGAACAGAGTAAATAACAGAGATCCCACTTATTCAAGAGTTCAGAAATCAGCCAGTGGGGGAGAAACAAGAGCTGAAATAGGTAATTTACTTGAAGAATTTAAAACTGAAATGTTAAGTTATTTTTCTTCACAAATCGACACCTTGTAGGTTAAAAAGAAGCAGGCTGAAGCAGAAGCAGCTCTGGCTGTCTTTTGCCCTAAATGCAGAGATAAACATCCACCAAGGGAATGCCCATTGGACAAGATACCAATCTGCACCCTTTGTGAGAAAGATCATGAAACACAGAAATGTCCTTCTCTACCAGGAATAAAGGTAGCATTGCAGCCAATAGAAGAAGAAGCTGAAGCAGTTTATCTGCTAACAAAAAGAAGACAATGGCAACCAAGAGGACAAGGTATGAATTCTAGCATGCCATTTACATCTTCTAATCATTGGAATAATTATCCTTCTTTCAGTCAGACAAATTACCCTCCCTTTAACCAAATGCAATACCCACCCTTTAATCAGATGAATTACCCACCCATGCAACAAACAAACCCTCCCTTTGTAGATCCTGCAATGTGGACTCCTTGGCCCCCACAATAGCCATCTTCTTTTAATCCATGGAATTCAAATTCGAGGAGTCAAAAACTCTCGTATCCAAATCAATTTCCTCAAATTAAACAACCACTTCCTCTACCATCAGGAGCTCCATCAAATAATCAAATGACACCACAGCTGCTTGTACAACCAAATCCTAACCGCAATAATAAAACTGTGCAAGTCATTGATATTCAGAATCAGTCTACATTTTCTGCTTTCCCTGTACAATGTAATGATATTCATTTAAGATCTGGGAAAATAGTAGAACCTATCATAGATGATATAACCTCTTCTGATTCTGATAAGGAAGAAACTGAGAAACATAATTCACACAAAGAAGCACAACCACCCTCTAACAAGGATGCTGAAATAACAGAGCCACCATTCCCCAAACGTTTAGTTTTAACTAAAACGCCTAAAACACCTGCTTTTAATATTTTAGGGGAATTGCAAAATTTGTATGTTAAAATTCCACTTTTACAGGCACTAAGAGATGTACCAATCTATGCTAGAACCA
The DNA here is from genome assembly GCA_034641835.2 of Pinus albicaulis. Taxonomy (NCBI): domain Eukaryota; kingdom Viridiplantae; phylum Streptophyta; class Pinopsida; order Pinales; family Pinaceae; genus Pinus; species Pinus albicaulis. The sequence goes on from CM076582.1 coordinate 257,530,980, forward strand.
TGAGGGATATTTGTGTCAAGAAACCTGATAGGAAAGCTAAGGATCCCCTTACAGTTCATGTTATGGGTGATCTGTCCTCATTAATGTCCGGAAAAACCCCTCCTGTGAAATATGGTGACCCCGGCCATCCTACTGTGACAGTTCAAATTGGTAAAACAATAATCCCTCAAGTTCTGGTAGATTTAGGTGATGCAATAAATATCATGACTCTGGAAACTTCACAATTGCTACAGCTAAAGAACATAATTAGAGACACACCAACCATCCTAGAGCTAGCTGACCACTCTACAATTAAACCAGAAGGAGTTGTTGAGTACCTAGTTATCTCGGTTGAATCCTAGAATTACCCAGCTGACTTTGTGGTGTTGCAAACCAAAACAATGTTGGGGGGACACCCTCTAATTCTAGGAAGGCCTTGGCTAGCTACAACCGATGTCTTTATCAGCTGTACATCTGGTTCAATGAAAATCTCCAATGGATATGAAACTAAACAACTTACTCTTTATCCTCATGCTACACCCATGATTAGCAATGAGAACTCTGTGTGGATGGATTATGATGATAATGTTGTTTAGCCTATTTTGACTATCGGACAAGCTTTGAGTTTTAAAGACAGCACGGAGGACGAAGTAATTAATAATTTTATTTGTGAACCTTCCTTTGTGGTTGCTAAAACTCACAATCAATTGATCACACTCTTTGAAACAGATACCCACGACAAGATTGAATCTGAAGATTTACCTCAAACATCAACCAACATCTCTTCTAAAAGCATAACTGTGGAAATCAAACCTGGCAAAACACTGAACATAAATTCTAATTTAACAGTTGCTGAAACACAGCAGTTAATGAAGTTACTACTTGAAAATAAGGAAGCATTCGCATGGGATTACACGGATATGAAGGGAATCTCTCCTGAATTATGTACTCACCAGATTTATATTAAGGAAGGTTGCTGACCAGTCTTTCAACCCCAAAGACGAATGAATCCTAATTTAAGAGAAATTGTGAAAGAAGAACTTCAGAAATTACTTAATGCAGGATTTATATATCCTATATCTGACAGTGAATGGGTTTCCCCATTGGTAATAGTCCCTAAGAAAAATGGGAAATGGAGAGTGTGCATAGATTATAGAGCCTTAAACAAAGCTACTCAAAAGGACCACTTTCCTTTACCATTCATTGATCAGGTGTTGGATAGTTTGTCAGGGAAGAAATTATTTTCCTTTTTAGATGGATTCAGTGGGTATAACCAAATCAGGATTGCACCCCAAGACCAAGACAATACCACTTTTACTAGCCCATGGGGAACTTTTGCCTATAGAGTCCTTCCATTTGGACTATGTAATGCACCAGCTACTTTTCAAAGGGCTGTTATAGGAATCTTTTTTGATATGTTCAATGACTCTATGGAAATATTTATGGATGATTTTACTCCTTATGGTGTGTCTTTTGAATATGCATTACAGAATCTTGAGAAGGTGCTTAAACATTGTATACAAGCTCACCTCTCCTTAAGTATTGAAAAATGTCATATGATGATGAGTGAAGGAATAGTGCTTGGACATTTTATCTCATCTCAAGGAATTCAGGTAGACCCATCCAAAATATAGGTCATTCAAAATCTTCCTGTTCCTTAAACACAAACTGATGTAAGAAGTTTTCTTGGACATGCTGGATATTACAGAAGATTCATTAAATATTTTTCTAAGATAGCTTTTCCATTATTTGTGTTTCTTATGAAAAATGTTGAATTTAAGTGGACTAATATTTGTCAGGAAGCCTTTGTAGCACTCAAGCATCAGTTATCTATAGCACCTACTTTGATAGGACCTGATTGGGCACTTCCCTTTCATATATCTTCTGATGCTTCAGATACTGCAATTGGAGCTGTCTTGGGAGAAGAAGAAAACCATCTTCCTTATGCTATCTATTTTATCAGTAATAATATGACCCCTGCTGAGCTTAATTATACAATTACCAAAAAGGAATTCTTAGCAGTAATTTATGCCATTAACAAATTTCGACATTATATCACTGGTTACTCTACTTTTGTCCATACTGATCACTCGACTATCAAGTATTTAATGAATAAATCTGTCACAAATGCTCAAGTTACCAGATGGTTATTGTTACTACAGGAGTTTGATATTACAATTGTAGATCGACCAGGTAAAGAAAATGTGATGGCTGATTTCCTTTCACGGTTAAAAACTAATAATAATATTCCAGTAGATGATTCCTTTCCTGATGAGTATCTATTTGCAGTATCTGCTCACTCTCCTTGGTATGCAGACATTGCCAATTATTTGGTTGCAGGAAATTTTCCATCACACCTGTCACATAGAGAAAAGAGGAGAACTGCTCAACAAAGTGCCAGGTATAGCTGGATAAGTGGGTATATTTTTCACACAGGACTTGATCATGAAATCCGAAGATGCATTAGAGAGGATGAGGTATATGATATACTAAAATCTTGTCATGATGGCCCTTGTGGAGGGCATTTTGCCGATAAAATAACAGCACAAAATTTTTTGAGGATGGGTTACTATTGGCCCTCACTGTTTAAGGATGCAAAGAATTATGTGCAGGCTTGTGATAGCTGTCAGAGAATGGGTCAACCCAATCATAGAGATCAAATTCCATTGAAACCCCAGGTAGTACTTGAACCATTTGAAAGATGGGCCTTACATTTCATAGAACCCATTAATCCTCCATCCAATCGAAGAACTTATATATTAGTCTCTACATACTATATGAATAAATGGGTCGAGGCCAAAGCACTCCTTAGAGCCAATGAAGAAGCTATCCTAGCTTTCTTATATGAAGAAATCTTTATCAGATTTGGAATTCCTAGAGAGCTAGTTACAGATGGAGGACCTCCCTTCAATTCTCATGGTTTCAAATCTACCCTTCAGAAGTATCATATTCATCATAGAATGACTACACCATACGATCCCCAAGCCAATGGGAAGGTGGAAAGCACAAATAAAGTGATAGAAGCCATTCTAACTAAAACATTGAAGGATAACCGGAAGGATTGGTCTCAAAGACTCCCTGAAGCATTATGGGCTTATATAACTACCTGGAGAAATACTACAGGATTTTATCCCTATGAATTGGTTTATGGTAAAAGTGTTGTTTTTCCTGTGGAATTTGAAATTAAAACTTTGAGAACTGCTTTAGCTGTTAACCTTGATTTGATGGATGTGCAGATAGCTAGGTTGCAGCAACTTCTTGAACTGGATGAAAAGAGATTAGATGCCATTCACCAGACAACCATGATTCAACAACAAAGAAAAAAGTGGCATGACAGAAACATTAAGCACAAGCAGTTCCAAAGAGGTAATTGGGCTTTATTGTATGACTCTCGATTTGAGAACTTTCAAGGTAAGCTATGTACACGATGGTTGGGACCTTATGAAGTAGATGCTATTTTTCCTAATGGAACAGTAAGACTTTTAACAATTGATGATTCTAAAACACCTCTACTAGTAAATGGTCATAGGCTTCATTTGTACCAGCGCCCTGTTTCTAAAGAAGATTTTAAGGCTGCTTGCATGACTGATACACATTATCTTTTTCTAGGGGAGTCTTCTGCTCCTCACAGCATTTAATTATTTCTGCACTATACTTTTAGTATTAGATTAGATTTACAACTAATAATCCCTGTCAAGGGCTGGCATGTTACAAGGTTATGTTGCAGATTAAGGAAGAATTCACCAAGGAGGACAATGTCATCACAAGAATATCTAAGCTTCAATCTGAAGAAGCTTTTCTTTCCTCATCCAATTCATTTTCCTCACCATTTCATAATCTATTCCCTCATTCTTTCTTTCCCTCTTCAATATCATTTTTCCTATTTTTCTCATTCCACTCACTGCTGAAACACCATTCCTTAGCTAGTATCTTCCCCATTCCTTACTGCTGAAATATCATTCCTCAGCAAATATTTTCTCAAATTTCCCAGTGCTGAATCATTACTTTTTAGCAACATTTTCCTTATTTTTCCCTTGCTGAAACACCACTTTTAGCATCATGTCATCCATTTTTCCCTTGCTGAAACACCACTTTCAGTGTCATGTCATCCATTTTTCCAGTGCTGAAACATCATTTTTTTCCCCTCCTACACAAGTTTCCCAGCATCCCACTTTTATTCCTCAGATCCCTTGGGCGAACATTATCTAGTATTGAGCAGACTCTAATATGCTTCCGTTTCTACATTTTAGATAAATCTAAAGATTCTTCCATCAGTATTAAGCCATTATGAACAAGCACTCTATACTTCGAATTATAAAAACAAAGGTAAAATATAAGGTATGCGGATTTTTTATGTAATACAGTTAAATAATAGTTTAAAGAGAGGATCTTTCCCATTATGATTACAATCCCCGCACATTTAAACATAATTATATCACACGTAGGGGGGGGACTTCAAAAATTAAAACCATCATTCCACACCAATCCACCGTCACTCGTCATATCCATTATTTCGGCCGTCATTGATACTCCATATCCTCAGTTGTAACGATTATTCTGATCGAGCCTGCAATTCTGCTCTCTGTCTCTATATTTGACTTAAGTCAGTAAGCATGGGAGGTTTTGTTATCAGGCATGAGCCCGGATCAACGGCTCTTCTTCAATTATTTCTGGAGGCTTACCAAATTTTCCAGCAAGCAGGATGGGTCACATATTTTGAAAAACTGAGAGAATTTGACCCTCAGCAAGTCTTGGAGTTCGCACAGAACCTCCAACAGGACCACTCCACAATCCAAGGGGTCATAATTTTAGTTACAGAGGATGATATTTCCCAAGTCTCGGGTTTTCTAGTCACAAGAACTCGGTGGTTTAGTAGAAAACACATCATCCTAAATGCGCAACAGGACTTCCTTCTTCCAGAAGAACGTGTTGAGATCAAAGGCCATGGCATAGGACTGCACTCACTACCTCCTCCGTGGGCCAAGGTAGCCAAATTTGTCAAGCATTATTTAACTTGCGAGGGGCATTATCAGGTATTTTATCAACACGACTTTGTTCTAATGAGCCACTTGTGGCATGGTAGACTACTCAACATTACTTATTATCTGCTTGGATGTATTAAGAATATGTCATATTACTGTAGAAAGGTAAAATTTCCATTACTGTCCCTTACTCATCATCGCCTCTGTCAATTATTAATTCAGAGGCAAACCCCCCCTTTAAATAATGTACCCCTACTGCCTCCTCAAGCCCCCGAAATTCCCCAAGAAGCTAAAAATCCCCACGAAATCTCTGAAAGTTCTTATGAACAACAATTGGAGAATATCCCGGATCCTCCATCAATCCCATCCTCAGAACCAATCAATCCAATTCACCCATCTTCAAAACCATTCCATTTAGCAGAGTCATCCCAGCCTACTGTTTACATCCCCAGTGATGACTCTCAAACTGAAATACCACCATATCCTCCTATTCATAAAAGGAAGAGGTAGACTGCAACCGTCTCTGTATCAAAAAGGAAAATGAGGGCTGCATCCAAAACAGTCACCTCTTCCGACAACCCCTCTCCTAGGGAAGAATCTTCCCATAGTAAGAAAAAGAAAGCCACTGCTTTCCCTGCTTTTCTACCTAGAAGAAAAATGAAAACAACTCCCATTTCCCCTGACCCTGCAGCCATCTTGTTACAATTCCAGTCATCACCACCTTTCCAAATCCCGGAAACATTACCTCTCTCATCTTGTGGCACTGCTCCACAAGAACCAGTTGCCCAGGGTAATATGACATCATTTCTTACACAACCAGTAGTTGCTCCACAAGAACCAACTACTCATGCAACAAATGAAACACAAGAACCAGATGCTGACGTGCAAGAATGAAACATCCAGCATGATATTTTAAGGAAACCGACTATAGCTGAAACACAAGAACCAGCTACAGCGGCATAACAACAATCAGTTTCAGCAAAAGCACACGCTCCATTCACCATAGCCTCTCTTTTAGAAGAAAATGAATTCTTGAAGTCAGAATTAGAAGCCTGCAAGAGAAAATTGATAATGGCAAGAGAAGCTTTTGATAAAGAATTAAATCTTTATACTTTGGCTCATACAACATCGATGCAAGAAAAACACTCAGAGAATGATCCTTATAAAGAGTACATGTGTTATCAGTGTGGAAACATTTATCAAAACGCAGGATACAAGATACTTGAAATACCAATGCCCGGTGCATCCATATCATCTGCATTAAAGGAAGAAAGCCCTACTGTCACACAAGAACCAGTAAGGCCCTCAAAGACTTTAAAGAAGGAAGACCCTACTGTCACACAAGAACCAGTAGGGCCCTCAAAAAATTTGGAGAAGGAAACTAAGGTACAGGTATCCTGCCCGACATTTACTGACTCTGCTACACAGACTATGCCACAGGCTATTATTTATAATGCCAGAACACAAACTCTACCATGGAAAGAATTAGAAATAATGAACAGGTGTAAAAAGCAGTATGCTGAGGATCAAGATAAAATTTTACAACAGCATAAACTAGCTTGGCAAAATCAAATTTACTCCAATTGGGAAAACTAGGAACAGACACTCCAGCAGCTTAAAAATTCTAGGAAAGAGAATACAGAATTAAAAGATAAATTAATCCTGATGTTTCAATTAGTACAAAAACTACTAGCCACCAGGAAACCCTATGTGAACTATTCTCTGTTTCTTTCAGAGCGTCTTGTTTATTTCCAATTGAAAGCAATTAAGGACGAAAGACCTTATGAGCTACTCACAGCTGAACAATTTGTTAAAACATTTGCTGAGGCTTCCACAAGTGATCATCATTTGTTATGCGAGCTGTATCTTCATAATGAGGCATTGCCTGAAAACAGAGAACTTAATCTTAATCCTATTGTTGGTGATATACAGATTAGGGCGTTTGTTTCTTTTCTTGTAAATCAAATCACTTGGAAAACTGTCTTTCTTGCAACTAGGAACAATGAGGATAATTGCCTTCTTTGGATAAGGCTAGAGCCTCGAAATCCGGCCATTTTTGTAGCAGAGTACCATAATTTTTTGCAGAAGCCAAGAATGACTAGATACATACAGCAATTGCAAGGCTCTGTACTCCGAGAATTTCATCAGTCAATCAAGGTCAACGAGACAGCTACTCTGAAGGCAAATACCATGTTCTGGCAACAGTCCTCCAAGGAAAGACAAGAGTATCATCCCTTTAGCCCTAGTAACCTTGAAATTGCACTATCCAGAATACCAAACTACATTAGATGTGTTCAACAGTGTGCTGAGAATTGGATAGGCTATCATTTTCACTTTCCCATTTTATGGATGCCATCAGAACGATATCAGGCACATTACAGGTTAGCTAACAGGGATGAGGCATAAGCATGGCAGAAATTGCAAAGTAATCAAGGATTCAGATCTTTGACGGATACCACCTTCCATAGTTATTGCTTGATTAACTTGCATGCAAAGAGTCAGTATTCAGACTCCGATTCATACTAAAAGTTTCCTAAGGACATGCAACCCTTTCAGTTGGGGGGGATGTTAGGACCTCATAATGTATCATTTTGACTACATATTTTTGCCACCTCTTTACTCTTTTTAGTCCATATCTAAATTTTACGTTATCATTCCTATCCATTTTTCCCAAAGGTATACAAATTTCTTCTCTTTACTCTATGTTTAATTTGTTTTGCATATAATTCCACATTACTTTTATATTTAATCATTAATCGAAGATATAAAGTTGCTGAAGATATCGCAGATAATCTATGATAAAGAACGTGTTGCTGAAATAGTCGACCCCATTGCTGAAACAGTCGACCCCGTTGCTGAAACAGTCAATTCTGTTGCTGAAACAGTCAACGGGCATGCAAATCCTGCTACTGAAAACTGCTCGTGATTTGCGATTTCGGAAGTGTATTTCAGGAATGATGGCAACAAGACGAAGACAAGAAAGGAAGGTTGTTACACGGATTGTTCTAAAGCCAGTATTTTTATCTATTGTAACAACATCTTTTTATGGAAGAATAGAAAGACCCCATTTTAAAATAAAAGATCAAATTTGGATAAAAATAGGATTTCTCTGATGTAACTGTAATAGATGTCTCCTCTTTAAAAAGAGGAGACATCATCATTAGAGGGAGAGTTAGAGACTGCGGGACATACATTTTTCTGAGTGGAACGGAGCAAGGCTCCATTGTAATGTATCATTTCTTTTGACAGATGAATAAAGGTTTCTTTTGAGCGCTTCCATTTAACTTCTTTCTCTGGGGAATCTTGTGAGAGGGAAAGGGCCCGCCTTCCTCACAAGATTCACCTGATTGCTCCTGTAGTTTTTTAACTTCTTTATGATTTCACACCTTAGTTAAACACTATTTGCTGAAGATTATTTTCACAGTTCTGTGTTCCTTATTAAACACTCTGTTTTCTTTAATTACTTCATATCATTCAGTCTTGCGAAATTGTGAGTTATTCTATTTTCAGTTATTTATTTATGGGATGAATGTATGCCAGTTTGACTTTGGGAAACAGGTGTTGAAGATTCATGTTTAGAGGAATAGGGTCCTGTTCCCCATTTTGGCTGAGTGATTTTCTTTTCCACAATGTGATTGATATCAGGAAACAGGTGCTGAAGATTCCCGTTTGGAGGAATAGGGTCCTGTTCTCCGATGAATGATCTTTCTCTTTGGCAGTGTGACTGATAACAGGAAACAGGTGCTGAAGATTCCTACTTGGAGGAATAGGGTCCTGTTCTCCGTTATGGTTGATTGATCTTCTTTTTAGCAGAGTGATTTCCTTTCATTATCTTTCCTAGGATTCTTTTAATGAAAGTCTACAACAGAGGATTGTTTCTGCTGTAACACAAGTAGGCTTCAGCTTTGTTAAAAGTAAGGTGTGAACAGTGTGATTAATATTACTTGTGTGCTTAATACTACAACATTTCTTTGCTTTTGGAATTGAGCATATATAGTGTGTGATTGTCTTTGGAATAAACAGACCTTCCTGGGTTGACAATTTATGTGGCACTTGAATTGTTAAAACAATTAAAGCGATCAACAAAGGGCTGCAAAGGACCAAAATTTCTAGGGAATAAAAGTGAGGAAAGGTGCAGTAGGGGTACGCTCCAGGTAATTATATTCTATATATGCATGTACATATCTTAATTTGACTAGGTTCTTTGTATTCTATTTTTTTTTTTTTAAGCATTGACATATGCTTTGCAAGATGAGGTAAGTTTTGGTATTATCATGTCATGGGTATTTCCTTGAAAAAAACTTGCAGGTATTATATATTCATCAAGATAAGACTCAATTCATGATATAATGTTCCGAAGAGTGAGAAAGGGTACCATGACAAGAGCAACAATCAAGGTGCAGAACCACAACAAGAAGTTCACCACATGAAGTCTTCATGTGGGCAGCACTGCATACAGTCATTGTAAAGGTATCATTGTACCGAGTTATTGTAAAATAATCATTGTAAAATTTGTACAAATGTCTATCTACCAAGAATTGAAGAGGCAATGTTGGGAGGCCTAGGATCATCATTAGGTATTTGTGTCATAGTTGGGGTTATGGTCTAGTGTGTCTTCTTCTTCTACATCATTCTATATCATTGTAAAGTGGACCATTTTCCCTTGTACGAGAGTCCATTATTCTTTTATTATTCTATAGGGTGGTAGGGTGGTGCTAAGATGGTGCATGAAATCACCAATAGGTTCAGGCCTGTTAAAACTTCAGGGTGGTGGGGTGGTGCTAGGGTGAGTTGTAGCTCATTGGGTGTTAGGGAATCCGTTTAGTTGACTACCGAAGAATCTCGGGCGTTGGAGCATCCATCCAGTGGGAGCTGGAGAAGAATGCTTTTCTAGATCCTAGGAAGTTGGAGCTTTATTTTCAATTGGAGTTGAATATTAAAGAATTATTATAAAATCATTCAGGTGGTTTTTGTCTCGGAGGGGGTTTCCATCTTTAAAATTGTGTGTATTTGTGTTCCGTTTATTTAATATTGTCTTTGTACAAACATTGATAATAATTGAGGATTAACTAATGCTATGAAAGATTAATAATAATACTAATTGAAAGGAAAACTGATTCACCCCCCCCCCCCCCCCCTCACCCCCTTCTTAGTATTTCCAATAATTGGTATCATAGTTTGGTTCCTTCAATAGAAATTTAACAACTGGAAGGAGGTAATGGACCATACCAAGAATGGTGTACCTATGTTCAATGAAAATAATTATGCACTCTGGAAAAGAATAATGGAGGTCTATCTCTTGGCACAAGGTTACAAAGCATGGGACACCATTCAAAGTGGCTTTACACCAACCGCGAATGAACAAGGTAAGAAGAATTTGGTAAATGATGCAGAAGCAAAAATTATTATTATCAGTGGACTTATTGAATCTGCTTATCATAATGTGTTAGGTTGTAAACTTGCCAAAAATGTACGGGACAAGCTTGAGAATATATATGCAGGTGACTCAAATATCAAAGAAGAAAATCTTCAAATCTATAGAGAAAAATTTGAGCAACTCAGAATGAAAGAAGATGGCAACATTGCATACTTCCAACATGTTGATGAAATAACCAACACTCTGCAAGGATTTGGAGAGCCTGTTGACAAGAAGACTATTATACAAAATATTCTTAGAATGTTACCAGGGCGATTCAACCCAAAGTGATTGGTCTTAGAACACAGTGAAAATTTGGACAAACCCAGCAAAGACTAATCACATGGAGTTCTCATAGCATATTAAATGATACTTGATGAAGAAGAATCTAGAAATTGTGTTCATTGCATCTAAGAAAACAAATAAGGACAAACAACCTTCAAAGGAAAAGTCCTACACCTACAAGTGTGAAGAAGAGGAAGATGATGAAGAGGGTCTTTCAGATGTAGAATATGCTTACTTTACGAGAAAAATAAAATTTGGTAAGGGAAAATTCAAAGTTAAACTTACATTGATATGTTTTGGCTGTGGTGAGGTTGGGAATTTTGCAAAAAAATGTCTGAACAAAAGTGATAGAAACTCAAAAGGAAATAAAGGATTTTAGAAATTCAACAATAAAGGAAAAAAGAAAGGATTAAAAAGGAACTTTCTCCCTAAAGAAGATAGCTCATCATCCGATGAAGAGAATGGCATCGAAGAAGATGCCAATGAGAGAGTATTGTTTATGGCTAAGCACAATATACAAGAGGTATGTAACAATAAAGAATAAGGTTTGACCATAGAAGAATTTTCTATGGAGGCAATCAAGTTTATAAAAGAGCTCAAGGCTGAGAAGATATGTTCCAATACTCTTGAATAACAAGTTCAAGGTCTCAAAATTGAAGTTGAAGAACACAAATATATTGAAGAGCCACTTTAAAAGAAGTTGGAAGAAAGCAACCAAGAAAGGGAAGCATTAGAAGTTGAAGTAGTCTCGCTGCGTAAGGAAGTGAAGAAGGGAAAAAATGTCGAAAACTATGCCAAAGGATCAAGGGCATTGGAAGAACTCATCAACAATCAATGATCTTACAATGGTGGAACTGGCCTCAGTTACAAAGAAGAAGAAGCAGGACCTTCTACAACAAAATACAATAAGCCTATGAGATTTGACATGCATATAAACTTCATTGGACAAGATTCGCAAGAACAACCTTGGAAGACAATTTGTTGATGAAGATTTCCATCCAAGTACCAACATATTTTTCATGGCTATTTTTATTCATGTGGAAAATTTGGTCATAAAGCTGTAGAATGTCGCAAGTACCCTAGGAACCAATACAATTCCAGGAGATCTGTCAAATATGAACCTCCTAGGGCTCAACGAAGTGTTAATATATTTGAAAATTTAAGAAATAATATGGAATGTTACAAATGTTGAAACTTTGAACACATAGACTGAGACTGTAGACTTGAAAATCGGGGAAAATTTTAAGGATGGGAAATTATTTTGAAGTTTAAAACATTGGTGAATCTCACTAGTCCCTAATATGCAAACTATAAAATGTTTATTGATATAATTGTAAAATGATTCAAATTTATAATGATTTTCTATATACTCTCTATATAATTTTGTCGATTTTTAAGTTAAAATAATTTTATATTGTAAAATTTGGGCGAATAATTTTTATAAAAAATGGAAATTGGCGAATCCTTTGTTCGGAAAAAATGTGGAAAATTAGCCCACCTGCAAATATTAGCCCCTAAAATTTTCCATGTTGAAAATCCTTGAGAATAATCTTTGAGGCCACCGAATAAGCGAACATGGAAGAAGAAGAAGACTGATATTTGTGCTATCGCTCTCAAGGCTCAAAACAACAAAGATGTGTGGTATGTTGATAGCAGTTGCTCAATGCATATGACTGGATATAGAGAGAAATTCGTACCTTTGAAAGAGAATAAGGATCGAACCGTATCCTTTGGAAATGATGGATCTGCAAATTTTATAGGATTAGGTACCGTCACTCTCGGAAGAAAAGATGTTCTAGACAAGAATGTTCTATTATTTGAAAACATGAATCACAATCTGCTTAGTGTTGGATAAATGTGTGATCAAGGACACACAATGCTATTCAACTCCACAAAATGGGAAATTGGGAAAGGCAGGTACGTTAAAATTGTGGCTACAGTAGGTTGATCTCCAAACGACAAATATTTTATGGATGAAGTAACTAAAGCATGTCCAATAGATAAAGAAGATGAATGTTGGTTATGGCACAAACGAATGGGTCACATAAACTTTGACAATATTTTCAGGATAAGAAAAAAGGAAGCAGTATGAGAAATGTCACAAATCTCAAAACCTTCCAACACACTATGTGAGGCCTATCGGCATGGAAAGTAGACAAAAGTCAAATTTAAAATAAAAGAACTCTTTGCATCACATCCATTGGAATTGATACATAATGATCTGTGTTGTCTTGTGAGAACAAAAGGCTTAGATGGAGAATTATATTTCATGTTAATGTTATATGACTATACGAGGATGGCAACCGTTAGTTTCCAAATGAAAAAATCTGAAGCATTTGAGTGCTTTAATATCTATAAGGACTTGGTCGAAAATGAAATTGATTTGAAAATAAAGTGTCTAAGATCAGATAATGGTGGAGAATTCACTTCCAAATTATTTCAGCAATAGTGTGATGAAAATTGAATAAAAGGACAATTTTCAACAACACGAACACCTCAACAAAATGGGCTTGCTGAGAGAAAGAACAGAACCGTACAGGCTATGGGTAGAACAATGTTGAAGGACTCAAAATTGGATGAAAAATTTCAAGTTCAGGCAATTGATATGATAATCTTCATTATCAACCAAATTCTTCTCAGAAATAATTGCAACAAGACCCCATATGAATTATGGAAAGGAAAATTGGATTATGTAAAATATTTCAGAATCTTCGGAGGAAAATGTTATGTCAAAATAGAATATTAAAGGTAGGGTAAGTTTGAATCATGTGTTGATGAAGGTATCTTTGTTGGTTACTCACGCAAAAGAAAGGCCTATAAATGCTATAATCTAGGACGAACACATATAATGGAGAGAATGAATGTTACATTTGACGACGATGGTTTTCTAACGAATGATGATGAGGATCTAGAATCTTTGAAACATGAGACGAAGGATGAAAAAGGCACAGCGAAAATTATAGAACAAGAAGCAACTATCAACCAAGAAGAAGTAAATAATAATCATCAAGAGATACAAGAATAACAACAATAAGCTCCTCCAAAGAGAAAAAAAGAATGGATTCAATAGAACCATCCATCAAATAAAATCATTGGTGACATAAATGAAGGTCGACAGCTTCGTTCATCACAACAATCTCACATTGCTTTTCTAGCAACCTTTGAGCCTAGTATTTTTGAGGAAGCCAACCAGAATGAACATTGGGTAGCAGCTATGAATGAAGAATTGGATCAAATCAAGAATAATAACACCACGGAATTAGTTCCATGATCCAAATATAAAAATTTCATTAGGACTAAACGGGTGTTCAGAAAAAAATTGAATGAAGATGGACAGGTTACCAGAAAAAAAGTAAGATTGGTTTGCAAAGGCTATGCACAAGTGGAAGGAATTTATTTCGACGAAATATTTGCACCAGTTGCTAGAATGGAAGCCATCCGAATGTTTCTCGCCTATGCATGTTCAAGAAAAATCAAAGTCTACCAAATGGATGTTAAGTCAACATTTATGAATAGCGAATTAGAAGAAAGTTTACATCAAACAACCTAAACGTTTTCTACTATCAGAAAAAGAAGAATATGTTTGCAGGTTAAATAAGGTTCTATATGGTCTCAAGAAGGCTCCCAAAGCAAGATATGGTTTTCTTGATGGATATCTATGTCAACAAGGGTTCAAGAAACGTACTGCTGAGAGCAAGCTTTATGTAAAAATAGATAAAGATAATTTAACAATCGTTAAGGTAAATGTGGATGATATAATATTTGGTAGCAATGATGATCGACTAAGTAAGAACTTTGCTACAAAGATGCAAAGTGAGTTCGAGATGTCTTTACTTGGTGAGATGACATACTTCTTACGGCTTCAAATATCTCAACAAGAGAAAGGAATATTTATATGTCAAGCCAAGTACATCAAGGAAACGCTCAAGAAATTCAAAATGGAAGATTGAAAACCCGTCCTTACTACGATGGTAACAGGATGCAAATTAAGCATAGACGACTCATCTAATGATGCAGATCAGAGGTTGTACATATATATTATTGGTAGTATTCTATATGTAATATTCTTTCAGCTAGATGTTATGCAAGCAGTTGGACAAGTAGCAATATTCCAAGAAACACCAAAATAATCACATATTATTGCCGTCAAAAGAATTCTTCGATATCTAAAGGGAAAATCATAATATGGCTTGTGGTATCCCAAGGGTAATAATATCATTATTGAAACCTTTACAGATGCAGATTGGGAAGTAAGTGTTGATTATCGTAAGAGTACTAGTGGAGTAACATTCTATCTAGGTGGTTATCTCATGTAATGGTTGAGCAAAAAGCAAACCTCAATCTCGGTATCTACAGCGGAAGCAGAATACATTGCAGTGACAACTTGTTTTACTCAAGTCCTTTGGATGAAAAAAACTTTGCAAGATCTTAAAGTACAATTTAGTGAGCCTATTCCCATATTTTATGATAACACCAATGCCATCAACATCTCCAAGAATCCTATCATGCATTCAAAAACAAAACACATTCCGATAAAATATCATTTTGTTAGAGAATAAGTCGCTGAAAAGAATATCAAACTTGAATATGTTGGTATAAAATAACAAATCGTTGATATCTTCACTAAACCTTTACCTCTTGAAGCATTTGAATATCTTTGCTAGAAGCTTGGGATTCTCCCATGTTCTCATTAGATTTTCCTTATTCAAAAAATAAAGGGGGAGTGGAAGTGTGTACAGGTCCACGGGATGGTTGTGTGTCAGGGGGAGCTACCCTTTGCCATTGATGTCAAAGGGGGAGAGAATGTTGTAGGAAGAGGTGTCATGATTGCAGGGGGAGTACTTGTGTTGCCATCAATTCCAAAGGGGGAGATTTTTTATCAGTGGTTGTCATTGATGTCAACCCAAGAAGTGCTAGGGGAAACCTCGATCTTGCATGGGAATTTTGACCTACCAAATTACTATATTTTGAGTCAAGGATATTTTTTATGGTTTCTAATTTCAATATGTTTTTATTGATATATTGCACGTCACATAAGTCTTCATGGTTTGAGAGATATTCATGTTTGAAGTTAGTAACCCCAGTTAGTGGGCTAAAACCCCATGGGGTTGTAGTATGACAATAATCATTGGTTGTGTTCATTGAATAGTCATTAATTAATAATTTTTAGGCTCCTAAAACCCCTCCCACATTCAATTTTTCAAGATGCTCTCAACCTAAGCATTTATATAAATTGTGATTCTCATATCCTCTTCATGTAGGGATTTCGCTACTTGAAATAGGTCATCATGGAATTTTTTCTATAAATTTTTTCCTACGAAGGTGTAGAAGATGAAATTTTTATCTGGTGAAGCCACAATCCTGAGGAATCTCATGTAAAAATTTCAGATCATGGCTCGCAGTATTTTCGAAGGTATGATCTATGGAAGTTATGGTTTTTGCACGCTCGTAAACATCATGTCAAAGAGGTGACCTTGGGAAAATGGTGATAACTCTCTCTTTGAGTATCAAATTGGAATTCTGTAGAACATTTTGGATAGTGTACGGACTGTAGTTTTATTTGTATCAATTTTAGAGCCAAATGAAGAAATAGTGACACGTGGCACACTGTACAAGTTTTCTCTACTGAACTAGTCCATAATTAGGTCATTGTGAGAGATTGGGCATAACTTTGACTTGAAGAATCCAAATTGGGTCAAACTTGTGGCATTGGAAACAAGACTCATAGGACTAGTACAGGACCAAAAATCACATATTAGGGATTTGAAATAATAGAGATGTTGGGTATGTGTTATATTCTTTCCACAAGTAAGCACGTCATGTAAGAGGAGGAACGCATTCAATATCGAGCTCCTAGAAGGCAAGAAAAAGCTAGATCATGTGATGTCAAGGGCTACAAAGGACCAGAATTTATAGGGCGGCAAAGCGAAGCAAGGTGTAGCAGAGCTAAGCTCGAGGTAAATATATTCTGTATATTCATGTTCATCTCTTATTTGCAATATGTTCTTTTTATTCTAATTTTTTTATTTTATTTAGCACTGACATATGCTCTGCAAGATGAGGTAAGTTTTGCTATTATCATGTCATGGGTATTTCCTTGAAGACCTTTTGCAGGTATTATATATTCATCAATATAAGACTCAATGCATGATCTAATGTTAAAAAGAGTGAGAAAGGGTAGCATGAAAAGAGCAGAACATCAAAAAGAAGTTCACCACATGAAGTCTTCATGTGGGCAACACTGCATACAGTCATTATAAAGGTATCATTGTACTGTCATTGTAAAAGCATCATTGTAAAATTTTTACAAGTGTCTATCTGTGAAGAATTGAAGAGGCATTTTTGAGAGGTCTAGGATCATCATTAGGTATTTGTGTCATAGTTTGGGTTGTGGTCTAGTGTGTCTTCTTCTTCTATAACATTGTATATCATTGTAAAGTGGACCATTTTCCCTGGTACGAGAGTCCATTCTTCTTTTATTCTTCTATAGGGTGGTAAGGTGGTGATAGGCTAGTGCATTAAGTCACCAACAGGTTCAATTTTTTGAAAATTTCATGGTGGTAGGCTGGTGCTAGGGTGAGTTGTAGCTCATTGGATGTTGGGGCATCCGTTCATTTGACTACTGAAGAACCTAGAGCATTGGAGTGTCCATCCCATGGGAGCTGGAGAAGAATAATTTTCTATATTCTAGGAAGTTGGAGCTTTATTTTCAATTGGATTTGAATATTAAATAATTAATAGAAAAACATTCATGTGGTTTTTGTCCCGGAGGGGATTTACACCTTAAAAACTGTGTGCATTTGTGTTCCTTTTGTTTACTTATGTCATTGTACAAACACTGATAATAATTAAAGATTAACTAATGCTCTGAAAGATTAATAATAATACTAATTGAAATGAATACTTATTCACCCCCCCTCTCAGTATTTCCAACACTCCTATCATTTCTCTCGCCCCCTAGTCAGGTCTAGCAGCTAAAGAGTCAACGATGCTAGCTCTAACTATAACTATGCCATACCACTATTTTCTCTATTCCCTCTTAGAGAAGCTTTGAAATAAAATTAAAGCTCCAATGATTCCAACCGTGAGCTGATTCACTATTTTTTTAAGGGTATCCTAACATGTGGAAATAGAATAGAAATGAACCATTGTTTAAGATGTGTATCCATTATCTTCGGTGTCAACCTATATTGTAATACCTGGAAGATGTGGTCAAAATCCCATATTGGCTCACTTGATCCTTGTTTAATAACCTTCAACTCTGTAATATATTGTGACTTTGATTTTAAATTCCTAAATTTTCTGATTAAATCTTGATTATTTTCGTTTAGAATCATGTTCTATATGATTGGAGTTGCACTCTTAAATTTCATATACCATGTTAATGCACAATTTATGAAGGTAGCTTCCAACTATGAAATATTTGTTCCCTCATACAAAACCTACTTTTTTGTCCATAAGACTTCAGAAACAAATAAATGTTTTTCTAGATCCTCATTCCTAGCACATGGAACATAAGAATTGTAATATCCCAATATGGGAGGAATAGTAATATAGGACATATGCACAATTCCAAATAAGAGAAAAACATATAAAACTGGAAAAATGTTGGAATAAATAAAAACATCATATATATTTGCAGAAACAATTGAGCCATATCATTATGTATATAAAAAAATGAATATACATAGTGCTCCAAAAAGGGATGCACTCAATCCATCCAAAGATGGTTGAAACAAATCTATTGAAAACTAGCAATGGAAAGTCAAAACTATTGCTACTAGGAAGAAGATATATGTGTGAGAGGCTACTTAAGTACCCATAAAGATCCGAAATTTTAACCATGGACTCTACTCAAAAAACCGAGGAAAAAACCTAGAAATGGTTTGGCCAGATGTTGAGTTTAGAATTTCGGCCATTTTTGGGTTGCACACTATTAGAGTCAGTTTTTCAGTGATCAAATATAGCTCTTTTAAAAAAATTTCATTAAGTCTTTAGTCAGTTTTTTTTTTTTTTTCGGTTAAGTCTTTAGCAATAGTTTTGATCACTAAATGAGTCCTATCATGATATGCTGCTCTTTCACACTATTTCATCTCCATTCACGGGTCTAAAGTCATGTCATTTCATCACATTTAGGTCAATTTTAGGGTCTAAACTATGATGAAAAGTCCTCAGTTTTTTATATTTAAAAAGGGTAGTTAAATTTGCATCTCATCCATGAAGGCCAAGTTGAAGGAGTAAGTATGTTTTATAGTCTAAAATAAACTCTGTGTCATGAGAATTCTATGTTTTGTTGCTATATTTCAAAGAGAAATAAAAAAATCTTCTAAAAAGAGTATATTTTCGAAATCATACTTTATTAAAGATTTATCTTTAATATTTCAAAAATAAACCTTTGAAACCATAGGTTTTAAATCCTATGAATTCTACTTTGCCATCAACATACTCCACTACCATATTCTCCATTACTATCATGACATGTTACATTCCATTATTTGATTATCATTCATATCACGCCACGTCACCTCTCGTCATACCACTACCCCACCAATGAATCAACTCTGTCGTACGTTAAATCCCTTCCACCTCTCCGATCATCTGTCACATCTCCATTTTATCTGATGACCTGTATTAGACTTCGCCCCCCTCCCACTCCTCGTCCCAGAATTTAATGTCGTTGGGGGGTCTGAAAAGAGTGGTATTGAACAATGACTCCACTGCTACATTTCAGAGCTGTGTGATTTCGCACCCCACCCCCACACGAAACCACTTACCTCTCTAACACCCCTCTAAAATCACGCTTACCACATAAACTTAAACCACTGCTTACTCCTACCAGTCATGTCATTATTGATGTGGACTATAACCATCCAATCAACTTAATTCTCGCGTTCTCCTGATCGTTAACCAATTAATTCAATGGCTAACTGTAAGGCAACGTACCCGCGCCCATTTTCAAATGGAAAACAAGTTCAATTTCCCATATAATCATCATTAAAAACTTGTTTCAAGCCTTTATTCTACTATTTTCTCTGATAAACACAGGATTCTAAATTTACATCTATTAACAGAGTTCCAGAGATCAAACCTTGCTAGTGTTTGAAGCTTACTACTGATTTTCTTATAGTTGTTGAGCTTATCCTCAGCCTCAGCCTATGTTTTCTATCACAGAATTCCTACTTTCCGCCATTCCAACAGAGCCAACCATGCCTTCGAAAAACAAAGGACCTAAGAAACCAGTAAGTCTACTATTACATCCTCTAGTTGATTTTCATTGCATTCACATAGCAGACAAAGATCACAAAATACATGAAACCTTGTGTGACATTGAGCTTTTTGAGTTATTTTCTACTTAGAAGACAAATTATTGGATAGAATAGATGACATAGGACTATGGGATTATAATCTCCCACATTTCATCTTTACTCATACCCATAGCACTACAGATTTTTTTAGGAGATATCAAGCTTGGTATATGCCATACCAGAGAGATATTATCATTCCTACAAGAGAGGTTTTAATGACTATTGATGCCCAAACAATTGAAAAAATGATGCAATCCAAAACAACAAAAGATGCCACACCATTTTCGCGAGAAGAGTTGATAGAAATTTACCAGAAATCAAATTTTGCAAAGAGATCTCAAACTCTTGACCTATTCATGACTGAAAATGATCCATTACCTAAGAAAAAACTCTCTATTTACAACATCCATTTCCCCTGAAAGGTCCAAACAAATCATCACAGTCATTTCCTACCTTCTTGTTTATTATTCAGACCAATGGGTAGATGAAGCCATCATAGGGTTTTTGTCCATATTTTCCAATGATTCCAAACCCTCCATCATTTTCAATTTTAGTCAGTTTATTGCAGATTCTATCCACAATCAGTTTGTGAAATTCACAATTGAAGAGGTTTTTAGTTATGCCTCTGTGTTTGTTTAATTGTACTTGTACTCTCATGGAAACAAATTTATTTTTTCTCTATAGAATTTGGATGAATAAGGGAACCAGTAGTCAATCATTTTATGGACTTCATTAGTCATGAAGGAACAAAAAGAATATTCTTATAAACAATTTGTGGAATTGTTTCTTCAGCCAACACTCAGTTTGTTGAATAGCACTCCAAAGCCAAGAATTAGTGAAGAGATTAGAAAAGTATTGTAGCAGTCAGATCAAGCTAGAACATGGGATTATTATATTTACCAAAATTATATAAAACTCAGAATTTATGGATGTGAACTTCCCCTTGTAAGTTGCCGAAATTCCTCCCCATGATGATTTTTGCATTGGAGTATATTGGACAGATGATTAATGCAGATGGAGTGAATTTTGTCTCTGCTAAGAAGAAATCACAATTTAAAATCAAAACACAGATAGGTCCTTTTATCTGTACAAACAGAACAATAAGGGGAAGAGGAGGATAAGTTGTTGAAAGAAATGTAGTTTAGTCCAAGTTTTACATGGTCTTATTATCTAGTTGGTATCATTTCCAAACTGAGGGTGGAAAATAAATATACAACATATTTTCAGACACCTAGACCAAAGATTTAAAAGTATATGAATCAGCTCGAATGGACAAAAGGCACATTACAAGAGGTTGAGGAGAAGACGTTATCTACATCAGCATTGTAGAATCCAATTTCACAAGAAAGAGCAGGGAATGGATTTAGATAATATCAGTCATCTCCAATGATTGAGTCATCAAGAAAAGAGTTCATGATTCACTATAGGAAGAAAACAAAGCTAAATCCGAAGGTCAATCCTAGCAAGGAGTCAGAGAAAGAAGTGATCATAATCACTGAAGAGACACCTCCTTCTACAAAAATAGGTGATAAAGGCACTATTACTACTCCTACAACTTCTACTGTTTCAAAATATTAGCAAACATCATCTTCTAAAGATCAGCAAAAATTTATCCAGACTAGCACAATTGCTACAAGGGAAAAAGAAAAAAAATGTCTTTGATACTTTCAAAGAGATAAAGATAAGAATTAAATCTTGAAAAAAAGTACATATAACAAGTTTTGGAAACAAACTCCTAGTTCACAAAGTAATCTGCTTTCATCCATTGATTCTGAAAAGGGAAAAAGGCATTTTTCAATCCTTCAAGCATAGATCCCACAACCAAAGTCAGAGGTAGATTATAAAAGTTCTACATTTGAGTTTGAAGCAAAATAAATTCATCCTATAGACCGAATGGAGTTACATAAGCAAACTGGTGAGATGATTTCATCAACTCTCAGTAATATTACTTTAAGTTTATCAAAACTGCAGGTTTCACTTGCAAATGTACAATCAAAACTGAAATTGGAGAAGGTGTCTTCATTTGAAAAGGATATAAGAATAAAAACTCTAGAAGATCTGGGGATAAATATTGGATATGATCCATCCAATGTGAATGCAATTGAAGAGACCATCAAGAATAAAAATGCTAATATAGCACCATTAAGGAAGCAATTGAAAATCCCAGCTATAGAAGATCCTTTTGCAAAGGATACTGAAGAAAATGAAACTCATAAGTTAGATATGATGAAGTTGATAATGGAGCAAAATGCTCAAATAAAGCAAATGCAATCAGAATTTGAAAAGATGATAAAGGAAAAGGAAGCAGCCATGAAGACATCAAAGGTTCCTTTAGAGGCAATTCCACTAGAAGCCATTCCTATAGCTCAAACTTCTACAGCAAGCACTGTAGATGGAGTTGAGCAGCTTACCAAAGTAGTTCAGAACATGTCTATTCAAGAAGAGAAGATCAAAATGTTGCAGGATCAGGTAAAATTATTACAGTTATAGAAATCTAATGTCGATAATTCACATGAAGCTGAAGCATAGAGGGTCAAAAAGTTGATTGAAAGGCTCGAGAAAGAGAAAAAAGAGTCTGCCATTGGTAATACTTTGGGCCAGGTGAAAGAGATTATATGGGAAAAAATCATAGATTCTATCACTGAAATTGGGCCAAGTATAAAAATCATTTTTGAGCAAAAGGAGTTGATACAGAAGGAAAATGAGGCCATTACAGCAATCAAAGCACAACTGGGAGACAAGCCTACCAAAAGAAATAATATCATTAGATTTTTGAATTCAAAGAATAGGTATGAGCTGGATGAATTGGGCATTGAGGACAAAACATAAATAACCCCGGAAGTGATGAAATTGTTTATAAATAGGAATTTGATTCTTCAACTTGAAGAAAAATTTCACGACCTGGAGGTTACAGTTCAAAGATTCTTCAGTAAGATAGAATCCCTAACATAGAAAGGAATGCATTTTATTTTTATAATTAATGATAAATTAATGACCAGAGATGAGTATGGAAAAATAATTCAGGAGATTTCCAGGGATACTGCCAAGTTTTCAAATATAAAGGGCACATTAACAAGAAAGGCACTGTTGGGAGCATTAAGCAATGATATTTACATTCAATATGAAATCAAATATGCTCTATGTTGAAGCCCGCTTTTTCCAAATACACTGAAGTAGTTGAAATTTACCGAAGGGTAATTAGATTAGTTATCCTTGATAAAGAATGCTGGGAAAATTTATGCGAGTTTCAAGAGTAATTAGGAAAAATAGAAAAGTCAGATTTTGCTAGATCAACAGTTAATTGATAGATAGTGTAGCCTGTGATTATCCTCTTCAGTAACAGTTTTCAGTTACAACTAGCACTAGCACAATAGATGCAATTTATTTCCATGATTTGGTTACAATTAGTGAGCAAATAAAGCGCTATCATTTTTTATAGCCTTTAATGTAAGCGTTGTAATTTATTTTTCTATAAATACTTTGTTGTATGAAGTATTACTATTGAATAATCATGTTCAGAAACTCTGTGTATTACTGTGGACCTGCTATTAATGAAAATAAATGGAGTTGTAGCAATTGTGTGAAATTCATGTGGTATTTTTATTGAAAATTGTGCCTTTTCTCTGTTATTTCATTTCCATTCCATTTTTCTATGTAAAACCTTATTCATTTTATAAGCAGAAATGAGTCAAATATTTTTTTTATTAAGATTTTTACAATGTGTATTTATTATAATGAATGAATTCATGCAAAATGCTCCTTTAGACCCCTTTCGTTTCTACCACTATACACCAATGATAAATTAAATGTGCTCAAATAGTTTTCCTATCTTTCCTTGCTCAATTTTCTGCAATTCAGTCTTTCAAATCATTTTTAGCTTCACTGATTATAAGTTTTATCTAGCAAATAGATAATTAAACAAATTATAAAACAAATTAATTTATATCTAGCCTAAAATTTGATACTTGGCCGTAAAATTGAATAATTAAAATGTGACACAGAGAGAGCCGTCTCTAGTTAGGTAGGGCTACCTTCCTAGCTAAAAGTTGGTATGTGGTTACCTTTCTTCACTCCTAATTTCAGCCTAGGAAGTTGGGGAGAGTGATAACATTTCTGGCACCATTTTCGGGGACATGATTGTTAAATATTCCCTAGGAAAGATTTTTTGAACAGGCTGAAGTTAAAACCTGAGCCAAAACATATAATTTTGATCTTAAGTTGGCTCCTAAAATATATACCACCTCAAAACCTGACCCTAATTCAGCACCCCTGGTATGTAATCCTGAAAGTATTCTGAGAAAGCATAAGATTAAGTCACAAAAATAAGGAAGAGTTTTTCCTCTACTAAATAAATCAAATTCCCTACCACAAGGTTTGTCTCAGAAGATTTGGCTTTCTCTCCAAAATTTGAAAAATATTTAATCAAAATCAAGTCTAACACTTTTCTCTCAAAATCTACTTTTGATCCTTTTTATTTTGAGTCCTTTTCACCATTTTTGGAAACCTTTGAGTCTGAAACTAATACTGAAGTTTGGTCCAATTTCCATAAACTTAAAGTCCTAAGAGATAAATTTCAAGAAACCTCTAAAAAGGCCTATTTTCAATATCAACAATAGGCTTTTATGAAGAAACCATTTATTTGAGGAAAATCAACAACATTTTTTCCTCAATGAAGAAGATCAATATTCTGCAGAAATTTGTGCATTAGAAGATTAACAGTATGCCATGTCAAATGATGATTTAATGTGTACTGAATATTATCAGAAAGGTTATCAAAATTACCTCACACATGTTCGAAGACAATATGGTTTGAGGAGCAGAAATGTTCCAATAGTTTCCAATCAAAAGAAGAAAAGCTCTCAAACTAATACTCAGCAAAAAGAAGTTGTTGAACCAAACAGAGGCAAAGAAAAATCACCCGTTGCTTCTACTTCTCCTAAAGTAAATTAAGCATCCACCAACAATGAAATAAAATATCAAGAAGTTCAAGAAGGAGGGAAGAAAAATTATTCTTCATTCAAAGAACTGCCTGAAAAGAAGGACATGTTACTAAAATAGGTAGAAAAACATCCTGCTCATTTTTCCCTTCAAAATGAAATTGATAAACTGAAAGTTTGTATTCCTCTAACTGAGATAATGAAGAATGATCAACACAAGTTTCAAGTTACTAAGTTTCTGAGAGTTGATCAAACATCTGCTATGGTTAACTTGAGTGATGATCACCTTGAGCTTATTTTTAGTCATGTTGTTGATGGAAAATCATAAGATAATGAAATTCCTCCCTTTTACCTAAGTCTCAAGATCCATGATTTTATTCTTCAGAATGTAATGCTTGACTCTGGAGCATCTCATAACCTCATGCCTAAATCCATTATGGAAAAATTAGGACTTGATATCACAATACCTTACCATGACCTCTATTCATTTAATTCAGGGAGGGTGAAATGCCTTGGCCTTATCAAATATTTAGTGGTTTTATTAGAACAAATTCCAACCAAGAATGTCCTTATGGATGTTGTTGTGGTTGATATTCCACTTAGGTATGGAATCCTACTTTCTAGATCATGGGGAGCAAAACGTAAAGGAACTCTGCAGCTTCGCTTTTCATATGTAATAATTCCTATTTTTGGAAAATTTAGAAAGCTTTACAGAGAAAGTAAGATGAAATTTATGATCAATACAAGAGAAAGGACTAAAAATCACCCCATTCATGCTTTACATATATATTTAGAGTCTTTTACTTTATTCAGTGAAGAATGCTCAGCATCTTCAGACTTTTTTATTGAAAAAAAATAAGAAAATCCAAAAAAATCAGATTTTGTTTTAGAATTGGCAGAAATAGAATTTTGTAAATTAGTGCCAAATAGTTTGGAAATAAAGACATCTCCTTCAGAACAAAATAATAAAATAGTAGAAAAAAAAGAGATTTTAAATACAATGGAAGTATCTCCAACATAAATTAAAAATCAGCAATCTAATTTACACTTTCCAGATGAAGAAAATAGTCTTTGGAATATGGATTTTTCTAGAGCCATGGGAAAATAAGGTGCTCATATTGGAATATGGATACACAGCCAAATTAATACATCATTGGATATCCCTCCAGATGTTATAATGTCCTCCTACAGACTATCATTTGACTGCACAAATAATGAAGCTGAATATGAAGCCTTAATTGTAGGTTTAAAATTTTTGAAAAAGCTTGGTGCAAAGAAAATTTTTGTATATGGAGAATCCGAGTTAGTTATCAAGCAAGTTAAAGGATAGTATCAAGCTAAACATCCCAGAATGAGAGCTTGCAAAAATGCAATCCTAGATATCCTAAAAAAATTTCCAAAATATACTCTGTCATTAATTCCTAGAAACAACAATGTTATTACTGATTCTCTAGCCACTTCTGCTAGTATGTTCAAAATTACTTTGTATCGAAACAAAAAAATATGAAATAAATGCCAAACACCACCTTGTTTTCCTTGACAATGTTCAATATTGGAAATTGTTTCAAAATGATGATAAAATCAATAAATGTTTGCAGGCAAAGAATAATTCATAAATGCTCAAATAGACGACCAAGAAATTCATGATACAAAGATGCAAGTACTAAAACTTAAGGATATTCCAAGAGGTTTAGTACCTTTGGAAGAACTTTTTGACCAGGATGGTGTTGCAAAAAATCCTACTATGTCACCAACAGAGGTGGGAGTGGAAGATTTAAATCTTGGCACCTCAGAAAGGCCAAATATGGTGCAAATTTCTAAATCCTTGAGTCCATAAATGAAAGCTAAGGATGTAGTACTTATGTCTCAATTTTTAGATGTTTTTTCTTGGGAATATTCAGATTTGAAGATCTATGATAAAAGCGATATTCAACATACTATACCTTTGAAGCCAGATCAAAAACCATTTCACAAGAAGCTGAGAAGGATGAATCCAAAATTACTGCCTTCTATTCAGAAGGAAGTAAATAGATTATTCACTGCTAGAATAATAGTTCCTATTCATTTATATTATTGGATATCCAATCTAGTACCTATGAGAAATAAGACTGGATAAATAATATCGTGCATTGATTTTGGAAATATGAAAAAAGTATCCTTAAAAGACAATTATCCACTACCAAAAATGGATCACATTCTGCAAAGGCTAGTTGGATCATACATAATTTCTTTTTTAGATGGATACTCAGGATATAATCAAGTTCTTGTCCACCCAGATGATCAAGAAAATATAACTTTCACCACTCGTTGGGGTACTTTCATGTATACGAAAATGCCTTTTGGTTTGAAAACTGTAGGAGAAACGTTTCAAAGAGAAATGGCAATTTCTTTTTCCAGTGAAAAGGATTTGTTTTTAGTTATTTATCTTGATGATATCACTGTTTTCTCAAATATAGATGAACAACATTTGAAGCATTTAAAAAAATTTCTTTGAAAAGTGCACAAAGTCTGGAATTTCATTAAATCCAAAGAAGATTCTCTTTTCTATGGAAGAAGGTAAATTGTTGGGGCACATAATATATAAAGATGGCATAAGAGTAGATCCTTCAAGGATTGAAGCAATTGAGAATTTAGATTATCCAAGGAGAAAAAAGGAGATTCAATATTTCAATGGTAAAGTCAATTTTCTGGGAAGATTTCTTCCTAATCTTGCTGAACATTTGAGGCAGATTACTGATATGTTGAAGAAATATACTGAAGTAAAATTGCTCGAGGAAGCAAAGAAGTCATCTAATGAAGTCAATTTAGCTCTATCTCATGCTCCTATTCTCATTATTTCAAACTATAGACTTGATTTTATTATTTTCTCATTTGCTTTAGAGAATACACTTGCAGTTGTTTTAATGCAGAATAAAAATCAAAATACAAAACAACCCATTCCTTTCTTTAGCAGAACAATAAGAGATGTTTCTTTAAAATACAACATCATTAATAAACAGGCTTTAGCTTTAGTCAAAGCACTGAAATATTTTAAAGTGTACATTTTACATTCTCATGTCATTGATTATGTGCCAAATGTTGTTGTTAAGGAAGTACTTACACATAATTATCTAGAATGTCATAGAGGAAAATGGATTGCAGCCTTGCTAGAATATGATTTGGAGATTAATCCCACAAAATTGATCAAAGGAAAATGCCTCACAAAGTTGATGGCAGATTCTTATCTTCATGCTTTAGATATAAGCTTCATTGCTGCAATGTCTGATGAACAAATTGTTGAAACATTACCTGAGATAGTTGATATATTTTCTTTATCTTCTTGCTATGTTGATATTGTATGTATTCTACAACATTTGAATCCTCCTCCTGGTATGCCAAGTAGTAAAGCAAGATCAATGAAATTAAAAGCACTAAAATATTTCATTCTGAATGGTGTTTTATATTAGAAAGATCCTCGAGGGATATTGCTGAATTATTTAGTTGAAGGTGAAGTTGAGAAAGTCATGAAAATTTTTCATAAGGGTGACTATGAAGGTCATATTTATTTGAAAACCACGACAAATAAAGTCTTGAGAGAATGTTTCTATTGGCCCACATTGCTTTTTGACGTTTGTAAAATAGTTAATAGCTATCATGAGTGTCATATATTTCAAGGAAAAAGGAAACTTTTACCCTTGCGTCTTAAACCAATTGAAGTCCAAGCACCATTGAAGCAATGGGGACTTGATTTTATTGGTGAATTTCCTCCTCCATCTTTAGCTCAACACAAATGGATTCCCACTGTTACAAATTATTTTACGAAATGGATTTCGGTTATTCCCACTAGGAAAGCAAATAATTATGTTATCATTCAGTTTCTTGAAAATAAAATTCTGTCAAGACTTGGTTGTCCATACAAGATCATCACTGATAATGCTACTGGTTTCAAATTAAATAATATGATTGATTTCTGTGATAAATATCACATTAGACTTGGTCATTCTACTACATATTATCCTCAGGGAAATGGGCTTGCAGAATCATCTAATAAATATTTGGTGAATATTGTCAAGAAGATATTGCAAGAAAACAAAAGGAATTGGCACAAGAAGCTTAAAAGTGCTTTGTGGTCTAATAGAGTGAGCACAAAAATATCAATTAATATGTCTCCATTTCATCTTGTTTATGGAATTGACACTATTTTACCTAATTCTTTTGTTGTTCTAGTAATGAAGGTTTTGCAGGAGGTTGACAGTGAGCCAAATGACATTTAGAGAAGGATCAACCAGATGATGCATTTAAAACAATAAAGCGATGAAGTTTTTAGCAATAATTCAAAGCTGCATGATAGAATTAAAAATATATTTGACAGAAAAACAAAGGCTGATGACTTCAAGATTGGAGATATTGTTCTAAGATGGGATGCAAGGAATGAAGAAAAGGGAAAGCATGGGAAATTTGACAATATATGGAAAGGACATTACAAGATTTTAGCATTCATAGGAAACAAAGAATTTTTGCTAGAAGATCTTGAAGGACAGGAAGTGTTGGGAGGACCTATTAATGGTAGGTTTCTAAAGCAATATGTTTCTTGAAATCCTGAGAAAGAAATTCACTATCATTGTATATATAATTTTACATTTGATGCTCATCAAATAAGGGAACGGTTGCAAAATTTTGAAGCCCAAGGAGAAGGCCATGAGATTTCTGCAAATATTCCATGTTATTTTTAAACAAAATTCATAAGTTTTAAGCCTTTTTGTCAAGTTAGAGTCAATTCAGTTGTTTTAGTCATAATTTTTCAGTTTGTTTTATCTTTTCAAAGTCCGGTTGACACCATATCCCAATGGATAAGGCTACCTGATCTATGGTGTTCTTGACACCTCCTGAAGGAGCTACCATCCCCAGCTGGAGCCAATGTTAGAGTCAGTTTTTTAGTGATCAAAGATAGCTCTTTTAAGAGTTTTTCATTAAGTGTTTAGTCGAAAAAAAATTCTTTTTTAATGAAGTCTTCAGCAATAATTTTTATCACTAAATGAGTCCTATCATGATATGTTGATCTTTCACAGTATTTCATCTCCATTCAGAGGTCTAAAGTCATGTCATTTCATCACATTTAGGTCAAGTTTAGGGTCTAAACTGCCATGAAAACTCTTCAGTTTTTTATTATTAAAAAGGGAATTTAAATTTCCATGTCATCCATGAGGGTCAAGCTGAAGGAGTAATTCTATTTTATAGTCTGAAATAAACTCTGTGTCATGAAAATTCTGTGCTTTGTTTCTATATTTCGAAGAAAAATCAAAAAAATATACTACGAAGAGTATATTTTAGAAATCATACTTTATTAAAGATTTATCTTTAATATTTCAAAAATAAACCTTTGAAACCATAGGTTTTATATCCTATGAGTTGTACTCTACCATCGCCATACTCCACTACCATATTCTCAATTACTATCATGACATGTTACATTCCATTATTCGCTTATTATTCATATCACATTTCATCACCTCTCGTCATAACCCTACCCCACTAATCAATCAAATATGTCATGCGTTAAATCCCTTCCACCTCTCTGATCATCCGTGACATATATCCACTCTTTTTGGACACCCCCCCCGACTCGACGTTAAGTCTCTGAAGATGGGGGGGGGGGGGGGTGTGTCCAGAAAGAGTGATATTAAACAATCAATCTTCTGCTATGTGTCAGATCCATGTGATTTTGTACCCCCCCACCCCCTCGCACACGAAACCACTTATCGCTCTAACACCCCTCTGAAAATCCTACTTACCTACTGATATTAAACAACTACTTCCTCCATCCACTAATTTCATTACTGATGTGGACTATAACCCTACACTCTATTTAATTACTGCGTTCGCTAGACCGTTAGCCAATTAATTCAATGGCCAAACATTACGCAACATACCCACGCCCATTTTCAAATGGAAAACAGGTAAATTTCCCATAACATCACCATTAAACGCCTGTTTCAAAACTTTATTCTGCTATATGCTCTACTAAACACATGATTCTAAAATTACAACTATTAACAGAGTTCCAAAGATGAAAGCTTAAGAGTGTATGAAGCTTTCTCTTGTAGCTAATGATTTTATTCGAGTTACAGAGCTTATCCTCACTCTCGGCCTATGTTTCCTATCATAGAATTCCTGCTTTCTGCCATTCCAATAGAGCCAACCATGCCTCTGAAAAAGAAAGGACCCGAGAAATGAGTAATTTTGCTATTACATCCTCTAGTTGATTTTCATCACATTTCCTTAGTATAAAAATATCAAAAAATACATGAAACCTTGTGTGACATTGAGCTTTTTGAGTTATATTGCTAGTTAGAAGACAAATTCCTGGATAAAACAGATGACATAGGACTATAGGATTCTAATCTCCCACATTCCATCTTTCCTCGTACCCATACTGCTCCAAATTTTGTTAGGAAATGTGAAGCTTGGTATATGCCATACCAAAGAGATATTATCACTCCTATATGAGAGTTTTTACTAACTATTGATGCCCAAACAATTGAAAAATTGATGCAAGCCCCAAACACAGAAGATGCCACACCATTTTCCCAAGAAGCCTTGATAGAAATTTACCATAAATTAGATTTTGCAAATAGATCTTAAACTCTTGAGCTATTCATTACTGAGAATGATCCATTACCTAAGAAAAACCGTCCATTTCCAGCATCCATTTTCCCTGAAAGGTCCAAAAAAATCATCACAGTCACTTCCTATCTTCTTGGTTATTATTAAGACCAATGGGTAGATGAGGCCATCATAGGGTTTTTTTTGCATATTTTCCATTGATTCCAAACCCTCCTTTATTTTCAATTTCAGTCAGTTTACTGCAGACTATATCCATGATCAGTTTGTGAAATTCACAACTGAAGAGGTTTTCAGTTATGCCTATGTGTTAGTTTACTTGTTCTTTTACTCTCAAGAAGACAAATTTAAGTTTTCTCTACAGAAATTGGATGAATAAGGCAACCAACAGTCAATCATTTTCTGGACTTCATTAGTCACGAAGGAACATGAAGTGTATTCTTATAAACAGTTTGTGGAATTGTTTCTTTGGCCAGCACTCATTTTTTTGAATAGCACTCCAAAGGCAAGAATTAGTGAAGAGATTAGAAAATTATTGCAACTGTCAAACCAATCTAGAAGAAGGGATCTATATCTCTACAAAAATTATACATAAACCAGAGTTTATGGATGTGAACTTCACCCTTATAAGTTTCCCAAATTCCTCCCCATGAGGATTTTTGCATTGGAGTATATTAGAAAAATGATTAATGTAGATGAAGTGCATTTTGTCTCTGCTAAGAATAAATCACATTTTAAAATTAAAACACAGATAGGTCCTTTTATCTGTAACAACAAGAAAATATGGGAAGAGGAGGATAAGTTGTTGAAAGTAATGTAGTTTAGTCCAAGTTATACATGGTCTTATGATCCAGTTGGTATCATTTCCAAACTGAGGGTGGAAAATAAATCTACAACATATTTTCATACACCTAGAATAGAGATTGAAAAGTATATGAATAATCTTGAATAGACAGAAGGCACACTACATGAGGCTGAGGAGCAGCCATTTTCTACATCAACATTGTAGGCTCAAATTTCATAGGAAAGAGCAGGGAAGAGAGTTAGAGAAGATTAATCATCTCCAATGACCGATTCATCAATCATAGAGTTAAAGATTCACTTCAGGAAGAAACCTAAACAAAATCTAAAGGTCAATCCCAGCAAGGAGTCAGAGAAAGAAGTGATCATCATCACTGAAGAGATACCTCCCTCTACACAAACAAGTTATAAAGGCACTACTACTAGTCCTACTACTTCTATTGTTTCAAAATATCATCAAACATCATCTTCTCAAGATCATCAAAAATCCTTCCAGACTAGCACAACTGCTACAAGGGTAAAAGAAAAGACTATCTTTCACACTTTCAAAGAGATAAACTTGAAGAATGAAATGTTGAAAAAAATTACATATAACCAGTTTTGGAAACAAACTCCTAGTTCACAAAGTAGGTTGCTTTCATTGTTTGAATCTGAAAAGGGAAATGTGCATTTTGCATTCCTTCAAGCATAGATCCCATAGCCAAATTTAGAGGCAGATTATAAAAGAGATAGATTTGAGTTTGACACAAAATGAATTCATCCAATAGACCAAATGGGGCTACATAAGAAAACCAGTGAGATGATTTCATAAACTCTCACTAATATTGCTTTAAGTTTATCAAAGTTGTAGGTTTCACTAGCAAATGTACAGTCATATCTGAAATTGGAGAAGGTGTCTTCATTTGCAAAGGACACAAGAACAAAAACTCTCGAATATCTAGTGGTAAATATTGGATATGATCCATCCAATGTGAGTGAAATTAAAGATATCATAAAGAAGAAAAATTCTAATATAGCAGCATTAAGGAATCAATTGAAAATCCCAGCTACAGAAGATCCTTTAGCAAAGGATATTGAAGAAAATGAAACTCAAAAGATATATATGATGAAGTTGATAATGGATCAAAATGATCAATTAAAGAAAATGGAATCAGAATTAGAAAAGATGATGAAGGAAAAAAAAGCAGGAGCGAAGACATCAAAGGTTCCTTTAGAGGCAGTGCCGCTAGAAAACATTCCTATAGCTCAAGCTTATACAACAAGCACTGCATATGGAGATGAGAAACTTACCAAAGCAGTTAAGAACATGTCTATTCAAGAAGAGGAGATCAAGAAGTTGCAAGATCAGGTAAAATTATTACAATTAAAGAAATCAAATGTTGATAGTTCACATGCAACTGAAGCATAAAGGGCCAAAAAGTTGATTGAAAGGCTACAGAAAGAGAAAAAAGAGTTTTCCATTGGTAATAATTTGGTCCAAGTGAAAGATATTATATGGGAAGAAATCACAGAGTCTATCATTGAAATTTGGCCAAGTATACAAATCATTTTTTAGCAAAATGAGGCCATTACAACAATCAAAGCGGAACTTGGAGACAAGCCTACCACACCAAACAATATCATTAGATTTTTATATTCAAAGAGTAGGCATGAGATGGATGAATTGTTCATTGAGGAAAGAACAAAAAAAATCCTGGAAGTGAAGAAAGTGTTGACAAAGAAGAAGTTGATTATTCAACTTGAAGAAAAATGTCACAGTTTGGAGGTTATAGTTCAGAGATTCTTCATTAGGATAGAATCTTTAACAAAGAAAGGATTTCCTTCTCTTTTTGTAATTAATGATAAATTGATGACCAAATATGACTATGGAAGAAGAATTCAGGAGATTACCAGGGATAATGCTAAGTTTTCAAATATAAAGGACACATTAAAAGGAAAGGCATTGTTGGGAGAATTAAGAAATGACATTTACATTCTATATGAAATCAAACATGTCTTTGTGGTGAAGCCCACTTTTTCAAAATACACTGAAGAAAATGTAATTTACCGTAGGGTAATTAAATTACTTATCCCTGATGAAGAATGCTGGGAAAATTTATTTGAGTTTTATGAGTAATTAGAAAAAGCAGAAAAGTCAAATTTTTCCAAATCAACAGTCAACTGATAGACAACGCAGCCCATGATTATCTTCTTCAACAATAGTTCTCAGTTACAACCAGCACTAGCACAACAGATGTAATTCATTTCCATGATGCAGTTAGAATTAGTTAGCAAATAAAGTGTTATCAGTTTGGATATCCTTTAAAGTAATCATTGTAATTTTTTTTTCTATAAATACTTCATTGTATGAAGAATTAATGTTGGATAATTGAGTTCTAAAACTCTGGGTAGTATTATGGACCTGATATTAATGAAAATCAAAGGAGTCACAAAAATTGTGTGAGATTCATGTGGCATTTTTATTGAGCATTGTGCCTTTTCTCTGTTATTTCATTTCTGTTCGATTTTTCTTAGTAAAATATTATTCATTTTATAAGCAACATCAGCCAAATGTTATGTTTATTAACATTTTTACGATGTGTCTTTCTTCTAATCAGTGAATTCATGTAAAATTCTCATTTAGACCCCTTTCGTTTCCAGAACTATACACCAATGATAAATTAAATGTGCTCAAATAGTTTTCCTATCTTACCTTGCTCAGTTTTCTATAATTCAGTCTTTGAAATTTGTTTTAGCTTCATTTATTATAAATTTTATCCAGCAAAAAAATCATTAAACAAATTCTAAAACAAATTAATTAATATCTACCCTAAAATCTGGTACTCGGCCCTAAAATTGAATAATTAAAATGTGACACAGGGAGAGGCCTCTCTGGTTAGGTAGGGCTATCTTCCTAGCTAAAATTTGGTCAGTGGTTACCTTTCTCCACTTCTAATTTTATCCTAGGAAGTTGGGGAGAGTGATAACACACACTGCACCCTTGATGCTGAGTTACACACTGCCTGGAGACAACTAATGATCTAGGGGTGAAAGAATGATATATCTGCTTCAATATAAAACTAATGATCTAGGGCTGAAAGAATGATATATATGCTGAAATAGAACCCACTCATCTCAATAACTGAAGGGCTGATCCCTTCTCCTGATCCCAAGCTGAGAAACTTATGATCTAGCTCCTCCACTGAATATGCAGTTGTTGCATGCACAACTGTTGGTAAATATTGCATTGTCTATGAGGGTTGATGATGTAGCCTACTGACAGATAGTACAATGTTGATCCTAGAGTGCTGAAGTGACCCCTAGAGTGAAGGATTAATCCCTCATAGGATTCAAATCCAAGTGCTTGGAACTTCCTCTTCTCCTCAAAACCTCACTGCAGAATTATGCAATTCCTACAGGAAATGTTACTGCATAGAAGAATAGATGGATGACCTCATACTAGATATGTCAATGAAACTCCCATAAAACTGCAATGGATCCATAGAGAGAAGGGATGATCCCTCCATAGGTTTCTTAGATGAAGTATTGAGAACAACCTTCCAACTCTCACACCCTAGTTCAGAAATGTGTAATTCCTATAGTCGGAAGTGTAGAATAGAGTGGGTGAAAGTGGCACTGATTTCCTCATGATGAATGTTGTCTAAGAAAACCTTCCTAGAGTAGGCACTTGAAGTCCCCCATGGGTAAGGGTAGGATTCCTTCTCTGGAACACTCGATGCTAAACAACACAATAGACTTAGCTAAACAGATGAAGAGTGCAAAGAAATGTCTTACGACACTCAAAATAAAAATCCAGAATCCACTTCATTTTATGCCCTCATCTTCCTTTTATGGTTGTGAGCCTTCCCTAGCCTTAGTCCACCTCATAGCTACATTGCACATGTGGCCAATAGCCTCCATAAAGACTACACTGTCCTCCATGATCTCCTTCACTGCTGTAATTAATATCCACTTCCACCATCATGTGTGAATTTAATGTGCCACTTCCTCCATCATATCTGCAATTTCTTCTCCACTATCTCCATCATCTTGAATTTATTCCTCCACTATCTCCATCAACTTCATCATTAATGCTCTATGACCTCGACTCTTTCTTCATTAGTATGCTACTCCACTATTCCATAATGCTGCTCCACTACTCAATTAACCCACTTTCAAACTATAAAAGTGGATTTTATTCATCTACTGAGTTTATGGGTCCCTCCACCCTTTTATTTACTTAACTAAATAAGAAAAGTAAGAACTTTAATATTCCAATTAGCTAATGGAAAATTTGGAATATTCTGCCAAAATTTTGCTTTTCCTCAAGCAAATCCAAAAGTGGATGTTGTATAAATCCATCTCCCTCCCAAGTGGAATCCTCAAATGGAAGGTTTCCCCATTTTCTCCATGTGTTATGAATGCCCAGATCCATAGCTGCCTCTCTAGAATGTCTAGAATTTCCTCCAGCTGTTCAACTAGATTCCTATCCTCATCAATGAGTCCCCAAGTGGCAACCATCTGTTGTCCAAGGGCATCTTCTCTGCATGCGATATGTGAAGTGTAGTGGTTCCTTCCCCAAGTGGAAAGTCCCAACTCATAAACTATCTCTTGAACCCATGCTACATGAAGTAGGTTGTGTCTCTCTATGCTGCAATCCTTGGCGTTGGTCACCTTGCTTGCTCTAAGCATCATCTCAACACTGTGAAAAGTAGGGAATAAATACATATGAATTTAAATGTGAAATTTTGAACCATACTCTCCCAATGACAACCACTATAGCAATCCCTCTTGCTGCCATACCACAACATCATCATATCAAAGTATGGTAGCCATACTCACTCAAGAGAATCCACTGCAACAATGCCTCTTGCTACCACATCACATCATCATAACACCAAGTATGATAGCCATACTCCCTCAAGAGAATCCAACGCAGCAAGGCCTCATGTTTCCACAACACCTCATCATGCCAAGTATAAAACAATGATATCCCAATTGACATGTGGAATGACATATGGTGGCCATACTCTCCCAAGAGTAACCAGCACATCCATGCCTCCAACTGTTGCATCTCATCACTATTGTACAAGGTAGGAAACAATGATATACCAATGGACATATAAAGTGCAATGTCTTGGCCATACTCTCCCAAGAATAGCGAGCGCAGCCATGCGCCCTGCTCCTGCATCACCTCAATATTGTGCAAGGCATGGAACATACCAATCTGAAATTTTGGGTGGTAACCATACTCATCCAAGAGAAACCAGTGCAATCATTCTTCCTAATTCCCCATGTCATATATCTGCAAATAAATTTCCAACCACTTTCTCATCATCTCCATCCATCCATCCAACTATGGGTGATGACTCATATCATGCACCAGCTCGGTATCCACCAAATGGAGAAGCTCCTGCCAAAATCTTCTCATACAATAACTTTCCCCATCACCATCTATGGCCTTGGGACGACCATGAAGCATGAAGACATCCCGGAAAGATAATTCGGTCATGGGTGAAGATATGTACTGTGTGAAAATGTCGAAGCAATGTGCATACCTCGATAGCGGATCAATGTTGATAATATCATCCTCCACAATATGATGAAAATATTTTCACTCTAGGATATGTCAAAGTGCATCCTCCTTGAGGTCTCTCCATGAGAACCTCTCTCCGATGGATTGGTAGAACCTATGAGGTTCTGAATATGTTGTATTCAGAAACTTCTCTTTGAGCTATGAGGTGCTTATCAAGAAGGCTTTGTCCTGATAATGGAAGATTTTATCCATTACATGATGTATACCATCTACCATTTTCCCATCAAATGCTTCATAAGTGAAGCGGTCATCGGAATGCTCAAATAATAACTCGGCCCTCAAATCATCATTGCTCCTCAGTGACAACACTACTAATCTCCATGCTAGTGCATCTATTATCTCATGGCCCTCTCCATACAAAATGCTGAACTCATAGTCCTGCATTATACTAATCAACCATTGCTACCTCTTCTGCAACTGCTGCTTCTCCTAAAAAATATGTCAGAGACTATGGTGGTTGGTCTTCAACCAAAATATACTATGTACCAAATACTACCTGAATTTTTCCAATGCATGCATAATGGAAAACATCTCCATGTCATAAATAGAATATGACATCTCATGCGACAGTAGCCTCTGGTTCTTGAAATCTATGGAATAGCTTCCTTGCATTAGGATTGTGCTAATCCCATCCTTAGAAACTCCACACTTCAACACAAAGTGTTGTGTGCAGCTCAACAATGTCAAACTGGGATAGCTATACATCTTCTCCTTGAACTAGTCAAGGGTACTCTAAGCAGTGATAGTCTGCTGCACCAAATCAGCAATGTGTTCTAACCGTTGGTCATGCAATTGCTCAGATGGCCTGACCCCACAAATCCAAAGATGAAGCATTGAAAAAATATGGGGTGGCAGTTTTTGCATATCTTGTATCAGCCGATGCTTGGGAACATCTTGCAAAGCTACAAGAGCTCCTCCAGCCAGTGCAATTTCTTCTCCATCTGTTGGTGATGGTGATGGCTGCTCCTTTACTGCTGCACCAACGCTGGTATCTGCTTCCTCTTCCTCATGCACCTCTTGAAACATGCATTGGAAGAGGAAGCAGATACCAGATAATAGTGACTAAACTCAAAATGACTAACTTGAATGACTAATTTAGTCTAGGGATAAAATATATGACTAGATAATAAGTGACTAAACTAAAAGTGACCAACTTAAATGAATAATTTAGTCAGGATTAAAATATATGACTAGATAATAAGTGACAAAATTAAAAATTATTAACGTAAATGATTATTATAGTCCAAGAATAAAAATATTACCAAATAACAAGTACAACAAGTATATGAATTAGTCATTTATGTTAGTATATGGTTCTGCCTGAGAGCAGCGAGATCTAGATCTAGTAAGAAAGGGGAGAATAGCCTAAAAGCCTCTGCCTGTCGGTGCAAATCTATGTCTGTACCGTGCTCGATATTTGTATTCCCATATCTGCCAAGCCTAGTTGGGCTTTGATTGAGGCCGAATGATGAGTGCAGTCACTATGAGACTGGGTATTTTCAGTCAGCTGCGGCACCAGCCCAGTGCCCCAAGCTTGTATATCCGAGAAGCTTAGTTGTTGCAGGGCCTCGACTGTGGTACAGTCTATGTGATTGTCTGTGCAGGCTTCATCATTCCTGTGATCGATTTTATCTTGTAAGAGAGTTCTACCTCTTGTCCAGGTCGGATTCACATTTTTGATGCAGAGGGGAGCAGTAGCCAAAGCAACCTCTGAATCTTCTTGATCAACTATGGCAGCGATGGCCTCTAAGGCATCTTGATCGTCTTTGGTGGCGGTGGCAAAGCCGAGAGAGGCAGTCACTGGAGATGCAGCTCTAATGTCAGCATCAGCAACAAGGCTAAGAGAAACCGCAGCAGAGGCCATTTTTTCAACCGTCCTCCTTCCAAGAAAGCTAAAGCATTCACTACCTCTCTAAACCTTGTATATTATTTTTCCATTGAAAGGAAATTTTAAATGCCGATTAGAAATTTCTTTTCCTTGGCCCCCAAAACCTCCAATCTAGAACCCTTTTTTGACCCAATATGTCCTTGCATGGGGTCCTTGCCTTTGGATATATTGTCCTTCGTAGAAAATGGAAGCTCATAGGTTTTAGCTAGGTTTGAAACCTATGGCACTGCCTACACCTGAAAGACATTCCTTCATAATCAAGTATCTAAATACACTCCACCCCAATCCTAAAATCAATGTCTTCTAGAAGCACTTCCCTAAGGTCCATATTAACGAAAGTGCGAGAGATGTCTTAATCCCCATCTCCAAATAGGCAAATTCATGGTCAAGATAAATTCATGGTCCAGATAGTATCCCATTAAGGTACCTCTATCTTTGAAAATTATGGCATCCCAATAGTTAGGAGGGAGACTTGGAAGATGAATCTATATTGGGGACATATGTAGCCTCTCCTACTTTGCATCGAAGAGGGGCATCCAAAAATTAAAAAGGATGGGAGATGAATCAATTTTCCAAACCATCTGATGTACCTTTTGGGCATCAGCCACATCTTTGAAGCACAAATAAATCCAACCTTGGGCTAGTAGTGAAACCTTTGGAAGAAATTTAACAATAGGCAAGGTTTCCTTGTCTGCTTGTGCTTTTAGGGTTGAGGACTTAAATTTTTGACCCCATGTCCCACTAGATATTTTTGGGAAATTTCCTCAATCTTCTGATTGGCAATGTCGACTCCCAACAATAGAGAAAGGTGGACTTTGTTCTTATTCTTGACACTACAATTGCTTTTCTCCTTCCTTGCTTTCTAAATTTCCTTCTGAATCACAATTCTGTTTTATTCACAAGAGTGTTTCTCCTAAAAAACCATAGCACCATTTGTGATGTTGGTTCAACCTTCCTCTGTTGCCAAGGCAAGGATCTCCTTCACTAGTTCACCCAAGGAGAGTGAGGCCAATGGCACTTCATGAGATTAAGGAAAGACAATAAAATAAACCAGAGACACTTGTGAGTTTGAAGAATCCCCAATGTGTTCAAAAAATTATGAAAACCCTAAGGAAGTCATAACACATTGTATGTGTTTCTTTGATCTGGTAGGGAAACTAAACTCAGAGCCAAAGAACCCCAAGAAGATTTCTCCAGCCCCTGGAAATTTTCCTTGGGCCCTAGGTTGACCAAAACTAAAGGACCCAAATAGTGTGTGGCTGGAGCAAGGGTTTGGGCCTCTGAATTTCTAGATGGTCTTCTATTGAATTCTTATCTTTTCTTTCTAAAGACCCGATAGGCCTAGAAATCGTAGTATGGTGACCTTCTAACATGACTTCCAAATGTGAATTTATAAAATCCTTGGGACTTGCATGTAGTCTAAGATTCACATGACATGCTTAATTTTGCATGGAAGTAAGGGAACTCGTGAAGGGTTGATCACAATAGGCATGTATGGTCGATTATGATTATCATAGGTATGTTAGTTTGGTTTTCCCAATCCACAAATTGCACACATTATTTCTATTGTTAAAGGTATGTCATGATGGTTTACTTGTTCAACATTATGCACATTTGGTTGTGTTCATTAAAGGAATGTTAGTTCAAGGACAAAACCAATAATTTGTCAATTTTCTCAACTTAGCAAGTTGTGTGTCATGTCAATCATCTTAATGAACAACATGTCATGTCGATTATTTATTTATTGACATGCACAATCCATTTTCATTGTTAGTGATGTGTTAGGTTGGTTATTAACATATATTTTTTATTAACACTATCTTGGATATTAACCCTATCAACATGCATGTTTAACTACAATTGCGAGAGGAATGTTAGGTTGGTCAACCTCGTCAACAACATTTATGTTCAATAAGGAATGTCGAGGCATGCCACATTGGTCACCCGATTACCAACATGTACCTTTTGGTTATCACTAGTAGAAGCGTGTTAGGTTGGTCAACTTGATTAACTACATGTATGGTTGGTTACAAGTAGTAAAGCCTCCTTTTATTATTCAATAAAATAAATAGTGTGCAAGTATTGTTACCATTATTGAAGACGCGTTTTGTTGGCTAACTTAGTTAACATCACATAAATTAAATACGATTTTTCGAGGCATCCAAAGACACTCAACCCACTTAAAGTAGTTCATAACATTGGTGGAGGTTTATTATTGCTTGGTGGGTGAAAATAGTGTGTTATTATTCCCCCACAAGTGCTCAATATTTCCATGTGACATGTTCACTCCTCATGGGCCGAATTGCCTTCTTAAGGGGGTTGTTTATTTAAGATAGCGTTAGGTCCAAGTCTAGAGTGACTTTAGTAGAATAGATACCACTTAGTTGTGAGTGGTGAGTTAAAGTGGTGCTTTCATAGCTTTTGATATGCTTCTACCACATTGCAATGTCTAAAATCAATTAATTGCCACTTGTTTATGTTCATAAAAAAATTTCAATCCAAAAATAAATGTATGTGAAAGCAAGTTAAATAGCCTAATTCTCATTGACCCACACCACCAAAGTTACTAGATTGATCTCCTTGCTTGCACTTGTTGGGGTTCAACCTCATCCCTCCTAACATAAGTCATTTACTCCACCATTACGCACACATTCCTACGTCTAAAAAACATCGCATACTTGACCATTGTCATGCCTTACAAAATAATTTCAAAAACATTGTTACATTTGCACCACAACATATACATATGTGTAATTTGTATCAATATTTCCTAAATTGCTATCTAAATTGCTATATGGTTGTATTAATTGCAATATTCTACCACCTTGACACCCCTTAACCCTATGAGCATCCTTGTATTGATTTCATGGCCCTCTCCATTTTTCAATTTCCTTAAATTGATTTATAACACTCTCTAAAATCATTTCCTACACTTATATGTATTCATTAACTCTATAACTCAAAAAATATTAAAACTAAAATAGTAAAACAATAATATAGTTAGAATATTGTATAAATGAGATATATTCACGTCTAAAATTAATGATATATTAAGGAGTATAGGTCTCATTGCTTCCTTAAGAGTATTTTCCCTACTAGAGTCCAACTAAGACTCATGAACTCGAGTGAACCCTCATTGCAACGAAATCGTGGAAACAA
This sequence comes from Pinus albicaulis, assembly GCA_034641835.2. Taxonomy (NCBI): domain Eukaryota; kingdom Viridiplantae; phylum Streptophyta; class Pinopsida; order Pinales; family Pinaceae; genus Pinus; species Pinus albicaulis. The sequence continues at coordinate 257,573,907 of CM076582.1, forward strand.
AAAGTGGGAACTTTAAAACCTTCGAAAATTTTCCAAGAGCTCGAGTGAACCCTCATTGCGAGGAAATCGTGGAAATCATGGAAACAAAAGGCAGGAACTTCAAAACCTTCGGAAAATTTCCCAATCCAATTGAAGGCTGCAAAAATAAAATAAATTAATAAAAAAAGGTCGAGGAAAAACGTTTTACTCTTTTTTTCCTAAAATCCACTCCTACTTGCTTCACTCGAATGACAGCAAAAGCTGATAACATTTTTGATCTCACGCTACCTTTGTTCAACATTGAGTATGCTATTGTATCCATGGGTGTTTATCTCGCACCTATCCTAGATTAGTGCTTCTTAGATCAAAATATACCAGCATTTATTCACTTAGGTGTTGCTTTTCATCATGACAAGATCTGTTAGTGCCAATCGCTAGTATCATATCTACAAGTCCTCGGTTTCTTCCGCTTTGCCTTGGTTAGGCGATCTATATACCTAACTAGGTCATTCAGATGAGAAATCCACTCCTCCCAGCCTCACTCGAACGACAATGAAAGCTATCGAAGGATAGTTTTATTTGTTCCTAAAATTTTAAAACCCTCGTTGGTTCAAGGGTTTCGAATTTGCGCTGACTAGTTAATGGGTTGGTATGTCCCTAGTTCATTTTGGTTCTGGTCCTGTGCTAGTCGGTTATTGCTCTCTTTAGTTCTGTCAAGTTTTCTTAAACTTCAGACTGAGAAGATGGCTTCAGTAGATGTTGAGTTTTTATGCTTCCTTGGAGGGCTTGCATGGTCCACTAATGACATATGCCTACAGGAGGCTTTCAGGACCTATGTCTAAGTCATGGAATCCAATATTATTAGTGATGGGGAGGTGTATTCGGCTTTGTGGCCTTCAATAATGGGAAATCGATGGATTCCATTAATGAAATGAATGGCAAGATGCTTGACGAGAGGAGCACCACTGTTAACCTAGCCCAATCCAGAGGATAAGGGGATGGTGGTGGAGGCTGTGGCTCGCGTGGCTACCTGGATTCCTTTGAGGAATAACAACCACATAATGAAGAATCGAGCCCCTATGAAGAAGAGGAGGACTAGGAAGAGGTCAAAGCCATAGCTCGGCTGACGGCAGGCAATAATGAAGACGACGATCAAGATGCTTCTGGAAAAAACGAGGCCAAAACCGATGACCACGTAATTTTTTCAAACTCTATTTCTTTTGCACTCCATTTATTTGATGAAATAAAAATTTTGCTTATTCTGTTTCACATTGTCATGCCACTTGTTCTAGGCATGATCTTAGTGCATTTAGGTTTTAATCTTCATCATTTTGTGATTATATCTCGAGTCAGTTAATTTATAGCCTTCCAAAGTTTGCTAGGTTTAAAATGATAGTTTTTATTTTTAATTTTTTGTTAGTTTTCTTGTGTACTCATGCGTTGTAACAAGTAAAAATTGCAATTAATCTCTGTTTGAAGACTTTGTATTCTGCATTTTTAATCCTTATTCTTGTTTTCCTTATGACCTAGATCTCGTCACAACGCAAAAATCCTTGAATGAAGCTTACCATGAACTTGGGTACTTTGAAAGAAGGTTTTTTCTATCAGAAATGATCTTCTTGTTGATTTTTGTGTAATGAGATCCATGCTGATGCTGGTATTTGTTACTTTTATCTTCTGTCAGAAACGATCTTTTTGTTAAGTTTACCTTATGTATTTTACTTGTGCGTTATTTGCATTACTTTGATATATTGTTTTCCTTGAAAATTTTTATCTTATCTTGACTTGAAGCTTGAGCTCTTTGGGATGAAATCATTTTTTACTTAAAACATTGGAGACAACAATTATAGGAGAAATTATTCTTGTTAGCAATAATTTTTGCTAACACATTTTTCCTGATCTTGTGAATTAAAAACTTTTAGTATTGTTTATTGTTCCCTTCTAACTAGATATGTAACATCACATTGAATATGGGGCATCCTAAAAGGGGCTAAAGTTATTTGAAGGAAGTATTTTACCTCGCATAAAATATCTTATGAGAACCTGTGTTTGATTGGAACTTTGTTAATGCATTTTACGGAAGTCTTGTTTTTAATTATTATATTCCATTGGTTTTTGTTAAATTTTCCTCAAGCTTACTCTACTAAAATATTATTTTATTATTTATGCATTGAAATGCACCTAAGCACCTAAGCGAGAATGAAGCATGCTTTCATTTTTTGTTAAAAAACCAAAAATTGAAAACTTTATATCCTAAAAGTTCTACCAATAGTGCAAAATACTACTCTCAATAGTATTCAAACAAAATAAGCAGGTCTCATATGCTGCAAAGAAAAACTTGCAGAGATTCAAAGGTATACATCTCATAATTCCTTGGGTATACAACTTATAACCACCTAATCTTCTAATTAATATACTAAACATAGATATTAGCAAAACACATTATGATTGTTGACTTCTTCTTGTCCATTATTGGAAGGAAATGAGTTTGGCTTTCCAAAATCAATGTCTGTCGTCATTTGGTGAACTGTTTCTTCCTCCTCATAATCTATTTGCACTAAATTTGTTGACATCTTATGGTTAGAAGCTGCAAAGTGAGAGCCTTTACTAAGACTGATAACCATATTCTTCAAGAATCAAGATATTACATTATTCCTCAAAGACATTGATTTTTTGTGTTTTTTCCTCCACAATATTCATAATTATAATATTTTGTGTAGTGCATTTGTATTCATTTTCATTTACTTTAGAAGTCACTGGAAAAATAGGAAATTTCTTGCATTATATGAACTTTTCATGTGTTTGAAGAATACTTTAAACTCCTGGGCTTCAGTATAATCCATTAGTGTGACACTCAATAAACGAACATTGATGCTAGCTGCTCACACTGGTTTTTGTAGCTCAAGTTGTTGCACACAAATTGTCGAGATGTAACCTTGATTTAAACACATGAAATAGAGTTGCCTACTTTGCAAATCACACAAAAGAACACTTAAGGCATCAAGAGAATAGAGCTTTCTGAAGCCAAAATTGATAATATGAGAGTGAGAAGTGGTCAATAAGAAGTGGAGAACCATACCCCCAGTGGATAGAGTACAGGACACTAAGAGTTAACAGCTAGTTAGAAGTAAAACCTAGAGAACCAAACGAGTATGTGTGAAATATGAATCCAGGAGTGGAAAGGTATTGAAAATAAATAAACAACTGGAACAGTGGAAACACACACTATGCACTCTTGGATTTTGGGGGCCAAAACAAAGGAATGCACATTGAACAAGCCTTGTTAGTAAGCCCAACAATGAATTTGAGGATACTAGCTAGACACCAAGAGGGGATCTTACTGGGATAATTATTAGTTGAATTACCTTTTCTGCATATGATGCTGCTAGCTTATCCCACTCAGTGACTCGTTATCACACCTTGCCAATGAAGACCATTATAGAGGAATTCAAGAGACAAACTAGGGTTAATTTCAAGCATGTGAGAGAGGGGTGAGCTAGTCCTATCAATTTTGAGATCCTTTCTTGACAGTGGCTATGTGATAAATGGTGATTACTTGTATTTATGTTACTACATGTATTTCTACCCATAACTTAAGAGGATTAAGGTATTGCATGAAATTGGCATTCCCTATTTTTTCAAAGTGCACTTATTTTAAGTGTGATGGTCTCACTAGTGAGAAAATCAGCCTAATAATTGTGTTCTTTTTAGACCTGGTGTAGGCTACAGACCTCCTTTGGGATTTTGGCTACAAAGAAAGTTTTCTTTTGAGTGGGGTTGATTTTAAGACCATCAATTTGATAATTATGCTTGAGCCTCCTATGACCATTGACTATCAAAGACTCCTTTTGATGTTCTTTTCCAAGAGAAGATTTTGATATAGAGCATAAGCCTTAGTTTGATTGTTTGTGGATTTTTTACCTAAGGAAATGATAGTTCAAGATCCCCATTGGGATTTAGTATGATCACCCCACACCTTCCTCCCCTAATTTACTTGAAGTACATCATTGTTACACAATTTGCACCTTGAAATGCAAGCTAACCTAGAATGTTAGCTTCATATGAAACTTGAGCTTGATTAGCTGGAGTGATACACTTTACATCAAAGATGTTATAAATAACAAATTATTACACCATGACCATTTTTGTCACCCTATCCTTTTTATCTTGTATTTACCTTGATGTGTGAGTTCGTTTTAAACAATTTTGATAAAAACAAGTTTTATTTTTATGTGAATTTGATATTACTTGTGAAATGGTAAACCTGGGTTAGTTATTAAATTCATAAATATCTTTCCAAAAAGACAATTTCCCATTTGAAAAGTGGGACCACTATTTAAAAATATATATTTCGTTTTATATCTAATTTATACTCTGAGTCAGACCTGGTTCAGGTGTGGCTAGACTCCAAACCTTTCAGAGAAGAAAAACCGGTCAGAATGAACCTCTAAAATTTTATGGGAAAGCGCAAATAAGATTTTTTGACAATAAACATAAAAGTAAAAAATATTTATCTCAGATATTTGGAGGTATTCCATACCATTCCTCATTATACAAGCATGTTTTGATGTTGTTGTTGTTAAATTCTCATTTTTTCTTTGAGATTGGTATCTATACAATGGATAATGTTATTATGTATTATGGATTTTTTTGTGTAATTTATTTATTTATTTATTTTTTTTGTTAAATTGCTATAAGTTTATCCTTTTGTTTGATCTTCTTATGTTTGTTATTCATTTTCCCTCATTTTATAAACATGTTTTGATGCTGTTAAATTCTCATTTTTTCTTTGAGATTGGTATCTATACAATGGATAATGTTGTTAAGTATTAGGGTTTTTTCTGTAATTTTATTTTATTTTTTGTTAAATTGCTATAAATTTATCCTTTTGTTTTATCTTCTCCTATTTGTTATTCATTTTTGTTTATGCTTTATTTCCATATATATATATATATATATATATATATATATATATATATATATATATATATATATATATCTGTGTGTGCGTGCGTGTGTATATATGTATTAGGGTTTTTTTGTGTAATTTATTTATTTTAGTTATTTTTTGTTAAATTGCTATAATTTAGGAGTTGTCTAACGAGATCGAGGAATTTCTCGGACGGTCAAAATTGGACAGAATCCGGGTCCAAATTTTTTTTAAGAAATCTTATAGTAACACTGTTTGAATCACGATTTTGATGTTGGAAATGGATTCATCACCATCAAAAATCTCTAGGGCACCTGAAATATTAAAGTTTGATAGTTATAACTTGGAATTACAAAAATCCCTGCCGGATTTTATTAAAATCTTACTGGAATTTCCATGATTTTCAGAGCGAAAAAGCAGTCTAGTTAGAATACAACATAAGTTTATCCTTTTGTTTTATCTATTCTTATTTGTTATTCGTTCTTGTATATTCTTTGTTCCCATATATATATATATATATATATATATATATATATATATATATATATATATATATATATATATATATATATATATATATATATATATATATATATATATATATATATATATATATATATATATGAGATTTTGTCTCTTTATGGATGTCAAATGTGGAAATAAGCTTCACCAACCCTAACATATCTAAGTGGAGAATAAGGTTTCTTGGCACCTTGCCTAGGACCATACAATAATCCACATGAAATCTACCTCAAAAATATCAATATAATTAATAGTCACATTTTTCAAACTCCATTTAGGGGAGTAGAATTGCTTGACATGATCTGAATTTGGGTCAATGTCATATCCATTTTCTAGAGAGAGAGAAAGAGAGAGAATATATTTAGGCAGAGAGAGGGAGAGAGCATATGTTTAGGCCTCTCTCTCTCTCTCCTTATACGCATATAGGTTTGGCTCTTTTTATCTCTCATTAGATAATTTTATTAATGTCCAATAAGTGACCACAAAAATAGGTCAGTGAGATCAAAGAATACAATAGTAAGAGTAAAATGTGGGAGTGCAAATGCGTTTATAGAAAATGTGAAAAATAAAATAAAGAAGGAAGCCTACATTATTGTGTGTTTTCCTTATTGAAATATCTTTATATTCTTTTGGGGGAATATATATTTTTTGGACTAATCAAGCAAGGCTTGAAGCGGTTACAACAATATACTCTACAAGAGCTCAACATGTCATTTATGAGAATTGAGCCTTGATGGAGAGGATGCGAAATATGTTTTGATCTCTCTCTCTCTCTCTCCCTCTCTACACCACACCCTCCAAATTTTAGGCAAAGGTAATATTTCCTTAAGACACAAGGTGTTAATTTTAGTTAACCACAGTATGTTCTATGCTTAGAGAAATTTACTTCAATCTTTCTTATTAGCCCAATTCAATTTCCAGTTATGCAATCAGATTAGCATTGACTGTAAATGTTGATAGAACCTAAATAAATCAACATAAGACAAGCCAAGACAAGAGAAAATAATCTATTCAATGTCAGGGAAAAAATCCAATGTGGTAAAAACCGTTTAATCAAATCTTATTATTCTTCAAATTCAATAGAGAGAGAAAGTACAATTTACAATAGTCAACACGATGCCCTAGCCAACAAATTCAACGTTGGTCGACCCAACAAAATAGCTCCTAATGGAGCTCGGTCAAAGCCAGTCAAACTCGATCTCTTCTCACAGTCAAAATCAACCCAAAATAGTCTGAAATAATCCAATAAAAATTAGTCAACGCAATAGTCAAACTTCAAAAATCTGTGGAAGCATCTGTGGAAGCACCCCATTTTTCCAAATTTTGCACCTTTGGAGTAGAAACATCATACATGTTCTGCAACTGGAGTGAATTCACCATCCTCCATTATATATAAATGGATAGGCATAACCAAATCATCCTTGGCCATTGATGTCGGTACTCAATTGATGTTGTATGATATCAAAATCACCGGTGACAAGCTTGTTTAATGATTGTATTTGACCGCTCTGAATATATGGATCCATTTGTAGTTTTCTCTTCACCCTACAAATAGGCACTGATGCTTTCAACCATGATGTAGAATAGTATTTTGGTGTAACAATGTATGTTAAAGCATGGACTGGAGTATTTCTCTTTGTTGATTATTTTTCAACCTCTACTCAAATACAATCATTGAAGTTCACATCTCTATGCTCAACAATGTCCTTAATTTTTCCTAGTATGGTGTCCTTTTTCTCATGCAATTCCCTAGTCACTCATTGATCTCAATCAAAAAATCGAGTCATACTAGATTTGATGAATTGCAAAAATTATTAATCTATGACCAAAAACTAGGATAAAAAATAATATTTTGCAGTATAAAAGCACTATCTCTATTTGTTGTATTATGTATCCTCAAGTTCTCCCATAAATCACTCACCATTATATTAGACAATTCCCATCTTATCTTCAACATGCACTTAAAGGTGAGCTAGTGGCTACCAAATATAGTCCTTGTGAGCTTGAGTAATTGTAACTTAGAGTGAATCCTCATGATCAACTTCTACAAGGCATTGATCCAGTCATGCTCTATGTCCTTAACAATATTATGTATTAAAAAATTCAACATGTGTAGCAAACAATCATAGTGAAAATGTTAGGATGTACATGCTCAATGGTTTTCTTGATACTTTACAATTAGCTACATTATCTTTAATGACTCGTGTCATATTGGATCACCCTATATCATTATTACTTTACGGTAAGAGGTATACAATGCTCCCAAAAGATGGTACAAATGATGAGGAGTCCTGGGTTGCAAGGAAGATTGCCTCACTAGCCAGCACACCAAGAACATTTATCAAATGTTGGTTTTTAACATTTGTTGAGACGTCATAGACAATGGAAACCCAAATTTTTGGCCACTCATCTATAAACTATCCTAGAGAGCTCTAGACATCAAATTTTTTCATGTCTAGTAATACAATTCTCACTTTGTCCTATCCAAGGATTTTGTATCCATTAGGGGAAATTATTGATAGATTGAACCATAACATACCAGTAGGGGGAGTGAAAAACATTGAATGGTATATGCATAAAGAATCATTCTTCTATACTTACTAGGTATAATGTTTTCACATCTTATTGTGTTTAGAAAAAATGACTAGAATATGTTATCATATGTGGTTTTATCAAACTTTACTAGGGTTTATAAGAGTACACTGGTTTTAGGGAAATAACTTTTATTTTAGAATTGGTTTTACTTTCCTTCATATACTAACTTTCTTGCTATTTCTTGAATAACTTGCAGAGCATTATGAATTGGTTAACAATATAATAATCAGATGAGTAGGTTGGGACCAAGATTTGGTTATCATATTTTCACCTCCATATTTTTTTGTTGCCATTTTTGACATTAATTTATTTTAAAATGTCACGCATGATGTAAGATTTTATTTCTCTCATATGGCCACAAAGTCTCATGGAATGTTAAATAAAATATATCTATGTAATGACTTACAGTTTAAATCCTTTTAAGAGCTTACACGTGAAAATGGTGCTTCTTAACTTTTTAATGCGTCCATTACTCTAGCTAGAATGATTTCTCTTTTTAGTGAATTTTGTTTGCATTTAAAATTTCATATTGAGATGCAATTGAGATAGAGAAGAATGTTAAATTAACTCATAATATCAAAATGTAACACCTTAGAAAAATAATTAATGTAAAAATGTCTATGGAAAATACTATCATTTGGAATATTTGTGAAGTTAATGTGCTTTATACTGCAAAGTTTACATTCATGATATCATATTACTTTACACAGTTACTATTAGAATGTCGAGAGGTTTATAAAGGAATATCTAATTGACAATTTTTTTGTTCATGTCACATGAATCAGGGGAAAAGAGATGCCTTAATTTAGAGCTTTGGCATGCCTGCGCTGAATCGCTTGTGTCCTTACCTGTTGTTGGGAGCAAGGTTGTGTATTTTCCAAAGGGTCACAGTGAGAAGGTGAGGTGGTTGATCACTAATTTTTAATTTTCAATCTTCTTTTGGATACAAATGACTGAAAATAATGAATGTCTATCTTCTTTTCATCATAAAATGCGACCCCATTATTTTGAAATTTTAATGTTACGTAATGAAACTGATCATAATCAATGTGATTTCACATCGCTGCTTCAACAAACAAGGAGGTTGATGCTCATAAATCCAATTATCTAAATCTTCTAACTCAATTAATTTGCCAACTTCACACTATTACAATGCATGTCGGTTCTTTGCGTTTCATCCTTGCTTTGGTTGTGAACGATTTTATTCATATCGTTATATATACAAGATTTAAAATTTAATAAAAACCTTATTGAATCTGAGGAAGATGTGGAAACGGATGACCTATGTTCTCAAATGATATTGCAACCTCTTAATATTGTAAGACATTTTCAGTTTCATTATTTTTGCTTTTCCATAATTGCCAATTATAGTGAGAAATGCTTTGGTACTAGTTCCATTTATGCAGGGAACTAAAAATTGATGATACTATGCAACAACAGAAAAATATTGTTATCTTGGTTTTGACCGCGACATGCCAAGGAAGCAATCGAATAATTACTTTTGTAAAATGTTCATTGCAAGTAACACTAGCACCGATGACAGGTTTGATTTGCCTCTTTGTGTTACGGAAAAAGTTTGTCCTCCACTTGTGAAGTTATTATTTTCCCATAGTTGTTGTTCTATTTGTAATTTAATAGATAATGCTTAGGACTTTAGACCTTTTTTAAGAGAACACGATATTATTTAAAGGAGAAAAAGGTAAGGGTATTTGTCATATCCGTATCCTATTAAGTTTTGTTTGTTTGGGTAGGATTTCACTTAGCAGCCACCTTTCGAGGAACTGACAGACAGGGATATTCATGACAATGAATGGAAATTTCGACATATTTTTCGGGGTAAGTTATAACAGTTATTTGAATGTTTTTTTGGAATAAAAGTAGATAGTGAATATTTATATATGTGCAGTTTATTTTGTTACTCTTATATCAATGCAATTCATTTTGAATTGTATACATGTAGTGCATATATCAAACTTGTTGCCACATTTGAGGTCATACGTGGTAGATCTATTTTAAAATTCTTATTAATGGTGTTAGTAGCCACCCATACACTCTAAAAAAGAATATGATATAGCTAGTCGCCAGTTACTTTACCTTTGAATGTGGAGCCAACATGTTTAGTTTTTCTCTGGATATAATTTCTTCGCTTTTGGGAATTATATTATTTTTCCCCTGGAATAGTATGATGACAATTGATGATTGTTATATTGAAGATATATTCCCGGTTATTATCGCAATTTACAAAGTCTTGTGTTATTCTTCTGTAGTTTCTTGTTGTAATATTGTGTCATCAATACTTTACTCCACCCATTAGATTACTACTAACAAGTTTTATTGTTGAAGTGTCACTGCTTCTTAAAGATAACTAGAGAAAATTATACAACTACAAAAGTGGAGCATGAGACATTCTTAATAGAAATTGATAGTTCTATTATGTTTGATTATGTTAGATAAAATCAAAATTGCAATGTACCATAAGCATGGGAATTCAAAATATTAGGATAGAAATGTGTGCTTCTATTTGCATTTATTACCTGAGTTGAAGATGGTGTTTCTTCATCAAATGTTGTTCATTGAGAACACAGTAGGTGCACAATTTATTCTATGGTGACGTTTTATTTTCTCTGTTTATACATGTCATCTGGCAGATAGTGGCCACTATTGCCCAATTGAAGAAAACTTATTCGAGTTTCTTGCTTTTATGGGGAAAAATGACATTAACAATATTGCTTATGTTGAGGTATATATCGTATAAATAATTTATAGTCTACTTTAGTTTATATTCCAGTGTTCATCAACTTTCATTTTTTATACTTTGCATTGTATTATTATTATTTTTTATTCTTTTTGCAGAAAAGGAACTTAGTATTGATGGTAAGAAGCAGGAATTGAAGAAATAGGAGAACAATAACACTAGAGCGACAAAATGGAAATTAAAGAGAGAGAGAAGAGAATTGGTATAGTGGTACCTGTAGAGCCAATATCTCGCATAAGACACACACATAGATACTGATGATCAAGTCTTCAGAGTTGGTGAATTCACTTGCAATGTCTTGGCAACAAAATGATAATGTTTTGAAGTGATGACACAAATTTCATGTGTAATTGTACTCCAAACAATATTAAGTTGGAAACTCATATTCTAATACTTGAAATTTTATACAATATAATTTATGTGGTTGGAATTATTTATAGTTTCACTTGATATTACTTAGCATTTTAATTAACTTATGTAACTTTTTTTTCATATTAGAAGAACATTTACGTTGTATGATTTTTTTTTTCTTTTAAATTTAGTTGCAAGTTCATACTAACTAATTAATTTTGATTAATAATAAACACATAAAATTAATCTAAAACTATTATATAAGTAGTTTATGTTTATTAATGATGAACAAAAATAGAATGATTATACGACTAAATTAGTTGCTTATGACGATTGTTAATGAAAGTGAATAAAATGAATATAAGCTACTAGAGTAGTATTTATATAATGAATATGAAATTACCAAAAAAAGATAAATAACTACTGCAAATGATAAATTCGTGATTACAAATGACGACTAAATTTTGCATATATACGACTATTAGTAGCTAATTTACAGTATTTTATAACACGACTAAAATTTAGTCATATTTCTTTGGTCATTAATTGGTTTCAAACGATGACTGAAATTTGCATATATATGACTATTAGTAGCTAATTTACAGTATCTTATAACACGACCAACATTTTGGTCATATTTTTTTGGTCATTAATTTGTTTTTTCGGGTGATAATTTAGTAATATATTTTGTTGTATATTTGGTCATTAATTGTGACCATTAATCACCAAATCAATGATTAAATTAATGACTAAATCAATGACTAAATATACTACTAGACAATAAAATTGAGACAACTAATTAATGACTAAGCTAAAAATGACTAAAAGTTGGTCGTGTTATAAGATACTGTAAATTAGTTACTATTAGTCACCGACCGAAAAATAGTCGTTTATATGCAAATTTTAGTCATTTTTTTAGTAACTAATTAGCGATTTTGTACTAGTGAAAAGATTTGGGATTTTAACCAAGGACTCTACTCAAAAAGCCCAGAAAAACCAAAAAATAGTTTGGCCAGATTTTGAGTTTGGAATTTCGACCCTTTTTGGATTGCACACTGCACCCCTACTAGCTGAGTTATGCACTCCATGGCGACAAGCGCTGATTTGGGTCTGAAAGAATGATCTATCTGCTGTAATAGCACTCAATCAACTCAATAACTGAAGGGTTGGTCCCTTCTCTCGATCGCAAGATGAGAAACTTAAGATCTAGTTCCTCCACTGAAAATGTAGCTGCTGCATGTACAACTACTGGGAAATACTGTGATGTCTAGGAGGGATGATGATGTAGCCTGCTGATATATAGTAAAATGTTGATCCTAGGCTGCTGAAGTGATCCCCAAAGTGAAGGATTAATCCCTCATAGGATTCCAAGATGAGTGCTTGGAAATTCCTCTTCTCCTCAAACCCTCAATGTAGAATTACGCAATTATTGTAGGAAATGTTGTTGCATAGGAGAATAGATTGATGGCCTGATGCCAGATATGTCAATGAAACTCTCGGGTGACTGCAATGGATCCAAAATGTGAATGTCTTATCCCTCCACAGGTTTCTCAGCTGAAGTACTGAAAAAAACCTTCCAACTCTCACACCCTAGTTCAAGAATGTGTAATTCCTGTAGATGGAAGTGAAAATGAGAGTGGATGGAAATGCAAATGAGAGTGGATGAAAGTGGCATTAATTTTTGGATGATGAATTCTTCCCAAGAAAACCTTCCCAAAGTAGGCACTCGAAACATCACAATGACTTAGCTAAACAATTGAAGTGTGCAAAGAAATGTCTTACGACATCCAGACTCCCCTTCTTTTGTTGCCCTCATCTTCCTTTTATGGTTTTGCGCCTTCCCTGGCCTTGGCCAACCACATAATTGCGTTGCACATGTCGCCACTAGCCTACATAAATATTGCGATGTCCTGCATGATCTCCATCATTGCTGCAATTACTCTCGACTTCCTCCATCATGTGTGCATTTAATGCACCACTTTCTCCATCATCTCGGAAATTGCTTCTCCACTATCTCCATCATCTTCTTCATTAATGCTTCGTGACTTCCACTCTTTCTTCATTATTATGCTGCTCCATGACTCCATAATGCTACTCCACTACTCAATTAACCCACATTCACACTATAAAAGTGTATTTTATTCATCTACTCGGTTTATGGGTCCCTCCACCCTTTTATTTAATTAACTAAATAAGAAGAGTAAGAACTCTAATATTCCAATTAGCTGATGGAAAATTTGGAATATTACAGGCATCCACAACCCTATGCATATGATCCACAAATATATTCCTACCACTGCGTTTTTTGTAGATTTCTCTAATGAAATGCTTCCTGATCCACTCACTATGCGACTACAAAAATTCGCATTGGTCTATGTACTAAAATAATCTTGAACACCTTGTGACGCTCCTCCTACTATCTCATCAAATCCACTACTATTAGTAGCTATACCACCTTGACTATGATTACCTTTGGTATTTTATACAATGATTTGAATCCTTAGCTCTATATTTTTAGAAGCATGTGGGGTTATGGGTTTGACAGTAGGCATGGTCTAACTCTATTGTTCAAGGTTTTGAAACTATGTGATGCATGGACTGAGCTACTCTTCTTCCTTTGCTTCAGTGTGTAGGGTACTGAGTTGTGTTCCCTTATAGCTCTTATCACTTCTTATACTCCTAGTCATATGGTGACCATTTTTTGCCTCTCTCCCTAGGCTTCTCCTTGCAGCAGACATTAATGTTGATAGGTCTGTTCATGCATCACTCAAACAAAACTTCAATCCACTCAATGTGCCACCCTCTATGTCTTCTACCTCCATCTTGCCTCTTTGCATTCACATCCATAGCCTCATACTTGTCTTCTGCCTCCACCAAAATCTCCCTACTATTTTTCCAACTCCCAATTACAAAGAATACCTCGCAGTTATCCACCACTTTCCCCTTTGCACACAAGCGTTTTAGCCACTCAGGATGTCTGAATCAAGGGGTAGAACTCGTTGGTAAAATAGTAGCATCTTAATGGATAATGGTAGTGACTATATCAATCTAACTGATCGAGGTGGCTCGAGAGAGGCTCAAAACTCAAGGATGGCTCAGGCAAGGCTAAAAATAAATGCTTTTCAATTGCAGTGAAACCAAGTTCATATCGCAGATCTCCTCACAATATTTTCAATGGTGCAAATGACACCTCAATCTGACATCGTATGGGAAAGTGATGTCCAATCAAAGTTTTGGTCAAACTAGGCCCCTTCGCTAAAGTTAGCAGAGCACCAACTAAATTTGGATTCCAGCAAAATCTGGTGGAGCAACTAAATTTGAAAGATATTAATGAGAAAAATAATTGGCACTCTGCAGCGACAGTTTTCAACGGTCAAAACTAGCGAAATTGTCACCTACTTAAAAAAACTTGTAACCCCAAATTTTTGGTAGAATTCTTTTTAACTAATGTGTCTTTTTATAAATAAAAATAATAATAATAAATAGGGTTGTTGCAACTCTACTCCACCGTATATCATTACGCCGAAGGTATTTTTATTGTGAAGTTACTCTTGATAGCACTATAGATATTTGTAGTCGTTACTGTAGGTATTTTGATTTCGATGACGTCACGGAAATTCCATGTCGAGTGAGTGGAAGGTTGGGTCGTTGAGGAGATATTGTTCCAGCTGTTTTTTCCTTGCCACAGTGTCCAGCAAATCCAGAGTGTGAGCATCCAGATTAAGGTGTCCATATGAACATCACTCGAACCAACAATACAAGGCTTCTGACCTCATCCCACATTTTTTTTTGAGAAGGAAAAAAACGCTGTATATATTAAAAAATATAACAGTACATGATCATCAATACATTCTCAAACTGTTATTAAAACAGCGAGAAAAACCCCATATACCAATACATCCAGAATCACTTCTGAAGAGAAGTAATTCGATGTCCATGGCCAACAACATAACGGGTAGTATAAAACATACCCACGATCATCCCTGTATACATTTCATAAGACCAGCAGAGAGAATACAACAGCATCATATTCATGAAAATAAGGAAATAAAAGATAACTGAAATGAAAGAAGGCAAACAAAAAGGAAAGTTCCATAGTGTCTTCATGGCCTCCTCGCCAGGCGAAATCGAAGTCAGGCTCGCTTGTAATACTTCATGCGCACAAAATATGGAGACCGGCCAGCTTGATAATAGTGCTAGGTTCATTTAAGAAGAAAAAGCAGCCCAGGAGAAAACAAAAAACCTTGCACACCATAACAGACTCGCTTGATGTAAGATGAACAGTCCTGAAAAACAAAATATCACCCAAAACATGATGAGCTTGGATCCCAAGAATGGGGAAAGATCCGATTCCCCAACTCGACCCAGGAAACCAACGCCTAAATGCATCCAGCCGAGACCTGCCAGCCCTTCAGATCCAGGGTCGTATGGATATGATATATCCAAAAGGAGAGAGAGCACATCGGACATCCAGGACGTGCATGTACCCGAGGCAGCAGAAAACGAAAAATAAAAAACCTGATAAGCACCAGTATCCATCGCCAAATCAGATGATGTGAGGGAGTAAAGTCAGGATCCGATTAGGATTGCCAGCTGAGGCAAGCCGCAGCGCGTAATATAAGGCGTTCGGATCGAAAACAGAGGAAAAACTCCCAGAAATTAATCGCACACTGAAGATGGGGGCGCGGAAGGTGGACGGATACTGATGGGTAGGTGAAAATCATTTATTTTCTTCTTCGCAATAGATTATGAAAATTTCTTCATTTATTCGACGCCTAGAACAATCGCCATCTCTTGAAATAACCTAGCTTCAAGGAAAGGCAGATTGATGTGGAAATCCCTCTAGATTTATCAGAATAATTGAGTTTTAAAAAATGGGGCCAACTATATTTGTCGATATGAAATTTTTAGGCGTTGTTCATAATGGGTCTGTAGAAAAAGACAGTAACATTTTGGAATTTGGCTCTGAAAAACAGTTACCAAAGTGGAAATTCATGCAAGAAATTGCAGATGGTTCAAAAGGTGCTTTCTCCGATCGAGATTTCCGAGTACAAGAATATCGATTTCAGTCATATCTATCATCAAGTTGATAGCTTTAATGGAAGATCTTAATGACGATTGACGACTAGCAATTTCCAAATTCGTTGCCGACGATCCATACTCGCGCTTCTTAGATTGGCAGAATCACAATCCCATGCTTTACAATACCTCTGATGATATCAACAAAAGAAATTGCACGACCTCTTTTTTTCATAATAATGTCTATGTACTTGGAACAACCATGCTACAAGCAAAACTTATTGCTTCTGGGGTCTCTAAAGTGACGTGCATCTGTGTGTATGTGACGTCCCTAAATTGCACAACCGATGTATGATTTCAGCATCCCTTTGGAGCGATAAAGTAATATTTCTAGAGGATGATGTGATTTGTGACATTCTCCAAATTGACATAAACAATATGTCGATCCTACATAGATAATATTTTTCATGTATATAAACAAACAAAATGACCAATAAATGCGCTTCTCATTCTTGGATCGACCAATCCTGAGAAAAACGTGAGCACGGGATAGGGAGTATAATGATTCAAGCTTAACAATGAAGTGTGATACTCAAACCTTGAATTAAATAGGTCCACTTACCAATGAATTTATCTCATGATCTGAAAATGAACGAGCCTTGATGCATGAATATATGAAATTTAAGTTGCTCTCCACGGTGCTGGCTCAAAATGATTTTGATCATCTAGCTTCTTCTTTTATGTGCCCAAGATTCCACAGTTGCGATTCGTTATCAGGTTGCTATCAAATATTTGGAGCACATAACTGAAATAAAACACTGATCTATAATTGTTTCTACATTAGTATATTTAAAAGAGAAGGAAGTAGGCGAAGACATTGTCTTTGATATTTGTATAGAGTGGTGGAGCTGCAACATGGAAGAATATCATCACACTTTGGAATCAATAATGCAGGAAGCTCATTTTCATTGGATGTATAGAATAGGAGTGACTGAATACAAATCTGGTGCTTGAGTTTGTCGGTCCACGTGCAGGATGTCTCCTTTAGTTTCAATATAAGCTTCCTTCTTATCACCTTGAAAATAAAGTCCTCTAATCATCAATTGTGGCGAAGCTGACGACAAACACAACATTGGATATGAATAACAGAGATGTCGATCTTCGTTCCCTCGTACAGGTTTTGGATCTTTGTTTCATCTACCATTCCACATTTCCTAACCATGAAAACTAAAATGAATTCATGTCACAACAACATCATAGTCTTCCTATTTCATTTTTAGTTGCTAACCCAAGTACCACCGACCTCTTTTTATCAATTTCATCCAGTCATAATCCCTTTTGATATATTCTATTTTCTTGATACTACCAAGAAAGGAACTAGGTGAAGGGTTGCATATTCCATTGACCCGAGTCGTTCATCAGGATCACATTTAAAAAAAATAAAATTGGAAATACTTTATGCTCACACCCATGTGGGTCATTGAAATGAGTTTCCTACATAGTAGGTTTTTTTAATTTCCTGTTTTTCCCTCTGAAGAAAAATCAAAGCATAGTAGTTTATAATTTCATTCCTTGCCATGGATTTTGATTATAATGAGAACTAAGCTTTTGTTACATCCAAAAGGCTCATGTGTCTTCCTTGGTATAATTCACTGTTGGTGCAAGTGCTACTGATTGGAGTGGTGTGTTTCTATTTCCCTAGAATGTTCAATGCTTTGTCTAGGATATGAGGATGTATCCAAGTCAATCAAAAAGCAACCAAATAGCATTTTTTGTATTTGGCATATTGGGTGGGGGTATATAAAATATTATTGGCCCTCGTCTCACCTTTTTCTTAGTGGTTTTTCAACCTATATACTCTATCTTAGATCATTTTTGTGTTATAATCATAATCATGACCAAAATTTTGTGGTGGTTGTTCAAGCATTATTGTGGTTTGGAACTAGTTTACGTTGGGTAGTCCAAGGAGCCATTATGTCCTCCTACCCTATAGAACATTGAAAAGGAGGATATATTTCATTTTTTTGGAGCATTTTCAGTTGTGGGGGTGTCATATGAGGATTCATTCCATTCATTTTGAATTACAATAGTAATTGCACTTCTGTTAAGTACGGAACATACATCACATTCATGAGTTTCATGGCCATGGCCTTTAGAACATTCCTTACTCTGGATAACTTCACCCTAATAAATTAATTAGAAATTATGGTAGCAGTGTGAATCATATAAAATAATTTAATGTATACAATGAGGCCCATTAGATTCTAACCTATTTAAATATGGTTACAAGTTTTTGTTGTTTCCTACATGTTGGTCCAGTTATTTCTATATAACTTACCAATTCAATAATTTCAATGGACTTCTATTCAATGTTAGAAATAGATGTCTTAACAATGTATTGTATTGGGTGGCTTTGATAGAGGGATCTAGAAGGATTGGTTATGTTTTGGATTTTGGCTATAAGAGATGAAGGAAGAGGGAATTTTTGGGTCTAAGCATAGTTGCATTGTTGGCAAAATCTATTTGGGGAGGAAGCCTTGTGAGCCAACTAAGGTATTTTTTGAATAATCTATTAAAGGAGCTGGACTTCAAAAAAATCTAGCTTAGAATACGCAAGACTAGTAATACTAGTAGATGGGTTTGAGAGAATACTAGATCAAATTCTAGCTTGGGTTTTCTCTATTTCAAGGTCCTTTCCAGTGAATGATCAGCTTGAAATATTAGCGCATCCTAAAATTCTAGTTTTTGTTGGATCAAGTTGACAACAATTTGACATAAAGAATCCATTTTCCACTTATATGGATTACAACATTGAAACATAAGCTTTAAATAATTATTATAACGGTCTTGAATCTTGATACTAACAAATGGGTTTTCGATGTGAAATTTAACCACAAAATCTAGCCCCCAAAAAGATGCAATAACAAAGCTTCAGGAACTCAATAGCCCGCTATCATCAAATCACTCAAATTTCACTCGTTTTCTTCCCTATTTTCTTTGGGTGGCAAGAGGGAATTGAAGTTTTCGGACATGTTCAGAAGGTATCACCTAAGACTTCACATCATTCGTAACTTCATAAGTGCATGTAGGAAAATGATATAGTGACCATTCACGGAGAATCTCCACCAAATTTTTTCATCGCTAAAGCTACCTCCATTGTGACTTCTATTAATACAATGACCTCCACTATTGTCTATTTATTGCTTCTTGAAATGTATTCAAAGTAATTTCTCGAACACTCACTGTCGAAATGCCACTTGTTTAAACTATATGTCAACGATTTTAGAAACAAGAAGAAGGCTTAGGAAACTAGATGGTGGGGTTCTAGGAGTCTGTCTAGAATTCATCCTCTATGGTTATGGGGTGATTTATCTGGTACCCCTTCTAGGGGAATTTTGTAATATTTTTTCTTTTTAAATATAGTATAAATAAAAATTAACGTTTTTTTTACCTGCAGTCTAAACAACGTGCTTTTTTTCCCTTAATATTATGTAAATTATAGAAAAAAATAAATTAAATCTGGTAGGATTTTTTGTAAATCGAAGTTACAACAATCTAACTTCAATATTTTGGGTACTCCACAGATTTTTGATAGTGTTAAATTTCCACCATCATAAACATGATTCAAATAATGCAATTGCTAGATTTTTTGAACTAAAATGCCAGATTCCAACGATGATCTAGGAAATTCCTCTGTCTTGGGAGAATTGTCCTTTTTCTTATGATTTATTTTACCTTCACACTTTTGGGATGTGCTAGACTCCTCTCACACTCAACATTGTTCTCTCCTCATCCAATCTAGATATGCAATGCTCCTCAAGCCGAAACTATATATTAACTTGGCTCTAATATCAAATAAACAATATCAAATGAAAATAAATAAAATATGATAGAGATAATACATGGTGGAAAAAAATTTAGAAACCTTAATGGATTATATTCCCTCAAGATAATGATAATCATAGAATATATGAATACATCAAGAGTGTCTCAAGAGAGTGCGTATATGTTGAAGACACAATCAATTTGATTGAGTAAATATATAAACAATACACTAATGTAGGAGCATAACTAGTTGGAAAGAATCTCGAAACCACTAAACCTAAACAAACTCTCAATTTTGAGGAACAGTCTCATTCTAGAATAGATAGGAAGGAATAAATATAAGTTTTATAATTTTAATTATTTTGAATATTTTGCATTTATTTATTATTTTATGTGAGAGTGAGGCCAAAAATCGCATACCCTTCTGCTTCTATTTGAAATTTTTTTGTATATATATTTAAGCATTAAAAAGGAACCCAAAATGAATTTTGCATCCCCTTTGAACCCTCAGGTACAAATGCTAGTAGATATATTATATATTAATGGTGGGTGGGCTTGAACCCCTGTCGACCGGGTGGCCAACCTGCCCATTTCACCTGCTCCATATCACATCGTCATATATAAATATAAAAAAATAAATTCCAACACCATTTAAAATAAATCAAGTGCCAACCAATCCAGGGGAGGCCCATGGATTTGACAATAAGACCTTTGCCCTCCATGTTTAGATCGCCACCAATAGACCAAATGAACCCAAATTTATTTTGTCTACCCAAAAATATGTATAAAAAACTCAATATTTACCATTCAAAGTGAGGGATGGAAAGGAGATCCTGAGCATGCAAAACAATGAACAGAACCCTGACACAAGTATCATCAGGAATTTGAAAGGTTCCCTTAGAAGATGATTTTTCATAGAGAAGAAATTATATCAAGTTTATACTCATTTTTCACATAATTTCACAAGGTGTGAGGGTGATATCGATTTCCTCATTGGAGAAGCAAATCTTCAGTCCACTTGAAAAGAGGAATCTTTATGGAATCACGAGGAATCTAAAATATTCCCTTGGGGCCAAATTTTCACAGTGGCTAAATTATGTCAATTTTGTACTCATTCTTATTAGTTTTTCATAGGGAATGTGATGGTGTAATCTGATTCTTTGTCTAAGTAGAAAAATTTTAGTCAACATGCAACAAAGAATATTTATGGAATCTTGATGAATCTTTCAGATTCCCTAGAGACCTGAAAATGGCAAGCTCAGAATCAGACTGAATTTATACTCATTTTTATTAGTTCCTTGTGTTAGAGTCGGCCCTTGCAGCCCTCCGTCAGTGATCATTTCGTCTTTTGCATATTCATTATTAGGTGTCCCGCTTGTTCCACTTTGTTGCATTTCACTAGGAGCATGCCATGGAACTGACGAAGGGGTCTGTCGTCTTATGTTTCCTCATATTTATACCTGCAGCGCTACTTAAAAAAAATTTCCTCAAAAAATCATTCATAGTCATTTTCATTTCATATATGGTCATTAAAAATGTCAACAAGTGTCATAGGTCTTAGTGTCTAGGGTCTTTGAGTCATTTATATACCAGTCATGAAGCCTGCAAGGTGAGGAAAGTTCTGCATTTGTGATTTTTATTTTATTATCATCAGCATTTTAAAAAATATATATATATTTCTAGTCCAAAACTCTGTTTTGGAACTAGAAATTGTTCATTATCATTTTGTAATAAATTGTAATTATTCCGCCAAGAAGAAATTGTCAAAAGCAGACCCCTGGTCTTTTCCTTAGCCGAGATAGCCATATCCCTGCAAGAAGATAGCAAAATTCAAATGTTGGAATGCTGAGCTTAGATGGGATTAGTTTTTTCAATTAAGTGCAGAGAATGCAACAGTGATGGTATCATAGTTGGCGTTATTAATCTTATGGATGCTCTTGTTATAGAAAGCCAGTGAAAATTTTCAACTGCCATCAAGTTAGTTTTATGCCCAGTCTGTTTTCTGGAAGTGAGAGGAGGTCGATCTGGATGGAAATTTTTGATAGGTGTACTTGAAATCATCACAATCCTGAAAAGCTGACACATCAAAATGAGAGCGCCCCAAATGTCGCAAAGGAAGCTAATTTTATTAAAAATTGGTTTTTATTCAAACTACACGTGGAGAGATGGCAGTCGAAGACCGAAAGCCCAAATTAAACAAGGATATTCATCGTGGCAGAGAAATAGGAGCAATTTGCCTATTTTAAACTTCAGTTACAACTCAAGTCCGATTTTGTCTTTTACTTGGTCCTCGATAGATTCAGGTGGAATGCTGTTCTG
Source organism: Pinus albicaulis (assembly GCA_034641835.2). Taxonomy (NCBI): domain Eukaryota; kingdom Viridiplantae; phylum Streptophyta; class Pinopsida; order Pinales; family Pinaceae; genus Pinus; species Pinus albicaulis. The sequence continues at coordinate 257,596,202 of CM076582.1, forward strand.
TTCTTAAAACACATGATTGGATCTACCGTAGTTGTTTAGTAATAATAGTTAAACCATTCCTTATTTTGGGGGTCGATTTGTTTTCCCCATCTGTAATGGTATTTATTGTATTGTAGAAACATTTGGGGGGAGAGAGTTCTGAGAGCTAGTGTAGGAGAAAATTAGAGTTTTATTGTACAGTTTGACAGAGATTTTAATGGAGAAATACAGCTCTGTTTTCTGAGATTCCTGTGGCATGAAATTTGACAAATGTTTCTTCTATGTTTCATATGTATCTTGTAATGTTTTTTCATTTCATTCCTAAATCATTTCTGTTGAATACTTTTAAGTGAGAAAGGCAGAATTCAATTTAGTTGCTCTGTCTTGAGGAAGTATTCATAGTTAATGTTTTCTTCTGTTCGACAAGGATCCATCTTCTATGCCCTTGTCGACTTCTCAGCAGTCTTGTCATTCCGTTTATCTCAATTTAATTGCTAAACTTCATGCTTACCTTGCCTCAGGAGATAATCTGCATTCTTTATTTAATCTCTGCTCTTGCTGTCTTTGCCTCACACAGCCCAGAAAACCCCAGCATTTACAAAAAACCCTTTCATATCAGTTTACTAGCCTAAGATCAGCATTTACTATTCGGTTATCTCAGCCCCTTTGAAAATCTTCCGCTGAGTTTGACCCGGAGAGAGCCCTCTCCTGTCCTCGTAGGGCTAGCTACGAGGCTAAGGTTGGTTTGATGTTGCCTCGAGCCTTGCCTCTTTCAGCCTGTGGCAGATTCGAGCGCTAACACCTTGCAAGGAATGTGATGGTGTGATCAAATTTGTAATATGGGGAGCTAAATTCCACCCAACTAGTAGGAAGGAATATTGGGCAAAATCTTTTAGATTCCTGAGGGTTCATATTTGACCGAGACATAAGGGGGTCAATTTTATACTCATTTGAACCGGTTTTTCACTAGGAATTCAATTGTGTAGTCTGTTTTTCAGTAGAGGTGTGAATTTTCAATCCATACCTAGAAGTGCAGGTCTAATATGCATTTCCACCATGTGTTCATTTGATTTTTGCGAATATGATGATTTGATTTTGAGATCCATGTATGCCACTTTATGAAAGGATCCTTGTATGCCACTTTATGTGAGATTTTGATGTTTTGTAATGCTAATGAAGAGATTTGATGAGTTATAGTTCTTATAGAAGAGTTTCCCATGGAGAGACATGCAACTCTAGTTAAGGGATTTCTTCCTTGTATTGACAAAGAACATGTCATGTATTCATGATCATGTTGCAACAATTAATGAAGCGGCCTCCACACTCTTGTCGCCAGTCCCAGAGACACTGGGTGAACTTTGTTATCAACTTATCTATGTACTTTGATTTTATGGTTTCCTTTATTTTTCCTTTCCTTTAAAGTATGCACATGTGGTTTTTCATACTCTTTCACATGCAATTCTGCTAACATCATAGAAGTAAAACATTTTGCTTAATTTTGGTAGCTGAGAAAATCTAGCTCAATTTTGGTATTAGAGTGATCTTACTGTTGATGCAAATTGTAAGTGTGAATGATTTAACATGAAACAATAAATAAAATGGAGGATGATAGAGATCTCTACAAGGCCTTCTATATAACGAAAAACATGGTATATATAACATATGCAAGATATGACGAAAAAATGACAAAAGAGGAACATGAAAAAGAGAGAGCAAAGGAATATGCTCCATATGCACCTTCGAGTGAATATGATTCTTCTTCACCTTCTTATCATCATTCAAATGAAGAGATAAATGAGAGCCTTTGAGTAGAGAATGTTGAATTGAGGATACTTATACAAAAGCGAAGAGAAGAAGCAGAGATTGTAGCTCCAATTATGAGCCACAAAATAGGCCTCGGAAAAGTTAAAGTGAAAAGAAGGTTTAGTGAAGCCATCATCACCTGCTTTAGAATCGACAGCTGAGGTAAATAGTGTTGGTAGTTATTCAGTTTCATTTTCACAATATGATGACGATTTGGGTGCTTTTGGAAAGCACACTACTAGAATTGGTTCAAGATTATAGGAGATAATGGGAAAGGAATTTTGAATCCCATCCAACTGATGGAATTAACCTAACATGCAAGATTGGGTTATGTCAGAAAGGAAGAGATAGGATAATGTTCATGCAACAAGTGTGAGACAATGAAGGATGTTGAGAGTAACTCACAAGGCTCCATTGATCATGATTGCAGGTCATTTACAAATTGGAGTGATCATTCGAAACAAAGAGCCAAAACAGGGAATAAAATGTTTGATTATTATAAAGTTAATTTTTATTACAAGCATATTGTTAATGTAAATCAGAAATCATGGTGTAGAAAACCGTGTAGTTTTTTACGCTCATATAACCATATGGCTGCCCAGTGATGGAAGATAATGAATACAAGGAAAAAGACAAGAAATGTAAGACCTTAACCACATCACAAAAGGAATAATGTTAAGAAGGTATAGAGGTGTTGTAACATATCTGGTTTTGATAAGTTGGACATTGTAAAAGAAAAATAAAATAAAAAATGTTAGGATATATTATTTTAAAAAAAAAGTGAAATAAAAATAAATAAATAAATTGAAAACATGTTAGGCATTGGAAATAGAAAAAAAGAAAAAGAAAAATATTTGATATAAAATTTTCAAAAGGTTTTATTTTTGTTGCGCACTAGTCAAAATGTCACTTAATATTGTTTTTCACCTGATTACATTATATCATGGTTTAAATAAATTAACTATATATTAATATGGTTAATTAGAGAAATTTAATAAATCGACATAAAGTGATGTTTTATCGTATTCATAAAGTATGCGCAAATTTTAATTGTCAAGTGTGTTGGGCCTAGATCAACGACAACCACACCAACCTGCACCCCCCTTGCACTTCTGAGTGATATCCGATGGGGGGGTCCGAGTAGATTTTTTATTTGAACCACCTCGCCATATCTGTCATTATCTAATACAAACCGCACACCCCTCCCCCCCTCTTGATCGGCTCCAAAACTAGTTTTCTCATCTGTTGACTGTTACACCATTTCCTGCCATTATTCCATCAACCTCCGTGTCATCCCGGCTACTGAATCAATGCCCACCATTTTTCCTCAATCTACTCATTATAACATTATTTTTATAACTATTCATTATGTTTTAACTTTACGATAATAAATTTCTAGCGAGCCCATTAGCGTTCACCAGCACTCCGTTAAAAAGAATTGGATTCAGTAAAAATCCCAATTTTCGCACTATTCTACTACATCATTGTTTTCTTATTTGTTTAAAGGTTTTAGAAAACACAAGAGAAGCTTCTACACATGTCCAGTACCATCTGATACCCGTCCTCCTTCATCAATCTCTCATTTTTAATAGGTATTTAGAGATAGGTCCCTTCCCTTTCTAATTTGAATGGATCCTAAAGGTAAATCTACTTCTCAAGGAAACCCAATGTTACCTCGAGTTGTATACTTAGATCATCAAGCACTAGTTGACCATATTTACTAGATATATGAAACCCATTGTGAAATTGACCTTTCCAAAATTCACAATTTGCTCCGTCAAAATATCTTAGATAATAGTGATGAAATCAGGTTATGGGATTCTACCTTGCCTCAATATATTTTCCCTCGAACTCCCTGTTTCCCAAAATTTGTCACCTAGTGCCAATTCCGCTATATACCTACCCAAAGAGCCATAGTTGCAAAAAATGGTGAAACTATGTTTCATATTAATGGCCACTCCATTTCTAAAATGCTTCAAATTGAAGATGATCCCCTTACAAGATGTTTTCATCAAGATTTTCTCATGGAAATGTACAACAAACTAGATCTCCCCCAAAGATTCAAATTCTTTCATACCTTCTTGGCACATGATAACCAATTTCCAAAGACCAATCCTCCCTATCCAACATCAATTTTTCTAGAATTGACCAAACAGATTGTTTCCATAATTTATTGTATTTTAGGCTATCATTCATACAAGTAGATAGATGAGCATATATTTTCTTTCCTTTTTATTTTCTCAAGTGAGAAAAAGTAACCAATCATCTTTTGTTACAGTGAATTCATATCAGAAATGATTCATGATAAGTTCATGAAATTCTCAAGTGAAATGGTATTTAGATATGCTTTTGTTCCTTTTTATCTTCTTATTTACTATCAATCAAAGATATTTCCCTTTCAGTTACAGAAGATGGAAGACTAGGGTAACCCTTAGTCAATTATTCATTGGACCCCTTTGGTTATAAAGAGCAACAGAAAATTCTCCTTTTGTCAATTTGTGGATCCATTTTTTCATGTGGCAGAAAGTTTGCTAAATAGAAATGCAGAGCCTAAGATAGACCCACAAATTTAAAGGATTTTATAATTGAGTGATAGGAAAAAGACGGGTGACTGTATTTCTATCAGAGCTATTTAGAAATCAGAATTTATGGCTGTGAATTATCCCCTTACAAACTTCCTAAGTATTTTCCCATAAGGAAATTTGCCTCAGAATTCATTAGAAAAATGATAAACATGGATCAAGTAAATTTTGAGGTAGCTAAGAAGAAATCTCACTTTAAGATAAAAACACAGATGGGTCCTTTCACATGTAATACAAGAACAACAGGATAATAAGCAAATGTTATCTTAAAAGGGATGAATTTCAAGCATAGTTTTACCTCGTCTTATGACCCATTGGGTATTGTCTCAAATATGATAATAGAACATAAATATTTCCCTTATGTTTAGACATCTAGACTAGAGACCGAGTAAATCATGGATCAGGAGGAAACGCGGGAAAACACTCTCCAAGAGTTTGAAGAGAAAAGTATATCTTCTTCATAGAATCCATTAGTACAAGAAAAAGGAGAGGAAATACCAAGGGAAACCAGTTCCCCTTTAGTATTAGAAACCCCCGTAAAGGATTTTAATAGAAGCCAAGGCAAATAATGAGGAATAGGGTCAACAATAAAGTACTCATAACTTACATCTGATTGTTCTCTCTAGAACATGTACTCCCTGAGTTTTAGGGAGAAAATATAGTATTCCACAATATACATCAACTCCAGGTACTCCAATGGCATCATTTACACCCATTTGATCACCAACAAGGGATTTGGGACAGAGCAGAGAAAAAGAACCAAGTTTATTTGTTGCCTATCAGGAGATTAAAAGAAGGAACCTAGATTTGGAGGTCACTACATTTTCACATTTTTCGAAGAAAATAACAACTTCCAAACATAGGCTTCTATAATATTTTGAAACAAAAGAATGAAAGATAAATATTTATTTTCTAGAGCCTGAGATCCCTCAGCCTCAAACAACAGATGACTACAAGAAGTCCATTTTCTCTTTTGATACAAAAACTATTCATCCTATAGCTCAGATGGATCTTCATAAGCAATCAGGTGAAATGATATTCAGTACCTTAACTAATTCTTCCATGAAAGCTTCTAAGCTTCAAAACGTTGAACATAATTTCAAAACTCGATTGAAGTTAGAGAAGTTTTCTTCTCTAGATAAAGATACTAAAATCCAGTCTTTAGAAGAGCTAGTTATAAAGTTGGGATATGACCCCAATAACATTAAATTTACTGAAGAAATTAGTAAATCAAAGAATTCAAACGTTGCAGCTTTAAGAAAACAACTGAAGCTCCCTTCAAATGAAGATCTGCATGCTAAAGCATTTGGAGAACTAGAGAAAGAGAAAGATGATTTGTTCAAAATCATTATTGAACAAAATGAAAAAATATGAAAAATGGAAAAGGAGATTGAAAAAATACTTAAAGAGAAAGAAGAGAACATTGTTCTAGTCCAATCCACTCCATTGGCTATGGTTCAAACAATAGGTACATCAACGAGGGAGACATCTACTTCGGCAATAGCTACAACATCAAATTCAACAATAGTGTCACACTCCATCACAACAGAAATAGATTTGACTAAAGCTCTGGAAGATTTATCTATCAAAGGTAAAGAAAATGAAAAGCTTACTCAAAAATTGGATAAATTGATGGAACGAAAAATTAAATCATATGGTGCATATTTATTAGAGTTACAGAGAACTCATAAACTTTCCTAGAGGATCTAATATTTAGAGAATCAAAACATAATGGTTGATACCATTGCTTAGGAAAAGGAAAATATACGGATTGAAATAAATGAATAAATGACCAAGATATGGCCATCCATTTAAATCATATTTGAACAAAGTGAACTTATCATAAAAATAAACACTTTAATTCAAGATTTAAAAATGGAGATAGACACTAAACCCAATGACGCATTAGCCATCATCAAATTCCTAAATTAAAAGTCTAAAGAGGAATTAGAATAGTTTAAAATTGAATAAAAAACATATAGCTTTTTGGAAGTGAGGAAACTTCTCACTAAGAAGGATCTCATGTTACAATTGGAAAACAAGTGTTAGAGTTTGCAAAATATGGTGCAGAGATTTCACAAGAAGTTTAATGTATTATGTCAGAAAGGTCTTCCTGGATTAAAAATAATGAGAAATGAATTAGACCACCTTGAATACTATCAAACCAAATTATGCGAAATTTTGAGCAACGAGTCAAAATTTGCAAAGGTTACATGGAGCATTACACACAAAGAATGTATGGAAGCACTCAACTTTGATTTGTCAATCAGACATGAAGTACCTCATTTTTTTTTTCAAAAAACCTAATTTTGAAAGATATAAAGGGGTAGATCAAACCCATCAAAGCTTGAATAAGCTTTCACTTCTAGACCAACAAAAATGGGAAAATTTGTGTAAATTATTATAGTGAATAGTCAACAAGTATCGAGGACAGATTCAACAACAAAGGCTCCTATTTTCCAAATCCATTCATCACCAGAAATATTTTGTTTTAGAGCCAAAAACTCATTTAGTTTCATATTTCTATATTTTTTCATTTTTGTTTTGATACATAGTTTGGAATACTTCCAAAATTATCTAGATATTTGAATCTAGATCATTCTAAAGAAAATTGTATAAATACTTTCACATAAAAATTTCACATGGAAGAACCCTTAAATGAGCTCTTGTAAAGAAGAATTTTATTGAACTGAGATCACTGCATATTAATGAAAGGATTTTGGATTTGTTTCAAACAACTTGTCTCCTTGTGTTTTTTTCCAGTTTACTTTTCATTATTTTTCCCATGTGTATTTACATTTTATGAAGATAATTGGGTAAGAGAAAATTGAATATCATATTATATTAAATCCCCTCTTGAGTTATCATCTACTTTAGAGGATGGTTTATTGGACTATTTGTCTGTATAAGCCCCTCTACATTTATAAATTCTCGGTCATATTCATAATGTTAAATATATATTGTTGAGTTGTATACATTTTTTATCAACTTTATTTCTTTTGATTAACTTGAAATTCAATCTGAATATTTAGTACATCACAACCTCTTACATTTATTCCTTTCACATATTTTAAATTAAATAATTGTTTAGAAATAAAAGAATAACCCTTTCAAAATGTTTAGTATTATTAAATTTTAATCATTGCATGTAATCTTCTCATTACATTGGTCATCCAAAAAACCTCTTAAACAAAAAAATTATCTTAGATGATCTGGCATAATTAATTAACCTATAATCATCTCATAGGAAAACATCAGATTTGCATCGTTGCCAAGGAATTGAAATTTATTTATTTTTTCCTGGGACAATGATATAAATTTTCCTTTAAGGTGAATAAAAGACATGTAGGTTAAAATATTTCACCTAGAGACTTCATAGAACCTAAACTGTCTCTTTCAAGTCATACTAGATCTCACCATGATTCTGAGATTTTTCCTCATTTATCAAATCTAGAGAGACTAGTAAGAGTATCCTATTTAATAACAAGACTTGAAGCTTATTCCTCTTCCTCTTTATCACTTCAATCTAGAGATATTTCAATCCCTGATACTTTTAGGTCTCATCATTTTCCTCAAGATTTGGATAATTTATCACCAAGGATATTAGAACTCATATCTAAAGGAGTTTATCTTTAGTCAACTCTTTCAGTCCATTCACTGGAAAAATATCAGATAACTGAAGTACCTTAAAAATCACCTAAAGCAAAAGGAGAATTGAATGTACATTTACCTGAGTTAAAACCTAGTGATTTTATCTCTCCAATCCATTATATGTTTCCATTTACTTCTAGTCAACCTGAGGAACATTTTTTTGTATATTCAAACCCTTTGTTTGAAACTAAAGAAGAAATTGAAATAAAGGTTCATAAGTTAGTCATTCAAACGCCTTTGAAATATTTAAGAACACCACTACCCTCATCTTCTCCTCCACCTACCTTTACACCTCCATATTCACCTACATCCTCATCATATTCTACCACATCTTATTTTGATTCATCTTCATCATTATCCCCAAATATGGTTTCTTTTCAAACTATTATTCAAGCCAGGTATGTTTCTTTACAACTTCACAATATACTCAATAATTTTCCTAATGGATATTTAAAGCACCTTCCTAGGTTTAATGGAGAAACTGGTTTGTCTGTTGAAGACCATTTAGCAGCCTTCTTGGATTTTTCTAATAACAGGAACAATGAACATGAAAATGTATATATGAGATTGTTTGTCCTATCTCTAGAAGGAAATGTTAGAATTTGGTTTAGAAAACTAAGAGCTAATTCTATGCAGACTTGGAATGAATTGACAACCATATTTAAAGACCAATGGGGGTTAAAAAGGATCCTGTAGATTTTCCTATAGAATTTGAAGAAATAAAAAGAAACCATGGTGAACCAGTGGCTGATTTCATAAAGATATTTAATAAACGTTATCACAAAATGCCACCTGACAGTAAACTAGTAGTAGCAAGGGCCAAAGTTAGGTTTTCCAAAGATTTTGAAGATGATTTTGCAGTCATGCTTAGGAAAAGAACATCTCTTACCTTAGAAGACATGCAAAATAATTCTAAAGAAGTCGAATCCAATAGTTCGGCATCAAAATTAAAGTGAAGGATGAAGAAACATAAAGGAATATGAAAGCTAAGGATGAGGGATCCTGCTCATCAAAATCTAAAAATCAAGATCAACAGTTTGATGAAATAACATCATTTCTCAAAAACCTTTCAAATAGGACATCTAAGATAAAAAATTGGCCCAAAACAAATCAACAAACTATTTCTAGACCTCAAATCAAAATCATTATAGAAGATCACCTTAAGCCCAAATTATTCGAAGGCCAAATATTGATCAACAAATCTAGCCTCCTTTGTTGATTTATGATAAATAACCTAGAGAAACTACCCTTATGATCATTGAGGATATCAATAATATTGATAATTCATTTGTTCAAAATGCCAGTCTCTCTTCCTCTAAATCAATATTTTCAAGAAGATCAAGAAAATTCACAAGTTTCTATAGTATCAAGCCTTTTCTGAATTCTTAATTGCAAAATTTAATAGAAGATATGATTTACGACAAAATTTAGGGCATGGTATGCCTCCCAAAATCCCGTTATAAATGAACCAAAAATCAAATCTTCTAAAACTCAAACAACAACAATTCAACCATTAAATCAGTCGATTGAGACAACTTCAATTGATAAATTTGTTGTAACAACCTTCAATATTGAAAGAGAATTAGAAAGAGTTAAAATACCTATTCCATTTTCTGAACTTTCAAGGAACCTGAGCTATAAAAATCAAGTTTCAAAATGGATTCAAAATTCAAGTGTCGATGTTGAAGGAGACATAATAATCCTACAAGATGAAAAAACTCTAGTAGTATTTTGTCTGAGTTCACACATGATTGATGAAAATGTACCACCTTTTTATGTTACTTTAAAGGTCCATGCTTTTTTATTATACAATTACATGTTATATTCTGGAGCCTCCCATAATTTGATGCCAAAGGTTATTATGGATCAAATTAATTTGGAAATCACCTGATATTATCATGATCTTTATACTTTTGATTCTAAGAAATTACCATGTATTTGACTTATAAATGATAAAGTGGTAACATTAGCTTAAATACTTATGAATATTGTGGTATTAGACATTGTGGTCACTGATATTCCTCCTAATTTTGGAATGTTGTTATCAAGATCATGTTGTGCCAAACTAGGTGGAAGCCTTCAAATGGACATGTCTTGTGCAACCATTCTTGTATATGGCTGTAAAATCTTAGGTTATAGAGAGGGGTTGGATTCATGAATACCGTTTGTAAATTAGCTCAAGCCAGAAGTCATCCTATTTATGCAATAGATGAAGATTTTTTTTGTTTTGAATTATCAACAAATAACATGAAAAACACTCATCTTAGCACTGAATACATTATGGAAAAAAAAAAGGATGTTAAGGCTAAAGTTTGGAAGTTATATTTTCATGGATTTTGTTCAAACAAAGGAGTTGGAGATGTTGTTGTTTTAATTTCACCAGAAAAAGAAAATAGAGCACAATCCTATAATCTTGAATTTGATGTTACAAATAAAGTAGGAGAGTATGAGGTCTTTCTTCCAGGATTGGAATCATATAAAAGTCTTAAAGTGTAGAATTTTAGTGTATTCAGTGACTTAGAACTCTTTTTCAAAAATGTTAGGAATATTTTTCAAATAAAGCATACTATACTTAGGTCTTATAGAAATGAGGTGTGGGATTCAGTGGAAAAATTATTTCAACAATTTAACATCACTGTCATTCCAAGGGATGAGAATATTTATGCAGATTATTTAGTTGTTTGAACTATTTCATTTAGGATTCCTAATCAAATGCTCCTATAATATCAAATTCAAGTCAAATACATACCTTCAATTCCTGATAATCTTGAACATTGGTAAATATTTGAGGATGATGAACAATTGAGATCATTTTTATAAGTGATTGGTGAGTTTTTTCCCTTACAAATTGAAGAAGAGAATCTGGATATCCATGAAATGAATAATGAAAATCAAAATTTGAATTAAACTCAAAAATTGTTGATCATGACATCATTCAGTTATCTAACAATTTTATTCCTAAAGGCTTGGTTCCTCTCGAAAATTTGTTTGATCAAAATGATGTGTCTAAGAATCTAGTATCAAATTCACCTGAATAACATATAGAAGAATGTAATATTGGAACTCCAGAAGAAATCAGAAACATTAAAATATTGTCATCTTTACCCAAGGAAGTTAAAATTGAATATTTAGATCTCCTTAAATCTTATAAAGATGTTTTTCTTGGTTTTATAGTGAATTAAAAACATATGATACAACACTCGTTGAACATAAAATCTGTTTGAAATGAGAAGGAAAACTTTTTAAGCAAAAGTTAAGGAGAATTAATCCAGTTCTTCTTCCTACCATTGAGAGGGAATTTAAAAAACTACTTGATGCAAAGATCATAGTTCCATTAATATATTCATATTGGGTGGAAAATTTAGTTCCTGTTATAAATAAAAACGGTGAAATCATACTATGTGTAGATTTCAGGAACTTAAATAAATCATCCTTGAAAGATAATTATCTGTTACCCAAGATGGATCAACTACTTTATAAATTTTCAGGTGCTAATATGCTTTCCATGTTAGATAGCTTCTTTGGATACAATTAGATAATGGTGAGCGTAGAGGATAGGGAAAATATGACATCCATAAGACCTTGGGGTAAATTTATGTATGCCAAGGATTCCTTTTGGATTAACTAATGTAGGAGCTACCTTTCAAAGAGCTATGGATTTAGAATTTTTAGGTAAGAAAAAATATTTTTTTGCTATTTATCTTGATGATCTCACTATATATTCTAACTCAGATTACGGACATTTAAAGCATTTGAGGAAGGTTTTTGACAGGTGTAGAAAATCTGGCATATCACTCAATCACAAGAATTCCTTGTTTGTAATCAAATAAGGAAAATTTCTTGTCCATGTTATTTTTAAGTAAGGAGTGGTCATTGTTGGCAAAAGAGTTTCAGCTATACACGCATTTTCATTACCAAGGAAAAAAAGGAAATGTAGGCTTTTCTTGGAAAGATTAATTTTATAAGAATATTCATTACTAATTATGCTAAAATAGTTAAGGATATCACAGATATGTTGAGAAAGGATCATGAGTTTAAATGGATAGTCCCAGATATATTTTTTTTTTACCATATTAAAAAGGGAATTTATGAAGCCCAAACATTAGCCAGTCCCAACTATTCTCAACCATTTCACATTTTTTCCTTTGCCTCTGAAGCCACCTTATAATTTGTTCTCTTACAGAAAAATGAGGATGGATATGATCAACCTATTTCCTTTTTTAGTAAGGTAATGAGAGATGTTGAACTGAAATATGATATTATTGAAAAGAAGGCCTATTCCCTAGTCCAAGATTTAAAAGCTTTTAGAGTATATTTTCTTCATTCCTCCATTATTTCTTATGTTCCCAATAGTGTTGTCAAAATTGTGTTAACTCAACCTGATACTTATGGGAGGAGATGAAGATCAATTACCAAGATACTAGAGTTTGATCTGAATATCAAAACTACAAATTTGGTAAAAGGTCATGGTTTAGCTATTCTCTTTGATGAATAAAATTGTAATGTTTTGGGAATAAATTATGTTTTGGAAATTTCAGTAGAGAAGAATCCACAAGAACCTTCTCAAATTTCAGCAAAGGAGAATCCACAAGAACCTTCTCAAATTTCATTAGAGGAGAATCCACAAGAACCTTCTCAAATTTCAGCAAAGGACAATCCACAATAACCTTCTCAAACTTCAACATAGAAGAATCCACAAGAAGATTCATATTCAACACAATTGACTCCTATTATATTGATGAAAAAATATTACTATCAGAATGGTACTCTGATATTTTACATTTTCTAACAAACTTTTAGTGTCCATCTGATTTTAAAGGAATCAATGTAAGACATTAAAGTTGAAGGCCATACAATATTGTATCATCAATGCAAATCTGTATTGGAAATATCTACTCAATATCCTTTTTCTCTGCTTGACAGAAAGGGACATTGAAGGGATTATTGATCAATTTCATGCAGGTATCTCTGTAGGGCACTATGCCTAGAGAGAATAATCATATAAAATTTTAAGAGAGAGATTCTATTGGATAACATTGTTTGCACAAGTAGGAGCAAAGCTTAGGGTTCTACTTAATGTCAATTTTTTGCTGGAAAGAAAAAATTAGAAGCACTTCCTTTAGTTCCAGTACTAGTCTCAAAACCTTTCTTACAATGGTGATTGGATTTCATTAGAGAAATTTATCCAGCATCAAGCAACCAGCATAGATGGATACTAACTGCCACATATTACTTTACTAAATGGGTAGAATACATTCTAGTTAGAAATGCAACTAACACTATAGTCATTAAGTTAACTGAAGAGAACATACTACCAATATTTGGATGGCCTGAACCACTAGTTACAAAAAATGCAGCAGCATTTAGTGTTGATCAGTGGTTGTCAGTGATGTCAACCCAAGAAGCACCAGGGGCTAACCCAATATTGCATGGGAATTTTGACCTACCAAATTAATATATTCTGGGTCAATAATGCTTTTTGTTGTTTCTACTTGTCGAGATGTTTTCGTTGATATATGGCACGCCATGTAATTCTTCATGGTTTGAGAGATATTCATGTTCGAATTTTGTACCCCCAGTTAGTGGGCTAAAACCCCATGGGGTTGGGGCATGGGTTATTGAAAAGTCATAATTAATATTTTTTAAGCTCCTAAGATCCCTCCCACATTCACTTGTCGAAGCCCCTCTCAACTTAAGCATTCATATAAGTTGTGATCTTCATTTCCTCCTTATGTATGGGATTTGGCCATCTGAAACAGGTCATCATGACATTGTCACTCTAACTTATTTTATAAAAAGGCTCAGAAGCTGAAATTTTTATGAGGTGAAGCCTAAATCCTAAGGAAGCTACAGTAAAAATTTCAGATCAAGTTGTGTAATATTTATGGAGATATGGTCTGTGGAAGTATGGGTATTGGCAGGCTCCTGAAATTCATCTCAAAGAAGTGACCTTGGTAAAATTTTCATAACTCTCTCTCTGAGTATCAGATTGGAATTCCATAAAATGTGGCAGATAGTGCACAATATTTAGTGTTCACTCTATTAATTTCAGAGGCAAATGAAGAAACAGTGACACGTGGCACGTTGTACAAGTGCGCTCTGCTGAAACAGTCCATAATTAGGGAAGTGTGAGAAATTGGGCATAACTCTCTCTTGAAGAATCCAAATTGGGTCAGACCTATGGCATTGGAAATATGACTCATATGACTACAACAAGACCAAAAATTAGATATTGAGGATCTGAAATAACAAAGATACACCAGATTCAATATTGAGCTTCTAGAAGGCAAGAAAAAGCTAGATCATGTGTTGTCAAGGATTGCAAAGGACCAGAATTTCTATGGCAGAAAAGAAAAAAAGGGTGCAGAAGAGGGTAGCATGACAAGAGCAGCAACCAAGGTGCATAACAGCAGCAAGAAGTTCATCATATGAAGTCTTCAAGTGGGCAGCACTGCATACAATCATTGTAAAGGTATCATTGTACTTAGTCATTCTAAATACATTATTGTACAAATTGTACTAATGTCTATCTACCAAGGGTTGAAGAGGCAGTGTTGGGAGGTATAAGATCATCATTAGGTGGTTGTGTCAAAGTTGGGGTTATGGTCTAGTATATCTTCTTCTTCTACATCATTCTATATCACTGTAAAGTGGACCATTTTCCCTGGTATGGGAGTCCATTCTTCTTTTATTCTTCTATAGGGTGGTAGGGTGGTGCTAGGGTGAGTTGTAGCTCATTGGGTGTTGGGGGCATCTAAGCCAAGGACTACCTACAGTCTCTGCTTGAGCCGCACATCCGCTGGGAGCTGAGAAGAATTATTTTCTAGATTCTAGGAAGTTGGAGCTTTGTTTTCAATTGGAGTTGAATATTAAAGAATTATTAGAAAAGCATTAGGTGGTTTTTGTCCCAGAGTGGGTTTCCACCTTAAAAACTGTGTGCATTTATGTTCCTCTTGTTTGCTTCTATCATTTTACAAACACTGATAATAATTGAAGATTAACTAATGCTCTAATTGAAAGAAATATTGATTCACCCACCCTCTCAGTATTTCCAACAATTGGTGCCAGAGCTTGGTTCCTTCAATAGAAGTTTAACAGCTGGAAGGAGGTCATGGAGCATACCAAGAATGGTGTACCTCTATTCAATGAAAATAATTATGCACTCTGGAAAGGAAGAATGGAGGTCTATCTCTTGGCGCAAGGTTACGAAGTATGGGACACTGTTCAAAATGGATTTATATCAACCGTGGATGAACAAGGTAAGAAGAATTTGGTAAATGATGCAAAAGCAAAGAATATTATTATCAGTGGACTTATTGAATCTTCTTATCATAAGGTGTTGGGTTGTAAAACTGCCAAAAATGTATGGGACAAGTTTGAGAATATATATGCAGGTGACTCAAATGTCAAAGAAGCAAAGCTTCAAATCTATAGAGAAAAATTTGAGCAACTCAGAATGAAAGAAGATTGCAACATTGCTGCATACTTTCAATACGTTGATGAAATAACCAATACTCTGGAAGGATTGGGAGAGCCAATTGATGAGAAGACTATTATACGGAAGATTCTTAGAACATTACGAGGGAGATTCAACCCAAAGGTATCAGTCTTAGAATATAGTGCAAATCTTGACAAACTCAACAAAGAGGAATTACATGGATTTCTCATAGCATATGAAATGAGACTTGATGAAGAAGAGGGTACTTCGCACCTAGAAAATGCGTTCGTTGCATCTAAGAAAACCAATAAGGATAAACAACCTTCAATTGAAAAGAAATGCACCTGCAAGTGTGAAGAAAAGGAAGATGATGCAGAAGGTCTTTCAGATGAAGCATATGCTTACTTCACGAGAAAACTGCAAATTGGTAAGGGACAATTCAAAGGTAAACTTCCATTGATATGTTTCAGCTGTAATGAGGTTCGGAATTTTGCATCAAAATGTCCAAACAAAAGTAATGGCAACTCAAAAAGAAAGAAAGGCTTTAAGAAATTCAACAAGCAAGGATCCAAAAGGAACTTTCTCTCTAAAGAAGATAGCTCATCATCTGATGAAGATAATGATAGTGAAGAAGAAGCCAAGGAGAGATTATTGTTTATGTCCAAGCATAATAAACCCAAGCACAATAAGAAAGAGGTATCAAACAACGAAGAAGAAGGATGGACCATACATAAATTTTAGGAGGAAGAAATCAAGCTTATAAAAGATCTCAAGGCAGAGAAGATCCGTTCCAAAACTCTTGAAGAACAAGTTCAAGGTCTTAAAATTGAAGTTGAAGAACACAAATGCATTGAAGATTCACTTTAAAAGAATTTGGAAGAAAGCAGAAGAACTAGAAGCCAAAGTAGTCTCGCTGCGTGAGGAAGTGAAGAAAGGAAAAACTATCCAAAACTATGCCAACAGCTCAAGGGCATTGGAAGAACTCATCAACAATCAACGATCTTACAACGAAAAAACTGGCATCGGTTACAAAGAAGAAGAAGCAGGACCTTCTACAACAAAATACAATGAACCTATGAGATATGACATGCATGTAGACTTCATTGGACAAGATTCGCAAGAACAAACTTGGAAGACAATTCCTCGACGAAAATTTCCATCCAAGTACCAACATATTTTTTATGGCTACTATTATTCATGTGGAAAATTTGGTCATAAAGCTATAGAATGTCACATGTACCCTAGGAACGAATACAATTCCAGGGGATCTGTCAAATATGAACCTCCCAGGGCTCAGCAAAATATCAATAGATTTGAACATTTAAGAAATAATATTGAATGTTACAAATGTCGAAACTTTGGACACATATACAAAGACTGCAGACTTGAAAATGCTCCAGAAGAATCTTCGAAGCCACAGAATGAACGAACATGGAAGAAGAAGAAGAATGATAATTGTTCTCTCGCTCTCAAGGCTTAAAAGAACAAATATGTGTGGTATGTTGATAGCGGTTGCTCAACGCATATGACTAGAGATAGAAATAAATTTGTATCTCTGAAAGAGAAGAAGGATGGAACCATGTCCTTTGGAAATGATGGATCTTCAAATGTTATAGGATCAGGTAATGTCACTCTTGGAAGAAAATATGTTCTAGCCAAGAATGTTCTATTGGTTGAAAACATGAATCATAATCTACTCAGTGTTGGAAAAATGTGTGATCAAGGACAGACAATACTATTCAACTCCATGAAATGTGAAATCATGAAAGGCGTGTATGGTGAAATTGTGGCTATAGCAAGTCGAGCTCCAAACGACATATATGTTCTGGATGAAGCAACTAAAGCATGTCTAATAGCTAAAGAGGATGGTACAATAATTGGTAGCAATTATGATAGACTAAGAAAGAATTTTTCTACAAAGGTGCAAAGTGATTTAGAGATGTCTTTACTTGGTTGCAAATTGAGCATTGATGACTCATCTAAGGATGTTGATCAAAGGTTGTATAGATCTATGATTAGTAGTCTTATATATGTAACAACCTCCTGACCAAATGTTATGCAAGCAGTTGGACAAGTAGCAAGATTCCAAGTAGCAGCAAAAGAATCACATATTAAATATTCACCAGCATTGGAATATCTTTTCCAGAAGCTTGAGATTCTCCCAAGTTCTCATTAGATTTTCCTTTTTCAGAATATAAAAGGGGAGTGGAAGTGTGTACAGGTCTGCAAGATGGTTGTGTGTCAGCGTGAGTGGAAGTGTGTACAGGTCCGCAGGATGGTTGTGTTTCAGGGGGAGTTACCCTTTTCCATTGATGTCAAAGGTGGAGAGAATGTTGTAGGAAGAGGTGTCATGATCGCAGGGGGAGTACTTGTGTTTCCATCAATGCCAAAGGGGGAGATTGTTGATCAGCAGTTGTCATTGATGTCAACCCAAGAAGCACTAGGGGCTAACCCAATATTGCATGGTAATTTTGACCTAAAAAATTAATATATTCTGGGTCAATAATGCTTTTGATGGTTTCTACTTGTCGATATGTTTCCGTTGATATATGGCATGCCATGTAATTCTTCACGGTTTGAGAGATATTCATGTTTGAATTTTGTACCCCCAATTAGTGGGCTAAAACCCCATGGGGTTGGGGCACGAGTCATTGAAAAATCATAATTAATATTTTTTAAGCTCCTAAGATCCCTCCCACGTTCACTTGTTGAAGCCCCTCTCAACTTAATAATTCATATAAATTGTGATTTTCATTTCCTCCTTATGTATGGGATTTGGCCATCTGAAAGAGGTCATCGTGGCATTTTCGCTCTAACTTTTTTTCTACAAAGGCTCAGAAGCTGAAACTTTTATGAGACAAAGCTGAAATCCTGAGGAAGCTGTAGTAAACATTTCAGATCAAGTTGCACAATATTTTTGGAGATATTATCTGTGGAAGTAAGGGTTTTGGTAGGCTCCTGAAATTCATCTCAAAGACGTGACCTTGGTAAAATCGTCATAGCTCTCTCTCTTAGTATCGAATTAGAATTCCATAAAAAGTGGCAGATAGTGCGCAGTCTGTAGTATTTTCTCTATCAATATTAGAGGCAAATGAGGAAACAGCGACAAGTGGCATGCCGTACAAATGTGCTCTACTGAAATAGTCCACAATTAGGGAAGTGTGAGAAATTGGGCATAAATCTCTCTTGAAGAATCCAAATTAGGTCAGACCTATGGAATTGGAAAGATGACTCAGAGGACTACTACAGGACTGAAAATAAAATATTGAGGATCTGAAATAACAGAGATACAACAGATTCAATATTGAGCTCCTAGAAGGCAAGAAAAATCTAGATCATGTGTTGTCAAGGATTGCAAAGGACCAGACTTTCTATGGCAGAAAAGCAAAACAAGGTGCAGCAGAGGGTAGCATGAAAATAGCAGCAACCAAGGTGCATAACAGTAGCAAGAAGCTTATCATATGAAGACTTCAAGTGGGCAGCACTGCATACAATCATTGTAAAGGTATCATTGTACTTAGTCATTGTAAATACATTATTGTACAAATTGCACTAATGTCTGTCTGCCAAGGGTTGAAGAGGCAGTGTTGGAAGGTCTAGGATCATCATTAGGTGGTTGTGTCAAAGTTGGGTTTATGTTCTAGTATATCTTCTTCTTCTACATCATTCTATATCATTGTAAAGTGGACCATTTTCCCTGTTACGGGAGTCCATTCTTCTTTTATTCTTCTATAGGGTGGTAGGGTGGTGCTAGGGTGAGTTGTAGCTCATTGGGTGTTGGGGAATCCATTCAGTGACTACTGAAGAATCTCTGGCATTGGAGTGTCCATCCAGTGGGAGCTGGAGAAGAATGCTTTTCTATATTCTAGGAAGTTGGAGCTTTATTTTCAATTGGAGTTGAAAATAATTATCAGAAAAGCATTAGGTGGTTTTTGTCCCGGAGTGGGTTTCCACCTTAAAAACTATGTGCATTTGTGTTCCTCTTGTTTGCTGCTATCATTGTACAAACATTGATAATAATTGAAGATTAACTAATGCTATAATTGAAATAAATATTGATTCACCCCCCTCTCAGTATTTCCAACATTTAGTAGTGCCAAGATGATTGAATTTTGTTAAAAATATCAAATCTTGTTGCATCATTCTACCCCTTAATATCCACACGGAAATGCAATGGAAAAATATTCAAATAATAGTTTGGGAAAATTCATTAATAAAAAATTGGAAGACCACAAAAGGAGTTGGGACAACCATGTCATTTATGCAATTTGGGCAAAGAAGATTTCTCCAAAAAAGTCTACAGGTAAATCTGCATTTTAGTTAGTGTATGGTAAAGAAGCCATATTTCCTACCAATTTAGCTTTTCCTGCCATGATATTTTTGCAATAAGTTAATGAAAAAACTGATGATTTTTCTAGGAGGATCAATTATATTATTGTGCTTAATAAAAAAATAGATGAAACTCATTATAAATTTTGCAAATATCATAATAAAATGAAAATTTTGTTTGAAAGAAAATCTAGAGAGAGATGCTTTAGAGAAGGAGATTTAGTATTAAGATGGGTTGCTATAAGGGAAGATAAAGGAAACTATGCAAATTTTTATAATCTATGGTTTGGACCTTTTAGCATTGTACAAGTTAAAGGAAACGACACTTTTATTTTGTAGAACTTAGAGGGTCAATATTCTTCTTCCATTCAATGGGAAATATTTGAAGCATTACATTCAGTATTAAAAAAAAAAGCAGGGATTCACACATTCATCATTGTATATTACTATTTTGTTTCATTTTTCAAAGGAGTGTGTTTGTTTTTCAACAAACAGTCCATTAGCTCGAGGAGAAGGAACTTCGACCTACTAGTTCTCCGCATCCTACAGGAGGAAGAAGTCCCTAGTTGGAGCCGATGTTGTAACATTTCTAGTTTTGATAAGTTAGATATTGTAGTAGAAAAATAAAATAATTTTTTTTAGGATATATTAATTCAAAAAAAAAAAGACAAATAAAACAAACAAAAAAAATTGAAAAAATGTTAGGCATTGGAAATAGAAAAAAAAGAAGAAAAAGATTGGATTTAAAATTTTCAAAAGGTTTTATTTTTGTTGTGCACTATTGAAAATGCTGCTTAATATTATTTTTCGCCTGATTACATTATATCACGGTTTAAATAAATTAGAATACATTAATATGGTTAATTAGATAAATGTAATAAATCATCATCAAGTGATGTTTTGTCATATTCATTAAAGTATGCACATATTTGAGAAATCAATATGTGTTGTTCCTAGATCAAAGACATCCACTCAAAGTCATACCCCCTAACACTTCTGAACTATCTCCGAGGGGGGAGGGGGGTCTAGGTAGAGTTGTTTCTTTGAAACCACCCTGCCATACTTGTCATCCTCTAATATAGACTGCAACCCCCCTCCTCTAATTCCACTTATCGCCTATTACCTCCTTTGGGTCGGCTGCAAAACTCCTTTTCTCATCTGTTGACCATTACTCCATTTCCTGCCATTCTTTCATTAGACTTGGTTACATCCCACATGACAAATAAATTCCCACCATCAGTCCTCCATCTACCCATGATAAAATTATTGTTATAACTATCCATTCTATTGAAAAGTTATGATAATAAATTGATCTGACACCCTTTATCATTCACCATAACTATGTTAAAAATATTTTGTTTGATTAAAAATCCCAATTTTCATGCTCTTCTTCTACATCATTGTTTTCTTAGTTGTTTGAAGGTTTCAAAGAAAAAAGGATAAGCTTCTACAGAAGTATAATACCGTTTGATACTTGTCCTCATTCACCAATCTGTCATTTTTAATAGGTATTTACAGAGAGGTCAGGCTTCCCTTTCTATTTTCAATGGATCCTAAAAATAAATCTACTTCTCAGAGTATCCCAATGTTGCCCCTATTTGTAGAATTAGACCATCATGCACTAGTTGACCATCTGTATGGGATATCCGAAACCCATTGTGAACTTGACCTTTATGAAATTCATAATTGGCTCTGTCAATATCACTTGGATAATAGTGACGAAATCAGGTTATTGGACTCTAACTTGCCTCAATATATTTTCCCTCAAACTCCCTATTTTCTCGAATTTTTCACCTTGTGCTGATTCCTCTTTATAGCTACCCAAAGAACCATAGTTGCATAAAATGGTGAAACCTCGTTTCACTTCAATGGCCACTCCATTTGTTAAATGCTTCAAATCAAATACGATCCCCTTGCAATACCTTTTCATCTATATTTTATCATGGAAATGTATGAGAAACTAGATTTCCCCCAAAGATTCAAAGTCTTTGAGACCTTCTTGCCACATGATACCCAATTGCAAAAGACCAATCCTCCCTACCGAACCTCAATTTTTCCAGAATTGGCCAGGCAAATCATTTCCATAATTTCTTGTATTTTAGGCTATCATTTATACCAACAAATATATGAGCATATCTTTTCCTTCCTTTCTATTTTCTCAAGTACACAAAATTCACCAATCATATTTTGTTATAGTGAATTCATATCAGAAATTATTCATGATGAGTTCATGAAATTCTCAAGTGAATGAGTATTTAGATATGCTTCAGTTCTAGTTTATCTTAATATTTACTATCATTCAAAGAGGTTTCACTTTCAGTTATAGAAAATGGATGACCACGGTAAGTTTGATTCAATTATTGATTGGACCCCTTTGGTTAGAAAGAGCAGCAAAAAATTCTCCTTTTGTTAATTTGTGGATCAGTTTTTGCATGTGGCAACAAATTTGTTAAGTAGCAATGCAAAGCTCAGGATAGACCCAGAAATTAAAAGGATTTTATAGTTAAGTGATCAAACTAAAACAGGTGATTGTTATTTATATCAGAGCTACCTAGAAATCATAATGTATGGTTGTGAATTAGCCCCTTACAAACTTCCTAAGTATGTGCCCATAAGGATATTTTCCTTGGAATTATTTAGACAAATTAAAAACATGGATCAAGTACATTTTGAGGCAGCTAAGAAGAAATTAAATTTAATATAAAAACTTAGATAGGTACTTTCACATGTAATACAAGAACAACAGAAGAAGATGTCGTCTTAAAATGGATGAATTTCAAGCACAATTTTACCTGTCTTCTGAACCTTTGGGTATTGTCTCAAAGATCAGAATAGAACAGAAATATGCCCCTTATGTTCACAAATCCAGCTGAGATATCGAGCAATTCGTGAATCAAGATGAATGATGGAAAAAAACTCCCAAATAGGTTGAAGATAAAATTCTATATTCTTCATAGAATCCATCAGCACAAGAAAAAGGAGAGAAAATGCCAATTAAAACTAGTTCCCCTTCAGTATCAGAAGCCTTTGTAAGGGATTTTATTAGAAGCCAAGGCAGGCAAATGAGGAAGAGGGTCAATAAGAAAGTACTAAACAATTACATATGATTGTTCTCTCTTGAACATGTACTACCTAATTTTTAGGGAGACAAGATGGTATTCCACAATCTCCATCAATTCCAGGGACTCTAATGACAACATTTACACCCATTTCATCACCAACAAGGGAATTGGGATAGAGTATCCAAAAATAACCAAGTATATTTGTTTCCTATCAGGAGATTAAAATAAGGAACCTAGCTTTGAAGGTCACTACATTTTCACAGTTATGGAAGAAAAAAAAAACTTCCCAAGAGAGGCTCCTATCAGCTTTTGACTCAGAATAAGCAAAGATGCATATTTTGTTTCTAGAGCCTAAGATCCCTCTGCCTCGAATAGAAAATGAATATAAGAAGTACATTTTCTCTTCTGATAAAAGAACTATTCATCCTATATGTCAGATGGATATTCATAAGAAATCAGGTGAAATGATATTCAATGCCTTAACCAATTCTGGCATGGCAACTGCTAAGCTTCAAAACTCAGTACAAAATATTCAAACTCAGTTGAAGTTAAATAAGCTTTCTTCTCTAGCTAAAGATACTAAAATCAAGTCCTTAGAAGATATGGTTATAAAGTTGTAATATTCTCCAGTTAACATTAAATTTGTTGAAGAAATCATTAAATCAAAGCATGCAAACATTGAAGATTTAAGAAAAAAATTGAAGCTCCCTTCAACTGAAGATCTGCAGGCTAAATAATTTGGAGAACTAGAGAAAGAGAACGAGGATTTGTTCAAAATCATTATTGAACAAAATGACCAAATCTCCAAAATGGAAAAGGGGATCGGAAAACTCCTTAAAGAGAAAGAATAGCACACTATTCCACTACAATCCACTCCATTGGATGTGATTCCAACTTGAACATGTACATCAAAAGGGGAGGCCTCTACTTCAACAACTTCAACAACATCAACTTGAATAGTAGTGTCACAATCTACCAAAACAACAACAAATTTGACTAAAGCTCTGGAATATTTCTCTATCAAAGGTAAAGAAATAAAAAAACTTACTGAGAAATTGGATAAATTGAAGGAACAAAAAAATAAATCAAATGTTGCATATTTATCAGAGTTATAGAAAACTCATAAACTTCCTAGAGGATCCAATATTTAGAGGATCAAACATAATGGACGATACTGTTACTAAGACCAAGAAAAACACATGGATTGAAATAAATGAATAAATTACGAATATATCACCATCCATTTGAATCATATTTGAACAAATTGAAATTATGATAAAATCAAACACTTTGATTGCAGAGGTAAAAAAGGAGATAGACACTAAACCTAGTCATGCAGTAGCCACCATCAAATTCATAAATTCAAAGTCTAAAGAGGAATTATAAGAGAGGAACATGGAATACATAACAGATAGCATTCTGGAAGTGAGGAAAGTTATCACTAATAAGAATCTGATGTTACAGTTAGAAAACAAGTGTGAGAATTTGCAGAATATGGTGCAGATATTTCACAAGAAGTTTAATGTGTTATGTGAGAAAGCTATTCTTGGATTACAAGGAATGAGAGATGATTTAGTCCAGCTTGAAGATTATCAAACCAAATTATGTGAAATTTCCAGGGAAAGGTCAAAATTTACAAATGTTGCAAGGAACATTATAGGTAAAGAATTTATGGAAGGACTCAAATTTCATTTGTCAATCAGACATGAAGTGCCTCATTTGTTTTTCACCAAACTTATTTTCGAACTATACGTAGATGTAGATGAAATATATTGAAATTTGAATAAATTTTCACTAATATACCATGGAAAATGGGAAAATTTGTGTGAATTACTACAATGAACAGTGAGAAAGTATCAAGGATAGATTCAACAACAAAGGCTCCTATTTTCCAGGTCCACCCATCACCATAAATCGTTTATTTTAGAACCAAAAGCTTGTTTAGTTTCAAATTTATTTATTTTTGCATTTTTGTTTTGATAAATAGTTTTTGATATTTCTGAAAGTATATAGATATTGGAATGTAGATATCTTTGAAGAAAATTCTATAAATAATTCCACAAAAAAATTGCAAAGGATTGAACCCTTGAATGATCCCATATAAACAAGAATTGTATTCAACTGAGATCACTGCATACTAATGAAAGGATTCTAGATTTGTTTCAAACAACTTGTCTTCTTGTGATTTTTTCAAGTTTACATTTCATTTTGTTTATCCACGTGTATTTAAATTTTACTAAGATAATTGGGTAAGATAAAATCGAATATCATTCTATCTTAAATCCCCTTTG
Source organism: Pinus albicaulis (assembly GCA_034641835.2). Classification (NCBI taxonomy): domain Eukaryota; kingdom Viridiplantae; phylum Streptophyta; class Pinopsida; order Pinales; family Pinaceae; genus Pinus; species Pinus albicaulis. The sequence goes on from CM076582.1 coordinate 257,621,337, forward strand.
GAATTATCATCTATTTTACAGATTGGTTTATTGGACTATTTGTATTTGTAATTCGACATAAATTTACAAATTATCAGTCATCTTCATAAGGTTAAATATATATTTTTGAGTTGTATACATTGTTTATCATCTTTATTTCTTGTGATTAAATTAAAATTCAATCTAAATATTTAGTACATTAGAGCTTCTTACATCTCTCCCTTTCACATATTTTAAATCAAATCACTATTTAGAAGTAAAAGAATAACCCTTTCTAAATGTTCAGTAGTATTAAAGTTTAAGCAACTTCTTGTAATATGATCATAACGTTGGTCATCCAAAAAATCCCTTAAAAAACAAAATATTTTAGATGCTGTCACATAATTAATTAACCTATAATTATCTCAGAGGCCAACTCGAGGGAGAAGAATTTTTACAGACATTCTAACAAGTAAGGGCATTAGAGAGCCACAAGTTCAGAGCTCCATCCAGACTAGTGTCTCGAGAGGGACAAATCACCTATACACGAACTAGTTGGTAAAGTTGTTCAACAAGCGAAGAAACTCCAAAATGTTTACCCATTCACTTTGATGAGTGAGAGGTGATTTTATTAGAGATAGTATCTTCTCATGGCCACATTTCACAAGCCACATATTGCGAAATGATTCTAAAATTGATGATGTTTTTTCCATCACTTATGAATCCAACATAGTTGTCCTTTTGGTCTTTTGTTGATAGTTAGGGTATCGGTTTATGTTATGTTTTTAATGTAAATTTGACCAAAGAGTGCTCTATAAAATCATGGAAATTATGGGCTTGATTTTGTCATAATAGGTCATGTAATCAAACATGTATTTTGGAAATATCTACTACAGGATTACAGAGAGTACAAGTGTCAGTTCCTCACTTATGGCTCCAAATAAAAAAGGTGAAGGAGAAGGAAGTGTTGGGAACCAAATCTGTATATCTTTTCCTTCTATTTACACTCACTTTATCTATCCATTTGTATCATTTAGTCATCTTCTAAAGCGAACAAGTAAATCCCTCTATATGTCTTCTTGGAATATTTAGTTGATGAAGTAAAGTCATGAGAATTGTTACCTTATGCGATTTACTAATTTCACTATTTTCGCAGATTTTGGTGATTGAATGACTATATCCACAATTCATGGAACCACTCTGAGTTGGTGGCGCTATTGTGGCAAGCACTGTAACATCACAACAACTCTAAATCCCTTCTCTGCATTCTTTAGCATTTAGATTGTCTAAATTATAATGTTGTATATTTGTAGGCATTACTTGTCGGGATTCTACGAACAATCATTGTAAACATTTGTATAAGAAAGGCGTTGGAGTTGTGATTTAGGGGGTTGGGTAATGTAAGGAACTAACTTGTGCAATAGAACATTATTTTATCAAGTTAATGAAATATTAATTTCCTATTACTTCTGTGAGTTGTGAGCATATCGTAGCCCTGACCAGAGAGTTGGGCCCACTCTCCGATCAGGTGCTGCGTATTTCCTGTGTATTTCGATTTATATTTCTTGTTTTGTATAATTTTCAATTTCTGTGATAGTAGACGTATTTGCTGATATTCTTATTGCTTTGAATGCATTAGAAGCTTCACGATTTATTACTGTTATTTCTTTATTGCTGTTACAATGATTTTTGTTTTGTTTAATTATCGAATCCACGGTTGATATTGAAGTTGTGCTATTGTATCCGCATATACTGTGTGCGTTAACCTTGCAATAAAAAATGAACCCGGATTGATGAATTTATGTGGGAAATTGTTTGAATATTTATTCACACTTGGAAACCAACATTTTGGCATCATTGTAGGGGAGGCTAACAAAGGTGCAAGAACACAATTCATATCGATCTAAAGATCAATATCTCATCCTAGGGAGGGAAATTCTACCCTGATCTAGGTCCAGAGCATAGTTTTTCTATTTTTTTAATTTATTTCTTAGGAACCAATCTCTCATCCTAGGGAGAGAAATGATACCCTTCTCTAGGTCTTGAGTGTTAGTTGTTTTCTTTTATTTGTTTTTCTTTCTGATGATTTCTTAGGGCCCAATCTCTTGTCCTAGGGAGAGAAATGCTACCCTAATCCATGTCCTAAGCTTAATATTTCATTGATTTCACTTTCTTTCTTTGATTTTTGTTAAAAATCCAAACTCTCATCTGAGGGAGGGAATTGTTCTTGTCCTGCTCCAGGTCTCGAGCATAGTAGGTATTTAGATATTTTTCTCCTCATTAATTGTATCAACATAAATTCGAACATAAGGGGTAGAGGAGGACCCCCAAAGAAAGGAAGAAAGGATTTGGGAAGGATCAGCTATATCTAGGAACTTATCACAAGGGCTGAATCAGAAACATCTTGACAAGCCACTGTTTGGGTAAGGAATTAGAAAAAATATGAAGGGAAATCTATTGTTTAGCCCTCGTTATCCACAGTACTTGAAAGGATCCTTTCAATGGAAGAAGAAGAAGTGAACATGGTATCACTAGAAGAAACACCCTTATTTTTCATAGAAGGAGAGGAAATTGTAAGCAGGGGATCTGAGGAATTAAGAAATTTTAGGGGGGACGAAGAACTTCTGAGGGAATTTACATCACTACAAGGCCGAGGAAGTGATGCGAAACCTCAAGTGATTGAATCACCTCAATTATCAGTTGCATAACCAATTGAAATTTCGGGTAAGTATTGGAGGATATTTATGGCACCTGCAACTTCCTCTATTGACTTCCCAATTGGGGATATCAGAGGAGATACACTAATGAAGCCTATCCCTTTCACATCTCTACCTAATTTATGGGCTTTCCTCCGAAGATCCTGAAAATTTGATCTTTTAATTTTATATTGTCTATCGGGGGTATGACTATATTGTTGATGCTCATAAATTGAATATATTCCCTGCCATGTTGAAGGGAACATCCCTATAATGGTTCATGGGTTTGGGGGGTAGAAATATCTCCTCCTGGGATGACATGAAAGACATTTTTCTAGAGAAGTACCAAGGCTATTTTAAATCCCGTGACATCAAGGAAGAAATTTTTAAGTTTGTATAGAAAGAAGAAAAGAATATGGAATATTATGTGGAATGATTTAAAGATACACTAGACAGGTCAGGCCATAGTAACCTAGACAAAGATATTTTGAAGATCATCCTTCTCTGGGAATTAAAGGAAGAATCTCTCGAGCTTTTAAATATAGTAGGAAAGGGGGATATATCAAAAGAAGAGTTCGATGCTATCTGTGAGTTGTGCATCTAGTGTTCGCGAGGGGCTACGAAAAATAGACAAGGGATTCAGTTGTCAAAAATGTCTAGTGGAGGGGTCACAAAGGCAGAAATTGGGAACCTAGTGGATAATATTATAACCAATATCTTGAGCACATTGTCTACCCCGATCGACACACGGCAAGCAAGAAAAAAAATAGATTGAATTGGAGAAGACTATTGCCATATTCTACCCTTAGTGTAGAAAGAAACATCCGCGGAAGGAATGTCCATTGAATACAGTTGAAGCCTATGCAATTTGTGAACAGATTCATGCAACCATCTCATGCCCTTTCTTTCCAGGATTGAAGGAAGTATTTCAAGGAGAAAGTGAGGAAATCATAGTAGATTAACTATATTTCATGGAATCAAAGAATCCATGGCAACCACGACCACCGAATATGAATCAAGGTATGCCTTAGGGCCCGTATCAGTATTTTATTAATTTGAATATGTGTCCCCAGTCTATACCTTTTTCACCAGCATGGCCCCAGTATTGTCAATATCCACCTTGGTAACCATGATTCCCTCAGATTAGTTTGAACCCTTCATGGACACAGAGCTAGCGTGGACCTTTTCCTTCCAGATAATTTCCCCAACCTATGCCACAACAACAACTCCAGTTGCCTTCCAATATTCCTCCTAGTAATCCATCCCTTCTACTTGAGATTTCCATCCAACCCAATCCAAATCCCAATAATAAGGGAGTTCAGAAAGTTGACACTTTAAACCTTCCTTCATACATGATCAGGAGATCATGTCCAAGTTTTAAAAAATGCTCAAAAGTGAAAGTGCTCAGATATGTTTGCAACCTAAATGACGAGAAAGGTCTCATCACTGTGATTCTGGCACCATGAACGGTTAGCAAAACAGAGGTCATATGTAGAAGTTATTGAGGTTTGGAAAGCCTGGTAAACTCCAAAATATGTTGACCAAGTTTGACTTTTCAAATTTGAAAAATTTAAAAAAGAATATTCCCTGGAATATTCTATATGGTCGAATAAAAATTCAACAAGTGGCAGCTTGGGATTTGATGTTGGTTTGACTTTTTGTTATTTTGGCCAATCACGGGTTGCCACGTGGCAGGTCATGAGGTCACCACGTGGCCCCAAGCTGAAAGTGAAAGGAATATTAATTTTTTTTATAGTCGGCAGGATTCGTAAGGGAAACTTGCCGCCTACCAACTCAAAGGCTCGACCAACACGTCTACACACAAGTTCTAATCAAACATTAGAGATGTGGCATATTTGTTGTTTAAAATTTGAACCGATAGAAAGGGTTAAGGGCTAGCCCCATCAACACATGATCAGTCGCTTAAACACTAGCCCTAAAGGCTTTAATGCCCAACGGCTGGGAAATGGCTATACAAACCATGACATGCGGCCATGTCCTAACATTTATTACAACGGTTTTAAGACGGTTTCATATGCGGTTCCGGCGGCGGTTAGAGCAGAGGTCCATGTGACCCCGCCTCCAAAAACATTTAATTTAACCTTCAACAGTTACCGACAAATTTGGGCATGGTTCCACCATTTTCATAATTTCACCAAACTTAGCACTCTTAACTGGAGTTCCTCCACATTTAGTGGAGGTTTTAAAGGGATATTGGGAAAATTTTGTTTTTTACCATAACTCTTCCATTATTGAACCAAATTGAGCTCAAAAATAGTCAGTTTCGACTAAATCAGACTTGTTGAACTCAATGGAGCAAGTTTCAGAGCCATCAGAGAGCTTCTAAGCAATTTTTTACTTCAATGAATTTCAAGGGGCCACCAGGAGGATGAATCAGTTTAAGGCCCAGTGAGGGGAGATAGACGCCTTATCCAGAGATCCAATAGTCAAAACTGGATATTTCAGATGTTCTAAATCTGATGATATGGTTTGAAGATCCTGTAGAGCAATTTTTAAGGCCAAAAAGCTTCATTAAAATTCCAGGGGCCATTAGTGCCAGCTTTTACCAGCAGTAGTGCAGTGGCTAGCCAGAGCAGTTAAAGACCATATGTAGTGAACCAGTAGTCATTATTGACTAAAAATAGAGTTATGAATCTAATGGTAGAGGTTTCAAAATTTTTTGAGGACTTCTAGAGGTCAAAAACCCAGCAGAGAAGTTTTCAGTGACCCGAGTGCCAGGGGGTGCCGACAGGTGTTGGAGGCGAAACCGGAGTAGCCGGAGGCCACTTTTGATGAATGAATAGTCTATATTGACTATTTTAGACATTCTGGAAAAATTGAAATTGGTTTCAAAACATTTTGAGAAGTTATAGAGCTTGAGAAGTGGATGTGAAGTTTTGGACAACCCTGGGCAAACCGTGGAGGATAGCCTAGTTTGGGGATGCAGTGCTCGATTTGAGCAATTTATCAGTTGATATTTGGTGTCTTATGTGTGTTGGATACATTATGATTTTTTTCAGTGATATAAACATAATTCGGAATGAGTTTTTTCCACTTATAAGCTCAGAGTAGCTCAGAGCACTGACAGAAGGAATCGTGTGAAAGGGAGCCTAAAGTTGTTTGCAGAGTTTGGACAACCATGAGAGGGATATACATGGTATTCTCAGCCCTTTGGATTAGTTTATTATCCAATGGAGTTAAGTGTGGAACTTGTAAAAGAAACCTTACCATAATCCCAAAGAGCTGAGTCAAGATGACAAAGCTCAAAGGAGACGTAGCCCACGAGATTCAGGTGAACTCCTAGATTAATTTTGTTGTTGTGTTTAAATGTTTTATTGTTGCATTATGTTGCTATTATACATGTTAAATTTTAGCAAGAACAAATAAACTTAAGAAACATAAAAAGTTAAAAATTCATAAACCACTTTCAAGCATAATTTCCACATAATGTCAAGTACAAGCTAGATCATTTAATTGTTAAACTGAGTGGGAGGTTCTTGAAATACATAAAAATTTATCTGGACCATTTTCTAATCAGGTTGGTGTCAGAGCACTTGGTTGCTTGATTGGAAAGAGTAAGCTATTGCTTAATCTATTGCTTGTATATCTTGAAAGGTGTTTAAACAGTGTAAAAGATTGACTATTCTACTGTTTGCAAATTGACTGTTGTTTGAGTTTGTCAGAGGTGAAGGGATAGCTACTGATTAGATAAGTCTTGGACAGGAAAAAAAGGAAGAAAGGGTTGAAGGCATCTTCCTTACCCCAAAGGACCTCAAGGTCACTCTTGGAACACAAACCCTCTTAACGATTGTTTGTTAAGAAGCTCTTGGAGTTTGTTTGTTGTTTGGCTGCCTAAATAAGAGTTTGTCTCTACAACCATTTGGTTTTAAAAAGCTTTGTCATTTGTTTTTAAAGATTTTTGAACTTTGTTGAAGTTAATTTTGTTCATTGACATCATAATGAGAAATTCTACAAGTGGAGTTTCCTCCTTCACAAGATTCTTTGATGAAGATATGAAGCATGACTTTACTATATTGAAGGACATGGTGCAGATTCTATTTGAAGATAGAAGAGAAAGCACTGAACTTCGTGAGAAAATTTTTTCCATGAAGAAAGAGAAGGAATAAATTCTTCAAAGATTGCATGATATGGAGATGCAACTCCATCAAGCCCAAGAGGCTTTGACCAAGAACACGCGTGAGGAAGAGGTAATCCACTCTAATTTGTCTTCAATTTCCTCATTAGAAAGATGTGTTGGTTCTTTCGAAAAGAATTGGAGAGGTATAGGGTCCAAGTTAATGATTAAAATGGGCTATGAAGGCAAGGGTTTAGGAAAGCATGCACAAGGCATGGTTGATCCTATTTTGGTTGAGGAACGACCCAAGAATATTGGTCTTGGTTATGTGAAATTTAATGGCGAAGACTCCAAAACCATGAAGGCATGTTAGGCTACTTCAAAGAGAACTTTTGTTCCAAGTTCTAAGATGAAAATATGTAAAATTTGTTTCCAAGATGATTGTCATTGCTTTAATCCTTTGTTGCAGCAAAAATATGGTAGACATGTAGCTTATGGCAAGCATTCGAGTTCAAACAGTTTTCAAGACAAGAATGATGATACTAGTATGCAAATGAAAGCTGGAGCCTCTACTAGTTCATCTCCTCATGAAGGAAAAAAATATGAACATGCAAAGCAGCACAAGAGGTATAAATGTTCCCGTGATTAATTTGATTGTGTTTCTGCAAGGCATGATAATTTTGCATTCTTAAATGGAAGAAATATTTTTTGTACATATTGTGGTCGATTTAACCATGATGTTTCGAGATGCTCGATGATGAAGAAAGCATAAAGGAAGCAGATGAGGCAAAGGAAACTTTCAAAGAAGTTGCATAAGATTTTCACATATTACCAAAAGAGGGGACATGTTGTTTCCCATTGTTGGACTTTGCATTCAACTAGTTGCCCCAAGCACATGCAACAAGATGACAGAAAGACTGGAAAAGGTGGAACCAAGGATTCCATTATTGATGTGAAAATGGAAGTTTGACACGAAGAAGAGCTGCATCAGCAAAATTCACCATGGAAGTGGCTTGGTAAGAAGTGGATGGAGTTCTTAACACAGTAAGACATAATCCTTTGTACATATGTAAATTTCAGTTGTATGCATGTATTTTATGCTATAATATATCCTTTGTTTGAGCCACCTTGGATAATTAACCAAGGCAGTGATGTTCAGTTTCCTTTTGCAAATTTCTCGCCAGAAATTTCTAAGCGAGTGAAAGAAAGATAGTTCTAGACAGGAGGACAAGTGCATCCAAGAAGGGAAGTGTTAATTGCTTTCTAGTTGTGGTTCAAAGTCACTAGCCATGCATGGCAAGTGTTTGGAGGCTGAAGAGAAGAGGGTGTTGTACTATCATCTACTGTACATATCAGTATATTAGTATTTTGGGGTCCAAAAGATTCCCAATGAGGAGGTGCAATTAGGAGATCATGTCAAAGTTTTAAAAAATGCTAAAAAATGAAAGTGCTCAGACATGCTTGCAACCTAAACGACCATAAAGGTCTCGTCGCTGCGATTTTGGCATCGTGAACGGTTCGCAAAACTGAGGTCGTATGCAGAAGTTATTGAGGTTTGAAAAGCCGAGTAAACTCCAAAATATGTTGACCTAGTTTGACTTTTCAAATTTGAAAAATTAAAAAAAATATTATTCCAAGGAATATTCCAAGAATATTCCTCGCAATATTACCTGAAATATTCCATATGCTCGAATAAAAATTCAACAAGTGGAAGCTTGGTATTTGATGTTGGTTTGACTTTTTGTGATTTTGGCCAATCACGGGCTGCCACTTGTCAGGCCATGAGGCCGCCATGTTGCCAGAGGTGAAAGGCATATTAAATTTTTTTATAGTCTGAAGGATTCGAATGGGCAACCTGCCGCCTACCAACTCAAAGGCCCAACCAACCCATCTACACACAATTTCTTATCAAACATTGGAGATGCAACACATTTTTTGTTCAAACTTTGAACTGACAGAAAAGGTTAAGGGCTAGCCCCGTCAACACATGATCAGTCACTTAAAACCATGGCCCTAAAGGCCCTAACACCCAGTGGTTGGGAAACAATTATACAAACCATGGCATGTGGCCACATCCCAACATTTATTACAACAGTTTTAAGACAATTTAATATGTAGTTCCGGCGACCGCTAGAGTGAAGGTCCATGTGACCCCGCCTCCAGAAAAAATTTAATTTAACCTTTAGGAGTTACCGAAAAATTTGGGTGTAGTTCCCCCATTTTTGGAATCTCACTAAACTTAGCGCTCCTAACTAGAGTTCCTCCACATTTAGTGGAGGTTTTAGAGGGATATTGGGAAAATTTTGTTTTTCCCATAACTCTCTCATTATTGAATGAAATTGAGTGCAAAAATAGTCAATTTTGACTAACTCAGACCTGATAAACTCAATGAAATAGGTTGTAGAGCCATCAGAGAGCTTCTAAGCAAGTTTTTGCTTCAATGAAGTTCAAGGGGCCACCAGGAGGCATAATTAGTTTGAGGACTAGCCAGGGGAGCTAGAAGCCTTATCCAGAGATCCAATAGTCAAAATTGGATATTTCAGATGTTTTGAATCTGATGATATGGTTTTCAGAGCCTTTAGAGAAATTTTTAAGGCCAAAAATCTTCAGTAAAGTTCCAGGGGCCATTAGTGCCAGCTTTTTCCATCAGCAGTGCAGGGCCTAGCCAGAGCAGCTAGAGACCATATGCAGTGAACCAATAGTCATTATTGACTATAAAAAGAATTAAAAATCTAATGGAAAAGGTTTCAAATTTTTTTGAGGAATTCTAGAGGTCGAAAACCCACCAGAGAAGTTTTTAGTGACCCGAGTGCCAGGGGGTGCCGACAAGTGTTGGAGGCGAAACCGAAGCATTCGAAGGCCATTTTTGATTAATGAATAGTATATATTGACTATTTCAGACATTTGGGAACCAATGAAAATGGTTTCAAAACATTTTTAGAAATTATAGAGATCTAGAAGCTGATGTGAAGTTTTGGGCAGCCTTGGGAAAACCGTGGAGGATAGCCTAGTTTGGGGATGTAGTGCTCGATTTGAGAAATTTATCAGTTGATATTTGGTGTCTGATGTGTGTTGGATACTTCAGGAGTGGTTTCAATGATAGAAACATAATTCTGAAGGATTTTGTGCCATTTAGAAGCTCAGAGTAGCTCAGAGCATCGACAGAAGGAATGATGTGAAAGGGAGCCTAAATTTTTTTGCAGATTTTGGACAGCCATGAGAGGGATATAGATGGTATTCTCAGCCCTTTGGATCAGTTTAGTATCCATTGGAGTTAAGTGTGGAACTTGTAAAAGAAACCTTACCATAATCCCAAAGAGCCGAGTCAAGATGACAAAGCTCAAAGGAGACATAGCCCACGAGATTCAGGTGAAATCCTAGTAAAATTTTGCTGTTGTGTTTAAATTTTTTATTGCTACATTATGTTGTTGTTACACATGTTGAATTTCAGCAAGAAAAAATTAACCTAAGACAAAAAATAGTTAAAAATTGATACACCACTTTCAAGCATAAATTCCGCATAATGTCAAGTACAAGCTAGATCATTTAATTGTTAAACTATGTGGGAGGTTATTGAAATACATAACAAGTTATATAGACCATTCTCAGATCAATAAATCATATCTACTAAAGGATTTAATTGAATAAACTTACGATCTGGGTGGGTAGTGATTTCCCCAACTTCACCTATTATAATTGAACAAGTTGACAGTGAAGTTATAGAACTAGAAACAGTTGGTGATAAACAAAACCAAGATATTGTAAATAAAACACCCCCTCAGCCTAGTGTTAACCAGGGATGTCCATTCAATCCACCGTATCCAGAAATATTAACCCTCAGTAAATAGAGCCCTCAAGCATAATTTGAGTTTCTGGGGGAATTACAAAATATGTTTGTTAAAATTCCCCTATTTCAAGCTATGAATACTCTCAAAGAATACTGTTCTAAAATGTTTGGAAAGAAATCAAAGGACCCACTTACCATTCATGTGATGGGTAAATTTTCTAACATCATGCTAGGAAAATTCATGCCTGTAAAATATTGGGATCCAGGGAATCCAATTCTGATGGTACAGATTAGCAAGGTTGAAATCCCAAATTTATTGATAGATTTGGGTGTTGCCATAAATTTCATTACCTTTGAAATTATGCATGCATTAGGCCTTAGAAACCCTAAACCAACTCCTACTATCTTGGAATTGGCAGAGAGATCCACAGTCAAACCAGTATCAAAGTTGGAGGACATTATGATTTTGGTTGACTCATGTCACTATCCTATGGACCTCCTAGTACTGCAAACACAATCCCCAACTCGTGGTCATCCCTGAATTCTAGGGAGACCTTGGCTTGTAACCGTAGATGCCTATATTGTGTGTCCATCTGGAAATATGGTTATATCTAATGGGGCGGTTACAAAGAACCTCACCCTCTATCCTCCTATAGAACTGAGCCCATTATAAAAACCATCAATCAAACAAAAACCTCTACCAATGGAAGGACATGAGCCTGAAAATGAAGAATTTAGACTGGTCCTTACCATTGGGTAGGCCCTTCAATTCAAAATAGAAACATACGATGATACCATTAACACCTTTATTAATCACCCCTACTTTGTTTCTGATTGACCTCGTCAAATTCTGTAATCTAGCATGAGCTGTGAAATGCAAGAAAACATTAAACGAGTAGATGAAATTTAAATTATTCCTCTGACTTTGTCCCATGATATCATTCCCATCGAAATTTAGCCAGGAAAAACATTGAACATCAACTCGAATCTTTCAGAATCCCAGACAAAACAAATCCTATAATTTGTTCGAACCCATGAGGAAGCCTTCGCCTGGGATCACACAGACATGAACGGGATTCCTACTAATCTATGCACTCATCATATATATATCAAAGAATATTTCCGTCATGTGAGACAGCCTCAGAGAAGAATAGATCTCGCCATAAAGAACATTGTCAAAGAGGAAATTTAGAAGTTACTTGATGTAAGATTCATTTATGCCATCTCATACAGCCACTAGGTTTCTCTGTTGGTTATTGTTCCCAAGAAGAATGGTAAATGGTGTATTTGCATTGAATATAGGGAATTTAACAAGGAAAATCAAAAATACCATTTCCCTTTGTCGTTCATTTACCATGTCCTGGATACCTTGGATGGGAAGAAGTTTTTCTCCTTCCTGGATGGGTTTAGCAGGTATAATCAAATCCAAATAGCTCTTGAGGACCAAGATAAAACCACCTTCACATGCCCTGGGGGAGCCTTTGCATACCAAGTCTTTCCATTCAGTATTTGTAACCCACCTGCAACATTCCAAAGGGAAATATTAGGAATTGTTTCTAATATAGTTGATGACAACGTTGAGATTTATATGGATGACTTCACTCCATATGGGGATTCATTTTAAGAAGGCTTCATAAATTTAGAAAAAGTTCTCGAAAGATGTAATCAAACTGATGTCTCTCTGAGTAGGGTTAAATGTCACATGTTGAGGGAAGAGGGAATAGTTTTGGGACAGCTGATCTCAGCAGCTAGGATTCAAGTAGATCAGGCCAAGGTAGAGGTAATTGTGCATTTTCCTATACCTAAAACACCCACAAAAGTATGTATTTTTATTGGTTGCGCTAGCTATTTAGGTGTTTGATAAATAATTTTTCTAAATAGCATCCCCGCTTTTTCAGCTGCTAACTAAAGATATATAATTCTTGTCAACAGGTGATTGTGAAACAACCTTTAGAAAAATCAAGGAACTTGTTTGTATAGCTTCGATCCTGCTAGGACCAGATTGGGCACTTCTATTTCACATCCATGCGGATGCCTCTCAAACAGTAGTTAGGGCAGTTTTAGGACAGGAGGAAGATAAGAAGCCATATGCAGTTTACTATGTCAGTGGGAATTTGACTCCCGCTAAACTGAAATACACGGTAACAAAAAAGGAATTCTTGGCTGTTATCTATGCCATCAAAAAATATCAACACTACACTACTGGGTATCCTACTTTCTTGAATATTGATCACGCAACCATCTGGTATTTGATGAATAAACCTATCACCCCCAGTCGTATTACAATATGGTTGTTATTGCTTCAATAATTTGACATTACCATAGTAAATAAACTAGGGAAGGATAATGTAGTTTCTCGTTTCATATCTAGAATGGATAATAATGATAAAGGCACACTCATAGAGGACAATTTTCTAGATGAACATCGTTTTGCAATTTCCACTAATCCTCCATGGTATGTAGATATTGCTAATTATCTTGCTACACGAAAGGTGCCTCATCATTTTTCATACTAGCAATGATGAAAGATCATTCATCATAGTGCCTGATACTCCTGGATAGCAGGATATCCTTTTCATACAAGTGTCGATCAAAAAGTCCGTTGTTGTGTATCTAAGGATGACATTTATGAAGTACTGAAGGCTGCTCATGATGGCCCTTATGGAGGGAATTTTGTGGATAAGAAGATAGGACATAAGGTATTATAGATGGGATATTATTGGCCCTATATCTTTCAGGATGCCCGCGACTACGCCCATGCATGTCATAGTTTCCAATGGATGGGTCAACAAGGGTGATTGGATGAAATTCCACTACAGCCCCAGGTAGTCCGTGAACCTTTTGAGAAGTGGGAAATCGACTTTGTTGGTCCATTTAACCCACCTTCACATCAGAAGGTCCACATTTTGGTCTGCACAAATTGTGTAACTAAGTGGGTGGAAGCCAAGGTTGTTATAAATGCAATAGAATAGGTTGTTTCAGATTTTCTATTTGAAGAGATTTTTTCTCATTATGGTGCTCCGAGAGAGATTTTTTCAGATGGAGGAGCGCAATTCACATCACACATGATAGAGAGGCTTATGCAGAGATACGAGATAAAAAAAAGAGTTACATCTCCATATCATCCCAAGTGAATGGTCAAGTAGAAAGCACAAACAAGGTATTAGAAAATATCTTGGCAAAGACTCTAGTAATACATCGTCAGGATTGGGCGGATAAAATTTTTGTAGCTCTTTGGGCATACAAAACAACATGGTGGAACGCAACAGGGTTTTCACCATTCGAGTTGGTATATGGGAAACTCCCCTTGTTTCCAATAGAATTTGAGATTAGTATACTCATAACATATTTAGAGGTAAGACTAGATCTGTTAGATGCCCAGAAACGCCAGATGGAATAACTAAATGAATTAGATGAAATTAGTTTGATGGTTGTCTAGAAGATTGCTGCAATTTAGCAACATAGAACAAAATGGCACGATAAATTAATTAAAAATAAGGTGGGCATTACTCTATGATTCTTGTTTCAAGGACTTCAAGGGAAATTGTTTCTCTCGATGGATGGGACCTAATGAGGTGGACATAGATTTTGATAATGTTTCAGTGGGACTTGTCACAATCGATGATACTCATGCTTCTTTCATAGAAAATGGACATCGTCTAAGACTATATCATCGACTAGCTTCTAGGGATACCTTCATTAAACATCTCTCTATAAAATCTGGTCTGAAGGTTGTTAGTGCAAAGAATTCCTCCTTTGCATCCTTGAATTAAAAAAAAAAATCTATATATATTTATATGAATAAAATGTTGTTACTAGTCAATTGGTTTTCTTTTGCAGGTACTACTACGAGAGTGCAATTTTATGGAGATGAAAAATTTTCTAAAGTACCCAGTGTTGTTATTCCTTTGATGATTCTACTCTGTAATAATTTCATAAGTTTCGGATGTTGTTGCTCCTCTGTTATTACTCCTCCAATGTTGTTACTCTGTAATTTTTTTAAGTATTGGGTGCTGCTACCCCGAAAAAATTTTCTAAGTGTTGGATGATGTTACTCCTCCAATGTTGTTACTCTTGAAATTTTTCTAAGTGTTGGATGTTGTTATTCCACTGGTGTTATGACTTCATCACTGCAGTGACTTATTTGGTGTTGTTACTCCATCACTACTGTTACTCCATCACTGTCATTACTCGAGTAGTGTTGTGACTTCGTCACTACTATGACTTCATCACTGCTCTTACTCCATCACTATTGTTACTCCACCATTATTGTTACTTCAGTATTCTTGTCACTCCCTACTGATGTGACTCCAATAATGCTATGACTCCATTAGTGTTGTGACTTCGTTAGTGTTGTGACCCTATCACTGTTGTTACTCTGCCAGGCTGTCACTCCGTTGAGGTAAGTCACCATGTACATCCCCGTCGAATTTTATGGATTTGATTAAATATTCCATCGAAAAGTCATTTGATGTGCCTGTGGATTGTCAATCATTAAGTTTTTGGGGGTTTTTCATAACTGAATAACGACATAATCAAATCACAATGACGATTTGCCAGCGTCACCATTAAAACTCGTGCCAATTGTACATTCCACGATTTGTACCATTATTTCACATAATTATTAGAATGCATTGGGACTCAAAGTAAGTACATTCTGACAATATAATCAGTACTTTCTAAATATGTGAAATCATTACCATGACCATTCGTCATTATTAACATAATCTATCATTGATTTTCCTCATTTTTCAAAATACTTTCCATTTTTATTTTCTACCTCCATTCCATTTTCTACCATACTATCACTGCATGAGATTAACTATCGATACTCCCTCCAAATAGTCTGCTGCAATTCCAAAGTGCTGCTACAGAGCTTCTATGGGATGGGTGGACTCGCTATGAGACATGAGCCCGAAAATACAGTGCTAGTCCGCAGTAATGCAGTTGCATGGCAGGTTTTCATAGACGTGGGATGTGATGTTTATTTCAACAGATTACAGGGGTTTGATGAGGGAGTTATAAAGGAAGTCCTTGTTAATCTATATGGATATCATACCAGAGTGCAGGGTTTATAAATAAATTCTATAGAGGAGTTCATTTCAATGGTCAGTGGAGTACCACAACGAGGGCACAAATGGTTTTCACAAAAGACTCCCCTACCAGAATTTCCAAAGATGTTTTTGGAAGTCAGAGAGAGAGCGGTTCTAAAAGGGAGAGGATACGATCAAAATTCTTTACCGCATTCATGGGGAGAAGTGGCATACCTTTTTATGAGGTATATAAATTGCGAGGGGAAGTTTACCACCCTATTCAAGTATCATTTGAGGCTCCTAGCTCACCTAAAATATCGGCAGGCACAGGTTCACACTATGGACATGCCTTTCTTTCTTTTAAAAAATATTTAGGTTACGACACATTATTCTTGGCGTTTGTGCCAAGTATTGAAATTTCTTACAAACCATGGGCTGGTTCGCCTACTAGTAAGGCATGCATTGGTCCAACTTCATGTTCCATGGGCACAATTTCTTGGGCTGACAGAAGAAGAAATGGAATATGTGATAGCTGCAAGGGAGGAGGATGAGCTAGAATAAATAGAGGAAGAATAATCAACATCCCCTATTGAATTATCTAAAGAGGAGGGGGCCACAATGGATGTTGCCACACAAGAATCAACATCTCTTGTTGGCCCATTGGAAGAAGAAGAACCAGAGGAAATGGAAATCGAAGAAGCCGCAACTGATGTTGTTACACATGTATGAGCATCTATTTTTGATCCATTAAAGAAGGAGGGAGTACAAAGAATGGATGTGGAAGAGGCCACCACCAATGTTGTTACACAAGAACCAACATCGAATTTTTTCACGATAAAAATACAAATATTGGATATGGAAGGTGATACAGTCGAGTCTGTTACACAAGAACCAACCTCATTTGTGGGGCCAATTGATGCAGGAACTCTGGAAACAAAGGGAAGATTTGATGTTGTCCCTCGAGAATCAACATCTAATGTGATGGTACAAAAAGAATTAACATCAGTTGAAGGGTTGGAAAGTGATGATGTTACAGAAGAACCAACACCACTTACCCAAGATAATTTGGATCTTAAAATAGGTAGTGGAGTTACATAAGAACCACCACTAATTAAGTTAAACCAAGGAAATATGGAAAGAAAAAGTCTAGTATTTGACACTGTTTCGTAGAAACTAGTGTTGGCTGTAGGTCAAAAGGGCGATGAAAAAGAAGGCTTGGTCGAAGCAGAGAAGATAGATGGTGAAGAAAAAGAGCCTGAGGTAGTGGACATACCTAGAGAATATGTGGAGGAGGATGCCCCTCCTTCTCCATTTCTTTCCACTTTACCAAGAGGTACAAAGAAGTCCCCCTCCCCTCGCTGCCTTATAGAAGAAATATTTGTTTCTCTAGTTGTAGTTCATCGAGACAAAATCAGACACAGTTGCTGGAGTATCCATTTGTGAGCCAACACTTTGTGATTCACATTCAAAGCAGCTTGAATAATTCAACATGGAAACACAAGAACCCATGCTGACAGAAGAACGAGAGATGGATGAGGTCACTCCATTTGTGGAAATTATCCATTCTAAAGCTAATATGTAGGGGTTAAAATCAATACCCGAGCTAGTAGAAGAAAACCTTGTAGCAGAGTAGGAATAGGGAATTGATGTTGAAGGCATCACCCAAATGATTGTAGAAATTCATGAACCAGGAAGAGACAATGAAGAAGAAGATCCCGAGGAGAGGGGACAATTTAGGGAGGACTTGGTGAAAAAGGAGCCTGTCGACACCTTTGTTGGCAGTAACCCACCAGTCCCTAAACTAGCTACGGTGCCAGTTGAACAAATTTTTGTTAAACAAGAATTTATAGAGCAGTGTCTGAGAAGGAGACCACCTATCAAGGAGCGATATTATCTCCAGTTCAAGAAAAATATCCAATTAAAAATAAAAATTAGTCGGATAAGGAGGTGATATCGTGGCTAAAGAATAAAGTGAGAAAATATAAAATAGAATATGTGAAGCCAAAGGTTGAGGTTGACACAATTGCTACAGAGACCCACCCTATAGAATATCTGTTTGAACCACGGGAATTTCTTCTATCTGCTAAAATCCAGAAATGAAAAGTTTTTGTTGTCGGTCTCCATCAAGGGACCATTAAATTCAAATAACACAGAGGAGAGATGAAGAGGGTCCTTGAGCAAGCATCCCAGACCATTACGAGGTATATATATAAGCTAGACAGAGTAAAGCAGAAGAAAGATAAGAAGAAAAAAAGATTGAAAGCTTAGGGGGGCAAGTGTTGATGATGAAAGAGGATAAGAAGGAAATGTTTACCTTCACACAATAGGTAATGGCCTACCGACCTCTCGCTCATAGTTATGGCTTATTTCTCTACGAAAAAATTATTTTCTTTTGCCTGCAGAATGTCCATAATGAGATTAGTCATGAAATCGAAGATATGATACAATTTCTTTGTATTTTGAGAATTCACAATGTTGTGAATCAAAATTTGATGCGTGAGTTATATATCCATGACTATTTCTTCACTAATGACCAAACTTTCAACCCAAACCCATTTGTGGGAGACTTCTGTTTGAGGGCTTTTACCTCCTACAACATTAATCAGGTCAAGTGGAAAAAGGCTTTTGAGACATTTGAAGAGAATCAAGCTACAAGGCCACTAATGAAAAGGAGAGAGAATGGTTAGTCTGTGAACATCTACAACAATCATACCACCTTTTTACAGATTGAGGGATGCAACTAACAAAATTTGGCCACGCAAAAATTGTGTATTAATCTCTGTACCAAACAAATGGTTACTTTCACAGATGATGCTAGTGATAGCTCTTAAAGGAGGTGGATATTGTCGTCATCGGCTGTAAAAAACCGGGAGCCTTTTGGGGAACCTAACTTTGCACAAGCATTAGATAGATTACCTCAATACCTTGCATGAATCCAAACTCGTGGGGTACATTGGATGGGACTGAGGTTTCAGTTACCCATTGTTTGGCTGCCAGCAGAACAATATACTCCAACATACAACATGGGTAATGATTGGTGGAAGGAAATTATTCTTACAAATGGATATAAACCCCCCGAGATAGAGATGGAGGATAAATATGCCATCACTCAACTTCATGCTGACCATAGTAAGTCCAACCCAGACCTGCGAAGGAGATGAACTGGATGAGGACATGTATAAATACCAGTTGGGGGGAGATCTTGGGAGCCAAATTTGCATATCTTTTCCTTCCATCTCTACCCACTTTCTTTATCCATTTGTATCATTTACACTCAATTCATGTTCTCAAGTTCCCAGGTAAATCCCTCTATATTTCTTCTTGGAATATTTAGTTGATGAAGTAAATTCACGAGAATTTTTACTTTATGCGATTTACTAATTTCACTATTTTCACAAATTTGGTGATCGAAGGAACATATCCGCAATTCCTGGGACAAATTTCAGTTGGAAGCGCTATTTTGGCAAGAACTGCAACATCATAATGATTTGAGATGCCTTCCCTGCCTTCTTTATCATCTATATTGTCTATTATAATGTTATATATTTGCAGGAATTAGTTGCCGAGATTTTAGGAACAACATTGTAAACATTTGTATAAGAAAGGCATTGGAGATGTAAGTTGGGGGGTTGGGTAATGTAAGGAATTGAGCTGTGTAACCGAACGTTATTTTTTCAAGTTAATGCAAGATTAATTTCATGTTAATTTTGTGAGTTGTGAGCATATCGCAACCCTGATAAGAGAGTTGGGCCCACTCTTGGATTAGGTG
This sequence comes from Pinus albicaulis, assembly GCA_034641835.2. Taxonomy (NCBI): domain Eukaryota; kingdom Viridiplantae; phylum Streptophyta; class Pinopsida; order Pinales; family Pinaceae; genus Pinus; species Pinus albicaulis. The sequence goes on from CM076582.1 coordinate 257,640,655, forward strand.
CTGAGTATTTCCTATGTATTGTTATTTCTATTTCCTGTTTGTATAATTTACAATTGAAGTGACAGTAGACGTATTTGTTGATATTATTATTGTTTTGATGCATTAGAAGATTTACGATTTATTACTGCTATTTATTTATTTATGTTACAGTGATTGTCGTTTTGTTTAATTATCGAATCCCCAGTTGATATTGATACTATGCTATTGTATCTGCATATATTATGTGCGTTAACCTTGTAATAACAAACACACCTGGATTGATGAATTTATGTGGGATAGGGTTTAAATATTTATTCACACTTGGACACCAACATGAAGTTTTTCCTATTAGATCACTTGTTGTGCAGATAGGGTAGTAAATCAAATCAGAGATCATGTTCATGATCTTGGAGGACTAAAAGCTCCTCAGTGGGGAGGAATGATCTTGGTGGCTCCAGAGAGGCTCATAAATCAAAGAGGGTTGAGGAAAGGCTAAAACATAAACGTTTTTGTATTATAGTAAAACCAATTTCATATCAAATATCTTGCCACAAGCCTTCCAACAACACAAAATACACCTCAATTCGACACAATATGTGAAAGTAAACAAAGTTTTGGTCAAACTAAGACCTTTCACTAAAGTTGGCACAGCACCAATTAAATTTGGAGCTCATCTAAATCTGTTGGAGCCACTAAATTTGGTGGAAATTAATGAGGAAAAAAATTATATCTTTCCGCCTAAAGTTTCTGGTAGCCAGAACTAGGAAATTTTCACCTACTTAACAAAATTTGTGACCCAAAAAATTTGGTCAAAACTTTTTAACTAACATGTTTTTTTTTTTAATCAAAAAAAATATTAAAAAAATGCGCTGGCAAACCACTAGTCCTACCACCCCACTCCACCATATATCATATATATATTTTATATATTAACTTTGGGTGGGCCACCCACCAACGGACCCCCTGAATCTTCTAACACCACTCCATAATATGTAAAGCGACATAGTCGACAAGGCTCTGACCCTTGTTGGTCGGGTGTCCGACCTACCCATTGCGGAGGCTCCATATCACACCATCATATATAAATAAATAAATTAAATTGTAATTCCATTTAAAATAAATTAATCACCAACCAATCCAGGGGAAGCCTGTGGGTTTGAACCTGAGACCTTTGCCCTCCAAGTTTAGACCGCCACCAATGGAACAAACGTGCCCAAATTTGTTTTCTCTAAAAAAAAACATATATAAAAAAATAAATATTTTCCATTCACATAGGGGTATGGAATGAAGATCCTAAGCACGTAGACCAAGGCACATAACCATAATGTAAGGAATCATGAGGAATCTAAAATATTCCCTTGGAGGCTGATTTTTCACAGAGGCAGAAGTATAAAATGTTTATACTTGTTTTTCTCATAATTTCACAAGGAGTGCAATGGGGATATTGGTTTCCTCATCTAAGCAATAGATCTTTAGTCAAATTGTAGATATAAATCTTTATGTAATCACGAGGAATAAAAAATATTCGCTTGGGGCCAAATTTTCACAGTGATAAAATTATGTCGAGTTTATACTCATTCTTCTGATTTTTTCATAGGGGATGTGATGGCGTAATATGATTCCTCATCTGAGCATCATAATTTCACTCAACCTACAACAAGTAATATTTATGGAATCTTAAGGAATCTTTGAGATTCCCTAGAGGACTGAAAATGTCGGTGTCAGAACCAGGCTGAGTTTATACTCATTTTTTGTAGTTTTATGCAAGGAATGAAATGGTGTGATCAAATTTTTCATATGGGAAGAATAATTCCATTTAACTAGTGGGTAGGGGTCTTTGGGGAAATATTTGAGATTCCCGAGGGTCCATATTTGATCGAGATAAAAGGGGGTCGTGTTTACACTCATTTGAATAATTTTTTCACCAAGAATTGAACCATGTAGTCCATTTCTTCAGTAGAGGTGTGCACTTTCATTCCATATGTAACATCCCATAAACTAACATAAAACAAAATATAACAACCAAGCTATCAACATATACAAATTGGAACAATTAAATACATCATGAGTGGATATTTCTTATTGAATTTTATGGTGTTGTGATGTGCTTACATTGATTCGAAACCGTTACGCGCAAAAAGGATTTGGGGATGAATCTCCACCCAACCGTAGGCTTAGATGCTCAATATATTTCAACAACTATCCACCCCCAATTATCTAAATATGGGAAAACTAGTTTTGTTCTGCTAGATCCCTAAGTTAATAAAAATGTGTTTAGGATTGTCTCAAGTTAACTAATTGTGAAGGGGTTTATGTGTCAACTATTTAAGTATATTAATAAGAAAATTATGAGTTAATTATGTTTTAAAAACTCATGTACAACAAATAAAAGGCAGATAAATAGCACAGAAGATACACATAATACAATAGTTGATAATAGAGTTCACCCCTACTGGGCTACATCTCCATGGATCTGCTTCCACTGGATAGGCCCTCCTGGGATTAATGATCAAATGTCTTATTACATGCACCTAAAGTGCTCAAATGGATTTAAAACCTGCTCCATTGAATTTAAAAGTCTCAAAAAACTCAAAAATGACTATTCAATCTCTAAAAATGGTTTCCAGTTGATCTAGGCTTGACCTCCTCTCCTGGTTTCCCTTGGCTCCTTTAATATTCAAAGTGGAAAAAATCACTTTTAGAAGTGAGCAAATTTCTTTGAAACATATTCCATTATGTTCAGAGCATCAAAATCATCTAATAATGACTCTTCTTTCTCCCAACGTTTTCTACAACTGATCTAGGCATAGCCTTCCCTCCTGGTAGTCGTCGCCTTCTTCTTTCTCCAAAGTGACAAAAACAATATTAGAATTGATCCTCTACCTCTACAACTTGTACCAATGGATTTAGATCATGTCAATGTGCTAGGAATGACCCTTCCTGAACCAAAATTGGTCGGAAATTTCGCTAGGTAGGCCTCATTCAATTTTTCCTAGTAAAATGCCTCTAAAACTGGAGAGGACTCCAGTTAGAGCGCCAAATTTGGAGGCATCTCCTAATTTAGCGGGTTTGCCAAAAAAAATTCCAAGTTAGTTCACTAGTTTAATTACCCATTAAGCATAGTTAAGGGTAGATAACTAGAATTAACTGTGCATAAGCGTGGTTTGGAATAAACAATGTTTAACCACGTTAAGCACCCGAGATTAGGATAATTAATTTGAGATTAAGCCTTAAAATCCACATATCAATTTTTCTTCCCGCGTGTGGTTTTAGTAGCATGGACGCATGGGGAGGGGGTTGGCCCCCTCCAAAACCCCATATGTTGAACCTTATAATTCAAATACCTTTTGTTTGAGTGGACTATTAAGTTTGATGTTTGTGGTATAATGTTTATAACAGAGAGAGGTATGGGGGATGTTGTTGGGTCGAGCCCTGACCTGCGCCCCTCTATACATATTTTTTTCAACATATATTAGGTCAAGTGTTAAAACTTTGGTTTATAATTTCACATGCACCCAAACTTTGGAATTATATATCGAACCTTTAATAAAATTCGGCCTTACATTATATAAACATGGGCCAACCTCACCATATAGTTCAGACTTAATATATGTGCCACCCATCGTAATGTTGAAATTTGGTTTAAAAAAATGCGTGCACCCATATATAATGCAATGCTCCACAATATAAAATAACCATGTAGAATTAGGCTATATGCAAACTTTTGAATAAATTCATCCACCCACATTTGAACTTGGACCTTGGAAATAATACATTCACTCCATAGCATAATGAAATTCGAACTTTGGAGAGGGTCCAATAGAGGGGGCATGTGGTGGTCCCTGGCTACACTATGTGTTAGCCTCCTGTTGGGTTGTCCCACACAAATAAAAAAATTCAAATTCAACCTTAGGAGCCAAAAATTTTAAAACAAATCACCTTCAAAAATTGAGCGACGAATCCTGTGGTGAGACTTGTCACAGTGTCATTGGGCGAAATGGAGGAAACCCCAAATTTATAGCCTTTGACCCTATTTGACCATTTTTTTGAAAATTTTTCTATTCTAAACGGCAGCCAATGGGCTCTAAATTCCTCATGCGAAATATTTTTTGAGTGAAATGAATTGCTTGCACCAGATTCCTGGCGACGGGTCAGATCCGATCATTCTGGTTTGGAGCAATTCTAAGCGCTTTGAATTTTTGGCAAATTTTTTCCCCTAACCAAGATTTCAATAACTCATTCCCACTGACATGCTTTTGGACCCACAAAATTTGGTTATCTCATGAGAATTGAGCACTCCTCTCTTTCCCAAGTTCTATCATCTTGATTCTACTTGGAAAAATATCCATGAAAACCACTTAGGTCTGTTGACATGCCTTGCCTTTTAAATGGATTGGATCTTCAACCAATGTTCTCCTTTTTCTATTGACCCAATCCAACACTTTTTCGCTGCTTATTAGCTGAAAAAGCACTTCATTGTACCAAAGCGATCCCTCGGTGCTTTGAAAACTAAGTGATGGCCTTCCCACTAAGAATCATGTTCCTCCTTTACAGAAACATGCATTTGATTCAAGCTTCTCCTTGGAAACCACATTTCCAAGTTAAGCCCATCTAAGTGAACTACAACAATGAGTTCCAACATCATTAATAATAAGAAAATAAATGAAAATTCTTTTACCTCCATGGTTCCAAATTCCACATCTGGAAGAAGGCATTTGCCATCTCCTTCTCTTCGTGGTGTCAACACATAAAATTGTATACAATGGATTCAAAAATTTTGGCTCCAAATTATTTTACATATTGTACCTTGTTCCATCATCCTCTAATTTGACATTCTACTCATGTCATGGACTTGAGAATGAAGGCTAAAGATGAGCCTCTTGCTCAAGAGTGGACCTTCCCAAAATCCCGCGACATCTTGTCACGAACACAACCATCAATCTGAAAAACACATCATGCAAGAAACATAACTTGATGACATATCCTTTTTCTCCTTCAAAGCAACAATTTCACATGATTTGAACATCGCCATGTACTCTTACCTCTCGGTGGACAAAATTATTAACCAACACAAGTTGACACTCATGCATGTGGCAATGATCAACACTCTCAAGTTGAAAAACAAAGTGAGTCACATACTCCACTTTCAAACACCTTCTTGGTGTAACATGCAACACACCTTCAATTGGAAAATAAATTCATCAATCATCAAAAGACATGAAAATCCTTAATTGGATAAGAAATGTAACCATCTCTTACCAAACCATTTCAATGGCATTTTGTTAGGCCCCTTTATTACTAGTAATAGGAGGTTTTGTAATTTGAATCATCCAAGAATTGTTAATTTATGTAATATATTGGAGGTTTCCCCCTCCAAGTGGCTTATTCTAAGGCATTGATATCTCTTTTCTTCTATTTTTGGAGCTGGTTTGACAACATCTGGTATCAGAGCTTTGGATTCTAGGGTTTTGCTAATCCAAACAGGTCATCGTGGAATTTTCTCTATAACTTGTTTTCTACAAAGGTCCAGAAGCTAAAAGTTTTAGGTTGCAACACCAAAATATTGAGGAACATCTTCACAAAATTTTAGATCTCCATTTGCAATATTTTCAGAGATATGATCTGTGGAAGGTAGAGCTTTTTGCAGGCTCCTGAATTTCACTTAAATAGGTCATCATGGAATTTTTGCGTATAAATTTGTTTCTACGAAGGTTTAGAAGCTGAAATTTTTAGAGCGCAAAGCCGAGATCCTCAGGAACATCATCACAAAATGTTAGAGCTTGGCTCACCATATTTTTAGAGATATGATCTATGGAAGTTAGGTCTATCTCAGGCTCTGTAATTTCATCTCAAAGAGGTGATCATGGGGAGATATTCATAACTCTCTCTCTAAGCATCGGATTAGAATTCTATAAATAGTTACTGGAAGTACACGGATTGTAGTTTCCTGTCTATAAATTTCAGAGCCAAAGGAGAAAACAGTGACATGTGGCAAGTCATACAAGTTTTCTCTACTGAACTAGTCCATAATTAGGTCATTGTGAGACATTGGACATAACTTTGTCTTGAAGAATCCAAATCAAGTCAGACCTGTGGCATTTGAATGAAGCTTTAGAGGACTACTACAGGGCCAAATTTCAGATGTTTAGGATCTTCAATTATAGAGATAATTCAATTTCAATATAAAGCTATGCAAAAGCAAGTAAAAGGTGTGTATGTTTTCTTTGAATTGCATAAGTCTTGTTTGAAGAATCAAGTTGAATTGATTCCAAGGGCATATTTTAGAATAGATATCAGTATTGGTTTCTAAAATGGCCCCTAAAAGGAACTCAACACCCATCAAGCCTTTAAAAGGCTCTACTATGACTCAAGAGCACGAAGAATGGCAACATGACATATCAAAATTATAAGAGCAAGTGCAACAAATTTCGCTCTCGCAAAGAGCAACAAAAAATGACATGGAAGTTTTCAAGAAAGGTGTGGAAACTAAGATGGATGGTTTGAAGAAAGGTGTGGAATCTAAGATAGACGGCATGGAAGCTAGCATGGAATCTAAGATGGATGACATGGAAGCTAAGATCGATGAAAAAATGGAAAACATGAAGAATGATCTAAAAGAAGACATGGAAGGTTTGACAAAGTTGATACAAGAAATGTTTCATAATGGTGAAAATATAGTAGAGTAAACTCATGATGAGAACATAATAAATGTTAATCTTGATTTCATAAACTCTAATGTTGGTAGGAAGAACCACCATATTCCAAAAATGGATATGAGGAAGTTTGATGGAAAGGATCCTGTAACATGGATACTATATATGGAGCAATATTTTGATCTCCATAATGTGTAAAAAACACAAAAGGTACATATTGCAACTTTACATTTAGAACAAAATACATTTGTATGGTATTGATGTCTTTTCTCCCATAAAAATATTGTCACTTGGTCAATTTTTACGGAGGAAATGATAGCACATTATGAGGATACAAAGAGCAACACGTTCTTTAGCCAATTGATAAATCTCAAACAAAAGGGTTTAGTGGGGGAGCACATTGAGGAATTCCAAAAATTGAATATAAGGGTAACTGATATTCCAAAGGAACACAGGATTGATCTCTTCATAGGTACTTTAAAGGATAACATCCAACATGAAGTTCACGTTTTGGAACCTGATTCATTGGAGAAGGCATTTAGGTTTGGCAAGAAAAATTGAATGTAAAATTATGGTGACAAGGAAGCCTAACACTCACTTTTATAAAGAAGGAAGTGTTTGTACGCCTAGATTTCCACAACCTACAAGGTTGATACCACAATAATAAGAAGAAAAAAGAGCAAAAGGGCTTTTCTATAGTTGTGACAAAAAATACACTAAAGGTCATAAGTGTGCTGAGAAGAAATTATTTTACATAGACTGCGAAAATGAAGAAAGTGAACAAGAAGAGGATATACACCAAGAACCAACCCTAGAAGAGGAAGAAATGAGTCCGACCATATCATGTAATGCATTGGAAGGAATTACCACTCCTCAAAGTCTCAAGATAGACGGACATATCAAGAAGAAAAAGGTAATAGTGTTGATTGATTTATGTAGGACCCATAATTTTATTCATTGTAAGGTAGCCAAAGAATTGAATTGTTTCCTATACATATCACCAGAATGTAAAGTGATGGTTGCAAATGGAGGAACTATAAAATGCTCTGGAAAATGCCATAATATCAAGATAACCATGGGGGAATATGTATTGAATATTCCAATGCTTTCCATTCCTATGGGAGGTGCTGATGTTGTACTAGGAGTACAATGGTTACAATCTTTGGGGATGGTAGCTTTTTATTTTCAAGAACTTCTCTTGAATTTTTTTTAGAGGGAAAGGAATTCAAATTGCTGGGTATTGTAGGGAAGCTGGGAAAGGTAATAAGCTCTAATGTTATGACAAAGCTTCTAAATAAAGAACAACAAGGCGTAATTGCACAATTATGCTCACTAGAAGTTCCAACATCAAAATCATCTATTTCTGGAGATCTCCAAAAAGTCTTGGACAATCATTCCAAGGTGTTTGAAACTCCCAAAGGATTCCCACCTATTCGTGATCATGATCGTGCTATTCACTTGATTCTAGGAAGAATTCCTCCAAACATCAGGCCTTATAGATATCCTTATGTCCAAAAGAGTGAAATTGAACGTATGATTGCAGAAATGTTAGAGGTGGGTATAATTCAACCTAGTCAAAGTTCTTTCTCTGCTCCTATAGTATTGGTACACAAGAAGGATGGATCATGGCAGATGTGTCCGGATTATAGGGAGCTCAATAAGCTCACCATTAAAGATAAATTTCCCATTCCTATGAATAATGAATTATTGGATGAATTACATGGAGAAATTTATTTTACCAAGTTGGATCTTTGTTCAGGATATCATCAAATTAGAATGAAGACTGAAGATATTCCGAAAACAGGATTTCGAACTCATGAGGGTCATTATGAATTTTTGGTCATGCCTTTTCGCCTGACCAATGCACCTTCTACATTTCAAGGGTTGATGAATTCCATTTTCAAACCCTTCCTTAGAAAATTTGTGCTAGTATTTTTTGATGATATACTAATCTACAACAGGTCTTGGAAGGATCATGGTCAACATGTTGACAGGGTACCCAAACTATTGCAGGAGAAACAATTATATGCAAAAACATCCAAATGTTTCTTAGGAGTACAAGAGGTGGAATATCTGGGTCATATTGTATCTCATAAGGGTGTTAAGGTAGACCCTAACAAAATTAACACCATTAAGGAATGGAAATTCCCCATGACCATAAAGCAGTTGTGAGGATTTCTCGGGTTAACAGGGTATTTCACAAGTTTGTTAAGAATTATGGGAGAATAACAACACCTCTAAAAAAATTATTGAAGAAAGATGCATTGTCATGGACTCCTGAAGCAACTAAGGCCTTTGAACATCTAAAAGAGGCAATGTGCCTAGCACCGGTCTTAGCTACGCCAGACTTCACAAAGACCTTTATTGTGGAATGTAATGCCTTAGGAAATGGAATTGGTGTTGTTTTAATGCGAGAAGGAAGACCCATTGCTTTTGAAATTTGTCCAATTAAAGGAAAGTATTTACAGAAACCTATTTATGAGAAGGAAATGTTAGCAATAATTCATGCACTAAAGAAATGGTGAACTTACCTAATGGGAAAACACTTCAAGGTAAAAAATGATCATAATAGTCTTAAAAACTTTTTGGAACAAAGAATGTCTTCAAAAGAGCAGCAAAAATGGGTCACAAAGATGTTCAGTTATGACTTTGAAATAATCTAGATAAAAAAAGGGAAGCTAAATGTTGTTGCAGATGCACTCTCAAGAAAGAATGAAGAGGTGGAAGCATTGCTTTGTGCCATTTCTATTATATAACCAGATTGGATAATTGAAGCAAGAGATGAATGGAAGAGGGACAAAAAATTGTGGACACTCATTCAAAAGTTTCAGCAAGATCCTAGTACATCTGATAAATTTAGTTGGAAAAATGATTCCTTATGGTACAAATATCACTTATATATTTGTAATAATTCCCAACTAAAACAAAATATTCTTTTGAAATTGCACACTTCTCCTTTAGGAGGACACTCAATATTTTTAAAAATTTACCACAGGGTGAAGAAATAATTTTTTTGGGCTGGACTTAAATCTGATTTTCAAAATTTTGTGGCGGAATGTTTGGTTTGCCAGCAGACTAAAGTTGAGATAATTAAAACCCCAGGTCTTCTACAACCTTTATCCATTCCAAGTCAACGTTGGGAGGATATTTCAATGGATTTTATCACAGGTTTACCTAAGTCCGAAGGAAAGAGTGTCATCATGGTGGTAGTTGATAGACTTACCAAGTATGCACACTTTTGTGCATTATCTCATCCATTTAAAGAAAGTACAATTGCTACTACATTTATGGACACAATTCAAAAGCTACATGGAAACCCAAGGGTTATTGTGAGCGACAGAGATCCCATTTTTACTGGAAATTTTTGGACGGAGTTATTTTCTTATTTGGGTACTCAATTAGCTCATCTTATCATCCTCAATCCGATGGTCAAACTGAGATAGTAAATAAATGTTTGGAAGGATATCTTCATTGTTTTGTATTTGATAATCAATAACAATGGGTCAAGTGGTTAACTCTCGCAGAATGGTGGTATAACACTTCCTTCCATACTGCAGCAAAAATGACCCCATTTATGGCACTTTATGGATATCATCCACCATCCATCACACCATCTTTAAGAGAAAATTCAAAGGTTAAAGCAGTGGAATATCACATCGAGCATCAACAAGAAGTTCTCCAACTCTTAAAGGATAACCTAAATTTCGCATAAAATCAAATGAAACAATAGGCAGATCAACATCGCAGCGACATAAGTTTTGATGTAGGATACTGGGTATTTTTACGGCTACAACCATACAAACAAATGTCCCTAAAACAAGCTAAGAAGGACAATAAATTATCGCCAAAGTACTATGGTCCTTACAAGGTGTTGCAAAATATTGGTACTATGGCATACAAATTGGAGCTTCATGCTTCTTCACGAGTGCATCCAGTTTTCCATGTTTCATGCTTAAATAAGGTTATAGGTGAAAATCTTCCAGTTCAAACAATATTTCCAGAACTTGATGAGGAAGGAAAAATCATATTGCAACCTGAAGTGGTCACAGAAACAAGAACTCGACAGTTACAGAATCGATCAATTTTAGAGTATCTCATCAAGTGGAAGAACTTATCCACTGAAGATTCTACATGGGACGATGATAATTTTATACAAAAGCACCCAGAGCTACTCAAGCGTTGAGGACAACAATTTTTTGAAGGAGAGGGGCATGTTAGGTCCCTATATTACTAGTATCGCCCCTTATTCTTGTTAGTATAACCCGCTTATTGTTATTATTGTACCCCTGTAACCCCCATATTGTTATTATTGTGCCTTTAAAGTATTATTGGTAGGTCGGCTAGGATTACATTGTGGCCCCACTAGGATTACATTATGGCCCCATGGACTCCTATATATAGAAAGAAGGTTTTGTAATTTGAATCATCTAGGAATTATTCATTTATGTAATGTATTGGAGGTTGCCCCCTCGAAGTGGCTTATTTCTAAGGCATTGATATCTCTTTCCTTCTATTTTTGGAGGTGGTTTCACAACACATTTCTTTCAGCTCCACTCAATCATCATGTGAATCATCCTTAACCACATCAATTACAGAATCCTCTTTCCCATTCTTGTCAATCTCCCTTTCCACCTTCTTCAAATGTCGTGGATGACTTGTTGGATACAAATTCTAACACTTGTCTACAAGATGACCTTGTTTATGGCAATGAGTGCAAAACCATTTCATCTTCTTTTCAACATGGTTTTATTTTTCCAATAGACCTTTGGCTTTATGCGTCATTTATTCAAAAAGTTTCCTATGCATGGCTATCTTATTCTAACATATTCAAAATTATAGTTATTCAAACCACAAAAGGAACAGGTAAACATTCTCCAAATCTTATGTGAAGATTTACCATGTTTATCATAATCAAAAGAAACTTGATTAAAAGTAGATTTATACCTTGAACATTCACCTTTGTCGCCTTCTTCAGGAGGTGAAGTTCATGCGGTAGTGGCTCTCTTCGTAATACCAACAATGAATTCAATGACTATAGAGCTTTCAACATCCTCTTGTTCTCCATTCTCATTAGTTGCATGCTTATGAGCACCTTTTTTCAAAGTGGGTGTAAAACTTTTGCATTCCTCATGAACACAATATTCACAAGCTGGAGGTAATGAACATGAAATGAATTCCTTCTTGGAAAACCTTCACGTGCCTCCTTGGCTTTGGAGCATTCTCCATCATGTTGTCCATAACCATGACCCAAATACTTTGGCCTTTCCTCAACAACAATTGGCTCAACAATGCCTTCTACATGTTTTCCAAATCCTTTAGCTTCAAAGCCCATCTTCATCAATAATTTGGACCCTATTCCTCTACTATGTATTTCAAAAGCACATACACATTCATTTTGATAATAAATTGAAGATAAAATTCATTTTCATACCTATTTTTCAAGCACATCCTTGGCATCATGGAGTTGAGTATCCATCTCATGCATATTTTCAAGAAGCTCTTGCTTCTCCTCCTTCATGGAAATCAAATTCTCTTGAAGCATAATTATATCCCTCTTATCTTCATAGATATCTTGCACCATGTCATTCATGATGTAGAGCTTCTGCAACATCCCTTTATAAAAGAGTTTTGCTAAATAATTTTTCCTAGAAACAGTGCTTAATGAAGCTACCATCACACATGAAATTCATACAAAGCTTCTTTGTTGTGATTTGAGAACTGAGGTCTCAATCTTGACCTTCTACTTCGTATATAAACTTGCACACAGTTAAATTATCCTTGCACAAATTCAAAAACCAATAGCTAATTCTTCTAGCTAACCTTTTCTAAAAAGAGCTAAACATTTCTCTGATACCAACTTGATCTGAATATGGGAAAACTAGTTTTTTTGTGCTAGATCCCTCATGAGTTAAATAAAAATGTGTCTAGGATCGTCTCAAGTCAGCCAATTGTGAAGGGGTTTATTTGTCAAGTTTTAAGTTTCTTGATGAGAAATTTATGAGTTAATTATCCTTTAAATACTCATGTACAACAAATAAAATGCATAGAAATAACACACAACATCAACATAATAAAATAGTTGATAATGGAGTTCACCCCTCTTGGGCTACATCTCCATGGACCTGCTTCAACTCACTCGGCCCTCTTGGAATTAATGGTCAAGTGTATGATTACATGTATGTCCAATTATCCAATGGCTTTGCAACCTTATCCATTGGCTTCAGAAGACCCAGAAACCTCAAAATTGATTATTCAATCTCTGGAAATGGTTTCCAGCTGATCTAGGTTTGACCTCCTCTCCTGGTGGACCTTAGCTTCTTTAATCTTAAAAGTGGAAACAACGCTTTCATAAGTGATCAAAAACCTCTTAAACCTATTCCATTGTGTTCAGAGCATCAAAATAATCTAAGAATGACTCTTTTTGCTCCCAATTTGGTCTTCAGCTGATTTAGGCATGTCCTCCCTCCTAGTTGCCCTCGGCTTCTTCTTTCTCCAAAGTGAAAACAACACTTTTAAGAATTCTCCTATGCCTATGAAAACCTATACCAATGGATTTTGATCATGCCAATCTGCTAGGAATGACTATTCCTGAGCCAAAATTGGTTGATCATTTCTCTAGATAGGCCTCATTCAAATTTTCCTAGTAAACCGCCTCTAAAACTAGAGAGGAATCTAGCTAGATCGCCAAATTTGGAGGAAAATTCTACTTTAGAGGGTCCACCTAAAATCACGCGAAGTTGATTCACTGATTGAATTATATGCTATGCATAATTATGGGTAGATAACTGGAATTAACTGTGCATAGCCGCGGTTTGGCATAAACAATGTTTAACGACCTTAACAGCCTAGGATTAGGATAATTAATCTGAGATTAAACCTTAAACTCTTCATATTAGTTTTTCTGCCCGCTTATGGTTTTTTTAATATGGACGCATGGGGAGGGGGTTGGCTCGCGATGCTGGCCCGCTCCAAAACCCCACCTGTTGAACCTTATATTTCAAATATTGTTTTTTTGCATGGACTATTAAGTCTGACATCTGTGGTATAATGGTTACAATAGAGAGTGGTATGGGGGAGGTCATAGAGTCCAGCCCCGACCTCCGCTCCTATATACATATTTTTTTCAACGGAAATTCAACCAAGTGTTAAAACTTTGGTTTATAATTTAACATGTGCCCAAACATTGGAATTATATATCCAACCTTTAATAAAATTCGACCTTCGGCTATATAAACATGTGCCAACCTCACCATATAGCTTAGACTTAATATATATGCCACCCACAGTAGTGTTGAACTTTTGTTAAAAAAAATCCATGCACCCATATATAATATAGTGCTCCACCATATAAAATGACCATGTGGACTTTGGCTATATGCAAAACTTGGAATAAATTCATCCGTGGACCTTTGAACTTGAACCTTGGAAATAATATAATCATACCATAGCATAATGAAATTTGAACTTTGGAGACATTCCAACGGAGGGGGCACATGGCGGCCCCTTGCTACACGATCTGTCAATCTCTAGTTGGGCTGTCCCAAACCAATAAAAAAAAAATTGAATTCAACCTTAGAACCCAAAACATTAAAAAAATTCACCTTCAATCCTTGACCATTGAATCATGCGGTGACACTTGTTACAGTGTCATTGGGAAAAATGGAGGAAAACCCAAATTTATAGCTTGACCGCGTTTAACCAATTTTTTTGAAAATTTTCCTGTTTCTGAACGACGGTCAGCGGGCTGTAACTTCCTAATACAGACTCCATTTTGATTGAGACAAATTGCACCATATTCTTGGAAATGGGCTCGATTCAATCAGTCTAGTTTGGTTCAATTTTGAGCACTTTGATTTTATCACAAATTTTTGCCCCTAATGTATATTTCGATCACCCAAACCTTCAACCAACTTACTATTGCTAATGATCTATTCCCTCCAGCATTTCCTTCATTAAGAAAGAGTGTGTGAATGCTTGCCTCTTGTTCCCCCTTATCTGTGATTAAATAGAACAAATGGCTCTAAAAATCATAAGGTTTGGAAAGGGATATACATGTAGACAATCTATGTGTCCATGCCAAATTTTATTTTATTTATTTATTATTACATTTTCTTCGTTATTTTTTATTTTATTTATATTAATATTATTTTATGTATTTATTATTATTATTATTTATTAGTATTATTATTATTATTATTAGTGTCGTATATTACATACTTCCCCTATTTAAGAAACTTCATCGTGAACCTAAGTTTCTGTATTATTAATTTTTTTTTTTTATTACCCCATGATTGCCAAAAACCCTCTACTTAACTAGTATACTAGCATGCATCGAAAGTTCCACAACAACGGTGAAATATTTAGGAATCTAAAGCCCTTTTCCCAAATTTCGGAACTAGGCATATAACCTCCTCGGTCTATACCGTATCCCCAAGTCTCACCTCAGGGCTTAGACCTCATCTTCCCCAAGGAAGGCATCCAGTCCTAGTACTCAATGACTCTGGGTATGTCTCAAGGCTGGCCCAACTTCCTCTACAACTCACTAAGGTGCACATCCCTAGGCATAAAAGTCATTACACCCCCTCTCGACTTCGACATCGAAGTCCTTACTAGCCCTCTCAACTTCAACACCACAATCTAATCTGAGGCACTGAAACTCTTCAATATGGTCGTATAGTTCTTCAAGATCTATCCATCAAAGGATATGTGATCCAGTAGATACATCAACATATATATATATATTTATGGTTGAGTCTTTCCCCAACCCATATGATGTTACATGCTCTCCCTCATAGGTATTGGCTCCTATGATATCATCAAATAAACCAACCTTCTTAGTTTGGCTGTGGTTTTCTTATCAATCACCACATCTTAACATGCAACCCATGCATTAGTTAACATCATAACATCATAGAAATAATCACTATGCCATATCATAAAATACACTTGACATGGAAACCCTTGCATGCCATCAGGTGAACATAACATCATTTTTATCATGACATTCTAAATAGTAATGAAGGTATGCTCATGCACGCCATGAAATATGAAAGTTGTTGCTACATGCTCCATATGCCATCAACTTCTTTGTTATAAAATCATATTATGCCATCACATAATAAATAAAATCATATCCTGGTATCATAATATTATAATTATAAGAATCATACATATAGAGCAATTATACACTATAGCATTCTTATCATGATTCATCAATTTCAAAATTAAAATTTCATGATCACTATGCATATTTTTCTTATCCCTTCTAGTACCATTCTACTCAATGACACACAAACCATTTACAACCAAATTTTTTTTGGAACACACACTTAGATACGTAAACAAGGACTTAGAATTTTCAACTACAAAATTCAAATTTCTAAAGGTATAGCTATTGAATGTTGTGAGAAACAAAATAACACTCAATAACTACACAAACAAAATAAGACAAAGATGTCAGGCTACAACACCCCTCTTTCCCCATAATGACATAATACTTAAGAATGGAATTCTTATTAAACTATAAACAAAGAACTAAAACATACTTATCTATAATTAACAACAAAATTGTGTTAACCAACTCACAAATAATTAAAACAACAATTGGACTAATCATGCCAAAACTAATATCCAAAACATAATTTCCATTCTACTCGTTCCAATATGAATCTTGACAAATAAAAATTATTATCCATCATGATTTATGAGATATTAGAAGTCAACATGTAACATAACATGAAGAAAAATCCATCCATTTACTGAACTCAATGATTTTCTAAACGAATCTCTTGAAGGGTTTGTGGTGTAATTTCCTTCAAATAAGTGACCATTGGTCTAGAATTGATGTTTAATTCCTTTGCTACCATTAGACTAGATATTGAAGGTTGAAAGTGACATGTTTTTTTTTATAATTAAGATACCAACGACATGCTAAGTTATTTTATCATGACTATTTCCTAAATCCTAAATCTCCCATCATACTCTAGGATAGGTTACTACTATTATCCCAATTATCATTTCTCCACATCTTTCCCTTATAACATAGCTAGTGTTAGTGAATCTCATATATCTAATGACCTATTGAGTTTATAATATGAGACACTTAATAATACTTAAGATACATCTTTACTACATAATAATTCCATTATCTTCTTACTTTACTCCGAAACATCAACATCCTATAAGAAGTCTGTGAAAGGTTTTTATAATCTCTTTTAAAATAATTATAAATTTCTTCCTTTTTCTTGATATATGAAATCCCTACCCATATATTTATTATATACTAAAATATTAATATGACTCTTAATAATAGTATTACTTAACAACATTATTAATTAATTCCTTACTACTAGAAACCTATAAAATCTCATTCTATACTTTAGTTTATAAAAGTCTCAACACAATAAATATATTTAATTATATTTAAAAATTATTTCTATATTTAAACCTATAATATAAATAATTTGAATATTTAGAGTTTTTAAAATAATGATACCACATATATATGCATTCAAATTTATATATTATCATTTTCAAAAATATATTTTACCCTTTTAATTTTATTAAACTTAGATTTAATGATATTGCATAAGTATGATTTACATGGTAAATATTTTAGTGGTAAAGTGGCAGTGAATCTCCATTTTATATATATCACTTTTATTTACTCACTTAATTATTTTTGCCCTCTATATTTATTCTTAATTCATTATTCTTATTGTATTCGTGCTATTTTTCATTATTAATCTTATTATATATTTCCACAATTCTCTCTTTATACTTTATATTTATTTTTCACTTATTTTTACTTTTACTTTTACTTGGTATATTGTGTCACTCCTCTTCCTTCCCTAATTACTTTAGCTATTGTTTTTTTTTTTTTCATTATTTTCCTTTATCAATCTTTTTTTCATTATTTCATTTTCCTTATTCCATTTTTTTAACCCTTTATTTTACTTTTTTCTATTCATAATTTTTTTTTAACTTTTTTCTTCTATGGCCTTCCTTACTTTTACTTTTTAGTTTTAAATATTTAATAATTTTTTACTTTTTTGTATGTATAATAGAGTTGTCGCTTTTACTATCACTTTTACCCTGTGCCAATATACAGATCCACATCGTTCTCCCATGAATAGATAGAAATTAAGAATGCTGCAAAGTAACATAAAACCAGCCATCGATAAATCTTTAAAAAAATGAAAAAGCCATGTATTTTGAATACTTTCCATGGCTTCAAGAATCCATTCAAAGTTCACCATTCACCCTTCACCATTCACCAGTTATTTTATCAAAGTTCACCATTCGCCCTTCAAGCCCATTGTTAGTTGAATAGGATATAATGATTATCATGAAAATAATGTTGGCTCCATTTCATTCTCATCCAGGATTCTACATATGTGTGACAGCCTTATTTAAAGATTAGTTAGCATTAACTAGTTTAAACAATTTGTTTATTTTTAATTTCTGATAAGAAAGACTTAATGGTTATATGTTGAGACAAAATCCTATTTATTTTTATTTTTGAATTTATTTAAAAGAAAACAATGAATGGAAGGGAAGCTGCTAAGCTGTTGGTATTAGTTTCCCAGAATAGATGGTGGTTGGGGGACAGTTGGAAACAATGACCCCTCCTCATTGGATAAAGTTGGAATCCAGAGGATTGAGGGGGGTTCTGGAAAATGGGCAAGAAAGGGGAAAGTATTTTCTTGAGCTGGTATGAGACCAGTTGAAAATACCTTTGGAAACCCTTGTGTAAGCCAAATTGACTGTTGGTGACTGGAATTGATATCCAGAGGTCACAGCAGGTTAATCCACTGTTATTCCCGTGGCACCAATCAGTTTCTGGAGCTAGGGGTCAAGCGAAGGACGTGATAGCCTCCCTTGAAGGTTGGGTGGACAACAGCTTGGACATATCTATCCCTACAGATAAGTACTAATGTGGTAATCTTGAGTTATTTCAACTATAGAATTACAGATATGAACTGCTGTGTTGCTATCTTAATGTCATATTGTAAAAGAAACAGATGGAAAGTGTGCCTTGAATATAAATGATAGCGGAAAAACGAGTTTAGCTACAGCATCTATAATTTTTATTCTTTTCTGGAATTACTTTAGAAAAATCTAAAAATAACCAGTTTGTAATTACACTGGGCTAAGAGTTACATCCAAGTTTAATTTTGGTAGAGGCACTGAAAGATCCCATTTAAGTTGGAACTATAAGAAGGTGCATTTATTGGTTTCTTTCTTATTCATTTATGTTCTTATTTATTACATGCAACTGTCTGATATTAGACTAAATGAAAGAAAACAGATAGAAGCACAGAAAATGAAACTTTTACAATCGATTACAGGGTAACAACCTTCTTGGTAGAAAACGAGTAGAAACCCAAGATATCAGTAAGAACTGTAACGGAATACTGTTTAACAACACTATGATAAGTGTCCTATACTCGACAGGTCAGCATGGAAAGTTGAAAATCATATTAACTGTATTGCAAGATACGGAAACGAAATTAAACTAGAACGCAGTAGATATAACGTAGAACCTTTTTGCCAAAATAGAAAACATTGAATAGACCATGAAAGCTACGCATGCAAACAGAGTACCGAGATAGGGTTTCCGCTACCCTGTGGGAAAAGGGTCGGAATACAAGATTCAAGCTATAGCGTTTAGATAATCTTCAAAAGAACATGCATAAATATTTAAACATTTAACAGTCAAAAGAGGAACTGTCTATGATCTCCGAAACAAAAAATGGACCGTAGGAATTGCCATAAAAATAGTAAGTTAGACATGATCAATGTTGTGAAGCGAATGCTTCGTAAGCGTTGTCCAACATATCGTAAAACCCCCGTGGAGAAGGGGTCATCCACCAAGACCGAGGAAATATAACCCGAAACTAAACTCGTCACATTAAATCAGACTTAACTAACAGAGACGGGTCGAGGGGTCTCGAAGTTCTGACAATGGCTCACAATAGTTATTTCTCCCACGCACGTAAAGTAGTACCCGAGAGAATGAATTCGATAGTTGGACCTTGTTTAGAGCCTCGAACTTGTTAGAGCAGCATGAGGAAGGAGGTCGTTTATACCGTAATTTTTAGAATAGTAGTTAAATATCGATGAAGATGTGACCATAGTAAATAGAAGATATAAACAAGAACAAGGAAGTGGGGTAGTCGTCGCATGAGTAGCGTACCTATGAGTCGTTCATCGATCGAATTTGGGCTATCAAATTTAAGAAAGAAGGGAAATCTGGCCAATGGACGCCATCACATCGAAACTCACCTTGACATTCTGCTGACTGTATGAGCTCATTATTACTCATACTTCCTCCTTTTGCAAGTCCAATATCCCAGCTCCTCATATCAAGCTTCAAAATCAGAAGAAAATCCCTAAAATCCCCTAAGAATTGGTATCGCACTTTCTCTATGCATTCCCTGCGGTCCCGCACCTAAATCTCAGCCTGCCTGCGGAACCATACCGCACATTCTTTGTGTAATGGGTGCGGACCCCTGTAAAACATAAAAAGGCGAGAAAGTAAAGATAAAAAGATGAATTCCAGATGAATTCTAGAAGTTTCTGGATGGGAATTTTCGGGAATGGATACGCTTTGAAGAGGTTCATGAATCCCTCACTTAATGGAGCTAACCCCTTGATGAAAGGAGCTTATCCCTTTGAAGGAGGAATCTATCCCTTCATATTTGGAACTAGAAACCTCCTCTCTTTCACTATAAAAAGAGGCCTTGGGTAGCCTCAAAGGGAGTTCAAGCTTATGAGATTTGAAGTTAAATGCTGTTGAGATTTAGACTTAAGGAACTAAGACTTTCTGTGAGGTTAAATCACTCATCTCCATTTGTCTTAGCTCAAGAGTGCAATGCTTGTCAAAGTAAAGGAGATTCCTGCTTCGGACCCCGGGAGGACCTGCACAACATCAAGGCACAGGTTGTAATGGTTTTCTATCTTTAAAGTTAATACAAATATACTCATTTCTCTCATTAAACTGTCAATTTGTGGTTTATTTCATAAATTCCTTGATCATTATGATAAGTATGATTTATGATAATGTCTATACAGGTGCTGCTTAATCTTTCTCCTTGTTTGTGATTGCAGATATACGAAGGACGTTCTTTCAGTGCACGGGAAGGACTTCAACAAAATCAAGTAAGCAAGCAAGCGTTAGATATAAGGTAGGCTTTTACACCCGTATAGTGTTTTTATAAATCTTATATGCTTAGAGAGAGATTAGTATAATTGGCTGTTTGTTGCTAGTTACCTTTTGTACTAGAGAGATCGGTCTTGTCCGCAAGACGGATTAATCTACACAACAAAATGGTGACCATACTGGGGAAGAACTTGTTTGTTCTTGGTTATCTTTGATTTTTGACTTGAGAAAACGTTTTTCTGGTTTTTGATTGATTCACATCTGTCTGGGTGTTTTAAATTTTTTCTGTTTTTGAAAGTTTAGAAGTGTTTGAATTTTTTCTATAATTTTTGCTAGGACCGCACTCTGCATAACTGTGACAGTGCGGGCAGTTTCGCACGTTCTTTATAGAATACAGTGCGGGACCGCACCTGTCAACACTGCTTACATGCGGACCCTGTAAAAATTTTGAAAATTTCTAGGTTTCTTTTTCTGGTTAATTTTTAGATCTTTGGTTTCTCCCCAGACTGGTTATTGTGTCTATCAAGAATTCATTGTGTAAGAACTTCAACAGTGTTAGTGTTTTGAATGATTTTCTAGGAGATTTAGCCGATTGGATTATTTTTTCTGTTTGGTCTTTGTAGTGATTCAAACGTTTGACAATTTGTAGTATCTCAGATCACATAGATCTCTTTTTGTCTCTTGAATCTGACCTCATTGTGAAAACATCCTAGATTGAGAAATTAAGCCTTTTTGATTTCTTTGCAAATCTTCGAAAGAACTTGTTTCAAAGTTTTGAATTTCATTTATTCTTTGAGTGTTTTGAAAAAACATATTTTGAGTGTTTTTTGATCTGTTTGTTATCTGAACGAATAGATTCCTAGTTTGCTGAACAACTAAGAGAAACATTCATAAAAAAAAAAACTCTAAAAAGCTTTTACTCAATTTAGATTAGTTTTCAAAATTAGTTTTCATAGTTTTGAATAGTTTTAATTTTTGTAGATTTCTTTCGAAAGAGAATTGTTTTGTAGCTTCTTGTTTGGAAAAGAAAATAGTTTTTCTTGTGAGCTTTAATAGTTTATTGAAGAGACAAAATGTTTCTTTCAATTAGTTTTCATGTTTGAAGAAGGAATTTGAAACTTGCATTCTCTAACTCTTCTTTAGATAGAAAATTCATTGAAAGAAAAAAGAATTGAATATCATCATAGGTGCATTTTAGTGTTTTTGGAAGTCGAGTCTTCACATCATACAAAGTTTCATTTCCGCACCCATTGACTTAAGAAACAGCTATTAAAAGTAACGCTTAAATAAAATTCATCTAGTAATCTTTTTTCTAGGGCTCTCATCACCAACATAGCTTAGGCTAGTATCTTGGAGTAGGGAGTAATTAACTCTCCAAGATAGATAAAACAAACAAGTAGATATATCTTGCGGTAGGAAGAATTCCAGTTGTTGCATGTATGCTCTGGGAAGCTCCTCTTAAAGGAGTTAAGCACGAGATCATATCTTAACCAGTGGGGTAATCAATCCTTCCTCATTGGGAACGATAGAAGATATACACGTATTAAAAACGGTAAACCTCGGATAGACCATTGTCGAGGAGCCAGGGGTCACTTGTCGGTAAACCTTGGATTCTTTCAAGGAGCCTTCAAAGGGATTGAGCTTTGTTACTCTGCCCTTGCGTGTGTGTCGGATCGTAGACTGTTCCCCCAAGTATATTTGTCTCAGTTGGTAACCTTAGTGACCATAATCTTTAGGATTCTTCCTTAAGGTGACGGTGGAGGGAAGATCCCACTGTACCTGGAACAGACGTCGACTAGACTCACTTGGACTCTCTGGGGGGTTCTCTTCACTCGAGATGGTTATGTGAAGAAACTTGTGCCAGTCTGTTTCATTAAGCAGGTTGTCGGGGTAACTGTTCCAACCGCCCTTTTCGTGTTAAAATTTTACTAAGTTGGATTTCATCACCAACTAGTGATTTTAGTACGGAAAGTTACTTGTTTGTGTGTGGTTTGAACTCTTAGATTTTTTAAGCGAGTGATTCAATTGTTTGTTTCTTAGAGACTTTAGGTGTTTTCATTGAAATTTTTCTTTGTTTGCGTGGGATTAGATAATTTTTCATCGTGGCGGAATTGCCGAGACAATCCCGGAGAATACAAGGGAAACCCCCTGAATTTACACCAGGTCATCTTGAAGGGCTTCGAGCTCTGGTACCACACAGTAGCCGTAGACTTAGATCAACAGAAGCTGAAAGCTCTGCTATTGTGATACATCCTGATCATCAAATTCCTACAAACGAATATATTCAAGAACCGATTTCAGTTTCTGAAGTCACTGAAAATATTTCTCCTACTGGAGAATTATCTGACGAAGGTATGCTTTTGATGACTATTTCAGTGGCTTTTTAATAGAATTTGTGAACCTTTTTGTATCATGAATTTGGAAAGTAATAAGGAACCATAACAAAACATGTGAGAATTGATATGCAAGACTTAGCCACTGATAATGGTTATTTTCTGTACAGGAAAAGGAGAAAACGAGGAATTTCCGTTCCAAAGGAAAGGACAAAGTCGAGATAACTGCTGTCCCTCTGAACGAGAACCGAATGCAAACAAGGCTAAATAGATTACAGCAAATCGGCTCGGAAAAGAAGGAGAAGACACCAGCTCGGCGCCAAAGAAAGGAAAGGATGAAGAATTAACAGTTTGGCGAATCCCTCAGGATCTTCGATCCTGAGGGATCGCTGCTTTATTTATCATGTTACTTGGACATCTCCGCCATCACCTTTATATAAAGGGACAACACTGTTAGCTTGATAGATAGGATACGCTTTTATGTAATTTTCTGTAAAACATCAACTTTGATTATTGAGTCTCGTTGAGAACTGGTTCAATGTATTTTTGACCGATGCATTAATAAAAGCTTGGTGATTATTTCATCTCTGCGTCTGGATTAACTTAAAGCGGTGTATCCTTGGAGGCTAAGGGCCCGGCCCCGAAGGACACTTGCTTCTGTACCATTACGACTTGACTTTTGTGTGGTTTGTTTATCATTGTTATTTGGTAATTTGATATGCTTTATAAGTTCATATTACATGCTTTGTTAAAGATTGAATCATTGAGGTTTTTTACAGATAGAATCGTGTGTTGACTCCGCATCAAGTTATTAATCCTTTCAAGAGTTAATTGCATGTTCTTACTGTTTTGTTACAGAGCTGTTATACTAAACGTTCGTGTTGTGCGCGTTTCTGATTTATCAGTACTGTTCCATAATTCATTAATAGTTATTGCTGTTCCATTAGTGTGATTTGTGTGAATTGCTTTTAGAGTGAAAGAATGTTATTTGATTGCAAAGAATGCATTTGAGTTAATAGATTAAGTTTGGTTACAACCTGCGGGACTTAGTTATTCAATTGCTGTTCCATTTTAGACTTGCTGTTCTATTTCAGAATTGTTGTTCAATCCTTTATTTGCTTTGCTATTCCAT